>OY728151.1:1791833867-1793033867 GCA_963277665.1 Viscum album | reverse complement strand
ACACATCTAAGTGTTCCAACTCTCTGAATTAAATTCTGAATCCAAGTTCAGGGAATGGCTTATGCAGTAAACGTGAAAAGATAAAATCCCATTTGATTTTCATTTTAGAAAAAACAGGAGTGGTTAAGACCACCCAACCTAAGAAATTCTCATCCCAAATAATCTTTTAGGAATAAGTAGTACATCTTCTAACCTATATGGGTCATGAAGTCCTGTTCAAATACACATGTTACATTTCCAAATGCGCAACATACCTTCAATAATTTACTTAATAATACGTCACTTAAGCCATCAAAACATGATGCAATTCTTGATTTACAACTGAAACAACTAAATATGGATTATAATATCCAAATTAGTTAGAGAAATGATAACATCATTATATTGTTAAAAATATTTCCAAAGGTACTCCACACCTCAATATTTAACTTTAAAAGGGGGCCAATTTTGAGTCACAACAACTCTTCCATCATAATTTCCTATAAAGAATGCCCCTAAGTGTTTAAACAGTTATCCTGATGTTTTTTCCTTAACTAGGTAAAAAATATTACATTTGAGGTCATATATGGGACCTTAGTTTAAAGAACGGTCAAAACATTATAGACCCAACCAAAGATGGTCACACAATATTTCCATAAGGGACACAACTGACCTTTCTAAATCACACCCAACTTATCCTAGAGATGTCCTCGAACTGGTTCCTTAAGACTATATTCATTGAATAACATGGATAAAAAGTCGATCCATTTTATATTAATTATCTTATAAACTCTCATCTTTGATGGTAGGGGTATTAGAAACTGAACCGTAGTGCCTTCTCCAAAGGTGTCTTGCATTTTCCACTAAAACATTCAAGGAAACTCATACCTGACTTCTGATAGAGTTTCCTGACAAAACCATCAACTAGGAATTTAATCCTTCATGCCTCAAAATGAACAAGGTTGCTATCCAGATTCATCCCATTGGAATCGTTTCCCTTTAAACCACACCTCTATTCCCCAAAACAAGTTCGAGTTAATCTTAGATTCATTAAACTGGACTGCAAGGAACTCACCCAAGGTTTTACACACTCCATTATTACAAGGTGACATTATTAGAAGGCCACAACGTTTACATTAAATCATCGATTGATCTCAGAGTAATATCAAATTGGCAGTCAAATCCAAGGAAACAAATAGTGTCCAATATTCCATCCCAGGAATTCCTACAAAAAAACCTAGGTCCACTCCAAACTTACCATTCACCGATAAGAACCATGCATCTAGTATGAAAAACTAATAAAACCACCCAAAAAATCCCAATTGCTTTTAAAGATTTAGTGTGGCGTATGACCAACGATCTCTTAGTGCATCAAGGATGAATTCATGATAGGGGAAATAGTCATATCTTAAAAGATAGTACACTAAGGTGAAACCGATAAACAAAAAGAATAATTTTATAAACAATACTGGTGAAATTATTATATGAATATCAACTTCACGTATTGATGATCCAACAGAATCCAAACCACAATGCCTTTAGTACCCGAGGCATTCCATGATCTTTCACTCTTTAACCACTGAGGTCCATCCAAAACCATCAGCATTTCCCAAGGGTTTCATAAACATTCAACATCATGATATTAGGAAAGCACTGACATGATTCAAAACATTCAAGCATCTAAGGCATTTAAAAAAAGACAAACCCTTATAAAAAAGGATTTCACAGTTGTGTCCCATATAATTGTAAGGGAACATATTCCCTAGAAATAACATTATGATTCCCACCTTGGGAGTTTCCTACTCATATAAAAAGATATATCATCCTATCACCAGCATGCTAGATTAGAAACACTTTAAACACACATGTTTCACTCCTTTAAGTCATGATCACTATGTCAAACACCTAGGCATTTGGCATGAAATTGAGAATCAATTTGACCTGCATATGAAAACACCCGATCCTCGGGATGTCATACTAAGTATTGGGATGAACTTGATTCCTTTAACACCTAGATCACACTACTGTAGAGATGACCCTAGAACCTACTCATCAGCACAAGGATAAAATATTCCACCAAACTCAACCTGTTTATTACATAATTTTGAACTTTACATTAACCATTTACATTAATTTACACTAACTTGTGGTTTTAAGGGAAATACAATACATCCTTGATACTATCCTTAGGTTTTCCTCCCAATGAATTCATGTATCAGGTTGTCTGTATAATATATTTAACCTCAAGTTGTATTACCCCATATAACCATTAACTCGGATGAAGAAATACCAATTAATCTATAACTGGGGAATATGAAAGGGTCACAAGACCTACAAAGCAGTTAACCATGCCCTAGGCATGTTTAAAATTATGAAAGAGAGCATTACTTGATGATCATGCAAACAAAAAAGGCCATGAAGAATATGGAAAACTATATGAACAAGGGTATCATTTAAAATCTTAGAGTCCTACTAGGTATAATGGTACATGAAAGACATGAAACCACATAAAACTCATAGAGAAAATAGAGACATTTAATACTATAAAGGTGTTACCTACCATGTGATTGCCCCTTATGAAGCAAAAACATCAATCCTATCACTATATCACTTCAATAGATTTAACTAGGCTTAAGACCTCATCAAGTAAGACATTGATAAAAAATGAGAAAGGTTTAGAGAAAACTCACATGTTTCCATTCTATGGAAAATTAAGGAAAGGATTCAAATTCCCTTATATGAGGATTTAACTAAAGGGAACAACCTAGGGTTCTATTTTCAAGTCATTATATTGATTTAAATTTTAATATTTAAAAATATAAAATATTTCAAAAAAAACACAAAGGAATATAGGAATGTTATATGAAACTTCCTTTTTAAACATTAACTATTTATTTACATCCTGTCATAAATTAGGTAATTTATCTTATAAATTATTCTTTAATAATACCATGTACTCAACAATAAGAAGACCGACTAAGGTCCCATTTAACCAACGTAGGTTCATAAAAATGAAACCCAATAGAATTTATTTAATTTTCATTATTTAAAATCACTAATAAATGGTTATCTCAAATGAAATATTCCCCAAAAAACCTACTTGGGTTCATTTGGGAATTTTAGAAAGTTAATCATATGGGTCACTAAGAAAAATTAATAAAGGAACAATCCTTATTATGGAAAAATTATATTTAAGATCAAAATTAATCAAGTTTCACATTAATAAATGTTTGATGTATCACATGTCCATATATAATGGTTTAGTTATGTGGGTGTCTATTTAACAATACATAAAGAGCCAATTCACTTTACAGTTTGGCATTTGGATCCCAGTAATCAAAGCCATTTCAATTTTTTATTTTAACTTTAACATCCTTTACATTTAGAAAATATTATATAATTATATGTAAAGTGTAATGTCTCAAATTTTCTGTGTTTTATTTTATTAAATATTATATGGAATTATTTCAGTACCGGGCGCAAAGACGGCACATCATTCCGAGGCCCAGTGAGCCTGGAATGGTGGTTTAAACTTTTTTTATGTTAAGTGAGTCCGTACTTCTGCGCGGTTGTGGCAGTTTCCAAACGGATGCCCGGATTAAAAATCTGAGGGCATTGTTGTGTCTGGGGCGAAAAATTTACCTAAGAACAAGCTTAACCTCGAACAACGCGGGTCGAGGGAAAAAGTTAATTTTCATATGCTTTAAGTAAAATAAAATAGAATAAATTTGCAAGTTTTTTTAATTTCTTTTATAGAAACATCCGCTGCAGCGCAACAATGGGGCGACTATTTCCTTAATTAAATGGCCCGTCATAATGACTCAAGAATGGAAAATTGGACTCATTAATACTACATCATATTTTTTTATGTAAAATACGTTTCCCTTTTATTGGGATAATCGAACGTTAATCGTTGGAGAAAGATTGAGAGAAACGCTGGAGAAAACTCTCGGTAACGAACGACGACGGATCGAAGCTGAGAATCACAGCGCCAACCAGGTTAGAGGATCTCGACGATGACGGTAGCACGACCTCTTCGTCGACAATCAATCCCTTCTTGTGGTAGTGGTTTTCTATTTAATTTTATTTTCCTCACTTTGATTTAAACGATGAACGGAGATCAACCACGAAAAAGTTGATCCGTGGATTCGTATGATCATGCGAGAGGGATTTCTTTGGCATGATTATGAGGGGAAAATAATCCATGTTTATTTTTTTTATTAATTTTCTGCTCTGTTTAATCCTATTTACGGGAGTGGATCAACGCCGTGACGAATGACGGAGGAGGTTTGTTCCTCTTTTTTTTGATTTGTTTTCCTTCCCCCTTTTTTCTTCTCACGCATTCTTCGCATTCTTCGCAGGGCGATGAACAATGGATCATTGCGTATCCTTTCTATGATGAAACAATCCCAAATTGAAAAATCGACACCCCAACGACCTTGTGGAGGTGTGACGATGATAACGGATGATGAATCAAAATGGATTGGGAAGGGCAGTTTTTTTGAGCGTTTTTCACACGGATGGATCGTTGCTTGTTTTTTGAGCCAATCAGAGGTCCGAAAACAATGGAATTGGCATCGTGGTGTCTGGGCAACCAAAACCTGGAATTTTTAGGGTGATCAGATGACCAGATCAACGATCGAAGCATCACTAGAGGCACGATGGCAGAGGTCTGTGATTCTGGAAATTTCCAGAATACACGGCGTGTACTCCCGAAGAACACGCCGTGAAGTACGGGCGACGACTGCTAGGGTTTTAAGGGTCAGAGAGGAATCACACGGCATGTGACCCCAGTCACACGGCATGTTGTACTTTCCCCAATGTGTGACATGTATTTTGGGAAATACATGGACACAGGTTAGACAACACGGCTTCAGGAAACATGACGTGTACATCATGGCAGAGGCGGCTACACGGAAGCTCAGCATGTATCCAGGGGGTACACAGACACGGGATGGAGTACACGACTGTGTACTCCATCACACGGCCATGAAAGGCCAGTAACGCGGGTCACCCCATGTACCGATTACATGGGTTGGTGTATATGGATTGATGACCTTGTATGGGAACATGGCCAGCATACACGGAGCCAACCCCAGTCACTCAGACACGGTGTATACACTGTACTACACACAGTGTACTCAGTTTTTTCACACGACCAGCCTCACGACATGGGCCCACGTACATGGGCAGTACCCAGGGTCAGACAACATGGTGTGTAACTTTTCTACATGCCGTGTACTTTTTGGAAAACAACACGATCCTCTTGTTCACCTTATCTTCGACATCTTTCGTTCAGGTTAGTGCCCCTTATTCTCATTCCCCTGAATGTCAATCATCGTTTCCTTTTACAGGAGTATGATCTCTTCAACCGGACATTCTGTGATAGAGTCAGGCATGCATCTGAGAGGCCCGAATCGATATCCACTACCCATTCTTGACCCTAGGTAGAGTCCGACATCAACATGACCAACTCCACTGGGTGTCGATCCTATACCTAGCAGGTGAATTCTGGATGAGTCGCAGTATCTGCCATGGCCCTGGCAGTGATCCTCATATGTGTATCATGATCTTTCCCACTCAGGAGTGTGTCTCCCATAATGAGTGCATCTATCTATTGTAATCTTTTCAGTCAGGAGTGTGTCTCCCGTAATGAGTGTAACTACTTCTCACGGCATTTTTTGACGAACAGTACTTCTCAGTCGGATGTCATCAAAGCTATAAGACTTGTGGAGTGTGTTCACTCGGAACGAGTGCTTCATGGAATCTTCAAACTGAACCCCTAGCTGGGGGTATGCGGTTGTGTGACTTGTCTCTGGACTATGGGTCTGGGTTTTGAGTATATCCGGTTTGTGCTATATATTTTGTATAGAGATACTATGCATAGCGGACTGTACCTTTTCTTTGTGTGTTTCTTTGTGGTTTTCGAGGCCCTCTACCAAGTATTATTATACTCACCCCTATACGGGATTTTCCATCACATGTCGTGTCTTGTGAAGACAATAAGCCATTTGTTCCTTAGTGTTTTTACATTTCAGAATTTGTGGGCTTAGAGATGTGTGAATGTGTACAAGTACTTAGGAAAGGCCTCCCATGTTTAGTAATATGTCTACTCGTTGCTAGTCACCAGCCCCTGGCCTATTGGAGGTGGGCTTTGGGAGTCGCGACGCGGGCCCCAATGGGACAGTTCCTGATGGAGTGGTATCATAGGTGGTTGGTTCTACCTTAGAGAAAAGAGTCTGTGAGAATTGGTATTGGGTAACGATGTTAAGTGTTTCGAGTTCAGCCTTCAGGCCAGAGACTCTAGTGTTGGTGCTGCGGCTGACGTATCCATACACAAGGACTTTGATAACCTTCTTTTCGACTCAATACATAAAAACACTAGTTGCGGGGATATAAAATAAAGGTATATGCATCATATTGGAATGGGTTGTGTTTTCCATGTCCTTTGTGTCAGCTATCCAGATATACTCATAGACCATGGTACATATTGTTTCCTTACAGGATGCCTCCGCAATGCATACCCTCTAGGATTCAGCAGCGAGATCATGAGGATGATCCCCTTAGTGACGAAGCTTTGATACATGGACCAGTTCCACAGGCGTTTCCACTAGGTGGTGCACCAGTTTTTCTGTCACTAGTGGAGAAGCCCGTGGTACCTGCAGTACCGACCGACGAGGATCTCAGGCTGAGCGCGCTCCATGAGATCCAGAGATAGAGGCCCCTTAGGATCCGAGGCGAGCCCGACACTCAGGCATGTGGGGAATGGATTAAGGCGGTGACTAGAGTTTTAAGTCTAGTGAGAACACTAGGAGACCAAATGGTGATCCTAGGAGCGAGCCTTCTTAAGGGTTCAGAGAGATGATAGTGGAGTCTGACCACACAGACACACGATGAGGAGACTCTTTCGTGGACGGAGTTTGAGCGACTCTTTAGGGATGAATTCTCTCTGGTTATGGTGATAGATGTGGGAATCTAGGATCTTCGTCAGCTCTAGTAGGGTAGTATGACAGTAGATGACTACTCATTGAGGTTCACCAACCTCTCTCGGTACTCGATGGATATGGTTAGGGATCAGTACATCAGAGCTTGGACCTTCTATCGGGGTCTACGACGAGACATCCATGCTAGTGTCGTCCCTCTATGAATTTAGACTTATGATGGAGTGCTCGAGTGGGACTTGGTGATCGAGATCTTCTTAGAGGAGTAGAGATAGCCAATGGCAGTCACCAGCAGGTAGACAGGTGTAGAGACCTCGACAGTAGGGAGCCGACGTCATGCATAGGGATCGAGACATGGGAGGCGTCATAGAAGGACCCATGATAGGGGATCGACAGTTCAATGATCTAAAGCTAGATCCAGTTAGCCCAGGGAGAATCGATGCTACACGTGTGATGGGAGGGGACATCTCACTAGAGATTGCGCAACCCATCGATCTGCTGACAGGGAAGCGGTGGATGGACCACCGATGCAGAGGCAGAGAGTGGATAAGACAGACCCGCCAGGCGGTGGATGTGGCAGAGGAGCAGGGAGAGCTGCGGGTGGTGGCAGAGGCTTTGAATAACTTCCATCACCACCCCCAGGAGGTCCGCTCCAAGCTCAGGGAGCTGGGGGACAGGGTCGGGGACAACTTCATGAAGTCGAGGCATATAACCCAGGGGCTCCAGGGATGATTTTAGGTACGATATGTGTCTTTTCTACATTATCTTCCATACTTATAGACATAGGTTCTAGTCATTCCTTCATATCCAGATGTCTTGTACGAAATCCCGATATTATGGTAGAACCGTTGACTCGATCCTTACGCTTGGAGACACCTACGGGAGGACATTCGATGATCACACACCTTTGCAGATAGTGTGATCTAACCCTTGGAGGCGAGAGTTTCAGTTTGAAACTCATGGTGGTAACATCAAGGCCTTACATTGTCATTCTCAGTATTGATTGGTTATCTTCGGTCCATGCCCATATTGAATGTTTTAGGTGAAGAGTGCGGTGTGTCTGCCGTGATGGAATAAGGTTTTTCTTTGTCGGAGAAAGGGAAACCCAGGCAGTGCAGAATAGGCTTATGGATAGGAGGGTGCAACCAATAGCTCATGAGTTGGATAGCCTTACCCTTGGAGAAATGGATGATGTGAGCTCCCAGTTCCCTAAAATAGTGGCGGAGTTTGAGGATATCTTTCCCAAAGATGTACCAGGATTACCTCCCCGCTGGGAAATCGACTTCTGCGTCGACTTACACCCTAGGATGACACCTATTTCCTCATCAGCATATCGGTTGGCTCCTGCAGAGCTTTGAGAACTGAGGGTGCAGTTTGAGGATTTTCAGAGCAAGGGTTTCATGAGAACCAGTGTTACACCCTGGGCGACCCCAGTCTTGTTTTCCAAGAAGGCAGACAAGATTCTAAGGTTGTGCGTGGATTACCAGTGCCTGAACCAGGTGATAGTGAAGAAAAAGTATCCACTTTCAAGGATCGATGACCTCTTCAATCATCTAAGAGGGGAACAGTGGTTCTTGAAGGTTGAAATTCGATCGATCTATCACCAGTTATGTTTACGGGATGAGGATATACCAAAGACGGCTTTCAGATGCTGCTACCGTCACTATGGGTACTTGGTGATGCCTTTCATCTTGATGAACACCCCTGAAATGTTCCTGGGACTGATGAATCGGATCTTCCCGCTGTACTTAGACCAGTTCGTAGTGATCTTCATCCATGAAATCCTAGTGTACTCAGTGTCAGAGGAGGAGCACACGAGACACCTGCGGATGATCCTAGACGTACTTCGAGAGCACCGATTTTATGGGAAGCTCTCAAAGTTCCAATTCTGGATTCAGGAGGTCCACTTTATTGGACATGTCATCTCAGAAGATGGAGTAGCTGTAGACCAAGCCAAGGTGGAGGCTGTGTTAGCATGGGAGCCACCTTAGAGCATGATAGAGGTGCGAAGATTCCTTGGGTTGATAGGATATTACTGGAGATTCATTCTTGATTTCTCCTAGATATCAGCACCGATGAAGACCTTGACTAGGAAGGGGCATCCATTCGTGTGGATGGAGAAGTGCTAGAAGGCTATCGAGTGGTTGAGATAGAGTTTGAAGAGCACCCTAGTCTTGAGATTACTGGAGGAGGGTGTCGAGTAGATAGTTTTCTGCGACGCATCTGGGACCGGGCTTGGTAGTGTCCGGATGCAGAGGCAGGCGGTGATTGCTTATGGTTCATGCCAGCTTAGGCCACATGAGCAGAACTATGTAACCCATGATCTCAAGTTGGCAGTGGTAGTCTTCACATTGAAGATGTGGTGACACTACCTTATGGGCGAGTGGTTTATCATCTACTCTGACCACAAGCGCCTCAAGTACAAATTCTCATATATTATCTGAATCCGAGGTAGAGGAATTGGCTATAGTTCCTCCAGGATTATGATTTCGAGATAATATATATTCATGGGAAGTGGAATAAAGTGGTGGATGCTCTCAGAAAAAGGTCGAGCTCACAACTGTTGAGTGAGGCAACAGAGCAGTTAGCCATGTTGCAGTTTTCCTTCATGGATGGAGAGGATACAACTTACCTACAGTCTATGGTTGTCGCCCCTCCACTCTTACAACGGGTTAGCGAGGTGAAACTAGGAGATGTCAACTGTGTGGCCTTACGTGCTCAGTTATCCACATGACATGTTCTCATTGGATATTTACAAGGTGGGGGGAACACACTTATTTTCAGAGGACGCACTGCTGTACCAGTGGTGTTGTAGGAGGAAGTCCTCAGGGAGTTTCATACATCCCATTTGGCGGTACATCCTAGAGTGACAAAGATGTACCAGGACCTCCGACGATAGTTCTAGTGGTTAGGCATGAAGAAGGAAATAGCGGAGTTCATTTCCCAATGACTTACATGCCAGCAGGTGAAGGCCGAGCACCAGGTTCCAATGGGATTAGCTCACCCCTGGAAGTTCTAGAGTGGAAGTGGGATGAAATATCGATGGACTTAGTGACAAGATTACCACGAACATCCAAAGGGCATGATTCTATCTGGGTGATCATTGAAAAACCCACCAAGTAGTCCTACTTCCTAGCTTTCAGGGAGTAGAGTACCGTAGAGAGCTTGGGAACCATCTATGTGTAGGAGATAGTTTGGCTTCATGGAGTCCCCTTGACAATAGTCTCAGACCAAGATGCCTATTTGTTATCCTAGTTGTGGAAGGGATTGCAGGATGATTTTGGGACTCAGCTGCTCTTGAACACAACATTTCATCCCCAGACTGATGGTCAGATGGAGAAGACCATTCAGTTTCTAGAGGATATGTTGTGAGCCTATGTCTTGAAATTTGGTCATAGTTGGGAGGACCACCTACCATTGGTGGAGTTTTCATACAACAATAGCTACCACTCAACCATTGGTATGGCACCGTTCGAGGCCTTGTATGGGAGATCCTTCCAGACACCACTTTGCTGGACCAACACCAGAGATTCAACACACATGGGTCCAGAGTTGGTGCGAGCTACCACCGAGAATGTGAAGATCATCTGGTAGTGGATGAAGACTGCACAGATCCAACAGAAGTCTTATGCTAATAGACGATGGAGACCTCTAAAGTTCGAAGAGGGAGACCACGTCTTTCTCCAGGTCTCACCTCGATGAGGGTTACCGAGATTTGGCTGAGGCGGCAAGCTATCTCTGAGGTTCATCGGATCTTTCCAAATACAGTGCAGAGTTGACAAGGTGGCGTACCGCCTAGCTCTACCATCACAGTTGCATCAGGTACATGATGTCTTCCACGTGTCGCAGCTGAGGAGGTAGGTGCATGAACCATCACAGGTCATTGACTGGGGTGAGATGGACATCGAGGATGGAGTGACCTTTGCTGAGTACCCGATGGAGATTGAGGATTGGCAGGAGAGGATCCTTTGTGGGCGATCGATTCCCTTGGTGCACGTCCAGTGGCAACACGAGAATCTTTAGGAGATCACATGGGAGCGGGAGGCCCAGATCCATGCCCAATGCCCACATATTTTTTAGTATCCTTTGTTTTGGCTTTTCAGGGATGTAAATCCCCAAGCTTGGGAGAATGAAATGTCTCGAATTTTCCACATGTTGTTTTTTTAAATTTTATATGGAATTATTTCGAGACTGGGTGCAAATACGACACATCATTCTGAGGCCCAATGAGCTTGGAATGGTTGCCTGAACTTTTTTTTATGTTAAGTTAGTCGGAACTTGAGCATGGTTGTGGAAGTTTCCAAACAGATGCCTGGATTAAAAATATGAGGGCACCGTTGGGTATGGGGCGACTACTTTACCTAATAATGAGCCTAACCTCGACCGGCGCGGGTCGAGGAAAAAAGTTAATTTTCATACGTTTTATGTAAAACAAAATAAAATAAATTTGCAAGTTTATTTTACTTATTTTATGGAAACATCCGTTGCAGCATGGAAATGGGGAAACTGTTTCCTTAATTAAAAGGCCCGTCATAATGAATCAAGAATGGAAAGTTGGACTCATTAATACTACAACATATTTTTTATGTAAAATACGTTTCCCTTTTTATTTGGACAATCGAACACCAATCGTTGGAGAAATATTGAGAGAAATGCAGGAGAAAACTCTTGGCGACGTACGGCGACAGATCGAAGCTTTGAATCGCTGTGCCAACAAGGTTGGAGGATCTCGGCGAAGATAGTATCATGAACTCTACGTCGGCGATCGATCCCTTCTTGAGGTTGGGGTTTTCTACTAAATCTTATTTTCCCCGCTTTTATTTAAAAGATGAATGCAGATAAACCATGAAAAAGTTGATCCACGGATTCGTACGTTCTTGCAGGAGGGATTTATTTGGGATGATTATGGGGGAAATTAATCCATGTTGATTTTTTGGTTGATTTTCTGCTCCGTTTAAACCTATTAACGGGAGTGGATAAACACTATGATAAACGATGAAGGAGGTTCGTTCCTCTTTTTGTTTGATTGGTTTTCCTTCCCCCATTTTTGTTCTCTCGCGATCTTCACGTTCTTCATGGGGAGACAAACAACAGATCATTGCATATCCATTATTTGATGCAATGATCCCAAATTGAAAAATCGACACACTGAAAACCTTGATGAGGGGCGACGATGATAGTAGAAGATGAATCAGAACAGATCATGAAGGTCCATTCTTCGAGCGTTCTTCGTGCGAATGGATCATTACTGTTTTCGGAGCCAATCTGAGGTCCAAAAACAATAGAATGAGCTTCTTTGTTTCGGGGCGACCAAAACCTGGGAGTTTCGGGGCGATTAGACGGATGAATAAACAAATGGAGCATCACCTGAGGCGTGATGGTGGAGGTCCGTGATTCTTGAAATTTCTAGAATACACGGCGTGTACTTCTGAAGAACACGCCGTGTAGTACAGGAGGTGGTGGCAAGGGTTTCAGGGGTCATAGAGGAATCACACATCATGTGACCCTAGTCACACGATGTGTTGGACTTTCCTAGAAGTTTGGCATGTATTTTGGGAAATAAACGTACACGGTTTGGACTACACGGCTTCAGGAGACACGACATGTATAGCATGGAAGAGGCAGCTACGCGGAAGCTCAGCGTGTATCCAGGGGGTAAATAGACACGGGATGGAGTAAACGACCATGTACTCCATCACACGACCAGGAAAGGAAAGTAAGGTGGGTTAACCCATGTACTGATTACATAGGTTTGTGTACACGGATTGATGGCCGTGTACGAGCACATGACCAGGCTACACAGAGCCAATCCCAGTCACTCGGACACGGCGTATACAACATACTACATGCCGTGTACTCAGTTTTTCTACATGACCAACCTCACAACACAAGCCTTTGTACACAGACAGTACATGGGGTTAGACAACACGACGTGTAACTTTTCTACCATCCGTGTACATTTTGGAAAACGACATGATTCTCTTGTCCACTGTATCTTGGACATATTTCGTTTAGGTTAGTGACCCTTCTTCTCATTCCCCTGAAGGTCAGACATTGTTTCCTTTTATAGGAGCATGATCCCTTCAGTATGAATTTCTTTGATAGAGTCAGGAATACATCCGAGAGGCCCGTATCGAGATCCTCTATCCATTCTTGAACCTAGGTAGAGTCCGACATCAACATGACCAACTCCACTGGGCGTCGATCCTCTACCTAACAGGTGAATTCTGGATGAGGCGCGGTATCCACCATGGCACTGGCCGTGATCCTCATCTTTGTATCATGATATTTCCCACTCAGGAGTGTGTCTCCCATAATGAGTGCCTCTATCTATTGTAATCTTCCCACTTAGGCGTGTGTCTCCCGTAATGAGTGTAACTACCTCTCGTGGCATTTCCCAATGAACAATACTTCTCAAACGGACATCATCAGATCTATAAGACTTGTGGAGTGCGTTCTCTCAGAATGAGTGCTTCATGGACTCTTCGAACTGAACCCCTAGCTGGGGGTATGCGGTCGTGTGACTTATCTCTAGACTAGGGGTCTGGGTTTTGAGAATATCTGGTTTGTGCTATATATTTTGCAGAGAGACACTGTGCATAGTTGACTGTACCTTTACTTTTTGAACTGCTTTATGGTTTTTTGGGTCCGTTGCTAAGTAATGTTATACTCACCCATACACGGGCTTTTCCCACACGTGTCATGTCTTATGCAGATGAGCAGCCTTTTGATAGAGTCCATGGAGGACAAGAACAGGACCAAGATTTATGAGTTACCTACAGGTCGAGGAGTTCCTATGGCCACGAGCAGCAGTCCCAGTACCTCTTTGTGTTTACAGGTTGGAATTTGCTGTTTTTAGAGTCTAGTTTTGGTGGGCTTGTATTCTAGCACAGTTTACTTTCAGCACTTTACCTTCCGTCGTACTCTGTTGGTTGGGTTTAGTTGTATGCATGCATTTTTGTTCCTTAGTGTTTTTAAATTTCATCATTTATGGGATTAGAGATGTTTTCATGTGTACAGGTACATAGGAAATGCATCCCATGTTTAGTAATATGCCTACTCGGTGCTAGTCACCAGCCCCTGGCCTATTGGAGGCAGGCTTGGGGAGTCACGACGCAGGCCACATGGTGACGGGTCGTGACAGAGATTCGCAGCGTTTTCCCCACTGGGATGGGTTGTGACATGAAGTTCAAAGACGTTTCAAGTATACATGTTACCTTTTCCCAATTATAAGGCACCCATACACCTTACCGCTGAAAACTGGCGAGCTTTTGTTTGAAACCAATAAATCTAGAAAATATAACCATTATAAATATCAAAATCATAACTTAGCAACCTATCACAAGAATTAAACACTTTATAACATGAAGAATAAATAGTAAGAATGGAATATGGTCAACTATGCATAAAAAAGATTAAAATTATAAATAAATAACTTAATAATGTTATCCAAATAGGCATGCTAAAGAAAAAATTCATGGAATAACACTCAAGGCCCACGATCTATAACTGAAACCTATAAATGAAACTACACAACATGGAATATGCATGACACCTGAATTTCAATTTGCCTAATATGATGCATGTAATGCTTCATCCTTTCCATTCCAAGATAAGGGTAATATAATATAAGTTTAAAAAATTGATAAGAAGAGAAAAATATTTCAATCACCGAAGGTGATATCATAATAAACTATAATATTTAATAACTTGACCAATGATTCCATCCCTGGATACTTTGATTTTTTCCAATGGATGGGGTGATCATTCCCAGACATGAATATTTACTATGCATCAACATATTCTTAATATCCTGTCCACCTGACCAAAATAATAAGACAATGGAAATTAAATACCTCAGATACCAATTTGTAATGTCCCGACCCAACTGGCCACTAGGATTATAGCCAGACCAATAGGTCACATGGCCTCAAGTGGTCCTCCCTATATATCAGAGGCTGCTGACTAGTAGAGAGGTTCTATAGAGGTGATAGTGGGGATATTATACCCCCACATGAGGGCAGCACAACGTTTTATCATAAGGTAAATAGCATATAATAGTAGAAGAAATAATAAATAAATTTCATAGTTTTGGAAGACTAGTATAAAATTAATACCATGGATGATCAATGCCGATACATACAATGAATGTATATCCTAATGATGATACATAATATACACAACGTACACACAACAGACAGTGAGGAATTATAGTAAAAGAATAAGGAAAATAAAAACAATCCCCAAGGGAAATCACTATGATAATCATGAGATCTAACTCTATCCCATGCTCTTAACTCCTATATATTAGAAAAAAAACACCAACAATCATCCATGGTCCTATGGAATAAGGTCTAGTTAAGTACCCCTATGTAATGGTGACTAAAATAGGGTGTGATATAAAAATCCCAATAGGTTACCACCCATAGTGTCTACAACCAAATCTAGTTCTATTATAATGTAAATCCATGTAGTTAATAAATAATAATTAATAGGACTAAATAAATAAACAATAGCCCACTCTTGTTCCTAAAAGGACACTTGGTGGCTCTAACTACTTCGACTCATTGTTGGAATAATAGATATAACTAGTAAATATATATATAGTAGTAATTATATATATATATAGTTTAGTTATATTTTTCATCCACCTATATGAACCAATTACGTGTGGATGTAAGTGGCCATATACTTAAAATTCTTGTCACTGGCTAGACTGAGGCACAACTCAGATATCCATAACTAGTCTAAATGAGCCTAAAAGATCATGCAAAAGGGTACATTCCCTACATCCCAATAAAGTGAGTTACATAAAGCTAAAACACTTAGGCTTGTGAGTGAGACACTATTAAAACACTCTAATCATGGAATGTTTCATGTAAATCCCATCATCCATATAGTATCACTAGCATGAGATGCCATAATCAACACCCGGTGTAAGAGAGTGTGATTATACTCCATGTTCAACACCTATTACCGTCATGCACAACCTATTTATATGGCGTAATCATATTTATAATAAATATCCATGAGGCAATGCTTCTCATGCTTTAAATTTATCAATCCCGTATAATGGAATTGACATATATGTAATACATGAAAAGAGGCAATACTTATCATGATTTTTATTTTCTAAACCCAATATAAACAAGACACAATATTTCAAATTTAGCATGTAAAAAAGCCTGTGATAAATGGTGTGGCCTTTCCTCCCTTCACATTTTATTTCATATAAATAGATAAGTATAATCAATCCATTTCATGAATAACATTTGACTCAATTGAGTAAGTAATCCCATACTGATTAGCTGTTCGATTTTACAAAATCAATGAAAATAAATTTATAATTCTCAATAATAACATTGGAGGTGTCATTGGAAAAATTAGAAATTACATACATGGGAAATTTCAATTAAAATTTAGGTCAAGAACTTATAATGATCCTTAGTTCATTTAGTATTTACATAAAAATAGATAAACACCATTTCATAATATTTAAAAAGGCCATGCCCATAAAATTCCATAACTCCAAAACAACCAAAAGGCATAGGAGAGAAATGATTATGTGAAGCCAAGAAAGATGAAAACACTAATTACCACTTTGTAATTCGGAATACATGCACCCAATTCAATGGTTTTTATTATAAAATCATTAATTTATTCATTAAAAAATTCATTTATTCATTTAAGAATCAAATACAATAGAAACAACTAAATTCAAATTAAAGAAACATTTAATAATACTTTTTGAACATGGAAATTTGATAATATATATTTTAATATGGAACTTACAAGGTTCCATTATGATTTAGACCGAATAATATAATGGGAAATTCCATTATCAATCCAATATGTTTGATTATAAGGAGTTATAAGTATTTAATCAATTAATTATAAATGGTAAATTCATGTCGTCACACCCATATGGTGTCTGTGATCAAGGCTGGTCACCTCAAAATACTAAAAAATGATCATAAGAAGTTTATCTAGGTGTGATAAAAAATTTTATATGATGAACCCAATTATAAGGAGATTCTTAGAAAATAATGGTTCATGGTACAATGACATTATACATAAAAATAATGAAAATTATGGGAAAATTTATAGAACACCTACCTCATGCATAGGATGTATCCCTTATCCAATATCGAGGTCTTATTTGGTATGGTATCGAGGAAATATAAGAAACCAATGTTCACCCTAAAAATAGGTAAAATGAGATTGCACATTGATAACTCAATCAAGAGGGGATTAAATAAAGAATTGTAAAAAAATAATTGATATATTATGGGAAAGGATCTATAGATACCAACATCATTTGATTCTGGCTTCGGATGGAGGAGATACTTCAAAGCCCAGAGTAGGCTTAAGTAGGAAGCCACAATGACTAAGGAGGGAGGTCACCTGTTGGAGGAGGAAGAAAGAAAAATTAATGAAGGATTTAAAATTAATAACAGTTAAAAGAGTCATTTTAACCCCAAATACAAATCTAATAATTTTGAAAAACTGTACGATACCCCCACTTAAGAAACAACCTCACACGTTTTTTTGCGCATGATCACCCTTACCGTGGACCAACCATGTGATGAGTAGTGTGAAGGAAATACCTATGTTTTATTACCCATGTTGGATGGGTGTAAAGTTTGGGTAAATTGTGCACAACCCGTGAGGGTAACTTCTTCTCCCTCATTGTAGCTACATGATTTGCTGTTGAGGGCAACATGGTTTGAGAAAAACCATGCACCCTATTTAGAGCTCCCAAACATTTGATTTTCGGATCCCAGTGCTCCCTAAACTCTATGAAACCTAAAAGGGAACTCTTGGGCCTTTAACCAAGTCTAAAAACAAAACAATTAAGTGTTTCAACTCTCTGAATTACATTCCGAATCTTGGTTCAAATAACAAATGTTCCAGTAAATTACAAAATTTCAAATCCCCCTGGATTTTCATCCAGTTCAAAAACATGGGTCATTACAACCTCTCCACCATAGAAAATATCATCCTTGAGAATTGTTCAGGAATAATAAACACATAACCTATCCTAAAAGGGTTGTGAAGTCCTATTCAAATGGTCATGTCATGTTTAAAAATTCCAAATGAACCTTCAATAATTTTCTTAAACATATAGTTCTCTAGTCGTCAAAACCTGTTCCAATGCTCGATTCCTAACTGAAACACCTAAACTATGTTTCTAAAAGCTCGTTAAGTTAGATACACATTCAACTCATCATCTCATTAAACATATGGCTAGGGGTTCTCCCAACCCTAGGATTTAACTTTAGAAAGGGGTGAATTCCGAGCCATGAAATGTCCACCTTGGGAATTTCCTACAAAGCACTCTCCTAAGAAATATATGACGATCCTTGAGTTTTTCCCTTAACTAGTAAAACACGATTACATATGAGGTCATATTAGGGACATAAGTGTAAGTAATGTTCAAAAAAAGATTGATCCAACTGAATCCAACCATATAAAATTTCCAAGAAATACACAAGAGAACTTTCTAAAACACATATTCCTTAATCTGGATGTTTCCTTGAACTAGTTCCTTATGATTAAATCCATTAAATAATATTGATACTAATTTGAGACATTCTGAATGTATTATCACAGAAACACTTGGCTTAGACGATCAATGTTTTATAAACTGACCTGTAATGAATTCTTCCAAAGCATATTTCATTTTCAACTAACATGTTAAGAAAATATCATACCTGAATTATAGTGGTTATTATAGACCAAAAAATCAATTATACATTTAATAAATCATGCCTAATCCTGAGAAAAGGTGTAATACAAATCCATACCACTGGAATCATTACCCATTAAACAACACCTCCAAATCGGAAAATAAGTCTAGGATAACCTCAAATTCCTTAAACTAGAGTACAAGGAACTATCCCAAGGTAGTCCACACTCTAAGTTTACAAGGTGACATTGGTACAAGGCCACAACATCCACATTATATCTTTGACTGAGCCAAGAGAGGCATCTACATGGTAGTCAATTCAATGTAAAAAAATTGTGTCCAACAGTACATCTAAGTAATTCCTACATAGAAACCCAGATACACTCTAGAATAACCATGACCCGATGAGAACAACACATCCAGCATGTAATACTGGAAAAACCACCCTACTAAGACCAAAAACAATTTCTTATTTAGCATGGCGTAAAACTGACACTCTCTTAGTGCATCAAGGATAATATCTAGATAGGGGTAATGGTAATCTATTAAATAAGAGTACACTAAGAGGAAATAAAGAAACCAACGGAATAATAGTCAAAACACTCCATATATGCCTCTTGGAAGAATCTTAGATTCCTCTACTGATGCACCAACACAGACCGAAACACGATGCCTTCATCACAAATGGCATTTCATGAAATTTTACTCTTTGACCACTATGGTCTATCAAGAACCATCAAAATTTCCCATGGGTTTCATAAAAATCCAGCCACATCAACATCGTGCTTCTGAGAAAGCAATGACATAACTCAAAACTTGCAAGGCTTACAGGAATTCAGGTAAGACCAACCATTACAAAAGGGATTTCACAGTTGTGTTCATTCTAAATGGAAGGAAAAATATCTACCTAAACCGACTTGAACCTCCCGACCTTATGGGGTTCCTAGTCATCAATATAAAATATATATTAGTTGGTCACCGGTGCACTAGATCAGAAACACCTTAAAAATATGTGTTTCACTCCTCTGAATCATGATAACCACGTCACAACATCTCAACTTTGGAATAAAATCCATAACCAACCAGACCGGTGTGTCAAAATACTCAATCATCTGGATATTATCCAGAGCATTAGGATAAACTTGATTATTTTAATTCCTAGTCCACTGTACTATTTAGATGAACTGAGAACCTACTCATCATCCTAAGGCTCAACAATTCCCCCGAACTTAACCGGTTCATTACATCATTTAGCACTAGATAGGAACCACGTACATGAATGCATACTACCCCATGGTTTCAAGAGAAATATGAGATATCCCTGATACTATAAATAGTTTTTCATGCCTATGAATCCAAGTATCAAGAGGATTGTATAAGAAATTTAATCCAGATTCGTACTTCCACATATGACGATTAACCTGGGTGATGACATACCAATTCATCCATCAATGAGTAATTAGAAAGGGTCAAAAAACCTTTAATGTGGTTGACCATTCCCAAGGCATGTCTCTACTTATGAAACTGATACTTACTCAATGCTCACACAAAAAAAGGACTTTAAGATCATGACCACCCGTCAGAACAAGGACGTAATTTAAAAGAAAATAATCCAACTAGGGATAGTGAAACCTAAATGACACCAAATGGAAGAAAACATATAGAAAAAAGGAATTTAAAACTATAAGGGTCCTTCATAACTCGAGTTTGTCCCTTAAGAAACACAAACATAGAACCTATTTCTAGGTCACTTCAATAGATTTCACAATCCATAAGAGCTTATGAGGCATTCCATTGATAAAAAAGAGAAAGAACTATGAAAAAATCTCACGTTTTTTTCTAATAAATATCATGGAAAGGATTAAACTAAACATACATGAGATTTTAAATATAGGAATCCACCTAGGGTTCCATTTTCATGTCATTATATTGATTTAAATTTAATCTTTAAACATTTAAAATCTTTAAAACAAAACACCAACTCATACGGGGAATTATTATCAAACATACATTTGAAACATTATACATTTATTGACATCCAATTATTAATTATTAAATTTATCTTATGAAATCCTCTTTAAGAATAAAAATTAGTCAAGGATAAGGTAATATATAAGTGTCCCATTTAACCATCTTGGGTTCATTAAGATGCAAATCGATAACAATTGCTTAATTTTCAACATTTGAAAACACCCATAAATGATATCTCATAAGAAAAATGCCCCAAATGACCTACTTGGGTCTAGTTATACATTTTATAAAGTGAAATCACATGGTTCCTTAAGACCAAGTAATAAAGAAACAAGTCTTATTATGGAAACTAGTTAATTTTAGATCAAAATTAAATAAATTTCACATTTATAACCATTTTAGATATGATATTGTCTTATATAATGGTTTAGTTATATGGGTGGACATGTGAAAATCCATAAACCCCCATAAAATTTATAGTTTTTCATTTGTCTCCCATTAATCAAAACCAATTCACATTATCATTTGAACTTCAGCAGCCTTTACATTTTTAAAACATTATCTAATTATAACTAAATCTCAAAGATGGTTTGAGTATATAGGTTACCTTTTCCAAATTATTTGGTACATATTCACATTACAACTAAAAATTGGTTCCCATTTAATCGCAACCAATAAATTAATGCCATGAAATCATTTAAGTATATCGAAGTCATAACTTAGAATGCTATCACCAGGAGTAAACACAGAATAAGATGCTAAATAAATAGGCATCATAGCATATAATCAACTAACCATAGAAAAAGACTAACTTTATAAATAAGTAACCTAATAATGTCATCCAAATAGGCATGCTAAAAAAGCACAAAATAACACTAAAGGACACAATCCAAATCAGAAACATATAAATGAAACTATATGTCATGGTATATTCATGACATTTGAATTTATATGTGCCTAATATGATTCAAGTAATTCTTCGTCCTTACCATACCAGGAAAAGGGTAATATACAATAAATTTTATAAATCGATAAGAAGAGGAAAGTACTCTAATCACCCAAGGTTAGATGATAATCAACTATAATACGGACCAAATTAACCAAAATTCCCATCCCTGGCTACTTGTGATTTTCCCCATGGGTGGGGTAATCAGTCAAAGACAAATCTATTTACCAAAAACCAACATATTCTTAATTTCATGTCTACAAACCCAAAATAGTAATACCAAAAAAAAAATAAAACACCTATGATACCAATTTTTAAGGTCCCAGCCCAACAAAACACTAAGATGGTAGCCAGACTGATGGGACCCATGGCCTTAAGTGAACCTCCCCATATGCCAGAGGCTTCCAAATAGTAGCAAGGTTCTATGGAGTTGATAACGAAAAGACTATACCCATATATTATAGTAGAAAAATGGTATATTTTAAGGTAAATAATAGAAAAAATAGATGTAATAAATAGACAACATAGAAGTAGAGGAATAATATATAATTAATACAAAGTATGGCCAAAAAAAATAAATACAATCCATGCATTTCATGATAATGATACATAATATAAAAAAATACTTTCAAAAATAAGTGATGTAATATAATATAAGAATAATAAAAAGAAAAAAAATTCCCAATGTAAATATCTATGATAATCCTGAGATTAAAATCGGTACTGTGCTTTTAACTCCAAGGAACTAGAAAAATAGAAAAAGTAATAATCCGTGGTCCTATGACCATAAGGTTTACTCGGGCACCCTAGTGTAATGGAGACCTGATTAGGGTGTGGGATACAAATCCCAGTAGGTTACCACCCATGATGTGCAATTCTAAATCTAGTACGTGTCTAAATTAAAACCATGTAGGTAATAAAGAATAATTAATAGGACTGAATAAATATAAAACAGTCCACTCAGGTTCTTAAAGGACACCTGGCAGCTCTACATGCTTCATCTCATTTCTAGAATAATATTTCTAACTAGTAATTATATACATTGTAAAAATAATTTATATAGTTTTGATATATATTGTATCCATCTATATGAACCAAGTATGTGGAGAGGTTAGTGTCCATATACCTATAATACCAGTTGCTGGCTGGATTGATCCATAACTCAAACATCCATGACTAGTATAAATGAGCCTAAAAGATCAAGAAAAAGGGGTTAATTCCCTATAGCCCAATAGAGAGATAGATGTCATGATACAATACTTGGGAGGGTGATTGAGTCTCCATAGAGACAGTATAATAATAGAGCATGGTGTGTATATCCTATCAGCCAAATATTATAACTAGTGTGAGATGTCATACTTAACACTTGATGTAAGTGAGTGTGATTATCCTCCTTGGTCAACACCCATCACCTTCATCCACATCCTATTTACATGACAAAATAATATTTACAATAATAAAACATGAGGCAATATATATCAATCTTTAAATTTATCAAGCCCTTATGAAGAAATCATCATATTTATAATACAATACATGAGGCAACACATATCATGATTTTAATTTAATAACCCCTATATAAACAAGGAAAACATTTCAATTTAAGCATGTACATAATCCTATGATAAAAGGAATGAACATGCCCCCATTTCCATTTATTTTCACATAAAATGATTAACATAATCAATCCATCTTATTAATACCATTTCAGTCAATCAAAGAAGTAATCCCATCATTATTATTTATTCCATTTATCTAAATAAAGTCAAATAAATTTATTAATCTCAATGACCACTTAGGAGGTCTCATTGGGAAAATGGGAAATTACCAATGTGGGTAATTCTAATAAAAAGTTGGGTTAAGAACTTAGAAGGTACATTGGTTCATTAAACATTTACATCAAAAGAGGGAAACTCCATATCATAATATTTCAAAATACCATGACTATGACATTACATAAATATAAGAAGAACAAAAATTTATAGGTGAACCCCCAAGCCGTAAATCCAATAAAGATGAAAAAAATTAATTAATATTGTAATTTTGAAGATAACTCACCATATTTGAGGGGTTTTATTATAAAATCATGATGTTGTCCTTTAAGAAATTCATTTAATAATCAAATACAAGAGTTAAAACTCAATTTACATTAAAGATATTTTTTTGAATACTTACCATACATGGAAATTCAATTATATACAATTCAACATGTAATATAAGAGGTTAATTGTCCATTTATACCAATGACTACAAGGTTAAATTATATTATCAATCTCATCCTAATTCATAGAAGGTGTTCTTAGAATTTAATCAATTAATTACAAAGGTAAATTCATGTTGGCACACCCACTGGGTTTCCATGATCGAGGATGGACTCCCCAAATTACTGAACAAAGATAATAAGAAGTATTTATAGGTTAAATGATCATTTTTTAATTAATAAAACTATTATAAATAATTTCTTGGACAATCTCGGTATGCGATAAAATTGAACTATTCATAAAATGATGGAAAATTAAGGAAAAAGTCAAAGAGCAAAAACCTCGTTCTTAAGATGCATCACTCATCCAATATTGAGGTCTAATATAGTCCAGTTTAGAAGAAATATTAGAAATATACATTCATCTTGAAAATAGGAAAAATGATCTTGCACCTTGATAACTCAATCGAGAGGGTTTTAAACAAAGAACGATAAGAAATGAATCGATATCTAATCAATGCAGATCCATAGAGACTGACAACATTTTATTCCAGATTAGGATTAATAAGATACCTTAATAAATTGAATATGATTGGGGAGGAAGCCACCATTCCTAAGTTGGGATCTCACTCACTGGAGGAGGAATAAAGTGAAACGAAAGAGGGAAATAACCTTTATTTAGGGTAAAAGTATCATTTTACCCCAAAAATCCAAGTCACATAGTTTGGCCACATGGTTTGGCCAAATTTTATACCAACCATGTGAAACCCCCTACATAAGAAACCACCTCACACAGTTTGTCCCACCTGCTCACCCTAACCATGCACCGGCCATGTGATGAACAGTTCAATGTTACTTCCTAAGTGTAACATTATGTGTGGTATGAGTGCATGATTTGGGTAATCTATGCATATCCCATGTGGGGCACTTCCTCTCCCTTGATGCAACCATATAGTAAATGATAATGTTCAAATTAAATTGTATTTTTGTCTTTATAAGACACATGGGTCATTACAAATATAAAAAATGACATGGAATTTTAGGCACCTCAGTGATCCTATGTATGAAAATTCAAGAGACGCTAAAAAAATTGATGATTCTGGTGAGGTAGATAACAAGGAAAGGATATTGTATCCGACTAATATAGGTCAACATTTTAATGAGGTATAAAAGGGGAAATAGGTTAAAAATTAATAAAATAAGAAAACAAAAATAAATCTATTCCCTAGGTTAGGAGTTACTATTTTATGTTTTTTCAGGAATGAATCTGAGTTGACGTCCCTATTTGGTTTTTCCAATGATGTTCAACCTGATATGTAAAAAAATCACCATTTAGTGGAGTTTAATGACAAAAATTCTCAGATAAGGACACTCTAATAGTTATATCTCCAAAAGTATCAATATTTATGAGGTATTCATTTTAGATCAAGAGGTAGAAGTTTTGTTGGAGGAAGGAGTGATAACTTTCAGTTGAATCATGATGAGAATATGCATTGAGTTTTATTGAATGTGATTATAATATATTTGATGGATTGAAAATGGTGGTTCTAATTCCTTGATAATTATGTGGAGTTGACTATGTTTTGGGAGAATTTATGAGATTATATTTTATATTAGGTTTCATTCTTCTATCGAAATCTTTTCATTTTTCCTAGTGGTGTTTTCCCTTCTCTTGGTAATTTTCTTCGTTCTTATCTAGATACATGGAGTGACTTGTTGGTCCTTAAACACTTCTATTATTATCCCCCTTAATTGAATGATAAATAATATCGTCATTATTAAATTTATAAACCATTGGAATGAGTATAGGGAAAACTCTTTGTTTTCTCAGTTGAAACCCACCTATTATATCCTTGATCCAAGATTTTTTTGTACCACTTCACCTTTAGTTTCCAACCCACACTTGATTAACTTTAGAGATTGTAAGTATAACACATTCCTTTATCATGGTGATAATATAGAGATATGATCAGTGGAAAGGCTTTCTATAAACTTATTCACATCATTCTATAACTACCTTCTAAAGAGTTGTTATGTTAAGATATGAAATATATAGGAGTTTATATCATCATATACATCATACACTCTTATATTGGTCCCATTGAGGTGGATATTTGGTCTATGAGAAGGTATTCTTGTATATCATCGATGAATTTAATCAATATACTATTCCCTTGGTACATGTGACATGGGCAATTACTCATGGAAATATAATGTTTTGGTTTTTGAAATTAATTTATTACTATCCAAATATTAGATCAAATTTATTTATGTTGTGAATTAAATTAGTGTATTTTTTGGCTAGTTCATGTGACATAGTTTATGATGTGACTATGCACTTAAATTATTATATCCATAGAAAATAATTCTATAATATTTTTAATGTTTCATATGGAATCAAGTGAATGAAGAGTGGGGAAACTTCCCCCATCATGACACATTATTTTTCATGATGAATTTTAAAACCATTTTATTGAGTCAGTTCCATCCAATGTGGGGAATATCATGGTGTTATGGATAGGATCCTTTGATTTGTATACTTTCAAAAACTCTATTTATATTAATCTAGATGATTTTGTTGGTTGAGGAATGTTTTGTGGTGTTAATTTACAACCCTTTAAATTCATGACATGTGCATATAGTAAATGGTATTTGAGAAATTAATTTTTTTAGTTTTTTCATAAGTGTGTTCCTAGTAAATAAAGTTTTGTTAATATAATTTTAATTTTTTACATGAATATACAGTGGACTATTTCAACATCATGTTTCATTTATAATGAATGTCATTTGTTAAATTAGGATCTATAATTTTTAAGTTATTATTTTTGATATTAGCCTGTTAAAGATCATGATAGAGGTGTATAATTGAATAAAAAATTTGATGAAAGCATGTAAATTTACTGTATATATATGTTTTAATGTAAAAAATGTTAAATATATAATGTTATATATATTTATTAAGGAATTTTACATTTCAAAAAATTATCCACCATTTTAACATGAAACATGTTTTTATTTTAAACTATAGTGGTGGCTAGATAAATTATGTCTTCCGATGATTAATGAATTAAATTTTATAAATTACTGGTTTTCTCATTTATTTTATAAGTAATAAAATGTTACTATAAATGAAAATTATATTTTAATGGAAACATGATATTTTAAATACAAAATTTTAGTTATTCCTTGAAACTTTCATTTATTTAAAATCTATTTTGTAAAATATATTGTATGTGTTTTCACAAAGGTGATTTTAAGAAACACGTTTTTATGATAATGGATTAAAAAAATTTCATTTAAATATTCTAACATATAGGTTTTAAAACATGTTTAATTTCCATTAAAATATAATAGATGAAATTATTTTATCAACATGATTTTCAATTTGACATGTTTTAATATGTAATGTTGCAAAACATATCTATAAATTAAAAAATAATTTAGAGGGGATGTTTATGTTTTTAACTCCTTAACCATTAGGACTTAATGAAATTTTGTAAGTAGAATATTTAAGATTGTTAATGAATTATTATGAAAGAAATATAATCTTCTTTTTTCATGACTTATAAAGAAAAATAAGTTCTGAATATTATCAAATAAAATTTCTAGAATTCTAAATGAGGATAAAGAATATAAATATTTTTATTTGATGGAATTCAATGTAAAGTTTCTATAGTGTTGGATATAATGATTCTTTATTCGACATGAAGTTTCATGTTTTGTATTTTAATCAATGTGGTGTGATTGTTTCTGATGGTGTTTTCCACTGTAGTGTTTTTTATAATTGTTATTTGATTGATATTAATTTCTTTATGAGTTTTTAATGTCTATGTATGTGGCCATTTGTTTGATTATGTGACCCTAATAGGGAATTGGTGTAACAAGTATGTTCATAATATCTCTGGTTATTTAAAAATTTATTTTTTTTGGATAAGGTATCTTATCTGATATTGATATATTAGATTTGTTTTTCTTCTTACACTAATATGATATTATTGACCTTGTACTTGTTTGATAGGTATCTCACATGATAGAATGTCTTTTTATTTTTTTGAATATTCTTTGTGGTTATGTGATTTGTTCCAATAGATAGGAATCTATCTTCTAAATATAGTGATACCCTTGGGAGGAATATCATAGGGAAGTTGAATTATACCCTTATTTTATCTCTCCTTTTTGGATTTGGTTTTAATTATTGAGGATAAGAATTTTTTGAGAGGTATTTAATTTAATGTTCCAGAATATTCCAAAGACTTCCTTTACAATTCTGGCATATCTAGAAGTTCTGGAAAGTTATTAAAGTATTTTTAAATGGTTTCAAAATGGGTTTTAAAATTATAAAATCAATTTCAATATTTTAAAAGTTTATTGGGAAATTAATTTGGATGTTTTTAAAGAAATGTTAATATTTTAGATGTACATTTAGAATTTTTGAAATAATAATAAATTCTAATCTTAATTATTTATAAGTTTTGTAAGAATAAATTAAATATTATTAATTTTATTTTTACCTTTGGGCATGAAATTACTTCTATGTAAGGGTAATTATTAATTTTTAAAGGCTTCATAAAGGTATATGGAAGTTTATTCTTCCTGTAAAAATATATATGGATTTCTTATGGCTATATTCAAGAGATTACCATTCTTCTTACCAGTTTAATGGTAAGTATTACTCAGTATAATGGATAGCTAGTTTTTCATAAGGTTGTGTGATTGTAAGACTTGGTTTATATGACTCATGTAATAGTCAACTGAGAATCTTATTGCTAGTGGAATGGAAGGGATTAGATTTTGTAATATTATTTGAAAGATTCATAAGGGTACATATTGTTAACTCACTCTTTTCCTTAACCACTCATATAAGGGTTTAGTATATTTTACTCATCTCACATATGGATGGTCCCATTGTCATATAATGTTAAACTGGTTTTAATTATGTCCACATAAAGATAATATGATCACTATGTAAGGTTTCTTACGAACCTGGTCTACATAATGGTAAGACCATGTTACCCTTATACAATATACAACTATTGTGAATGGGAAATGAGTTATGTGAATAAAATATGTCTCCCACCTCTTTCATATCATCAATTATTATTCACATTTTAAAACGTTTTATTTTTTGAAAACCAAGGATCTAAATTTCTCTTGATAGTTTAAAAATTATATCTACCATTTTTAATGGTTTTAATTAGATCATGATGAAGATGTTAGTTAAAATGTAATTCAATGAGAAATAAATGTTATGTAACAGGAGTTTTATAGAATATATCTAAAATGTTTATATTTCTTCATAATATGAATGAATTCACTTGTTTAAATCCTCTTAACTTTTATCGGGTCTAGGTCATCCAAGAGCCTTCTCTCAATGACTTATAAATCCTTTTTTGCTCATTTGAGCCTTATTTTTCAAATTTTAACCTACAAATATCACTCTCCCTATCTCTATTCTTTATTTTGGTTACATAGTGTGTAAAGCTTCCAAAAGGTATGAGATCTGTTACTTCTCCTTATTTTAAAGTGAAGGTGTGATTGGTGAACACCTATGTTTAATTTTCACAAATAGATGTGATCACCCTTAAAAACAAAATAGCTAGGTTATATCTCATGGAAAAAAATTATTTTTATAAATCTAGGAAACTCCTTCATATTTCTTTTTTTAGAAATAATTATGAAATAACCTGGGAATAAAAAAGGAAGAAAAATAGTTATTACTGTATGCTTTTGTTTAATGGTTTGTTTCTCAGAATAATTATATTATATATTATCTTCATATTATTTCATGATATGGAAATATATATAATATTAAACCAAGAATAAATTATACTTTGTATATTTATCATATTTTAATATATCATAATATTTAATGTGCATAGATTAGATTTTTGGCTAGGAAATTGTGACTGAATGTGTTTTATCATAGCCTCATGATATTTACTTGATAGTGTGCTATCTACTTGGGTGAATTTTTTTTGTTTTCATTTTTAAATGATTGAAAAGAATAAACATCATAAATCCAAATGATATTATTAATTAAATTATAGATACATGATAAGAATAATTACTGCTTATCTCAAAATTGTTAAATAATGAAAATAATTATTTTAGTATACTATGTTGATTGGAGTTGCATCTAGGTAATGATATATGTTTCATAATGTGGAAATAATATTCATAATAAACCAGTTAATTCAATGTGGGATTGAAATGGTTTTTTGTTAAATTTGAATTTAGTAGGGCTTCTTGAGATTATTCTTGGTCATGGGAGGCTTGAATATCTTGATGTTACGACCATAGTTGCCATTAAAATTATGTGACAAAATGTACATTTAAAATATATTTTTGGTATATGGATTTAAAGTCTTGATGTGATTTATTATTAACCTAATATAGTTTTTGTGATGATTGTGGAACATGGTCCTGATTTTAATGATGATGCTGGCATGAGGTTCTGATGAGGTTGGTGATGTTGGCACATGATACAAGATGTGTTTTTATGTTCAATGGTGCAGGACACCATGAAATTTTAATCACATTCAGAGCATAGATTTATTATGGATTATTATTCATTGTCCGATGATTACATGAATGTAATATGCATGGATACATTTTATATGACCATTTTTGAGATACAAGAAATAATTTTATCATATAAAATATGATTGGAAATTTTAAATAGAATCTTAGGCTTAGTTCCAGATCACCTAGTTGTATGTGAAATTATAATGAAAAAATGAAAGAATGAGTCTGGTTATTGATTCTTACCTATGATGATGTCATACTTGAGGATATATGAAAATTAAAAATAATTCCATCAATACATGGATTATAAGTTAACTTTTTTTACATTGGAATTAAAATGTAGAGATATTAATTAATATTTCACTTTATATTTGTATGAATTATTGATATCTAGCCCTTAATAGTGGGAGAAAAGTTCCCCGTGTGATGATAGAGATAGATGATTTCAAAGCTGGGTAGTTTTCCATTGTGTGGTGGTGGTATATATTTACTCTTTATATTTCTTTATTTCATATGAACCCCATTCTTGTAGGAAGGTAAATTTTAAACTGGAGGTTCTGGCGGTGTTTTCCCCAACATTATTGTTAGTAAGTATGCATATGGATAGCTACACCCTCTCCCCTGATCTCTCTTAAACTATAATATTATGTGTGTTTATGAACTAGGGTGATTTCCCATACATGTGTGATTTGTGATATGATGTCTTGAGGTTATTGTATTCTGGATGTAGTTTCTAAAGTATTATTAAATGAGAGTAATGTACATGCCGTGAGAGACTAAGGAATAATATAGAATTCATAAAATGTGGTGGCTATTAGAATATATCCCAGTTACTTTATAGATGATGTGGATGTTATGATGTGTTACATCGGGTGTATGTTATGATCTAGTTACCCATGTGTTCTTAGGTGGTATATGTCATAGTATCCATGGTGTTTTCCGGAATGATTACTATATAGGGGATGAGAGATAATGACTTGTGATTATGGGGCATTGGAGTAAAAAACTAGTGGAAAAGTGGTTGTAGGGTACTCATATATATATATATATATATTATCAATGTTATGGTTATAATTTTCTATGTTATTTGGTGTGTGAGCCATGGTGAGGATGGGGAATGAATAATACACTTGTTTGGGTGAAGATTTAGTTCCATTTATTTACTCACTGTGCTTTACTATTATTATTTCACATGTTGTAGGAGTGGTTTCTAGGAGGATACTACTGAGTGTCATGTTATAATCACACTATATATATAAACTATTTCTCAGGTCCGTCAGATTTTGTTGGTGATCAATATTGAAATTAGTAGTTTGATGAGTTCATCAAGATATGTTTAAGATTCAAGGCTGTTAAAAAAGATTTATCTCCTCAGTATTTTCATTTTAGTTTCATCTGGTTATTTATTACATCACATCATATATTAGTATTTATTATTTACTTATTATGTTCATGAGTTTTTTAAAGGTTTTTTCATCTTATCTCTTACTTCTAAAATCATTATGAGGCCAATGGCTGGCATGTGTGTTATTATATACCCTCAGTTCATGTCGTTAACCCATGGCCTATTAGATATGGGATTCAGGAATCTTTACTTATCTTTATCCATTTTTAACATAGGTGAGGTAACTTTAGAGGCAGGGGGTCATTAAATTGTTACACTTCACTTGTATCATAATTAAACCATATATTCCAATGATAATATAATTATTCACAATTAAATTTATTAAATTCCACATGTTACATAATTAAAAAACACTTAGTAGGTTATGACCAAGGCTATCAAAAACCAAGAAATCATTGTGTCTCATATATTTGCATCCAATTTTTTAATTTTCAAATCCAATAATATTAAATTATATATCATTTCAAAATCTTATAACAATATCCATTTCATTCTTAGTTCTCAGGAAAAGATCCTTTTTCCCATCATATGGAAAATTCATCTACTTTCAAGAATTCATACTCTCTATAAGTTCATATTTTGAAACTAAATCTATGTTATAAATTCATTCTTAGAAATTTAATTTTATTCCATGTACACTACTTCACCTCATTTTGTAGTGAGTACAGTTGTTCCTCCTCTATATAGAATGGAAAATTTTTATCTTGAATGTTTTTAAATAGATTTTATATTTTCACACCAGTTAATGAAGCATTTAGTGACAGAGAAATTATAGCTAGAGTATTTCTTGGAACATTCCTTAATATCCTGATGAGAGATACATGGAATGTTTCCAAAATCCTTCACACCAAAAAATGATAGAAATCTAAAACATATTGAATATATGAATTTCTACTACTATATCATCATTGGTATTATGCATTGAAGTAATAATTTTCTATGGAGTTCATATTTATATATACCCTATATTTCAATGACAATAAAACCTAATTTTTGTGGTATTTTTGAGATTAATTTTCTTCTTCTTCTATAATCTTTAGGTCTTTTCAGTTTCCCCAAAATTCATCTTTATTCATTTTGTGGATGTTGGTGGCTTATATTAGGATATGATCACCTTTTATTTTTGATCATGACCCACACTAGAGTTATAATTTAAATGAGACCTTTGATGTTGAAGATAATACTCTAACTTTTCTATTGGATCATCATGTATTTATTCAACTTTTATGTATCCCATGTGATCTAATTTCCTAATATCATCCCTGGAGACAATCCTATTTATCAATATTCCACCTTTCATCACATCTAAATTATTTCTCCTTTAACAAACCCTATATTATTGACTCCATCTTTCACTGATTTAGTCAAACCATTGTGGATTGAGACATACTATAAAATATTTAGGTTAAAATTAACCATATTTTATGAGTCGTCCTAATTTTCAGATTTATTATTTTCAATCATTTCCTTCATCATAGATTTTCCTTTTCTATTTTTATAGGTAATGTTTGAAATCATTAACAACACCATTGGTTTCCCTTGTTTCAGTCCCCAAAATGTGTATTTATTCTTCCAAAAACCGTAACTACACTTTAAGGTATACTTTGTTGGATTTGGGGCCCTAGAACAAACTTCTATGTACATTATGATAACATATATTCATATTTTTGAATATTAATAAACTACTTATCACATTATTATAGTTCTTCTATGTAAAATAGTATGTGATAATGTTTTAAGAGTAGCGATTCCACTCATGGCTATTCATAGTTGTGATGAGAATAAAGAAGTTCCACCATAGTATTCTTATATATATGTCCTATAACTAGATGATATCATTTAGGGGATACAAATTATAAATTCTATCAGGGGTAGAGACTCATAGGACTTTTAGGCACCTTCTTATGGTGTATTCCCTTTGTAATATCTGGTTTAGGATAATATGAGAATGATACCCACTAGTAGAAAATACACATTTGTTTGTGTCGCTGGATGTTTCTATCTATAGGAAATATTATTGATATATAGACTTTAATAATAATATTATTTTTTGTTTTAGCTCATGTAATTTGATGTATTGATGAAAAACATGATGACAGATGTTCATGGTGAGGTAGGATACATTGTATGCTTTATGAGTAATATTTCATTAGTGAATAATGCAACAAATGCTTTTTTAGATCTATTCTTCAACAGAAGTTGATATCTCATGCCTTTTTATGGAAATGATATATCATAAATAAATCCATGAACATGGTGTTATATATGAAAGTTTTATTTATAGAAATTCAAAGAATTAGACATCTACCACAAAGGTTGTTGACACCAGCATGCAACCAACTTGATTAATGATATCATGATAAATGGATTATATTACACAGTGTGCATTCATATGAGGTATTATGTAATTTTTTCATTAACTACTTTCACTATGGGTTCCTTGGCATGTTGTTAAATTCTAACCTTAAACATTATGCTACTTGGCCTAATTCCACTAATAAAGATGCCTTGAGGGTGACACACTAAGAGTATCTGAAAATTTTGTTAAATAAAATATTATTATTTATTATTTATCCAGTTGAATAAATATGTTTCCCAAATGTGATTTAGAAATTATTATAATCTTAATGATCGTATATATTTCACCACCAGTAATTTGAGAAAACATATTGTGAGTGTAATATTTAGTTAATTATTAATTTTTATTTTGTGAATATAATATTTAATTATTTATTGCTTAATAATGTAGTGACATTTTTTTTATTAAATAAATAGTCATTATTTAAGGCCTTATAAATATCCTAAAAAAATGATGGACCATTTTTAATGGTCTATTGATAAATAATATATATTGAATATTATTTGATTAAATTATGTCAAATTTAATTCACGAGTTTAGATCATGTTAAAAAATAATAATAATTATAATGTTATGGACATGGGGTTCCAAAGGGATAAAATAAATATTATAGTAAACTTTTTCAAATATTTATTTCTAACCATAGTGGTATATAAATCAAATTATATTATTTTTAGGAGAGAAAATTCATTTTATTTTATTGTGGACAACGAGGTCCAAATAATCTTCTAAAATCACTAGGGAGTTTCCTTCTCAGAGAATGATCCCAAGAACAGAGAATGATATTTCTCTTCCTTAAAATCTCAATTCAAGGGAGAAAAAAGTGATTCCCTTGCAATTTACTCTCATGTCGATCAAAGGTGAATGAAATAAGAGATAGGATCAACTATGATAGGTCACAATTATTCCTATGAAGATGTTGAAAGATTTAAAAAACACATGATGATCACCGCTAGGTAGAATATATTATTGATTCCTATAATTAAATGATGGTATAATGGAGATCCTTTTTTAGATCTATCAATGAAGAAAGAATTAAAAACTATGTATTTATTTAATCACTTAAATTAATTATTAATAATACATGATGATCTTACACTTTGGTTCTGGAATTTTATCCATTGTCAGTATTCTTCGATTCAATTCTTTTGATCATGATATTTTTCATCATATAAATATTATATTGATAAAAAATCATGAAAAAAATTAATGTTTGGAATTCCCCATCACTTGGATTCATTTCACAAAGATTCATCAAGTGGTATCAAATAAGTTCACATAATTGTTTATAATTATTTGAAGATAATTTATTGATTTATGAAATTTTAATTTAGATTTTAATTCCAGTTTAACCATATTATATACAAATTTTGATATCTTCTTATTACTCTTCACTTCTCATAAATAAAATAAAATAAATAAATTTTATGAATGAAATAAATTCAATGTTATCATCTTGAGGTACCAAGGAATCTGATCAATTAACATAAGATTGCACACTTTGTAACCTAGAGGCACACACCATATACAAGTGTTTAATTCACTGGTAAATAATTAATAATTAATTCATGGTGTTTGTATTTGTTAGAAAAATTGAATTTAATTATACACCACATGTTTATTTGGCCAGCCTGGAAAATGGTCAGCCAGAGTATAGAACGTGTAACTTTTGTACATTGTATGTAGTCCTTAGTCATAGATGCATTTTGTTTCTTCTTACACAACCTACCTGACTGGTGACTATTTAACATGGAGACCACACACCATATAGAACATGTACACTCCTCATGATACAATATTTTCCATGAAATTGTTACACACCAGGTTCTTATGTGTTTGCCTCAGATAGATGGTGAGAATAGTACATGACATGTAGATGGATTGTATAATCAATGTACTTATACTAAATGATGCATAATTAACAATTAATTTATTATATTATGTATGCCTTGTCAACATGTTTTAGAATGTGTTCATTATGTTGATAAGAAATAACATGTGATGGGTTTATATAACTATTAATGTCTAATTAATTCTGTATAATGTTTAGATCTAGATATCTTGTATGTGTCATATTATTGTTATTACTCTACATATTAAATAATTATAAGGTATGTGAAAAAAGGAATAACGTAAATCATGAAATCAATAATTTGATAGTACACATCATGATATTGTGAAATAATTCATGTATTCCACTTGTCATAAGAGTAAATAATAATTTAGTATATTACACATTGTGTAGTTCATAAGGGTACTCATCGTGTTTCCTAAAAGGTAAAATTTTTATTATAAATTGTTAATTTGAAATAATTTATTTTAAATTTGTTTAAAATTATGATGGATGAGAATCTCAAGGACGTTTAGATGAGAATTAAGATAAAATATTTTATTAATTAAAGATGATAATTAATTAATTCGAGTATGATTTATCTTCAAATATGAATGATTAAGAATTGAATGTAAATTTTATTAAATGTGTAATTTATCGCATGCATATGGGAAATGATTATCTTGTAGAAGACCTTGGTATGTGATTGGTTTCTTTTTATTTGTAATCAAATTATATTTTATTAATGTGTGACATCTCTTCACTTATTATGTAAGGGCTTGTGTACCTGTGGTTTCATTTATTTAAATACCTATATTTAGTGGATGGATCTCCTAAGTTAGTGGACATAGGTCAAGTTTTGATCCAAGGTGAAACTAATCCAAGAGATATAAAAAGTTCTAAAGGTGAAAAACTACAACATGAACAATAAAAGGTTCAATATTTCCCCCTAGGTAGACAATTAGTTTATCATCCACTAGTTAAACTAGCCATTAGTAAAATATTTTGATCATAACCCTTTATTATTTTATTTATATCAAGTTTCATTGTTATATAATTATGATTGTTTTTTCACAATTACATTAATTAATGAATTCACGAGCATGCTAGATAAAAATAAAATAAAATGGATAATGCATAAATATTATCTAATACATGGTTAATCAATTAAGTAATTCAAATTAATATTAAAAATCATGCAATAAATATAATAATTGGAAATTTATATATAAAAATAAAATCCATCAATTATATATATTATGTTTGAATTTTCTTCCACGACATTAGTTAAAATCATACCATTTTCCAAAGTGCTTGACAAGAAAAATTTATTGTGCTATCAATTATTTGGGAAATATAACATGAAGTTTTGGGTTGAATTAACTTATTTCACATCATGGTCTGACTACTAAAGAAAGAATTGGTGTAATTGAGAGGAAAATGTGGATGAAATCCAATTTCAGGAGTTCAGGATTGGGGAGTCCACTTTATATATCATGGAACTGTGAGTTAATTCAGTTTAAATTTGGAATACCTATCTCAAACTCTTGAAATTGGATGATTAACAAATGTTGGGGTAATTATAGGAGGAATAAATATCCTTACCATTATAATGTATGAGAAAGATGATATTCTAAAGCCAATGGTGAGGGATATTGGGTTTTGATAAAATAGTATGAGATTAATAAATATTATATTATATTTATTTGATTAAATTTTATCAGATAAAGTACTAAAAATCTTATAATCTTATCTATAAAAATTATAATAAATTCACTTCAAAAATATCATCATGATCCATACAAGAGAAATATAACCTTCTCACAAGAACATATTTCAAATATTGCAAAAGGTGCTTACACAGTATCCTATGCCATGAAAGGAAATTGTATGTGATAGAAGAACATATTCTCATTGTAATTGATAATGAGATAAGTGAGGAAGAGTTATATCTCTATGATAAACATTTTAATGATGCTACATATATTCATTTTTCATGCTACCATCCATGAACAATGATCTTTTAGAGCTACATGCGGACATAGATGTGTTTAACATGATGTATCACCTTTAATATCTATATTATAAGATAATGAGAAAAGAGATATTAGAGATCTCTAATCCACTATTTACAACTAATAATATAGATTTTTCACTAGATGAACCTCATATAGTCAAGATTATTGGATACAATGAATGCTTAGAAATATTAGGGATCAAATTCCCAGATGAGTTGTGTACAGATCTAATACTTTCCTCACTAACTAAGAACTTCTAAAATTTTATTCTTAAATATAATCTTATAAATAATGAGAATATTATTTTATAACTTATTACTCTAATTAACCACGTGGATGAAGACATGAGGTGTGAAAAATATTAGTCCTTTTGGTGAATAAGAAAATGACGAACAAAGAAATGGGGCCCAAGGATAATAACAAGTATAAGGCTCCTGAGCACCGTCCTTCCAAGAAGAGTAATATCCAAAGGCAGGGTAAGGAGAATTTGATAGTACATTTTTTATATGGAGATAAATGCCACCAGAAGTAGAAATGCACCCAAAATCCATGGGAAGATAAAGATATGTTGATTATAAAGGGAAATATTTTAATATCTACACCTTGGGTATTAGATACAACTTGTTTTGCTCATATCTGTACCAAAATATAGGAAACAAGTAGATTCCTAAATATTTCTAGAGGATAGGCGGACTTGGGAGTTTCTATTGCTGTGATTCTAGTTTCCCTATCCATTGGTTACTACCACCATTCGTTTCCAAAATGAATGATATTGGGTTTAAGATATTGTTATTATGTACCTACTATTACCAATAATATAATTTATGTTTAATTTTTATATACATAGGGTTTTATTTTCTTGTTTGGAAATACAAGTTCTTTCTTTTATAAACACAATGTATGTTATGGTATGAAACATTTAAAAAGGGGTACTTTTGTAAAAAATTGTGAAAACGAATTATTGGAGTTAGATAAAAAAATATAGTTCACACGAGTCATATAACACTCAACTATGACATAGCCATATTGATCATGTAAATGATAAGAGTTTTTGAAAAGATCTATCAAGATAGCTATTTACACTATTCTAGTACAAAACCACTTGAAATAATTCATGCCTATTTACATGTAAAAATTACCAAACCACCATTCAGTGGATAGAGAGAAGGCCCCCCCCCCCCCACCATAGATTTTAGTATTGGTACAACAGACACATACATAATATTTAAAATAGAAGATAGAGGTGGTTATTCATAGTTTATAACTTTTAGTGATGACTTGAGTAGATATAGATATTTCAAATTGATGAGGTTTAAGTCTGAGTCCTTTTAGAATTTCTAAGAATTCCATAATGAAGTATAAAATCAACATGGAAATAAGATAAAGAATATTTGATTTGATTGAGGCAGTGAATATATTAAACAAGAGATTATTGTTTTTTGAGGAGAGTTTGGGATTTTATCACAACTAACTCCACCTTACACACTATAATGGAATGAAGTTAGTTAATGTAGGAACTGTACCTTAATAGACATGTCAATCCCCATGATGATTCATGTAGATCTTCTATTACCCTTTTTTGTGATATGCATTAAAAATTATGGCATAAAAACTTAATTGAGTACAAAAAAGGAAAATTGAATTACCTTCGAGTTATGAAATGGAAAGAAAACCATTTTATCCCATACAAATGTATGGGGTTGTGAGTTTTTTGTTAAAAACTTTTCAAGAAACAATCTAGAACATTGGGGCACAATGGAACAAGGATTATGTTTATATGGTATCCCAATGAAAAAAATATACTACATAAAAAACTCCACATACAAGATTGTGAATATAACCCAAAAACCCATCTTTCATGAGAGGGAGAACATCCATAAAAAGTATAGTTATATTAAAATTGTTTTTGATAAAGTTTCACGTGATGATACACTAGAGTTGTTACAAGAATAGATTACATAGGTCATTTTGGAAAAAGTAGTTCATGAAACACCAATAATGAATAGGAGTACTAGAGAGATAAGATATCTTGAAAGATATGGTTTTCTAGTCATAGAAGATGGTGACATATTTTCTATTTATTATGATGAACTATATTCTTTAGAGAGGCAATAGGGAGATCAAAATCTTCAAGATGGAAAGAAGCCATGAATTTTGAAATGGATTCCAAGTATCAAAACCATGTTTGGGTTCTGGTAGACATGTCAGTTGATGTAAAACCTTTAGTGATAAAATGAGTATTTTAGAGAAAAATGGTCATGTAAGGTAAGGTAAATATTTATAAATCAAGGCAAGTGGATAAAGGGTTTAAAAAATGTTTTGGATTTTACTATGAGGAAAAATTTTCAACAGTTTCCAAGATTAAATCCATTAGAATTATAATTTCTATAACAACTTATAATGATTATGAAATTTGGAAGAAGGATGTAAAAATATATTTCTTCAATGGGATCCTATAGGAATATGTCTACATGACATAACTTGAAGGATTTTTGACTCTAGGTGACACAAAAAATATTTTCAAGATGGGGAGATGAGTCTATGGATTGAAGAAAGCATCTAGGTCAACGAGAATTTGACTCAAGGAAGCTATAAAATAATTTTTTTTCCTTATGAAGGAATGAGATCCATGTGTTTTCAAGATATTTATTGAATATTTAGTCATTATTCTAACAATATATGTTGATGTCATATTAATTTATGAAAATAACATACCAGTCTAATAGTATGTTAAGGACTGGTTAAAGAAGTGTTTCTCCATGAAGGACTTAGGTGAATAAAACTATATTCTAGGGATCTATATCATTTTTGATAGATCCAAGAGGCTACTTAGACTAAGTCATAGTACATAAATTGACAAGATACTAAATAGATTTAATACGGAACAAAACATGGGGTGATTTTTCCCAGTTTCACATGGTATACATATTTCTATGAAAATATGTCCGCCCACACAACATGAAAAAGAGAGAATGAGTACTATCTTATACAGTTCAGTGATAGGATCAATCATGTATTCTATGTCATACATTAGACATGATGTTTTCTATTCATTGAGAATGGTAAGTACATATCAAGAAAATATAGGAGAACAACATTGGTTTACTGTTAAGGCTATCCTCAAGTATTTGAGAATAAAAAAGGATATTTTTCTGGTATATAAAGGTGAAACATAGATGGTCATCAAGGGTTATTATGATTCCATTTTTCAAATTGATTATAATGATTTGAAGTTGCAGTCCAGATATTCTTTCTAATTTAATGAAGGAGATATGATCTGGAAGAGCACAAAGAATCAAATTTTCTCTGATTTTATTATTGATTCCAAGTATATAGAGACTTATGAAGCATCCAAGTAATCCATTTGTATATGAAATTTTTTCTAGTATCATGATGTGGTACCTAATAATAAAGACCCGATCAAATTGTAAGTGGCTGTTGAAAAGAATCCAAGTCCAAACTAATGGAAAAAGAACATAGTGCAGAAGTTTCAACTATTGTGGTATTTTCCTTAGAGGGGTGATGTTATAGTAAGTAGAAGTACCAAAGGAGAAAACATAGTAGAACCCTTGACTAATGTTCTATCTCAGAATAAGTCTAAGTATCATATTAGTGGTATAAGACTAATGTTTTTTAGAAGATGGATCTAGTGAAAGTGATATTCTGTTGGTGTGAGTCCCCTAGAACCAACTTTTTTATACTTTATGATAACTTGTATTAATAATTTTCAATATTAATAAACTTCTTATCACATAATTAATGTTCTTATATGTAACATCGTATATTATAATTTCTTATGAGGTGATACTCCACTAAAAGTACATAGAAGTTCCCCTTTATGATGAGAACCCAGAAGTTCCATGAAATTATTCTTATATATATTTTCTATAGAAAAATGATATCATTCGAGGGAAACAAATGATATAGCCCATTGGGTGTGGAGACTCATAGGAAATTTATGCACCTTCCCATGGTGTGTTCCCCTATTCATATATAGTTTTGGACATTATGAGAACAAGGCCTGTCAGTAGGAAATCCAAATTTATACATGTCATTGGTTGTTCCTATGTAATGGTGTGTGTACTGATCCTTAAACATTAATAATAATATTAATTAATGTTATAAGTCATGTAATTTGATGTATTGATAAAAACAATGATGATATATTTTTGCGGTGAGGTTAGATATGTTGGGTAGTCACAAGTAATATTTCATTAATGAATAACCCGAGAAAGGATTTTTACCTTATTTTATTTAATATAAGGCAAAATTCTAGGCCGTTTGATGTAATTGACATATCCTAAATAAATATATGGCCATGATGTTTTATAAAAAATTTTGATTTATGAAAATTAAATTAAACAAACATCATGAACATAGGTTGATGGCATCGATATGTATCATTCTTAGTTAAAGATAACATGATAAAGGGATGATATTACATCGTGAGCATCCGTATATGGTATTATGTCATTATGACGTTAACTAATTTCTCTCTGGGTTCCATGGAATTTTTCTAGGTGCTAACCTTTGACATTAGGCTGCTTCACCTAATGTCACTAAGATAGGGGCCAAAAGGGTCACACACTATGTGACTCAAGAATCACAGTTAAATAATATATTATTAATTAATATTTAATTGGTTGAAAAAATATTATTCCCACATGTGGTTTAACAATTATTCATGTTTTCTTGATCACATATATTCTGTCACTAGTTATTCAAGAGAATATTATGTGGGAAAAATACTTAGAAAATATTTATTTTATATTCAGTGAAAATAATATTTAATTATTTATTAAAGAACAATGTATTGATATTTATTTATCAATTAAATTGTCAATACTCTAGGCCCTATAAATATTATGGAGGAATGGAATATCACTTTTAATGGTCCTATGTGAAATAATATATACTTAATAATATTTGGTTAAAAAATATTAGATTTAATTTTTGTGTTTAGTGCATGTTAAAAAATTATAATAAAAATATTATCATAGACATAAACTTCAGTAGAGATTAAATAGATATTCAATTGGAATTTTTAAATTATTTATTTTTAACCCTAGTGGTATATAAACCCATTTATATTATTTCAGTAGATCCAACTCATTTTATTTTTTCATGCATAGTGAAATCTATTGAATCCTCTCCAAGACACAAAGAGATCACTTATCCAAGAATTATCCATTGAATGGAGAGTGATCTTTCTCTATCTTCCTCCCTTGATTCAATATAGGCCAAATAGAATTTTTTGTAAGTGATTAATGGGGAGATCAAGGGATAACAATATAAAAGATAATATATACCCTGATAGCACCCATAAATTCATAAAAAAACATTCGATGATTGGTGAAATATATGAGGATCACTTTTAGAGGGAATATATTATTAATTCATAAAATGAAATTATGGTAAGACATATATCTATTTTTAGTTCAATAAATGAATAAAAAATTTCACATAATGTAATTATTTAATATATTTAATTTATTATAAATAATATGTGATGATCCTTAACTTTGGTTCCATAGTTGTATCCTTTGTCTGTATTATTTGATTAAATTAAATTGATATGAACATTTATCATCATGTAAATATCAGATTTATCATGAATCATGATAAATATCAGTGTTGGTCATGATCCATCACACGCTACTACTCTTCTTGGATCCTTCATACTCTTCCCATGACCTTCACTTATTTTTTTTTATCATTTTCGTTATATATATATTTTTTCATAAAAAACACAAATAATTTATCATTTAGTTGATTTAAATTATAAATATTCTATAAATTGGTTTCTTATGAGCTAACATCCTCTTATGAAATAGATTACATATTCATGAGAAATTTTTTCTTGGCTCTTCTATTTTTTTAATATTCATTAATTATTTCTTTTTAGATGAATCATCATAATTATTATCTTATAAATTCATAGGATTATTTTTTGTGAGGTCCCAAACATTTATTAACTAGAAACATGTTATTGGAAGAAACCATTTGACTTCCCCTCTATTTTTTGACTTAATAAATGGAATGATATGACATCATGAACTTCATTTTCATTGGGATCATCCTCCATTATGATCTTTTTTATCATATTAAATAAAAATTATTGATATTACTATATTTTATTCATTTTTATTATTTCTCATCTCATATGAAATGCTATTTCCTTGAAATCCAACTAACATAACCTCTATTGGATGTTTTTACTATAGTATCAAAACCTCTATATTAAATTGATGCAGTGATCTGACAATTTGAAAACACATACTTTATGGAATTTTTTAGTGGTGGTTTCTATATAAAACTACTAATTTTGAATCATAGGATTCTTAATAATTTATTCCACTTTAATAGTGATGATTAAATATAATCACCCTAAAAAGAAAAAGTGGCTAATGTTTTTTAAAGAACTACTGCTAGTATGAAGATTATCAGTGGTAATTTTAAATCTTATACTAGTTAAAACCATTTTTTAAAATATGAATTCCAATCTACTTTAACATTATCCTTTAAAATCATCCACATTCATCATGTGAATCTACTCCCTTTCTCCTTCCAATATACTTCTTCATCTATATTCTTATCAGATCACAAAACTTATTATTTCAGGGTGTAATATAAGTTCATAAAAGATCTACTCTTATCTTACCCTTATTATAATCTTATTTCAATAAACTATATGGTATCTTCAAAGGAATTTGAAATTTGTTAATTATGTATTTATAATTTTGTGATGTAAATTATTTTTTTTATCATTTTTTTGGATCATATAATAAAATTGGATTATTAAGAAATTTTAGGGACCTAAAGTCTCATGTACAATCTATATTTCTCTTTAACCTATAGTTCGAGCCTAGTGATCCAATATTGCTTCAAATTTTTTAATTTGTTTAATTTTTTTGATTATAAAATAATTAGATAATTTATATTTGATTTTTTGGTAAATTATTTTTGGTTAGTTCTATTTTTTGGAACGGTTTTATTTTTTTCCATTTAAGAATTACATTTTTCATTTTATTTTTTCATATTTAGTTTTTTAATACATTTTATTAGAATAATTATTTTAATATATCATATGTAGTTTTTTTTATTTTTAGAGTTATGGTTTTATGTATTATTTAATATAGATAATAAAAGTATATGTTTTTTTGCATTTGGTTATTTTTTATTGATTATATGATTTCTAAATAGCACTTATGATTTTTGTGTGTTTTACTGTTCATTTAATATGACAACCTTACTCTTTATTACACATTAACTCATGATTTATTTCATAATATTACACATAATATAAGAAAAAAAACTGAGAAGTCCAGTTTCTTTAGGAAATATCTAGATTAAATAAAAAATTAAAACATGGAATAAATTTTTATTATTGAAAGCTTCCTTAATATTCTAGTAAAATTCCATTGCTTTTAAAAAAAATGGGATGACCTGGGGATGTACATAAGATGTGGGTGAGTTATAAAGCCAAGTAATGGAATATAATATAAGAATAACATGAATAATATTTTACATGGTAGAAAATATAAATTTAAATGGAACATAAAAGGGGTGAGAATGATAAACATGAATAATAAGTAATTATATATAATGGTAACATAAAGGCAACTTGGAAAATGTGGCTGGAACTTAAATCACAGAATCATGAACATGGGACAACGAAGAATTTCAATACATATTGATAGAAAAAGTCTCATGATAGATTTGGTTCACTAAATTATCCCCTGAAAAAATTCTACTGATTCTAAAACATTACCCAATGCATTGTAGAACTATATAATTCCATATGCTCCCATAACTTTCCTATAAATCAAATACATAAGTTTGCCACATAGATCATACTACATAGAATCATTTTTCATCACATTTAATTTCATTAGTAAAGAGTATAGAATACACACATGTATTTACCAAATAAAATAATTATGAGTGTATAATGGTAGACACCCTTTATAGAAAAATGGTATTGGTATTTATTATACCTTAGTTCATTATGGAAAACTTTGGGGAAATTTCAACAGCATGACATGGGTATATAAATTTTCCTGATAGGGCTTAACGAAAGTGAAATGGAACTCTCATAATTTATATATAATGGGGTTAAGTAATGGGAACATGTAGTACCATATACCAAAATTATGAAATAGAGATAAAAGGCATAGGAAAATTAAGATAAATGAATAAAGAGGAGAATGAAATAACCCCTTACTAAATTTTTAAATGGTAACATCTTAGGTAAATTCTATAACGAGAGGGAAAAAATGGTATCTCATTATTATATAATAAATTTAATGGGGTGGGGATATTATAAAGATATTAAAACATAAATAATAGTGATTCAAAAGTCTACTTACATTGAAGGTGCTTGAGTAGAAACGAGGACGGAGAAACCCCTTATTAAATTTCAGTATGGTAATTGGAGTACATAAAAGTTAATAATTGGGATTAATGAGAGCTAATGGGAGATATAATAATTTGTAAATAATTAATAAAATAATGGGGATATGCGTGATCATATAATAACATTATCAAATGGAAATTTTGTGACAAAACATAAAAGATGTGCTTGTATAAAAAGGTGAGAGAGAGACCCCTTACTAAATTTCTGCCTTATAACGGGTGAACAAAAAGGTTCATAGGAGTAATTAATGAGGGTTAAAGGGGACTATAATAATTTATAAATAAAATTTAAAATAATATGTTTATATGAAAAAAATAAAAAATATAAAAGATGAAAACTAAGAGGCATAATATTAAAGATGTACTGGAATAAAAAATAAGAGCAGGATATCCTTTAACAAATTTGGGCATGGAAATGTGTGAACATAAAGGATTGTGGGAGGGATTAATGATAGTGAAAGCGTTATCTCATAAAATTTATATTAAAATTAAAGTATTATGGTTGTATTAAAAAATACCCAAACAATCACAAATTGATACTAAGAAGAGAAACATGAAAGATGTTCTTGAATGGAAATGAGAAGAGAAAAATCCATTACCTTGAGAATTTGATTCAAAAAGATTTGGTGGAGATTTTTGAGAGCATGGTGAAACCGTTGGAAGACTATATATATGGTAGGGTATATTAAGGATGTGCTCTAAGGTTTTTTAGTGAATAAAAATAGAATCTTTGGTGAGTTTATATACGAAAATTGAAGGTTGTTCTTTATTCTTTCTCAAACTTAGGTTTTGGACTCTTTAATTAAGTAATAAAAACAAAAAAAATTAAAATGAATATTGAAAATGGTTTCTTAAAAAGGGGAGTGTTTTTTATTATTTTATAAGACTAATTTAGGAACTAATTAAAATATATCCCTTGATGATGTAGAAGTGTGTCTTGTTCTTAAAGAAATGATTTTAAAACCTTAAAATATATAATAGATTTTCAATGATTCATAAAGGCTTAATAAAAATAATTTAAATTACATTATATTAGAGGCTAAACATAAATTTGGTCGTTTAAACCATATATGGTATTTACTACATCATTTTAGGGTCATTATGATGTCATAATACACACTGAATATTTATACCATATTAAATTTTATATCGAAAATTCAACTATATGAAAAAATTATTAAACATTAAATGTAGGATAATTTTGACATGGTTATTCAAAATATAATATTATTTCATCAAAATAATTTTATGAATATATGAATTTTTTACTTTTAAAATAGAATAGGCATTTATTGAGAAATTTTTGGATTTTTTTTGAAAATAACTGTTTTCAAACCTTTATAGAAATTACATTTGACATCATAAAAATTATATTATCAATTATATATAACAATAATAATTTATTAATAATAATAATTTACTAAAATAATTTTTCTAAAAAATCCATTAATTCATCAAAAAGAATGTCTTAATTGAAGTTGAATACTACATAAAAACACAATTTGTGTTTTTTTGAATAAAAATATAATTTTTATTCAATGGATTACTTAATAATTTATAATATTCAAACAATAAGAAATAAATATAATCATATTTGAAATTAAAAGGAAATATAAATATTCATACTATTAGGGTTATTTTTTTCTCATGTCTTTTTTATTTTTTTACCCTAAACTAAAATATTTTCCTTTTACTATGGTAAATAATATTTACTAAAATTACTATTTATATTATTCAAAAATTAAGTTAAAATGATTACCTAATATTAATTAGGATGATTCTAAATTTGGAATCCAAATTATGAATATGAATTCATAGAGGTATAATAATTCAATTTAATATAAATACCAAAAGTATGATGGAGAGAAATTTTCTGAAAACTACATTTTTTAAAAGAAAAGATGATTTTTATTTTACTCTATAACTAATAATTTTCATTATATGAATTTAAATTAATAATTATAGATATATACTATAAATATTTCATTTATATAATTTATATTTATTTTTTATTTTAATCAATTAAAATTGATAAACAATATTCATTTTAAAATGGTTTTCAGAATAATGAGTTTTTAATCCTAAAAATAAACTTATACAAAAAATATAATATAAAGATGACTTAAATGTAATTAATTAATTAAATGTTACAAAATTTAACTATTTTTCCTAAAAATAAATTTAAAATAATATTGATGCATTTATGTTACTTAATTTATCAATAGAAAATACAATTTAATATAAAAATGGTATTTTCACTATTCACTAAAAAATACTTATTTTTTGAAAAATCTTCAAATTTCACCCTATCATAATTTTGATTTTTTGATATAAAAAAATGGAGTTAATTCTGTCATATATAATTTCTAAATGTTTTATAAATTTATTAAAATATATTTTCACAAAAATAAATAAAAATAATTTTTGTTGAAAACATTATTTTGAAGAGTCAATTGACATTACTAAAATTTGAATGATTATTTACTAAGAATTTATCAATAAATTTTTTGAGTAGGATATTTTTATATATATTTCATAAAGTATTTAATAATATTAATATCCCAAAATTTAATATTATTTTTAAAATGATCATATTTAGTAATATTTTTTTGTGTTCAATTCTCTGTATTATATATGCTATAGAATGGAGTTTTATTTTTTAAAAATTATGTGCATTATATTCTTCCCCATTTAATAAATTTCAACCTTTAAATTTAAACAAAAACTCAGTCAAAAATGTTTTGACTCTTAAAAATATATTTATAGAAACCCCAAATCGTAAAAAGTGTTAATAAAGCCAACGAGCCTGTACCCTAGTGGTACCGGCTCCTGCTTGGCATCCCAAAGACCCAGGATCAAATTGAGGCAGGAGAAAATTTCTGGTATTGCAGCAGCACTATAGCAGGGAAACTGTTATAAAGGGATAACTTATAAAATAAATTTATTCATTGACTTATGAATTTTAGGGTTCAATACAGGTTATCCATTATCTATTTAACCACATTGAATGTAATGGTATTTTTCCCTTAATAATTGTCTCTAACAAGATTTTGAATTTACCAAATCATATCCCTTAGGAGTGTCAAACCATGTGTACTATAATACCCATTTTCATGCACGAGTTCCCAATAAATTCTTTCTCAATGTGTTGTTTTTGGGTTTACCCCAAGGTACATCTATTCTATAGACCCATCAAATTGTACTATTCATAAATAGATGTATTTTCTAGGATTCCAATTACTCTCTAATTTAGAAAAATATAGTTATGTAATATTATGTTTAGTCTTATCCCTATTTATTTCTCTTGAGTCTTGTAATCATAATCCCAATAATTACTAATCGTTTCATTGATACCAATTATGAGAACCCTGCTCTCTATTACACATTAATTATTGATTTATTTATTAATATTAAACATAATACAACACAAAAAACAAAGAAGTATATTATCTTTTTGAATTTGGTACATTACATGAAAGCTTAAAATAGGGAATACATCATCATTATTTAAAACTTCCTTAACATGATTTTAAAATTCGATAGATTTTAAAACAGTACAAGATAACTTGGGGACATACATAAGAAATGGGCGAGCTATAAAGTACAGTTAGGGTATATAAAATAATAATAACATGAATAATGTATTACATGTTATAAAATGGAAATTTAAATGGAACATAATTGGTGTGAGAATCATAAAAATAAAAAATAAGGCATCATATAGAATGGTAACATAAACAAAACATGGAAAATATGGAAACAACTTAAAAATGTCATCATCAAAACAGGTCAAGGATAAATTCCAACAAATAATGATGGAAAAGTACCCTTATAGGTTAGGTAAACTCAATAATCACTATTATGGTGTATCTTGAGTCTAAAACATTACCTAATGTATTGGAGTGCTATATAATTCTGGGTTCACCCATCACTTTCATATCAATCACATTCAAAAGTGTGATAGATATATCACACAACATGGAATAATTTTTCATTAAATTTTATTAAAATATTAAGGATTGTATAATATATACATTCAAGCAATAATTAAAAAAATAAATATTTCATAAATGTGAACACCCTCGATAAAAAATGTGTTTGGGTAATCAAAACACATTTTTTTGGTATGGAAATTCGTGATGAAAGTTTGGCAGCATAATGGGGGCATATAATTGTTCATAGGAGGGATCAATGAGATTGAAAGGGGCATATAGTAAATTATAAATAATTTGGTATGTATGGGAAATATATAAGAACAAATACCAAAATTATGAAATTGAGATAAAAGGAATAAGAAAATGAAGATTCTTGAATCGAGGAGAAGGAAATGATCCCTTAATAAATTTTAGCATGGAAATGGTGTAATTAAATGCTATAATGAGTAGGGATAAATGGTTTATAATTAGTATAATATAAATTTTATAGTATATGGATCCTTATAAGGACTTGAAAATAGAAATAAATTGAAATTTAGAAGGTTAATTACAAAGATGGTGCGTAAAGGGAAATGAGGATTGTGAAATCTCTTACTAAATTTCAGTATGGTAATGGGTGTACATAAAGGATCATAGGATGGATTAATGGGTGTGAAAGGGGTATATAATCATTTATAAGTCTAATATAAAAAATTATTACATGGTATAACATATAAAAATATTAAAAAATTGAAATTAAGAGGTATAATATAAAATATGTACTTGAATAAAAAGGAGTGAGAGAGGGAGATCCCTTACTAAATTTTGGCATGGTGGGTGTACACAAATCATAATGGGAAGGCTTAATGTGAGTTAAATGGGTATATAATAATTTATAAATTAAATTAATAGTAATATTATTTTTTTAAAACATAAAAAAACAAGAAAAATAAAAACTAATGGGCATAACAAAAAAGAGCAGCTTGAATTTAAAATAAGAGAGGGAGATACCTTACCTAATTTTGACATGGTAATGTGTGTATATAAAGGTTCATTAGAGGGATTAATGAGAGTGAAAGGGGAATATAATCACATGGAAAATAAAAGTTATGTATTAGGGTTATAGGAAAACATACCCCAAAAACATCAAATTGAAACTATGAAGCGTATCATAAAAGATGTGCTTGATTGGAAATGAGAAGAAATAAATCCATTACCTTGTGAATGTGATTCCAAAAGCATGTGAGGAGCTTTTTGAGAGCTTGTGGGAATAATTAGAGGCCTCTATAGGGTGTAGTTTAGAGTAATTATTTTCTCTAAGGGTTTTTAGTGAAGATATATCGGATCTTTGGTGGATTTATATAGTAAAAGAGAGGGGAGTTCCTTATTATTTCTCAAATATAGGTTTTGGACTCTATATTATAAACTAATAAATACAAAAACCTTACCATGGTATTTTCCCATGGTTTTTACTAAATAGGATTTTTTTTCATTTTTTAAGTCCAAGGTCCTAAATTATTGATATATTCTACTTGGTGACGTGAAAGCAAGTCATGTTCTTAAAGAAATGATTTTAAAACCTTAAAATATACAATAGGTTTTGGAGGATTCATAAGGGATTTATAATATTAATCAAACAAACTTAAAATTAAAATATTTTAAAGGGGTAAGATATATTTGTTCTTGGATACCTTCTATAATATTTATTACACTATTTTTGGTCAATATGAGGTCACAATACACAACGAATATTTATACTATATTTTAGTTTTTCCCAAAAATTCAACTATCACAAAAAATAATGAAAAATTCATCGTTGAATAATTTTGACATACTGATTACAGAAAAAAGATTTATTTTATCAAAATAATTTTAAAAATATATGAATATTTACTCATAAAATTTAATTGTCATTTATTAATAAATGTTGAGTTTTGTTACAATAACAGTTTTTGAACCGTCATTGAAATTACATTTGACTTCATAAGAATTATATTATCAATTAAATTTATCAATAACAATTTAATAATTTTTTTATTAAAACATAATTTAATTTAAAAATATAAGAATTCATAAAAATGAATGTGTTAGTTTAAATTACATATATCTTAAAAATAAAATTTGTGTTTTATAGTATAAAAATATAATCTCTATCAAAATGATTACTTAATCATTAATAAATGAAAAAAAACAAATAAATAAATATAATAATCATTTTAATTAAAGGGAAATATAAATATTCATATTATTACAGTTACTTTATTTCTAGTATTTTTAATTTTTTTACCCTTACTTAACCAATTTTCTATTTTCACATTGGTAATAAATATTTTCCCCAGTTATAATTTATATTGTTAAAATATTAATTCGATCATATTTCCTCATAATAATTATGATGATTACAAATATGTAATAAAATTTTTTAGAACCAATTTACCAAATAGGAGTTATTTATTTAATATAAAACCCATAGGCATGATGGGGTGTGCTTTTCCAAAAAATATATTTTCTAAAGGGAAAGATGATTTTACATTAACTCTATAAATATTATTATTAATTATATGAATTTCAATTAATAAATATAGATATATAATCCAAAAAATTTAATTTATATAATTTATTGTTAGTTTTTAATTTAATTAAATAAAATGGATACACTTTATTCATTTTGAAATGTTTTTTTAGAAAAATGAGTTTTTAATCCTAAAAATAAACTTATACTAAAGTTCAGTATAAAGATGATTTAAAGGTAATTAATTTAATTTCGTATAAATAAATAAAAATTATGTCACAAAGAAACTAAATTAAAATAATATTGTTACTTTTATGTTATTTAATTTATCAAAATAAAATAATTTTTTTTCATAAAAATAGTATATTTCACTATTCCCAAATTAATCTATATTTTCCCAAAAATAAAAAAATTTCAACCTAATTTAATTTTGATATGATGATATCAAAAATTGGGTTAATTTTATCCAATAAATTATTTAAATGTTCTAGAAACTAGTTATATTATACTTTCAGAAAAATAAATAAAAATCATTTTTTTATCAGATTGTATTTTTGATGTGTAAATTGACATTTCTAAAAATTGAGTGATTATTTACTATACAATTATGAATAATTTTCTTTTGAATAGAACATATAAATATGTTTCATTCTCTATTTAATCCTATTAATGCCTCCAAATTTAATTAAAAGGTTAAAATAATCATATTTAAATAATAATTGTTTGTTTGGGTTCGGTTCTACATATCACATATTCCATCGAACATAGTTTTCTCTTCTAAAAACTCGAGGCATTACATTTTATTACCTTATTTTTAAATATTTTTTTTATAACATGTTATATGATTATGTATTATTTTATATATTCAGTTATCATGTAAATAACAAATATTTAAAATGAAATAATTTCAAGTAACATTATTATAATATAGAGGAAAACAAGTAAAAAATAGAAGAAATGATCATTTATAATTCACATAAATAATAGGAAATGATTTTAATTAATAATATGAAATTTCTGTTTATATGATTTTTATTGTTTTATATGTTATTTGATATACTTGTAAAATAAATTTTTATTTAATTAAATCAATTAATTATAATTATAATATATTTGATGATTTGGTCTAAATCAAAATTTTCTATTGCCAATATTATTTTTATCATATTAATGTTTCTTTATTCCATAATGCTTATGTATCCTTTTTGACATGATTTTATTTAATTTAGATGTGTTATTTTTTTATTTAGATATTTATCAATAAGAAAAAAAAGGTTAGATGTTAAATTATTTTATCCCAAAATACACCTCAATATGGGTTTGTTGCATTTTATTAATTTCCAATTATAAATATATATCCATATATGGTAGAATATAATTTCTATATATAGATTACAATTTTATAAAATTGTTGAAAAGTCATGAAGTTTTTGAGCACTTGATGTGTAAACTATTTATTATTGGTATATGTGACATGGATTTGACAAGGAGAATTAGAAATTTTTGGATTTGTGATGCAGGGAAATGATCAAAATGAAAACATACTACCGTGATAAAGGGGTATAAAATTGACAATTTGGTTAAAATTATTTTCAAAACTGTAAAAAAACATAATGACGATTTTAACATATAAATGAGGGATCATTATGATTTTTAAGAGATTAATACAAGAGTGAAACTAACTGAGCATTGAAATGAGTTTCTAGAATTATAGGATCATAGAAACTAGAAGTTATAAGAAGGATGCGGAAAATATAGAAAATTTTCCTTTATACTAGAGTTGTACCATATCAAATTCTTATGTTCAGAAAGGATATTGTAATATTAACGATATTTCAGTTATTTCTATTATTCCTAATGGACCATTTCAGAAACATGGGGTAGTGAATTCATTGTATCCATTTTTTTCCAAAAATTACAATTTCTATTTAAAAAATTTACTCCCTTGATATTTGAACCAATACACTCTGTTAGGAAAATTATGGATCTATTTTCTATTTTACTAATCACATATGCATTTAAAAAAACTAAATATGATTTTTTATTTTTTAATGGGTTCTCCCACTTCATGGAACTACTAATCCTTATTATGATAAGTTATTTTACTCCATTATTTATTATCCATGACAATAAATCTTAAATTAAAATGTGTTTAGACTATCCCCACCAATAATAGTCACACTTTAATTACAGATTCCATTATCTCTGTAAACTTCATAGCTTCTCACCCCACTTTAGATTTAACGAACGATATAGACAGATTCCTTCATATTCTTTAAAGTTGATCTCCAATGAGTATAGTAATGTTAATCTATCTAAAAATTCTATCCTATTCCCCAATAAAAAACCTTCAAATTCATTCAACTCATCAATCAAAATTCCTGGAAGTTGATGTTAGCTTGCATCATAGTTTCATTGATTTTATATAAAATATTCTCATATATATTTCTAAAATAAAACATGAGATCCAATGAAATTATTTATTCCATTATATCCTCAATATTTAAAAGTATCAATATAACTTATATGTGTAAAAACAATAGGGTAACTCTATCCCCAATCTCTAATAATTTGTTCTTCTACTCAATCCTATCAAACAATGGATATCATAGGGTATTATTATTTACTTCTATTGAATACCTATATAGTTAATATTTTCTATCATAGGATCAAAATATTATTCTTATTTATAACATAATGTTACTATTTTCAGATAATAATACACCACTATTTTGATCATGCTTTGGATGGGGACCATTTAAGGGTTTCTTTGGGAGAAATTTTAGAATTTTTGAAGGGATAATGGGCTATGCATGGTTGACACATGGTTTTCCCAAACCATGTGACCTACTAGTGAAAATGTGCAAACCTAGGCAGTTAGAGTTTTCATGTTTGATGCATAGTTTGGAAAACGATTCACATATCGAGGAGAAACTATGAATCCCCAATAGTAGGGTCACACAGATCGGGCACATGGGTTGTAAAATTATTTTTCCCAAACCTGTTAACCATGCATACAAAATTTTATTATTATAAAAATTATTTAAAAATTTTAAACCTCTATTTGACCCCCACTCCTGCCTGTCTCAGCCTTGAATTACTTTTTAGGTTTTACAAGATCTCAAGGACCCATTTTAGAACCTCTGAACCCTAATCTTGATGGATATAATTAATGATAACTTCATTCAATCTCTTCTGGGTATGTGAATATTCTCCTCTTAGCCTCTCTCACTCTCTTCGAATCTCCTACTTAGGGTTTTTGTATCTTCATGTTGTTGGAGGATCTAATACCCATTATTTTTTATATTGAAACTAGGTTTTATTCTCATATACCATTTCTTTTCATTCTTCATTGGTGAATCCCATTGTAGAAATTGTGTTATGTGATCTCGAGATCAATGGTAGGTGGTTCCGTTTAGGTTTACTCGATGGATTTATCAATAAATTGATTTATTTATATTAAATTAATTTCTATTAAATTGTGTAAAAAAATCATAGTGGATTTTTATTTACTTTGGCATGAAAATTGGGATTACCCCTAATGAAAGTGAATTGGGAACTAATTTTGGAATTTGAAGGAAAATTGTGAAATTAAATTATGAAATTGAATTGTGAAATTGAATTGTGAAATTGAATTGTTAAATTGAATTGTGAAATAAATTTCAAATTTGTTTTTAGAATAATATATAAAATTGTTTGGATATGAACCCATTGGTTTTATGATGGAAAATGGAATGAATTGATTGAAAACTAATTTTGGTATTTAAATGGAAATTTGAATATTGAAATGATATAATGGGTTAGTTGTATTTAGAAAAGATTTGAAATAAATTTACTATTATTGATTGTTTTTTGAGCACATGTAATCCTATATTTTTCGTGATTTAATAGGGATAAACACGTTAGGATGGAAATTCCCTAGAAAAAGGTTAATTCATTACAAATCTAACATAGACAAATTAGAAGATTTTATCCCAAGTAAGATGTTGGTTATTCTACTTTAGCCAGTGTCTGAGAGACATGTGTTCTCATTACTGTTATCATCATATGAGTGTTTGAGGATCCAATAACCTAGAACTATACTACCTCAAGGAGGATGACTTTTTTTTCTCATTTGTGATTATTTTTATATATACTATAATGTTTGTAAACTATTTTACATATTATTTTTGAATTTATATAAATTTTTTTATATTAATTTTTTATTAAGACATTAATTAAAAATATTTCAACTAATTGAAATATAAACAATTGCTTTTATTATATATTATTTTATACTAGTATTCTTGTTCATTTAAAATCAAAATCAATACATAGTCAATTAATTGTGGCATTTTTATAGAATCCTTGGTGATACCCTACATGAATTTTATATCACACCCGACTAGTTCCTTTAGGTGTTTGTAGATTTCATCCATCCAGGTTTGAGAAAGGGGAAACAAATAATTAGAGGTGGTTGTTTCTATTAATCTTTGGGATTTGAGATGCTTTGAATTTTGGGACTTGGGTTGTTTTCCTTGTTTTTTGGTACATTGTGGTTGTACTTTGGGTTTTTATACCTATTTGAATTATGGTCTATTTCACCCTCTGGAGTTTAATTTTTCGAATATTAAATTTTATGCTTCTCCCACTATTTATGTGGAAAAACCATTCCTAGTTTTATTTTATATGATGCTTGGTGATATTATCCAACCCATGGGGACTGGGAATACCCTTCAAGCCATGTCAAGACTGGCATGGTTATCTAGGTAACATGGTCTCTAGGATGGTTCCTAAAATGTTGTTATTAAAGGAGGTCAACCATACTTCCTTGTTGTTAGTATTAAGTTGTGTAACCTTTTCAGGACATAGGATGTAGTTTAGATTGAGTGTATGGACCTCTCTCACCTCAATGATCTTTATGTATCTAGGGGTGGTTTTAGAAACACATATTTAGGTTTAGTTCTAGTATTCTCCTAATATTTTCTTGAATGGGATAAAATAAAAATATTTTATTCATATTTATCAGGAATAATTTTTTGAATTTCTCTCAGTTGGGTGTTGTTTTGTATAATGTTTCTGATGTCTTTAATGTAGTCTAATGATTTTGTTTAGAATCAAACATATGCGAAGAAATGATAATTGGATATAGGAGGAAGATTTTGAGTAACCAACAAAGGAAAATTCTCTTATGGAATAGAATCTATTTGAGTTTACTGTGCATGTAGTCTAGGATCTAGGATATGCCCCTACACCTATTCTAATTTAGGCTCTAGTTGTGGAACCTCAAAGGGATGTTTTACATAATCGTGATTAGTATTTCCTTCTAAAGATGCCTCCAGTGCTCTAAGGGTCATAAGATATATAAAAGTTTGATGATTGGGTGAGATATTTTGATGTTTTCTTTGAGTTATTTGTGTCTCTGGATTAAATCAAGGTGAAATATTCCACCTTTAAGCTAGAGGAACCTCAAAGAAGATGGTGGTACATAACGATGATGTAGAATAAACCTGAGGGGTTAGAGTGGAAAGAAATTAGAGATGTTTTCATTGAACAATTATATCCATATTAATTGGAGTTAGACAAGGATATGGTGTTCATCTAGCTGGAACATGATGATAAGATCATGAAAATCTTTTATAATTGCATTTGTAAGACTATGAGGTTTTCAAATGAGATTATATCAAATCAGAAGTAGAGGAATTTATGGTTCGAGATGATACTTAAATCTTACATTCTTTCTCATGTTTCCTTATCGAAGCTTCATTCTTATGCTGATTTATTGGATAGAGCATTGATAATTGAAATGGACTTGGAAGGCATGTCATGGTTGATGGTAGTTCCCTTTTCTCCTAGCGGCAGTTATCAGATTTCCTATAAAGGGAAGAGGAAGTGTGATGATTCTTTTTGTAGTTCTAAATATTATGGTTTATCTTGAACTCCTATATTGCTTGGAAGGGGCCCATTGATTTGTTACTAGTGTGGAAATACATAGAAATGAAAAAGAGTTTGGATGGAGGAACCCAAGATTTTGGATCCTATGGATACTCAGGTCACTTTCAGATGTTCTATCTTGTCTATTATGCTCCCCATAGGGGCACGAGATCATCCACCCAAAATATTACTATGGTGCAATTAGATTGTTCATGAACAATGAGTTTCTAGCCACAATCATCTGGAATGAAGATTCTTCACGTAGTAGAAGAGTCTCTTGAGGAAAGAGATGTAAGTCCAATGATTGTGAGTGGTACCATAACTATATATTCATCATTAGGGACTACTTTACTCAATAATGGGGAACCTCATTCATTCATTTCAACTAATATTTTAAATCTACTAAGTATTACTATGAAGAATTTATCTTATTTGATGGGTAATACCACACAACTTGGAACTAAGAGAGGGTAGGGTCTCCATAGTATTTCTTGTGATTTATCATTATTGAATGTTGACCTTGGTTGTAATTGTTTTCCATACATGAAACCTCTTGAAATAATATTTAAGATAGATTGGATAATTTACAATAATTTTTATATTGATTGTTTTCTTTGATGTTTCTCCTTTACTATACACAATGGGGTGTTCCATATCTTTTAGGGAGAATGAGACCCAAGTTTGAGTAGAGCTTGATATTCTTTTGAATAGCTGGGGAAAGTATTATATGTGATTTATTTTGACATGGAGTGAGAATATTTGAGCATTGATATGCCTACAATTATCATCGAGTTTCTGAAATTTTTTCCTTATGACTGGTCTAATATTCCGCCAATATGGGAGGTATAATTTTATATCGATTTATTACCTAGAACTGTTGTATTATATGTCCCTTTAAGAAACATGGTACCAACTGAAATGAAAGATTTGAAGACTCAGTTGGATGATGTTTTAGAGAAAGTATTTATATGACTGAGTGTGTCCCCATTGATTGCGCTGATTCTGTTTTCTAAGAAAGTATATGGGTCACATGAGCTTTGTGTTTATTACCAAAAAATAAATATGGTGAAAATAAAGAAAATAATTTATTTCCATAGATTGATAACCTATTTGACTAGTTAAAATGGGTGAAAGAGTTCTCAAAAATTTATCTTCATTCTCATTAACATCAGTTGAGGATAAAAGAATATAACATTTAAAAAACCAACTTTTAGATTAGGTATTTCCATTATGAGTATCTTTTCATGCCATATAGTTTAAACAATTCTTCTATTGTTTTATGTATTTAATGAACGTGATATTACATGAGTATATTTTTACTTTTCTGGTTGTCTTTTTGGAGGAAATCCTTGTTTACACTAAGACTGAGGATGATCATGTGCATCATCTAAGAGCTATTTTGGAATTTTTGAGGAATCACCAAATTTATTCCAAGAATTAAAATTTTGATTTATCTATTATAGAAGTGAATTTATTGAGTCATGTGGTGTGATAACAAGGTATTTTAGTTGATTCAGAAAATTTGGAAGCCGTTATGACCTGGGAGTAGCCATGAAATGTTTTTGAGATTCAAATCTACTAGGGTTTGGATAGGTACTATATATTATCTGTAAATTACTTCTAAAAGTTCGATTCTACAATGAATATTCTAACACATAAGAGAGTAATGTTTTTTGGAATGAAAAATTTCCTAATTATTTTGTTGAGATGAGGAATATATTGAGTACTGCACTGATGTGAACACTTCCAATGGTTGAGAATAGACATGTGGTATTCTGGGATAAATCTATTTTGGGTTTATGAGATTTTCTTAAATAGGGTAGTCATGTCATTACCTATAGCTCACATAAAAATGGGCCACCTGAAACCCATTACCTTGGACATTCATCTATGATTCATGCTCTTAAGAATTGGCATGATTATGTTATCCGAATCGTTTTGCAGCACCCTTATCAGTCAAGAATTAGTTTATGGGGGATTTCCAAAACCCCTAGTGGGAAGTTCACTTAAGAACCATGAAGATTTACCAGGACATGGGATGAAGATTCTAGTGGCCTGGTATATCGTGGGGAATTATTGATTTTGTATCTCATTGTTATACATACCAATAGGTCATGGACGAGCACTAGAGACATCTAGGATTTCTTCATCCACTTCTAATGATGACATGAAAGTGGGGTGATATCTCAACAGACTTTGGGGTAGGATTGATGCATAGGAAAATAATGAATAATTAGATATGGGTTGTGATCAATACGATGAATAAATCATCAAACATTATACCCATTCATGGTACAACCAAAGATGAAGAGATAATAAATCTCTATGAAAAAGGTATTTTTAATTTTCATGGTGTTACATATGTATAGTCTCTAATAGTGACCCCCAGTTTACTTATCTCTTATAACAATAGTTACTAGTACATAATCTAAATGGATCCCTTTGATGACTTGCATGGATAACCTTGAAAATAACCATTATGTTCGTTAGAGATTTGTGAAATTTCCTTTGTTAATCCAATAATGGTTCATGAGACATTATCAATGATTTATTTGATTCATCAGATAATGTTGATGACTCAAATTTAGTTTAAATATTATGATGATCCTCATGACATACCTTTAGAGTTATCAGTGGGTGATAAGGTTTTATTGAATGTTTCACCTTGTTTGGGTCATCAATGACAAGGGAGAAAATAGAAACATTATACTCATTTTGTGGTTCTTTTTTGGTTATTGAGTAGGTGGGGAAAGTAAATTACCATTTAGAAATTCCTCCATAGATGAAGTTGATACATAACAATTTCTATGTGTCTCAGGCACATGAATATATTTCCGATCCATCTCATGTTCTGAGCATGTGCAATAATGATGTTGACCCAGATCTATTCATGAATAAGAATCAATCAAGGATAGTATATTACGAAACTACGTTCCCTATTAGGAGGATGGTACCTTTGGATTGAGTGCTATGACAGCATGGTTCTGATACTCATGAGACTTGGTGGAGAAAGACACAGATGAGAGAGCAATTGAATCATCTATTTGACAAATAATCTTCTTAATAGGCTTTTTAGAGATAAAAAGTTTCTATTATGGGGTGGTTGTGACATCCTGTAACTATTTAAAGGTACTCCTAAACCTATATTTTTAACGTTATTTTCTTGGAGATTTTTTTGGGGTTATTCTCTTCAAATTTTGTAATTTATTGGGGTCTTGGGAAGTGCCCATTTGGCACTTGGTTTTCCTAATCCATGGAATCCTAGGCACTGATGGTTTTCAAAATTATCGAGAAATTTGGAAAAACATGCACCCACCAAGGAGAAATTGTTCAACCCCACAAATAGGGACACATTTCTAGTGTGAACAGTTTGAAGAACCATTCTTCCCTTCCTATCTAAACATGTGAGAGAGACTCGATTATTTAAAAAACAATTTAAAAATTCACAAACCCCTCTCTTTCAACCTACAATGACCCTAACTAAAACTATAATAATTCACTATGTTTTGGAAGCTCTCAAAGACCCATTTTTGATCCTCCAAACAGTTTCTAAGGTGGATCTATGTAAGGAGAACATCATATGATCTCCTTGGGTTTTGTGAATATTCTCCACTTAGGCTATCCTGACATATTCTCTTCTCCTCTGGTGTGTTTGTTAGAAATTTATTTTGTTGGAGGATATAATACTTATTATTTTGGATCCGGAATCTATGTTTTATTCTTGAAAATTCCTTGTCGAAGATCTTTAATGATGAATCCCATTGCAGAAGTTGTTTAATGTCATCCTGTTATCTTTTGATGGTGGTTCTATTTGTTATTTCCCAATTGAATTAACACTAAATTTATTGATTTAAATTAAATATATTTCAATTAAATTGTGGAAAACCAAATCATTTTATATTGTTATTGTGATTTAACTTGGCATGAAAATTGAAGGAAACCACAATTCTAGTAAATTGGTGTTCAATTTTAAAATTTAATGGAAAATTGTGAAATTAAATTCTGGAATTGAATTGTGAAATTTATTTCAAATTTTTATTTGATAAAATTGGCTTAAATTGTTCTTGTAAGAATCCATTGGTGTTATCCAAGAAAAATTCAATAATTTATTTAAAAAAAATTTTTGGTTTCAAATGGAAATTGGTATATGGAAATGGAAAAATGAGTGAATTATAATTTAAATTTTATTGAAATAGGATGGCCAGTTTTTTGAACATGATATCCTAGGTAGTTGGTGAGTAATTTTTGATAAACATGCTAGGATGGAAATATTCATGCAAAAAATTAATTCTTTATAACAATAACGTAAACATATTAGTAGATCTTATCCCCAATGGGATGTTGTTTAATCTTCTTTAGTAAGTTTTAGAGAGACATGTGGGCACATTTCCATTATCATTATATGAGTGTGTGAGGATTCCGTAACATAGAACTATCATTACCTGTGAAAGATGACCATTTTATTATCTTTTTATATATTTTTTCTTTATATTATATTTTTTAAACTATTTTACAAATTCCTTGTGAATTTATATAAACTATTTTATATAAAATTATTGTTATGCTATTTTTTATAAATATTTCCATGAATTGTAATGTAAAACCTGATTTGTTTTAAATATTATTTTGTAATTCCATTATGGTTAATTTAAAATTGAACTATTCACTTGGTTCATCAATTGTGGAATCTTTTATATAATCCTTGGTGAGGCCCTATTGGGAATTTATCTCACACCCTACCTATACCCTTGAGTGTTTTTAGATTTCATCATAGGTTTGAGCATGGGGAAAAAACCAATTGTAGGTGGTAGTTTCTGTTGATATTTGGGGTTTGAACTATTGTTTTCATTAGGGTTTGGGTTGTTTTTTCCACAGTAGTTAGTGGTTGTAACTATGGTTTTTTATACCCATTTTACATCTGGTATAGTTATCCCAATGGAGTTTTCTTTTGATCATACTAACTTCTATCTATTTATAATTCTATTTATGTGTCAAAACCATTCCCAGTTTTATCTTTTTTGACTCCTAGTTCTATTCCCCAAATTGTGGGGACTATGAATTCCCTTTATGACATGTCTGCACAATCCTAGTAATCAGGGTATCTGGGCTGGTTTGTGACAATATTCCTCTTTGAGATCTTGGTTATTCCCTCAGTTATTAACTCTTAGAATCCACTCTCAATTCTAAACTAGGTCTCCATATTTTCATTTTTTATATATAGGTCAAGAAAATACATCTTTATATATTTTGTAATATAAAAATAATTAAAGAAATCTATATGGTGATCCCATAATTTTGAACTTGTTCCCATGAACCCCATTTCCATTTTTCTCAACATTTTCTTAACCTATTATATATGAATATATCCCATGATCTCAAAAATTGGTTTTTACTCAAATGGTTTTATCAAATAAAATAAAAGGAGTAAAATTTCCCATTTAATTTTCCATTTTTAATATCTTAATATGAATTATAGATATATCATTATCCATATTTGAGTGTCTTCTTCACAAAATTATTCCATTGAAATCTACATCTAATCCTTATTTCAAAGCTAAATAAAAATTAAACTATAGTTGGGACATAAAAATCTCTCTTTATGGTATGAAAATCTCTAAACCTCAAGTGTAAATTCTATATTAACTATAGAATGTCAAAGATATCCAAAAGTAAATATTACCATTCTCAAATAATCTCGATTAAATCAAAAATATCTTGGTGATATTTAAAATATTAAAGAATAACTCAGACTTTATCGGAATTAAATCTCCATTTTGGTCAGAAATGATGATTTTGAAATATTCTTAATTAAAAATCATTAATAGATAAAAAAATGATATTTTTACTTAATATTAGTCAAATCATTGATTATATCATTGCTCAACATTGCTTCATGATGTTTAGATATTGAGTGAATAATATTTTCTTATTTTTACATGAATTCTTCTATATCCTTTTATTTTGTAAAGTCTTCTTTTATATATTCTGATATATATTATGAATTAAGAATATTGTATGAGATCAGTGTATCATATGAAATAACTATAGTAAAAAAAACCCAATACATCTTATATGATTCATGTTTTTATTTATTTTATAGATATTTTATATGGAATGCAAATTATGATATCCACACATCATATGAAAAGGAACATATCCTATAATGTAATATATGTATTATAAAATGGATATATTACAAAAACCCCATGTATCTTTATCATTTTCTATCTTACACCCTAGTAGTATCTTATGTGTTTTTCCTTTCATAGTTGTTTTTTGTATCTTATGCCATTTTATTTCATAAAATATTGGTGTGTATCTTATACATTTCTTTTCATGTGGGAAATCTATACAATTTATAGACTTAAAATCATAGGATATTGAGATATTATATGAAATTAAACCATCATACAATAATGAAAATATCTTTCAAAAACACTGTATAATATAAAAACTCATTAAATATGAGACTTATCAATTTTTCAACCTTATTAAAAAAAATACAATATTCCACCAAATTAAGTAATGTTTACTTAAATTAAGCTCTAGTCCTTGAAAATAACTTTAAATAATCTATATTATTTTCAAATAATTTTATGAATAATCGAAATAATTCCAAACCCGCTTATAATGTTCATAAAGAACATAGTGTCATATAAACTCCAATGTGAATATTATAACGATCCTTCATTTATTTTATACTTTCTGATTTAATATTAATCAATTTAATTCACTAACCAACTAAATTTTACATTTCATTATATAATCTAATATGTTAGAAAACACATGGATGGTTGATACACTATTTAGCTTACTTTCAATCATTTTACTACAACTATTTAGGAAATTTTCAATAAGAAAAATTCTCCAACTTCTCCAGAATGTTTTATAGAGAACTATTATATTAAAAACATTTCATCCACATAAATATAAAATCTAAAATCATTTTATGTATTGGATTAAAACCAAGAAGAACTCTATCTTCATTTTTTCCATCATAGGATTCTTTTCTTTCACATGCATTGGAATCCAACTCAATTATCCATTATCTGTGGTTGATGAGAAGTACCTTAATGGTTAGTAGGTGGATACTAATTCTATTATCCATGATCTTTAAGTAACATATTGACATAATAATGGAAAACTAATACAATAAAAATCCAATTTAATCTCTAATCTCCCCCTTTTGTTTTTTTTCAATTATTTGAACTTCAAAATACAATTAATGAATGTTTATAATTTTTTAAAAGTTTAAATTTTCCCACTCCTTAGTGATAACAAATAAATATAGGAAACTTTTTCTACCCCTTAATAATAAAATGGTTTTAAGTGAAGGCCTTGAACGGGAAAATTCATCTCCCCCATAATCTTTTGATTTTCAGATTCTTATTCTCCACTTTTGTTCTTCTAATTATATTGAACTCAAAAATTCCATAATAGATGGATTAAAAAACATATATCTTAGAAATATGACATTAAATAATCAACTATATGTCTAATTGGGATAACCCAGAGAATAAGTCAATAGTGGATAATTTAAATAAAAAAGATATCCATTAATATCCATGTAACAAACTAGATTAGGTTAAATTAGCATGTCACATAATTTATCTCAGTATAGGGACCAAGTAATATTCCCGATCACCTCGCACTGGTGATAAGTTATTGGGTATCACAAGTGAGCAAGATATAATAATTTAATCCTTAAGAAGACTAGGATAAAAATAGTTCAAATAGAGACCCTAGTGTGAGGTCTCCATAAATTAGATAACCATTCCAAAATTAAAAAAGTAGTTCTAAAATAAGAACTACCAATCATGGAATAAGAATAAGAATAAAAACCAATCACTTTTCTAAATCATTTTTTTACATAAATGAAATCATTTATACAAATCCAATATATATATATATATAATAAATCCAAAACTGAATCAAAATTAGGTAGAAGAAAAGGTTGATACACCTCATGAACCATATGGTTGGACACAATCAGGAGAAAACCCTACCACTACCATGTGACTCTCAATTTCAAACCAAGAATATAATCAAAACCATTTCCTAAGGGAGATAAATAGAAAACAGGCTTTCAATACATGACCTTCGAACCTATAAAAAACATGAACACTATATAACAACTAGTATTAGAATGTAGAATGTGGGATAGAGGCTAGTAGAAAACCACTACATTCCAATTACATTCCTTTTAGAAATAAATCAACTCCACTTATCTAAATATTATAAAAAAAATAAATTTTCAATTAATTTCCCAAAAAATATAAAAATTCCTTATATCCTTTTTAAAAAAACATCATTTATAAAACATTCATGAACAAGAAATTTTCAGGGAAAATAACTTTTATAAACTTACTATTTACTATTAAAAACTACATTCATTTAAAGAAACCAATTTTGTTTTTCCCCAAAAATCATTAAACATCCAAAACATTGTTTTCAAAATAACTCAACTACCAATTAATAAGTCATTTATTAGTGAAATTCAATTTAAAATGTTTAAAATCCATGAAAATTCACCCATAAATAATCAAAATCAATGATAAGAGAACTTTAAGGCATCAAAGGATTAAAAACGACAAAAAAACCAAACTTTCTCCACTATTCATAGTTTGGCTACATGGTTTGTTAAAACGTGTTCCAACCATGTGAGTTACAAAAGATATTATACCATGTTAGAAAAAAGTTAGTGACACTAGATGTTTTCTTTAATGGTTTAGTAGGGGTTTCACATGGTTTGATACACCATTTTCTTTAAATGTATGCCTCTAAATTACCTCTAATTTCACTAAAAAACTTGTATTTTCTTGAGATGTGTCCTAGGGTCCACCTATAACTTTTTGGACCCATGGGTGTTCTTTGTTTTAATTGGATTATGATTTTTTTGTTTACAATCCATATTTTATTTATCAAGGGGTTTTCATGACAATGTTTCTTACAGTATAGGCCAAGATAATGATATTGAAGGTGGTGAAGTTTCCCAGTGTATGAAAATTTTTTAGGCCATAAAATCATGATTTTATTATTTTATAAAATGAACATTTTATGCCAAGGAGTCTTCCAATCTTGGTTCATGGACCACAAATGACAGTTCTCCAACCACATTAGAGGTACGCGGGGTGTCAAGGAAAAAAATACAAAGTTAGGTTTCCACATAGTGGCACTATCTGATCACGAAGGGAGGTAAAAAGATTTAGAATGAAAAATGGTTCAAAGGATGAATATTGTTAAAGGGAAGGTTCATAGTATGCTGAATGAAAACATTTTTTGGGATGGAATATATTTGGAGAAAACATTGTGGAGATTGGTTGGCAGAAGAGACAATGTATGGGATGGATTGTTTTTTTCGAAAAAAAGAGTTAAAGATTGGTTCACGGGAGAAATATGCCACCACAAGGGAAGAGTGCAGGTACATAGACCCTATAGGGAAAATGATTCGCAAGATTTTACACAATACACGGTAAAGAAGGTTCGGTATCAAAGATTTGGTAAATCTCAGTTCAGTTGATTATGTGGATATATTTTCCAATATTAGGAGCACTAATCCCATAATTATAGGGAGTCACAGAGATTAAAATTCCAATAGGATTTAAGTGATGTTTATAGTGGTTTATGGGAAGAAAAACCAGAAAAATAGATTTATATTAGAAATATAGATGGAATTAGTTGAAGTCCATAATGGTTAGCGGAATATGATACATGAAAGACATTTCAAAAAAAAAATGGTACATGGAAGATAGTTTGAGGAATATGGTTCTTGAAATATAGTTCGTAGAGGAGGAGTTGGTCCATAAAGAAGACAAAATTTTGGGATGAGGTTTGTGAAGGAAGTAAGTGGTCTCAGTTTGCGAAGGAAGTACACAGTCAATGTTTGTAGATGTATTATACAGAGGTGGTATGCGAAGCAATTCAGTTCCTAGAGGAACCGTTTGTGAACTATAGTGTGTGGAAATGTGGATTAGGTCTATGGTTTAAAAAAGGACTTCAATAGAGCATTAATTTATTTTTGATGATGCATGATTTAATTCCAACCCATTGAAGTGACCTTTATGTTGTTAAACTGAGTTCAAATTCTTTCCAACATAGTGAGAAAGAGGGATTCAAAGGAAGTGATCTGAGGTCCACATTATACTATCCTTAAATCCTTGTAAAGATAGTGCACTTGGAAAAGAGAGACTATGGTAAAATTTTGTTATCCACAACTCGTGAAGATTAGTTGAATTTATTATAACCAAAAAACTTAAGATGTTTGATCCTTGGACCAGACTTTAGTGGTGAACCAAGAAAAATTGTTGTGTGGTCCTTCTATGTTTGAATATTTAAATTATTTCACATTACCAGTAAAAAGATTTAAATAGTTCCTACCAACATGGGAACAAGATACATCACCTAAAAATAAAAATTTGACACCTTGATTCACCCCACCCCTCTCAAGGTGTTCTAGGGTACTTTATAACTCAAAATTTTTGTAAAACACATTAAAAAACCACAAGAATAAGGAAATAGAATTTCAAAATTCCCAATTAAATTCCTAACCACCTTTCGATATTTTTGGTCAAGCTTGAGGAAGTGCTGGAAAAGAAAAATTCTTACCCAACAATATATCTCTGACGGTATGAACTCATATCTACTATCAACCCCTAAATAAAAGTTATAATCTAATAATATTTTGTATTGAACAATCTCTAGTCGACCTGGAATTTCACATGGGTAATATTTTTGTAGGGACCAAGGCACGTTCTTGATTTCCCTAGGATGATGTGTCTAGGTAACACAAGGGAACATGTGGGAATGATTTAACCATCAAGAAAACATAGATAACAAATGGTTCGAATTGGGAACTTCACATTATCTATCTAGTAATTGTATAACTATCTTAAAGAAAACAAACTATTCTAAAACTAAATCAACAAAAATGGAATACAAATAATAATAAATGAAACAAGGGATTTTCATAAACATTTGTTTCACATAAATTAAACCATTTTATAAAAATCCTTTAAAAATATACAAAAAGAAATCCCAAACTTATACAAAATTAAGAGGTCGAAAAAACGATACTCCACGTGAAATAACTATATGAAAAAACTTTTGATACAACCCTAGAATTATCACATAAATCTCAATTAACCTCCTTGATCCCAAAACACCCACTTCTCAATGGAGAGAGTCAAAAAACCAACCTATAATCCATAACCCAGGAACCTAAAAAAATTTAGAATTCATACAAAACAATGTGAGTATGTTGGGTGTGATCCAAAGGCCAATAATATACCACATTGTTCATATTTTATTCTATTTATAAAGAAACCAAGTCCACTAGTTTAAAGGTAAGAGTAATATAAGTTTTCATTTCCTTTACCGAAAAATATAAATAAACTAATAATGCCTTATCTCTTATCTCAATACACACTATTTACAATACATGGCCCAAACAGAATCTATCAAGGGAAATTCATTCAAAAAACAAACCATTTAACGTTAAAATGAACCTACATTTTAATGAAACCAAATTATATCATCCATTTATATTTAAAAACCTTATTTTAAAACAAACAATACCCTTATTTAAAATATATTTCAAATGAATGTTTTTTGAATGGATTGCATTTAATGAAACCACATCTTTAACTTTTTAAAATATCAAAAAGTACACACTCCTCAAACCTGAGTATATGGATTGAGAAAAAATAATAGAATGAAAATCCAATGAAAGTCCTAAAGGAGTATCAATAAAATCCTAAGGAAATCCAGATGAAAAAAATTCTCAATCATAAATAACCGATACATCAATGTTGGGTCAAATCAAGAAATAATCAGCTCAAATTCCAATGAATAATAAGAGGTGTAATATATAATACAAATCCTGTGGAAAACCATATGGTCTAATAGAAAAAGTAATATACATACAAATGTGGAACCAACTAATTATAGTTTAATGACCACACAAATCATCACTTAAATCAATCTTAACTTTTCTCATTAGTGACACCCCCTAACTAGGTCATAACATTCAACTATGTCCTACTAGCCAGTGTGCTACACTGAACTTGTAAAGGAATTGTCCCTTGATTCCCCACTTAGTTTTCTTTGGTTGTTCAAGTTATAACTAATAGATGTATATAACTTTTTGGCCACATAAATAATATAAGAATCACAAATCCCAAGGAAATATACATAATAATAAAAATATATCCCACCTATAACACACCTGCTTTTAAGGAAAATCTTCCCTCCCACACAATTAATAATGAATCACTGTTATCTTATTCATGATGTGAAAACAAGAATAAAAAATCGGAAACAATGGGGTTATTATTAGGTGTAAACATTATGCAATAAAACTTAACTCTCACATAATATGAAAAATGAACCTTTACATTTAAATCAGGAACTACAACTTTGTAAATATCCTTTCAAAACGTTTCAAAAACAAAGAATAAATATAAAAGAAATAATAAGTATAATAGAGGCACAATTATCAATCAATTATAATAAAATCACTAAATCATCACATCAATCATTATAAAAACGTTTTAAAATAAGGTAAACCCATTTAAAACAATCCTAACTTTTCAAAGAAAGGGAAAACATTTTTAAAACATTTAAAGCATTTAAAACACAAAACCCCACATTACAAATTTTACTTGGACCAAAAATGATATAACAAATTTTTTATTAGATAAAACTATCAATATAATTTTATAAAACACTTATAATGTATAAAACCCCATTTTAATGTAATGAACCATTGAGCTTTGAAAATTGACCATTTTTTCAATGTAAAGCCCAAAAAAGCATGTAAAACCTCAGATATATAGCACCGAAATAAGTTTCACATACCTCATTTCATCAGTTGAAAAACACTTTTAAACCAACAAGAATCTAATGGAATATATAATAAACGAAATTGAATGGGAAAAAATACCTCAATAGATGAAATCATGTCACCTTTGATAAAGCTCATCATATTAGGTATCCTAAGATGGCTCAGAACCCTTAAAAACCCAAAACCATCAAGTAGAATAACCCTAAACATCAAAATCATCCAACGATAACCACCATAGTAAGATAGGATGGGAGAAATTGGAAGAAAATAGGAAGACATGGAATGATATTACCTAACCCGATGAATCGAATTGAAATACACCATAAAATGACTCCATATCAATCTTTGAAGATCCTGCGAGTGGGAGAGTGAATTTGGGAGGCACCACAAATGAGTGGTTCAAGTGGTGGAAGCTTTTTCGAGAGGACCTATATAAAAAGAACATAAAAAAAGAAAAAATACCCAAAATTGGGTAGGTTAGGATTTTTATATGTATGGATTACCAAACCTTGTATTGACAATGTGTTGTCAATTGTCCAAAACTACCCAAATCACATTGTTTCCCCTATACATTCTTCCAATCTCTGTATCTAAGGGGAAAACCCAAGAAATGTTCCAAAAGCTTCAAAATTTCACCTTGGGGTACACTCAAATAATAGAGGAATTAACTTCCCAAATATAACTATTAAAAAGTAATTTTAAGGTATAACAATTCACATTGTGATACAAACTATGAAAAAAACTTCATTTGGAGTTGATCTAATGGATTTTCAATAAATTTTATAAACTTATATTCAACTTGATTAAGAAATTAAAATCACTTAAAATGAAATTATGTTTTACCCACTTAAGACATTTAGTCTCCCCCTTTGTAAAAATATTCAACATAAATCAAAATAGTGATGGGAAAGTGAATATCATATCCTATCCATCAGATTTTATGGAAGTTTTCAAGATTTTTAAAATTAATAAAAAATGAATAAAAAACTGGAAACATTTTTTTTATATCTCACACTTAATGTATTCCATTCATACTTTGATCATGATAGTTTAATTTGAGAAACATTTTCCATAAATTGTTTTGTACCCTTTTATGTCTGATACCAGTTGAAATATTTTTGAAAATATTTCTTTAGAGGATTAAAAATTTAGAACACCGTGATGTTTACTTTTTTTTCTGTGTAAACGTCACAACCCTCACTATTTATCTTATTTCATGCTTCACCTTTGATTCTCTCCCAAAGATTAATAACCATGAAAATATTTGAATAATTTTTTTTCCTTGACTCCTTAGTAGTAAAAATATTCATGAGACTTATTTCTCAACCCATATAGTCTCTTGTTTTTAGGTCTAGAAACTGGAGGGGACATGATTCTTTTTTACACTTTATTATTCAATTCTTTTCATTTTTTGATAGAATAGTTTCCTTTATTTTTTTCATCATACATCTTAGATTGAATAGGGTTATCCACACGAGAAATTTGGTTTCTTTCACTGCTTTCTACTTTCTCTGTCCTATTGGAATATTCCAACTAATCATTCCACATGATTAAGAACTCCTTATACACATGATCATTCTTCTTTTTTGTTTGTTTGTATCACTATTTAAAAAATATTTCTTGGTACATAGATTCACTGGTGCTTTGACTTTAGCTTCTAAAAAATATTCTTATCTAGGAATGCATATCATACATTTGTTAACTACATGGACACCATTATTTCACCTTACACACACCTCTTTAGTAGATTTTAGGTCACATTTCTTGTGCATCCTTTTAATATCTTCATCAATAGTGTCAACCATAAAACCAAATCTACTATTTTGTTCCATGATTAAATACTTCTTGGATTCTAGAATACTCTATTATTTATTTATATTTATGGCCTTACTTATGTAGTCCATGATATTGAATATAATACCACCATATAAAATTCTTCTTCTATCTTGTGTAACATATTTCTCAGACTTCATTACTGACTTCTTGGGTATAGTGTTTTCAAAACCCTTTTTCACAAATTATATTCCCTAGGTATACCCACATTCCTTTTTTTATTATTCTAATTTTGTAACTTTTCCATTACACCCCATAAAATTTGTGTTGTTTTTGTATATAATGATAAAATTTATAATAATGAAATATTTTATTTCAATAGTCTCATAAATTTACCAAATGTCAATTTTTTTCAAATAATTTATTTTTCTTTTTGTATGATGTCGTGTTTTTCATAGTATATTTTGTATTTATTTAAAAATTTCTCCCAATGAAGAATTAAATTTTCTTGATTATATTTAATTAAATGTCATTATAATAATAAATTTCTAGGTGTTCAAAAAACCTTCAACACTAAAATTTACTTAAAAATATTGTTTTTTTGTTCTAGGTGTAGTTTGAACAGATTTTCACCCTTGATATATATGAGTTGTTTGATCACTATATTGTGATTTATTTGGAGATATGAATTTACCACACATTACTATAACCAAAATTGATAAAATGGATGGTTTACTTATTTTTTATCATTATTTTATAAGATCACGAAACTACTTAAACATATATATTGAAAATAGATTTAGTAAAACACAATTTATTAGGGTTGAGGGATACCATATTGTAATATACTATTTTTGTGTTATCATGAGATGATTCAATACTATTATTATCACTATTTAAAGTCTTATTTTAAGAGATAATCCTTTTATATATATTTTTGGTATCACTTATCATGTCAGTTTATTAGAAACTTCAATCTTTTTCCACTTCTATATTTTCTTGTTGGATTTCTAACTAAAGATAAATGAGATTTTGAGTGTTCATTTCATCCATATTTCATATAAACCAAGATTGAAACACCTGATTTAGATTAGGAATTTTATTCTAATGTATTCCTTTTTCCTATTGTAATTGGTTTTCAAACCATTTCACCCGATTTTACATCATTTATAGTTGAATAGTTTTGAAATAAATCAAAACCATTTGGAGCTTTTCAAATGAATGGATCACCTCTTTAAATAGTTTTCCAAACATAAATTTATCTTAAAAAATAATTTTCATTTCTTCATTGTCTATTGAAAATATTTCATTGCAAAGTGTGACAAATTAATCCATGGAATTCACATGTCTTATTAGTGTGTGGAAACTACTCCCTTATTTACCAATATATCATCCATTACATAAAACTATGAAACCACCTCTGATTCCTTATCTTTTTTCCATTTATATTTTCAATTTTTTATAAAAACATCTATAGGAACCATTTTGAGATACTCCTTTTATTTATAGTAAAAATAACTAAGCGATTTATCATAAATGTACTCTTCATATTCACCAAAGCCTGAACATTATTATTTTGAGGTATCTTAGTCAAAAAGTTTATTAAAAACATAATATTATAAATAAATTCAGGTAATGGTTAGTCCTATTTGACTTTTAATGGCTATATTAACTTGCTTACCTCTTTCATCTTTATATTTTTCAATTTCATAGGTAAAAAATCATAATTAGCACCAGAAGGGAAGGAAATAGAATCATATATATAAGGTGCTACCATTTACAATATGAGATTCATAATAATCCAAATCAATATAACTTCTACTAAAATAGATCCAACCATAGGGAACTTTCTATATTCTAATATCATTTGTATATCCCAGTGCGCCAATGAAGAAACCCTTGGGTGGGAGGGGGAATATTGTTTTTCTAACTTTATAAAAATTATGTACACCACATGAAATTTTATAATTCAATTAAAATAGTGCGTATAAATTTTAAAAGTTTTGGTTCCTTCGGGGAAATATTAATACTTACTATGGTCACTTATTCACACCAATAATATATTATCCACTATATTGAATTTGATATTATAAGGTGTTTAGATAATCCCACACCAACATAGATTCATATTGTGTTTACCAAAACCCATATCTTACTAGACGTAACAAATTATCACCAGAGTTTAAAACTTTTCAATGGAATATAATTTATTTTTTTATCAATTTTGAAGTGGATCAATTATGGGTCTATGGGTGTTTTTGCACCAAAAAATATGATCTGATTCCTGAATATTATATCCTTTGATTTTCATTAATACATTAAAGACAATTCATGTAACTCAGTCCCTAATTTCAACATTTTCTAAAGATATTACACAAAATTTGTCCATATATATGTCTAAACATAAAATTGAGCCCACAATATCTTCATGAATCTAATAGATCCTAAATATTTTAAAGGATCAACCCAACAGATAAGAATATTAACAATAGTTTCAGTCTCTCCTTATTTTTTATTCTTATGAAACATTTATAATAGTGGATATGCCATGGAATTATTCTTCATTTTTATTCAATAGCGAGGTGGTAGTCTTATTCAACAAAGGCTCAACATATTATTCTTCTTATTACTTGATATCTTGGTTTCTCTCATGATTCTCAACTCTCAGACTCTAATATTCATAGTAACATCCCCCTCTTTATTTTTCTATCACACACATATATATATATATGTCACAAAAATATTTTTTTTAAAATCATTTAAATAATGTTTATTATGATCCCATCCTGGTGAAATTATTTCCTTGAACTCATGTTAATTTTTTTAAACATTTTCTCAAATTCATGTATGTGGGTGTGTCACACAATCACCCATATTAAGTTTTCCTAAAAAATTTATATCCTATAAAATAATAGGAGCACCCTTTCTCTTTGTCTTTCTCATTTATCCTAATTGAATATGTATTACACATACTAATATATTATGTTTTCAGTATCTTTTTCAAAAAATGTCATTATGGAAATATACTTACAACATCTTTTCTAATTTATGTAAAAATATAACTATAGTAGTAGTCTAAAACTTTCTCTTAATACTTTTGATGGCTCCTAAAATGTAACATAAAATCCATATTATATATAAAACATTAGAGGCCTCTATATATAATTATTATCATTTTCTATTCATCCCACTTTTATCAAAACTCTCTTTGTGATATTTAAAACACAGAAGATTTACATTGGAATCAACTGAATTAAATCCCCATTTTGATAAAAAATGTTGATTTTATAATTTTCTCATTTGAAAATAATAAGTAGATAAAATATTGATATTATTTCTTAATATTCTTAAAATCCAAGCTAGGATCAACGATCAACATAACTTCATGATGTTTAGATTTCAAGTGACTAACATTTTCATCTTAAAATATACTCTCTTCCAAATCATTTTATTTTGGAAACTCTGATTTTTCATCCAATAAGATATATTAAGATGTAAGTATATATTAAAATATCAAGGTATCTTATGAGACAAATATATTAAAAAAACAGCATGTATATTACATGATTCATGTTTTTTACGCATTTAATATAAAAAATTTCTAGAATGAATCTTACAAATCCACACAACCAATATAATGTCATATATCATATGAAGTAGTAGGTTTCTTATAAATTGGTTATCCATTAAATTACTCATGTATCTCATTCCTTTTCAATATTATGTGATGGTTTTATATTATTCATTTTTCCTTTCAAACATGGTTTCTAAATCATACAAATTTTCTATCACACACACTAGAGAGGTATCTTAGCTATTTCCTTTCTTATAACAACACAAAATCTTATGTGGAAATGATATCTCATGAAATCTGTATATCATAAAAATGTGTCTATTTTATGAAAAACAGGATATCATATGAATGTTTCATATCTTATTAAAAATCATAAGATATTAGACTTACCCATTTTCATCCATATTCATAGAATTTCAAATTCCAAAAAATTAATTCAAGGATTATTTAATTAAACCACAGGGGATAAATATCAATTACCTAATTTTGGACCTACTTCATATAATTATAGTAAATAATAAAATATTTCCAAATCCTTTAATATATTCCCAATGAACTAAGTAGCATACATACTAATCTGTTAACATTTTCATGAGCCTTAATTTCCTTTGTTTGTTTACCTTTGATATTAATCGATTCTATCCACCATCCATATTTTTATTCCACTAATTTTTGTAGCATCATTGATAGATAATACTTGGATGATTTATCCACTATTGGACTTGATTTACACATGTTTTTACACCTCAAGAGGCTATAATCAACATGACAACATCTATAACTCGTATAGAATATTGAAAATAAAACTATAAGCTATATAAAAGTTCACACACGTCATGAACAACCCCCTAATCGTATAATGTATGAGATAATCACTAATAATATATTCCTTTGTATTTTATAATTATTTATTTTCACAACCATTGGTATCCAACTCCATTCTTGTTTACCAATGGTGGATAGACTTCACCTTCATGTTTAGGGGGTGGATACTCAATCCATCACCGATGATCTCAAAGACCCTAATTGACATGATATTTGACAAAAGAGAATCCTAATAAAATGGTAACTTTATATTCAATATAAATTTATTGAATGTAAATACCTAAAAAATTATATGAGATAAAGAAAGTTTTTAATAATATCGGTCTAAATTATAAAAAGATACATACATGTCCCAAAGGATACATATTGTATTAAGGAGAATATTTAGATAGAAAATATTATAAATGATATTATACATATATATAGAAATTGAGGGATTATTTTGAAATTTTGAATAAATATACTATCAATAAGAATAGAAATAAAACTACTATGAAACTTTTAAAATAATATAATTAAAAACATCATTTTAAAATAAAATTCATGTATTCTATAATAGCATAGAAAATAGAGTGGAATACTATAGAAAATAATAATGACATGTTTATATAACATCGTAGATATCCTAAAGCATGGAATTACTTTGATTAATTATTTTTATGTTTCAGTCCTATTCTTGAGATTTTGAATTTTATATTTCATATTGATTGTTTAAATCTATTTAGATTCTAAGAATGACATATATCATATAGAATTTAATTTAAATCTCGTACTATCTACCACCATATATGTCTATAAAACAAACGTATTTCATTCGTTTGATGACTATTCTATGGAAAAAAGGTAGGAAATGAAATTGATGTGTTATTTCATCTTCTTAAAGAAATATTGAATGACTTAAAGAATAATGGTGTAGATACATATAATTACTTGACAACCAAGACGTTCAAAATGTGTATAGAACTAATATAGACAATTAGTTATTTACTTGTATTAAGAAACTTGTTTGATTGTAAAACTCAATTTATCCATACATATATAATTTATAACATTAATTTTGAATCTAAAAGGGTACTATATATCATAAAGTTTTCTTTCATGTTTCAACCACAATTATTGGTTTAACCTCATAGATGTTAGTTTAACTAGTCATGATTTTATAAATGGAATGATTTTAGGGCACCACCAAAACTATTATCTAGTTTAGAAATAATATTATAATTATCAATTATTGATGAAAAATGTTAGAAACAGTATCCATTTAATTTCATGATATAAATAGCTCTAATACCATTAGATATAGTTGGGTCTCAATAACCAAAGAAATATAGCATTTTTTCAAACTACCTTATTTGAAATTTAAATTTTTACTACACAGTCTTGTTGTTATCCACATTGATAATAATATATTTTGTAATTTGGTTATTAAAACATTCAATGATCTAGAAAAATAAAAATATCATTTTATTTCATATACAAATATAGAGGAAATGAATATTACTCATGATCAGTTAAAAAATTACAATGGAATATATCCCGCCATAGACTTTATATTGAAAATTTTAAAAAAATGTTTTCCTTTGAAGAAAAATATTGTGAAAGTACTTGATAAAAATTCACTTAGCATTTAAATTTGGTTTTAATTAATACATCAAAAGTTATGTGGTATTAAAATCCCAAGATCACATATTTTCATGGTAAAATTTCAACATGTTTCATTGTATAAATTGTTACTTGATAAAATAATATTTTGGTAATTGAGTTTTGAAACTTTTTTTAGAGAAGTTGGGGTTGAAAAATTAAATGTTACTGAGATTTAAAAAATTTGGGAACTAATTTTAATGTTTTTTTAATTTTTTAGGATCCCTCCACCATTATTTCTCACATTGATGATTCATCTAACTATGTATTTTATAAAAAAAGAAAAAACTTGAGTGACCATAAATTTTCAATGGATATATCCAATAAAATGTAATTTTAGTCTTAATATCTTATTATTACTATATTAAAATTTTAAGAATCATTACATATTTGATTTATTATACTATATTTATTTTTTATTAGATATATAGGCCATTTGATGTATTTTTTGATCATCAATGCTCAATCAAACAGATATATTACTGATGTTTATATGGGAAAATAACATATCAATATTTTTTAGGTAATTAGATAATATTGGGAAATACTTATATCAAGTGGGATGTATTAATGATGAAATAAAACAATTTCAATTCTATAATGAATTATTAAAAATTTCAATATTTGTTCATAATTTTTGAAAAATAAATAGTTTCTCAAAAAAGAGTTTTTATTTTATTAAATTGATTCATAGTACTCAATAGTGATGTAATAAATTATTTTATTGATGAATTAAAGATATATTTAAATAGATTAATTTGGAATTGAACATGAAATGGGAAAGAGACAACAACATATAATAAGTAGACATTATTTATTGGTTTTGAAAGCATATAAGATAACTATAGTGACCATTAATTTTCATACATATATATTACATCTAAATAGATGAATATTATTTATATAACACAATGATACATGTACAAATAATTTAGTCCTAGTATATTTGGAAACATGGAAATATAAACAACTGGTTCATAAAAATATCAACATTTTCTCCCACTTATTTCTTCACAACAAGCACCCTTCTTAGACATATTATATTTAAAACCTTTCCTCATAATGTGCAGAAAGGAAACATAAGAAAATAATGTAATTAGATTCTTAGTAAGGATAAAAAAGGGAGATATCAATGATCACATAAACATAACATTAGAATAATGGTATAATAAAATGATCTTAACATTTCTAGACTACACCTTAGATATTAAAGATCATAATCTTAAGACATGACATAAATATTAGTATTTCATAAGACACAATTCATAAGAGAATCAATGAATATAGACCCTAAAATCATATCATATTCATAAGGATTTTTTTTGGGGCTTACACATAAGTATAAAAAATCATTTCCATAGTAGTCAAGGATATTTTCCAAGGTAATAATGGTAGAATGGGTTCACTCCCCAATCCATAATTGTAGTCATAGTTTACTCCCAATAATGTCATAGTTGACATAGTTCTCTACTGAACTGGGTTCATTATACATAATAGGCCTACTAATCTCCTTAGATATCAACATTTACCCAATCAATTGAGAGAGATATTGGTCCCACATATCACATAATGATAATTATGCACATGTGTGGCCCAATATCATAAACAATTCATCATATCAGATCCCATGAAAAGAAATGGGTTTCATAAAAATTTCAACTTTTTGTTATAAACATAAACCATCCATAAAAAATATAAAAATTGTTTCCATGGATTATATACCAAGTAAATCTTATGTAAAATCAAAGGATTTCATCATAGATGGAAAATTATTTTAGATGATCACTTGGAATAATTATTTTGGAAAATAACTTTTCAATTTTGAAATAAATTTCTTTTCTAAAAATTTACTAAATTATAAGGGATAATGTAAAATCCAAGACATTTTTATCCCAAATTATTGTGTTAATTTATTACATTAGATAAGATACTATGAATCATATCTCCAAGGATAAAACAAATTTCACAGTATTTCTGAAATAAATACATACTTGAAATTCACATCACAATTGAAAACAAAAAATCCACAAACTTTTTTCTTTGAGAACATCATTATACCTCATATCATATCCCAATATCAATCTCAAAATACATCCTGGTATCCTAGGTAAAATAAAACATAAGAAAGGGGTGATCTTATATTCTTAGTAAGGATAAGCGTACAACATAATATAACATAAATAAATAATAAAAATCAATATTTTAATACAATTAACTGAAACACATTCCATATAATTAATAAAATGATGATAATATGGTATATATAAATGATGATTATATAAATCCTTCAAAATAATCACATGATATTGAAACTTATCCATTGATAACTAATATAATTTCATAATAACATGGTCATTAATTATAGATATCATAATGAGTGAATGCCTATTACTCAACATCTGAAACATATTGTGATGTGATTTCGAAAGATAATTAAAATCTGTGGGTAGAAACCAATATATTTTCACACACATATTTGTCTAATGGGGCCTGTCCATGCATCAAGTAGCTATCTATAATTGGGCCCCACCCATCACTTAGAGATCCCAATTCATTCTTCATTTGAAATTGGTAAAGCATAATTGACATAAACATACCTATTGAGAAACTATCATTGAAAATTCTAATACTTACCCCAATAAAATAAACATATTCATAAACCACATAGAATAATATAGTGAATGATTATAAAATTAGACCTCCCTTTTTCATGTTATCCTAAAAATTTCAAAGAGAGAATAAGGATGATTTCAATAAAACAAATTCCCTTTGGAGTATAAGTATAATAAATGTTTGATATCATTTATGAAGAAAAATATTATAAAAATTTCATTAAAAACATTCTCATGGAAAATTACTTTATTAATTTAAAAATATTTTTTGAAAAAGTTAACAATTTCTTTAAATACATTTATTTTAAAGAAACATTTGAAAACTAATAAAATGAGCTTTAAAACCCTAAATGATCCAGAAAATAGAAAATTTAGTTTACACTATAAATGTTAAAATAATTTTCCTTTCACATTTTTAGTAACAACAAAAAGTCTAATTTTGAAATTGGAATCAAAATTCCATTCAATACATTTTTTAATATTCCATAAAGGGTTAATAATGGATTCAATAAATTTTTGGAAAATAATAAAAAACATTTTAATAACATTATTAGAAAATATGGATTTTGATAAAAAAATATTTTTAGTCAAAGAGGGAAATAAAGATTAATTTTCATAGAAATATACTATTAATAATTTTAAGAATCAAAGAGAAGAAAAATAGTACTATTAAATGAATAATTTTATGAAAAACGTGACTAGTATATTGAATAATAACTTAGTAATAATCTAAATTAAATATCCATTTTGATCATAAATTATATTTTCAAATATTATCATTTGAATATAATTAATCGATAAATAATTAATCTTATTTCTCAATATTTTTAAAATACAAGCTTGGATCATGGATTGACAAAGGTTCATAATATTTAAATCTTGAGTGAAAAATATTTTTATCTTAAAATACACTTTCCTCAGAATCCTTTTATTTTAGAAACTATAATTTTTCATCCAATAAGATATCTTTAGATGTATGTGTATTGTACAACATAAAGGTTTCTTATGAAATAGATATTTTATTAAAACCCCATATATATTATATGCTTCTTTTTTTAACATATTTTCTATAAATATTTCATATTGTGCATCTTAAAAGATACAGAAATACTATATAGAGGCATATATCATATAAAGTAGTATATGTATTACAATTAGGATATCTATTGAAAACCCCATGAATATTATGCCTTTCTAATCTTAAAAAATAGTAGTATCTTATTCATTTTAAAGAAATGGCATTTATATTATACAAATTTCTCTTTCATACACACTGGCCATGTATAAAACGTTTTTACTTTACTATAAGACCTCAACATCTTATGAGGAACTGATATCCTATGATATCAGGATATCAAATAAAACAACCTTTTTATGAAAAATTTCATATCATATGAAAACAACTTGTCTTATAAAAATTATAAATATATTAAACTTATCTATTTTTTATCCTTATTAATAGAATTAAAAATTTCATTAAATTAATTTAAGGATCATTTCATTAAACAATATTGATTGAAAATAAAATCAAATTATTTTGGACCTTATTAAATTAATTCTTGTGATTAATAAAATAACTTTGAATCCTTCAGTATGTTCCCAAATAATTTAGTTATATATATACCAAACTACTAATGTATTTATAAGCCATAACTACATTGAAATTTAAACTCCAGTGTTAATCAATTTTATCAATCATCAAAGTGTATTTTTCCACAACCTTCAGCATCTATCTAGATAGATAATACTATGATTATTTATATATTATTTGGTTATCTTCAAATATTTTTTATAAATCCTTAGGCACTTGTCAATAGGTAAACTTCTTTGAATTCTCGAGACTATTTGAAATAAAACTATTAGCTATAAATATTTTTTATACACATTAATAACAACTCTCTAATAATATGATGTATGAGATAACCACCAAGAAGGTTTCCTTTTTCATCTTATAATTATTTCTTTTAACATACATTAGATGATAGATCCAATATTTTTTTTCCCATGGTGGATGGGATAGTCCTTCATTTTTGACGGTAGGATACTCAATTCATCATCGATGATCCAAGTGACATAAATTGAGATGATCATTGACAAAAATAAAATCATAACGAAATGGGAAATTTAATTTCATGGTACATTTATTGAATCTTATATAACTTTATAATTTTATGAGATGAATAATTTTATTTATAAGATCAATATCAATTGTAAAAATATAAATTCATATAAAAAAATAACATATTATATTATGGAAAAAAATTTTAGAGAGAAGAGTGTAAATGTTGTTATTATTATATATGTAAATTTATAGATCCTTATGAAAATTTTATTATACATACTATAAATAAGAATTTAAATAAAACAACTATGTAGGTTTAACATTAATTTCCATAAAAACCACATTTACCAACACCAGTCAAGTATTTTAAAATAGAAGAGAGAATAAAGTGGAATACTATTGAATATAGAAACGACATTTTTATATAATGTTTACTATATTCTAATGAATAGAAATCCTTTGAATAATTATATCAATATTTCAATCATCATCAGGGGAATGTGAATTAGAATATTCATATTTATTGATTCAATCTGTTTTAGACTCTAAGGATAACATTTTTCATATGGAAATTTATTTTTATTACTTTCAATATACCACTATAGATGTCTATGAAACAAAATTAATTCATTAGTTGGATGATTATTCTGAGAAACAAATGGATGGAATTGACATTGATGTATACCTTCATTTTCTTAAATAATAATTTAATGAGATGTAGGTTAATGTTATAGATACATATTATGAATTGTAGTTTTTTTTTCAAAATGTGTTTTTATCAATGTAGAAAAATTGTGAATTACTAATATTATGAAACATTTATTATTTTAACAATCCCATTTTCTAGACATTTCAAATTTAAAACATTAATTTTGAATCTAAATGTATACTATAAATCATAAATTTGTCTTTTATGCATCATCTTTAATTCATGGTTGCACCACATAGATACTGGTTTAATAGGTTATGATTTAGTGGAAGAAATGATTTTAGGCTACCACAAAAATTAAAATATTGTTCGAAAATACGGTACAATTATCAATTATTGATGGAAAATTTCCAAAATGGTACCAATTTAATTTTATAAGGAAAGTAGTTCAAATACCATTAGATATAGTTGTGAAACAACAATGGAAGAAATATACTATTGTTTTAAACTGCATTAAAAAATAATATTTATGTTAACCACATTGTTAATTATATATGTGTGAATTTAGTTTTTAAAATATGTAATGATGAAGAAAAATAAAAATATCACCATAATTATTATAATAATATTTAGGAAATGAATATAAAGAAAAATTTGTGGTAAAATGATAATAAAATGTATCCCAAAATGGTTTTTACATTAAAAAATAAATAAAAAAAACTCCATTGAAGGATAAATATAATTAAATTACTTGATAGATATTCAATTATATTTTCAAGATGTTTTAACTTAAAACATCATATGTTTTGTGGGATTAAAGTTCAATACTCACATATTTTCATGGAGCAATTTCATCCATTTTTATTGTATAAAATGTTACATAAGATAATAAAATGTGTTGGAATTGTGTTTTGTACCATTTTTATAGGACTTAGTGTGATAAAATTAGACCCTATTGAGATTTAAAATGTTTAGGAACTAGTTTTAATGACATTTTTTTTAATTTGTAGATGAAATTTCCACCAAAATATTTCACATTGATGATTCATCTAACTGTGTGTTTTACCATGGATGTTAATGTTTGAGGGACCATATGTTATCAATGGATATATCTAATAGAAAATAATTTTCATCTTACTTTTTTGTATTAGTATATTCGAATTTTCAAATTGATTACATATATGCTTTACTCTACTCTCTTTTTTATTAGGCATTAAGGTCATTTGAAGTATTTTGTGATTATCAAAGCTCAAACAAAAGGCTCTATTATTGAAGGTTATATGTGAATAGTGTTTCTCATATATTTTATAGGTTTTAGGATAATATTGAGACATAATTAAATCATTTTTTACATTTTAATGAAAACATAAACCAATTTCAATCCTATAAAAAATTAATAAACATTCAAAAATTTGTTCATAATTTTTATAAAATTTATGTAGTAAATTTTGAAAAATATAATTCATACTAGGATATAGATATATACTATTCACGAGTGATATTTCTAATAATTTCATGGACAAATTAAAGATCAAAGTAATGAGATAACCATAGATTTGAATATGAAATTAGAAAAAGATTATAAAAACCACTAAAAAGAAATTATTGATTGGTATCAAAATAATATAAGATCACTATCATGACCCATTTTTTAAAAACTAATATATTATATCTAAATAGATGAATATTCTTTAAATAACATAGTAATAAGTTGTAAAATCATTTAAGCCTAGTATATTTTCAAACATTGAAACTTAAAAACCAGTTTATAAAATATCTATATTCTCTCCCACTTATTTCTTCTATACTATAACCCTTCCTCGATATATTATACCTATTGACATTCATTATAACATGGGGAAAGGAAACATAAGAAAACAGTGTGGTTAAATTCTCAATAATCATTAATAAGGTACATATCAATGATTACATAAGAATAAAATTTTCCTAAGGGTATAATAACATGATCTAAACTTTTTAAAAATATACCATGGATATCAAATGTCATAATCTTAATTCATTGAATAAATATTTGCTGTTCATAATACTTGAATCATAATAGAATCAATGAATAAGAACCCTGAAATTTTAAAAATGGCATAAAACTTGATTTGTGGCATACATACAAGCATAGAAAATCCTTGTCATTGTATTAAAGGATTATTAAAAAGGGTATGATTGTGGATTGGGTTCAGTCCCAAAATTATCATAGTTGTCAACGTTCACTCCCAAGACTATCATAGTTGATATATTCTCTTTTTAAACTAGCTTTAATCCGAATTAAAATCCTATTTTTCTCAATAGATATCAATATTTATACAATGCATTAGTGGGAGATATAGGTACCACCTATCACATAATGAAAATAAGACATGTGTGTTCTGAAAGATCATAAATCATTCATCATATCATATCCCAAGAAATGAAATGGGTTTTATAAACATTTAATATTTTAATCATAGACATAAACTATCTAGAACTTGAATAAAGATGGTATCCTTGGATCATGTACCTAGTAAATCCTAGGTAACATAAAATTATGTCATATTAGATAGAAAATTATTTTAAAATATAAATTGGAATTATTCTTTAGGAAAATGACATTTCTATGTTTTAAATCATTTTATTTTTTAAAAATATCTATAATTATAAATTGAAATATAAAGACCCCAGGACAATTATCCTAGAGACAATGGTTACTCAATTTCATTGTGATAAGATAAATGGAATCATATCCTAAAGGACTAAAAAGTTTAGTAGTATAGGTAAAATAGATACATACTTGAAATCCAAAATAACATTGAAAATATAAAATATAAAACATGTTTTCTTTGAGAACCCCTTTATTACTCTTAGAGTATCCCTTTATATTAGTCTCAAAATACATACTGGTATCCTGGGGAAAATATTGCATAAGAATTGAGTGAGTTAAGAACATCAGTATGGGTATGTGTACATTAGAATCTATCAAGAATAAATAGGCATATTCCGTATTGTAAGTCGAGTAACTGAAACACTTTCAGTTTAATCAATAAGCATATCATAGTATGGTATAAAAATTATGTTGAAATAATAATCAAATGACCATGAAAATTATCCATGGATATTATAAATAACCATCTACTCACATAGAAATAAATAAATTATCTAAAAATGTAACACCCCAGATAATTATTGAATAGGAAATTTTTATATTTATTAATATTTATTAATGATAGTTTACCTTAAATGGTATTTATGTTCTATAGCATACCCGAAACACAGTAACAGTTTTCTCCAAAATCATACATTGCACACAAGACTGAGTTATACCAAAAAATAATATATAATTAATACTATTATTTAATATGGTAGTTATGTCCAAGCCATTATAATGGAGGGAATCAATAGTGCTAACAGAATTTTGAAAATATGGTTTACATATGTTTATATAATGATTTATTTGTTACCAAGTTAACATGAAATGGAACAAAAATATAATTGAATATAAATGATGTATTTTTATGAAAATCTATATAAATGTGAATAATTTTGTTTATAAAATAATAAAATCACTCTTATTTGATTATAGTAATGAAATATAAATTCAATATAATGTTTAAAATTCATCATATGAATTTTCCATAAATTATATATGAAGAAATTCAATTTTACAGATAAAATGAGTATTTTTTTATAAAAATGCAGTTTTATAGCCTTCTAATGGTGAACATAACTTAAATAATGTTTTTTGACATTTTTTAAGTTATATCTGAAAAAATAAAATTCTTCTTTGGAATAGGGACATCAAAATTTACTTTGGATTAAATTTTGGTATTTTTTTAATAAAATTCACATTTTAATGAATAGAGAAGAATACTACATTTTAATTCAAACAAATCTTTTTTTTTCTAATTTATTTATATTGATAGAGTATATATCTAATTTTTTTTAAATTATAATTAATTTGTTTTAATCATTTAATATAATTTTGTTAATTGGAATCAATTTTAAAATGAAATTGATTATAAAAACTTTGTGAACATTTGAATGTTTTACTTATAAATCATGTTTTCTTATTCTATCACAAAGAATATTTTTTAATTAATTTATGCCAATTATATGTTTTTTATTAGGAAAAATGGATTACATATTTGGAATTAGAATGTCAAAATGATTTAAATAGGTATTTTTTATCATTATTAAAAGTAACATTAGTATTTTTTTAGCACAGCTAAAGGTTAATCAAGTAATTAAAGGTAAAATTAAAATTATAATAATATAAAAATACCCAAAAACTTTTTGTAATTTAATTAGATTAGTTTATTCCAACCCTGATCATCCTTGGGTCGATTTTAGGACCACTTGGATGGCTTTAATGAATTTATAATATTATATTGAATGAATAGTAATTTTGGTTACACTAATGTTTTTTCAAAAAGCAATGAAATTTAATATGGAGTCATACAAGGGATATCTTAGACTAAAAATAGTCTTTATAAATCAAGAAATATTACATAAATCATGGTAATTTATTTATAATTTTTATGAATCAAATAATTAAATTTATTTTTGAAACAAAGATGATTTAGTAATAGATTTATTAAAGAAATAATCTGGTTAATTAAATTAAAAATATTAAAAAAACATAATTTGAAATATTTGATGGCATAAACAAATTTTTTGGATAAATATTAAATGTTATGATTTAGTGAATGTATTGTTTTCAAAGGAATCAATTTTGTACAAAATTAAAAAAAAGCATGCAATGAATAGGGTCAAAATTGACATAATTCATACTTTGAAATATAAAATACTTAATTAAATGATATAAAATTTATAAAAATATAATATTCCACCAAATATTTTAGATATATAAGAAAATTTCATTAATGACTTATTCATTGAACATTTTTCATTATTTGGTATTTTTAACCCCCAAAGTGTAAATAAAATAATATCAGAGTAAGACTAAAAATGGTAAAATAAGGGTTAAAACAAAATTATAGGTATTAAAAAATATGAAAAACATGACTACTTTTAATTGGATGATGTCTATTCAACCCAAAATCATCTTTTATTAGAAATAAATTAGTTTGAGACCAGTTTGAATTGAAATTGAATTCATATTAATTTAATACTTTTAATAATTTCTAGGGTGCCCCTCCCCTCTCATATAAAAAGTCCCACATTCCTCTCAATTAACCACACTTTAAAAAATATTTTATTTAGACATGATTTGAAAATAACCATTCCTAAAATCCCAGTCCACATTCTTGAGTCATTATATTAGGTAGAACAACCTTCCTAGAGGTGTGATGTTTTAAAAAAAGATGATCATATGAAAGAAAGAAAACATTTTTATTTAAGGGTTTGGATTTTGTTTCTTATTCCAATATGATAAAATATTATTTACCCAAGATGAAATAATAAATCTAGTATCCATAATATAATTAGATTTTATTTTGTTAATATGACCACCTTAATCCATCCCCACTTCAATTAAATTAAAATGGAATAATTTGTTCATGCATACGTGTGAACTATCACCTCCCTCATCCGATCTAATTAATTTTCCATAACTATCTCTCATGACTCATAATAATTATTGAATTAATGTTTTTATATGATTTTAATTAAAAATTTGTTATTATAAGAGAATAATATATCAACTACATTTTTAGTTTTCATGCACATAAAAATGATAAAGTCGTTCATGCATACATGTGATCTATCACCTCCACGAAGTGATGTGATTAATTTTTAATCACCACATCACTTGGAAAATATATATAAGTATATTGAAAATTTTAATATGATTTTAATTATGTTATGATCATTCTTGAAAGATAAACTATGTCTTACCTTATTTATATAATTTAATAGTTTGACCTAAAAAGTATAATTGGTGAATATAATAGATTACTATTTTATGAATTTAATTTTGGAGATGATTAAATTATGACCACATGGACTATTTTCATCAATCCAAGTTCATTTTTGACTCATGTAACGAATATTGACCGTCCAAATGATATGAACTTAAATGATTACATAATTCTTGTAACATGGAAATAAATGATATAGAAGTAATAATAAACATAAAAAATGGTGATTAGGAAAGTATAAATTAACCTTATCTTATTATCCACGAAAATAAAGATTTCCACTAATGATTAATATTCATGGTAATGGGATTTATTTCAATCTCCATTCATCAAAGAATTTCATAATAATATACACCTCAATTATTTTATATGGTTTATATACAACCACTAAGAAATTTATTATCAATATTTAAACTAAAATAAAGTTATTTAATGTTTTTCTAAATGTATTAATTCATGTAGATTAATATTTAAATGTTCAATGTGGTATGAAACACCTTGAATGTTTAAGGATTCAATTATCAAATATTTTTTATCATGATATTAGTTTTCATAATTATTTGTACGTATATAAAATGATTATACAAGAAATTTTTTTCTATATTGAATTTCATTCATATTTTTAATAATGAATCTTCTTATATGAGTTATTTTACTTTATTTACAAAATGAAAAAAATAATGTTTTTCTTGTATATGGAAATAATGACTTCTCCATCGCCAAAACTGTTATTTTAAATTTGGATTCCTCTATAAGCCTTAATGTATTTTAAATGGAAAAGTTTCCCTATTCAATTTTTTTTTGGTATCATGGTTTTGAAAATGGGTTCTTTGATGAAAATGTTATTTTTATACAATTTATTTTCATATGAGATTAGAAGATATTTTTAAAAGGGTTTTATAATGAATGTGTTTTATTCATGAAATGGTACTTGATAATTATATGAAACGGGTGATCCTGAAATAGATTATACGAAGGGTATAAGCCCATTATAGATCATTGGTGAGCCCAAAACAGCTTATATGAAAGGTTGATCCCCATTATCACTCTTAGTTTAGCCCGGTATAGCTTATATGAAGGGTGATACCCATTATAGATCTCCAATTAGTTGGGTAATAATAATATTGGATGTGATCCATATGGTTAATCCAATTTAAAGTGGTTTTAAATTGTTTTTTTGAATATGATGCTCTAAGTCACCTAAAGGAGTTTTAATTTCTTACTATTGGTTTTAGTGTTTTTTCATTGAGAAAAATTTATGAGTGTTATTCTTGTAATTTTTTTCATCCACTCAATGAAAAATAAATGTGTTACCTTGTTTTAAGTATACTAATGGTTTTATTTATTTTTATGTCACTTACTAGGATTTTTGTGCATATCCGTTGTTTTTAAATGTTGTCAAAGGATTTATGCTAAGATAGAGTCAATGATGGAATTGAGGAAAATTTATGATTATTAAACATAAAAAGAAACCATGTTTATTTTTAAAAGTTTTTGTGTTATTGAATAAATGTATACTATTGGAAGTTTCCAATTTGTATTTCTTTTGTTTTGTTATGTGATATTTATGGAAAAATTATATAGAGATATAAACCTAAAATATCCTCAATGTGAATTCTTGACATAAATCATGATTATATAATGTTAACTACTGGGACGTAATATTTGGTATCAATGGTCGGTTTAGATAAAATTAGAGGTTAGTACAGTGATAACATCTTTATTTTAGAGGGTTTTACTTTATGGTTAAGTTGAAATTATGTATCATTTTAATATTAAGTTGTTTCTACATCTAAAATATGTATATTCATAATGTTTTTCCACTGAGGTATTATGAATGATATAATGGGAAGGAATCTAGAGGAAACCATCCATTAAAATCGACATCATGAGGTGGCAAGAATCATAACTGAACAATTTGTTGTAGTGATGGTACATTTGAATCATTCTATAAATGGTGGTGGTATCCATGAATGAGATCATCCAGATTAATGACAGAGGAATATATTAGTAGTGGAGCATTTTATGAGGTAGCACCCCCTATCGTTCAATGGATCATCTGACCCAGTGGTTTTTGAATGATTGATTAATACAATAGATAAGATATTTGAATTCATCAGTTTTTTAGAATGTCAATAACTAACTCTTTCCATCTACCATTTTGAAGTTGAAGCTAATCTATGGTGGTTATTGGATAAGAATAATAAAGATAAAAATGAAATTGATGTTATGAAATGGGATAAATTTAATGATGTTTTCCTTGAGAAATTTTTCTCTAAGGTTTTTAGTCTTAGTATGGATAAACAATTGTTTTAATTAAAGCAAATGGATAATGATTAATTTTCCACATATGAAGATAACTACACAAGATTGTTCATGTATGATCTAGATTTTATTCGAGACATTGGAAGTAAAATTAATCGTTTTTTTAGGATTTAAACCTGGGCTATGATGAAATTTGGCCTCCCGAGAATTTAGTAGTTATTAAAAGGTGGTTCATTTTGCTGGGAAAGTTGAAATGGAGTTTTCTAACACTTATGTGCAGTGATATGATAAGAGTGAGAAATGGTAAAGGTTGCAGGAAATCGGGGAGAAACCAACTAAGAATACAAGAGGTAAGCCTAAAACTTGTTCCATGTGTGGTAAAATACTCATTGGTGAATGTATGTTAGGATGTAGGAAGTGTTATTATTGTTGTAAGATTGATCATAAGGTTCATGAATATAAAAAAATGGGTTCCCCAAAGTCCAATAATGAGATAAGAAATAGTGAGTGTATAGTAATATGCATTAGCTTCAATGAGTTGGGACATTATGAAAATATTTGTCTAAAGATAAATACATAGGGAGAAAATCATTATGGTCAGAAAAAAAAAGTTTCAGGAAAAATCATTTTCTACTACTACAGTTGATGTTGAGATATATATTGAAGTGATGGATGCTCTTGAGAGCCTTATATTTTTTGAAGGTAAAGATAAGTTCAATGTTTTAGACACAAATTCTGAGGTTTCATGTGATATGATAATAAGTTATTAAGGAAATTTCAATAAATATTTTTATGTGGGGTTATGTTTATGTAAGGAGTTTGTTTAATGTGGAAGAATGAATTTACTTTTGGACCCCCATTATAATATATTAATATATTATATGGATAGTTTTATTTCTGATGATTAATGTTATTCTTACGTATATAAATCGTAATTATGGGAATATTATGAGGAAGAAATTATGATTATAAAATAGAAATACATCAAATATGTATATTTCCTTATGTTATTATTCAAGGAAATAAATGAATTCCTCAACTCTATCTGAAGGATCTTATAAAAATAGTTATCTATTTACTTTTATCAATGGACTTTTAACCCGTCTCAAATTTATGGTTTTTTGATGGGTAACATTAAAATGAATATGTTCTTTATAACTCTCTATGAGTCTTTGAGAGTAAGTTTTATAATTCATGTTCATGTTTTCCTATATAGAAACCTAGTAACTGATATCTTGGGTGACCTTTATACTTCACTTCATTTTTATTAAAGTAGAGGTTTTATTGACTCTTTTTCTAATGTGGGGTTTTAATGAAGTAAATTTTAAACATAAAACCTTCGTTCCCAAGACCAAATTTAAAACTGCAAGAACACAATTTCCAAAAGGGGGAAGGATATAACAACCTAGGTAATTATAGAATATTAATTTTTTTATTTGTTAATAATTTTGAATTATATTTTATTGTAAAGGGATTCTGTGTTTGCTATCATACCTAACACGTAACATTGGGTTCCTCTGAAATCTTAGGTTGTTCAAATGACTGGGTTATACAAAAAATTAATATATTATTAATAATATTATTTAATATTGTAGTTATCATATAACTGTTAGAATGGATGGAATTAAAAGTGTTAAATAAATTATAAAAACACGGTTTAAACATGTTTATATAATTATTCACTGGTTACCAAATTAAATTTAAATGAAACAAAAAAACAAATTGATATAATGGATGTATTTTTATGAAAATCTATTTAAACATGAATAATTGTGTTTATAGAGTAATAAAATCACAATAGTTTAATTATATTAGTGAAAAATAAATTCAATATAATTTTTAAAATTCATCATATGTATTTTATAGACATTATAAAAGAACAAATACAATTTTATGGGTAAAAGAATTATTTTTCTAAAAATGATGTTTAGCACCTTTTGATGGTGAAACCATTTTAAATAATGATTTTGACAGTTTGAAAATTTATTTTTGAAAAAAGAAAATTTTATATGGTATCAGGACATAAAAATTATTTTGGTTGAATTTTTGTTATTTTTCTGATAAAATTCATATATTAATGAATAATAAAAAATACTACATTTAAATTCAAAACTACCTTATCATATAATTTATTTATATAGTTAGATTATCCTATTAATTGGTTTTAAAGTCTAATAAAATAATTTTTTTATCATTTAGTACAATTTTTGTCATTGTAATCTATTTCACAGTGAAATTGAATATAAAAACTATATGAACTTTTGAATGTTTTACATAAAAACCCATTTTATTCTTCCGTAAAAGGGGTTAAATTTTAATTAATTTCTACCAATTTTGTGTTTTGAATTTGGAAAATGGATGCCATATTTGGAATCAGATGGTCCAAATTAGGTAACTTGGTCCTTTTTATTTTTTGACATTATTAATAGTAACCTTAGTAATTATTTTTATTACCACGGTTAAAAGTAAATCAAGCATTTATATATAAAAATAATATAATAATAATGTAAAACTACCCTAAAACTTGTCCTTATTTAATCAGATGAGTGTATTCCAACCAAGAGAATCCATGGGTCTATTTTAGGACTACTTTGTTCCACGTGGATGGTTTTAATACATTTATAATATTTTATTCAATAAGCAGTCATTTTTGTTATACTTTTTGTTTTTTAAAAAGTAATGTTTTTTAATATGGAGTCATAGATGGGATATCATAGAATAAAAAGAGTATTCAGAAAGATAAAAATATAACCTACATCATCGTAATTTATTTATAATTTTTAGGAATTGAATAATTACATTTAATTATGACACAAAGATGTTGTAATAACAGATTTATTAAAGAATGAATAAGATAAAGGATATTAATAATATTAAATATATATTATTTGAAAGATTTTATTACATACAAAACTTTTATAGATTAAAATGACATGTTAGTATTGAGTGAATGTAGGTTTTTATATGGAATCTAGTTTTTATGATATTTTTAAAATGTCATGTAATGAATGGTGTCAAAATTTACATAATTCATTCTTTACAATATAAAATATTTAATTAAATGATATAAAATTTCTAAAAATATATGATTCTTTAAAAAAGTTTATATACATATAAAAATATCATTAATGACTCATTCATTTATTGTTTGACAGTATTTTGTAATAATTTTACCCACATAGTGTAAATAACAACATATCACAGTAGGACCAACAAGGGTTAACTATGGTTTAAAACCAAAAGGTAAGGATTAAAAAATATTCAAAACGTGTATAATTTTTATTGGATGATGGTAATATGACCCAAAATCATATTATATTATAAATTAATTAGTTTGGGCAAGTTTGGAATCAAAATAAATTTATTTTAATTTAATACTTTTAATAATTCCATGTGTGCCTCTCCCCTCTCCTATAAAAAAGAACTCATTCCTCTCTATTAATCACACTTCCAAAAAAAATTTATTTAGAAAATCACTACCCCAAAATTTAATAGAATACCTACCCACATTATTTCGGATATATATTAGGAAGAAACCTCTTCTTATAATTAATAAGGCATTATAAAAGGCAATCTTCAAAAAGAAAGGTAATGTTTTTATTTAAGTGTTTCTATTTTATTTTTTTCTTCCACTACCTTAAAATTTTCCTCAACCCTGATGAAATAATTACTACAATATATTCAATTTGATTTGATTTTATTATGTTAATATGATCACCAAAATACATCCCCACTTCAATTAAATGAGAAATGATTTAATAGTTGGTTCGTACGTGTGAACTACCACCTCTACAAACCGATCTCATTTTTTTTCCATAACCGTCTCTCAAGAATGGTCATAGTGACGAGGTTAATATTTTTATATGATTTTAATGACATATTTATCATTATAATAGAATAATAATTCAATTATTTTCTTACATGTTATGAACATAAAAATGATATCATCATTCGTGTGTATGTGCGAAATATCACCTCCACGAAGCGATGCGATTCATTTTTAATCACAACTTCACTTAGATAATATATGTAAGTATATGTAAATGATTAATATTATTTTAATGAAGTTATTATAATTTTTTAAATATAACCCATTTCTTATCTTATTTCCATAATGATCAATGAAAAATGTAAATGTTACTCAGGCGTACGTATGACCTGCCATCTCTATTATTATAACCTTGTTCGTTTTTCATAAAATTAATGAATGGTTTGATTTAAAAATTATATTTGTTACATAAAAGGTTTTATTATGTAATGAGTCTAATTTTGGAGATGATATAATTATGACCACTTTGACCGTTGACATTAATCCATGTCCATTTCTAACTCAATTACTGAATATCGACTAAACATATGATATGAACTTAAATGATTATGAAATAATTATAACATGGTAATCACTGATATAAAAGGAATAATAAACCTAAAAGATTTTATCATGCACGTATAAAATTTCTATGTTTGTTATTTATGAATATAAAGATTCTACGTGACAAGTCAAACTCACGGTAGGGGACTTCAACTCAATCTCCTTTCATTGGGGTATTTCCCGATGATATACAGAATAATTCTTTTATAAGGTCTATATACAACCAATAATACATTTATTATCCATATTTTAGCTATAATAATGTAATATAATGTTTTGGTAAATTAATTAACTCATGGTGATTATGATTTAAATGTTCAAAGTGGTATGGGACACCTTTAACATTTAGGGATTTTATTATCAAATCTTTTTCATTATGATATTTATTTAGATATTTATTTATATGGATATAAAAGTATTATAGAATAAATTTTATCCATTTATTTAAATTCATTTGATGTTTTCAAAAGGAATCTTCTTATATGAAGCAGTTTACTTTCTTTAAAAAAATACCAAAACAATGTTTTTCTTGTATATGAGGACAACAACTTCTCCGCCGCCATAACCATTATTTGTTATTTAGATTCCTCTATAAACCTTAATGTATTTAGAAACGAAAAAAATCCTTTATTCATTTTTTTGTATATATTAGTATTGAAAATTATTGTATTAAATGAAAATGGTATTTTTATATAATTTCTTTTTTCATATGGGATTAGAAGTGATTTTCAAAAGGGTTTTATGATTAACACGTTTTATTTATGAAATGGTACATGAGAATTATATGAAACGGATGAGCCCAATATTTCTTATACGAAGGGTTCAACCCCATTGTAGCATACAGGTGAGCTTGAAATATCATAGATGAAGGGTTGAGCCCTATTATAGATCACAGGTGAGCCTGTTATAGATTATATAAAGGGATGGGCCCCATTATAGCTGATGAGTGTGATTGATATAACTTATATGAATGGTGACCCCTATTATATATATCCAATTCATTAGGTAATAATAATATTGCATGTTTGAAATATACTTATTACAATTTAAAGGGGCTTGAAAGGGTTTTATTTATATGATTATCTACGTCTTTAAAAAATGTTTTAATTGCTTTCAATTTTTTTATTGTTTTTCTTTGAGAAAAAAGTATGAGTGTTTTTTATATGAAAATGTTTTGTTTCTTCTGCTACAATAACATTAAACGAGTTACTATGTTTTAACTAGACTAATAATTTTATTTCATTTTATGTACCTTACTGTGCTTTTTTGTGATCATCCCATGTTTTTAAATGTTTTCACATGATTTAAGGGAGAATAGAGTCAATGATGGAATATGGAAAACGTTATGATGATTAAAATAAAAAATAAACCACGTTTCTTTTTATTTTTTTTGTGTTATGTATTAAATTGATACTGTTGGTTGTTTCCACTTTGTATTTCTATGGTTTTGTTATGTAACAGTTGTGGCCTAATTCTTTATAGATTTAAAATTGAAAATATCCTCAATGTGAATTATTGACTTAACTCAATATTATGTAATTTTACGGATAAATCCTTATAAATAATGATGAAATGAATAATTATGGACATCTAGAACATTCTAGAAGTCCTTTTATAAGGAAATTTGAATCTGTGGGTAGTAACCTATCTAATTTTTCCAACTAACTTATCTCATGATACTAGTCAATGAATTGAGGGTATATCAATATCTGGGATCCCCTCGTCACATACTATGTCCAATTAATTCATCATATTAAAGGGGTGAAACATAATCAACATAAAAATTTATATTGTAAAACTAATATACAAAATTTTAGTACTTTCCCCAATAAAACTAACATAATCATAATCCATTCACAGTAATATAGTAAATGGAAATAAAATTTTACATCCTAATTCAAATGGATCCTAGAGTATCCAAAGAAAGAATAAGTTTTATATCAATATAATATTTCTCTTATGGGGTATACTTACTATAAATGGTTGATGTCATTGATGAATAGAAATACCATAAAATTTCTTCAAAAAATTGCATGAAGAAGATAAACTTTTTAATTTGAAAATATTTTTATAACCAAAAGTTAAAAAAATATTTTTCAAATATTTTTCATTAAATATATCCTTTCAAAACTTTTAAAATGATCTTTAAAACATTAACTGGTCATGATAGAGAAAAATTTAGTTCATGCAGTTAATGTTAAAATAAAGATTACTTTCATATTTTTAGTAATAGCCAAACATGACTTATTTTAAAAAATAAACTAATATTACATTCATTTTTTTTAATTCTCAATAATGGGTAAAAATATCTTCAATAAATCATTTATAAAATTTTATAAAAACATTGAAAACACTTTTACAATAAATAGATTTTGATGAAAAATGATTTTTGTTCGAAGAGAGAAAAAAATTATATTTTCATAAAAATATTCTGTTAATAATTTTAAGTACTAAATGGGGGAAAATTGTAATATTAAATGAAAAAGTTCATTGAAATATAGATTAGAAAATTGAATAATAACTTTTGTATCTTCGGATTTAACATCCTATTTTGATTAAAAAAATGATTTTCAAATATTCTCATTTAAAAATAATAAATTGATAAAACACTGATCATATTTCTCAATCTTATTTAAATAATATCCTTTATCATGGATAAAAATTTATTCATTATGTTTAGATATTGATTAGATTACATTTTCATTTTAAAATACACTTTTTTCAGAATTCTTTTATTTTGGAAACTCTGATTTTTCATCAAATAAGATATCTCCCAGTGTTATCAGATTATACAATATCGAGGGAACTAATGAAATAAAAATCTTATGAAAACCAATGAATATCATATGGTTAATTTTTTCTTACGCATTTTATCGATATCTTTTGTAGAATGTATCTTACAAGATCCACACATCTTATATAGAGGCATATATCATATGAAGTTGTAAATATCTTTTAAAATGGATATATAAGGAAAATACCATTTATATTTTTCCCTTTAATTAATATGAAATTTTAATTTCTTATTCTTTTTTCATTTCTAACATGGTTTCAATATTATATACATTTTACCATCACAGACACTAGATGCGTATATGAGGTGTTTCAGTTCTTATATGAACTCAACATCTTATGAGGATCTGATATCTTCTGAGATAATGATATCATACAAAATATGCCAATTTTATGAAAAATAAAATATCATATGAAAACCGCATATCTTATATAAATTATTAAAATATTAAACTTATCTAATTTTCAACCTAATTCAAAAATAATTCCAAATTTCCCTAAATCAATTCTAAGCTACTTTATTTAAACCATAAGTCTTAAAAACTACATAAAATATTTTTTGGAATGACATCAAATAATTCTAGTAATTAATAAAATTATTCCCACTCTGTAAGTATTCTCCCAATGAACTTAGTATTATACAAATTCAATAATTAATATTTTTATTTCCCTTCATTACATTTTTACTTTTTGATCCCATGTTAATTAATTTTAACCATCATACACATGTATTTTACTACTAATTTTAGCAAATAACATGATTGATAATACTTAGATGGTTTCTCTACTACCTAGCTAGATCTATATAATTTTTAAACGTCTTGTGGCTTCTATAAATGGGATTAATTATCTATATTATCTAGACTATTTAAAATAAAACTATTAGTTGTAGAAACTATCTTGTACATTAAGAGAAAATATACAATCATATGATGTATGAGATAATCGCAAATACGTTTTTTTTTCTATTTTAAAATTCTGTATTTAAACTTTCATTGGTATCTAGATCTATTACAGTTTACCCATAGTGGATGTGTTGTGCCTTCATGTTTGTTCTGTGGATGCGCAGTCCATCATCGATGATCTAGAAGACACAAAATGGCATGATCATTTACAGAAAAATATAATCCTAATCAAATGGGATTTTAATTCCATGGTCCTTTTATTGAGTCTATGATACTTCTAAAATTTTAAAAGATAAATAATGTTTCTAAAAAGTTAAGTCTTAATTATGAAAACATACATCAATTTCTTAAAGGCTATATATTGTATAAAAGAAGAATATTTAGATAGAAAAGAGTAAAAATGATGTTATACTTATTTTAACACCCCAAGTAAATAAAGATTATGATATTTTCAAATTTATCCATATTTGTGAGTAAAATATTAATATAACTTTAAAGGGGACGCTATGCTTGATAGCATACCCAACATGCAACAATGAGTTTCTTTGGAATCTTACGTTGCACTCTAATAATAAAATAATATTATTTTAAATGGTAGTTAATGCCTAGTTGTTGTGATGGCGGGAATGAATATAACTAACTACAAAATGATTATATATGTTTGTCAAATATTTTTACTTTTTACAATAAATATTAGAGGATTAAAAATGCGAATGAATCCAATTTTAAGCGTAAACATTCTAATATTCTTTAAAAGGTCGATTAACCACCTTTTGATGGAGAACCTCTTTTAAATCCAATTTTTTAAAATTTTATGTGTTATATTTGACAAAATAAAATTATTCTTTAGAATCAGGACATCAAAATTTACTTTGGGTAAATTTTTGGTATTTTTCCGAAAAAGTTCAATTTTTAATGAATAGTGAATAATGTTGTATTTTAATTCAAAACCTATTTTTAATCTAATGTATTTATATGATTAGAGTATATTTTGAATTGGTTTTAAAGTGAAATTAGAATATATTTTTACAATTTAATCAAATAGTGGTCATTGGAATTAATTTTACTTTGAAATTTGACTTAAACTAGTGTCAATCTTTTGATATATATTATTTCATTAAAACATGCTATTTGTTTTGACAGTGGAATTAATTATTAAATTAATTAATTTAACTTATATTTTATGAATTTTTTAAAATAGACATCATTTTTGAATTCGGAATATCAAATATATCTTAGGGTGAATTTTTGGTAATTTTCTGAAAAACATCAATTTTTGATGAATAGTGAAACCACGAAGTGGTACTTATAAAAACTGATTTTCCGTTTAAATGAAATTTTGCCACCTTTGTGTTTTGAATATCAAAAATACGACATACATGGTTTTCATTAAGAAGTAAAATGTGGTTCAATGGGATTAGAATAATTTTTTTGGTGAATAGTAACTTATTAAGCTTTTAATCGCGATTAGAGGTAATTAGTGTAGTTTAAGGTAAGAATAATGTTTTAATAAAATGAAATGACCTAGACACAGGTCCTACCCTCATTGGATGTGTCATGGACGACCAATAAAATACATGGGTCAACTTGGGTACCCAATGGAGCCACTTTGGATGGAAAATGACATAAATATTTTTTTATTTAACGTTAAAGTAAAAATGACACAAACATGAGATGTTTTACTAAAACAATTTTTACATGGTGTTATACAAGTCAGATTTTTGACTATAAATAGTAATTGGAAAGATAAAAAGATTTACTACATCATATAATTTTTTTATAATTTTTAGACATTAAATAAATTAAATTATTTATGACATCATAATGATGCAGCGATGACCTCATTATTTAACGATTTAAATAAAATGGAAATATAATGTAAAATCTAAGACCTAAACATTTCCAAAACCTATTGTATGGGTGGATTTAGAACCATTATCACCTTATACTAAAAAAAAATAAATGTGGGACCATTAAAATCCCAAACGCATTCTAAAATAAAGTAACATTTCCTGACTTTCCAACAGTGCCCCTCCTCTCCTCTTATAAAAGGCCCCCACCTCTACCTCCTTACCCACACTTCCAAAGCCATTGTCTCGGCCAACCCCTGAAAATTTTGTCTCTAAAAATCCCTATTTAACTCCTTTAATCCTCACTTTGGGCAGAAGTCTTCCCAAGGAAGCCTTTGAGCTCAAACCAAAGGGAGTTACCCGATTTTAAGGTAATGTCTTCACTTGAGTCCTTTTTTTTATTTTGCTTCTCCAACCACCTAAACTCTTTTTGTTAATTTCTTTTGTAACAAATCCAGTATCTTAAATATACTAGGATGTTTTTATAAGAAGTATTCGAGATACAATTACACACACCTACACCTAATGGTTAAAGAACATACTGTTTCCGTGGATGGCGAATTTCAACCTTCTGAAACGATGATTGTTCAACATTCTTCTAACACCTTCAAAGGTGGCCATTAAGATGACACTATATTTATATATGATATATAATATGTTTATGTTTTACTTACACTTATTTATTTTTCATTTATGGCATACCTTTATGGTTTCCATTATGGGTAAACACGATATCTTCATTTAAGTGCGGACTACCGCCCTCTCAAAGTGATTTGATTCGTTAATACCATATGTGGTACGTATAAAGGATATATTTAATGATATTATATATGATACCATACTGGAATTAAAATAATATTATGTATCATTATGTTTTAATTCCATTAAATATGAAATAGAAATTGAAGTAGCATTAATGCGTACGTACGGCTTACCGTCTCCATGAACGGTATATTTCATTTCTTATCTCAAAATGTTATGTACTATTATAAGTACATATATATAATGGATATATATGTAATATATTACATCTAAATTATGGATATCATTCTGGAATTATAACATAGATATATATCTCTCATTTTGTTTAATTCCATTAGTATGACAAAAAATGAAAGTAGCGTTCATGCGCACGTACGGCCTACCGTCTCCATGAACGGTGCTTTTAATTTTTATCTCCAAATGCTATGGAATAGTATAGAATGAATATATACTGGATATATATGATATTTAAAACATTAATACTATTCTGGATATGATGTACTTATAACTATATGGAAAATTATTTTCCAACAAGGTCAATTTTTGACTCATGTACCAAACATCGACAAAAATGTCTGATATGAACTCATATTATTATCCAATTATTATAAAATTAAAATATGTGATATGAACTGAATACTAATATTTATAGGAGGTCCTTAAGCAATTATAAATTGAACAACGTTTATTATTCAGGAATATAAAGAAACGAACAAGACAAGTTGGACTTGAGGTAAGGGATCCGACTCCTCTCTTTCTTTTAAAGTACACTCTTTTATGTCATTCCTTTTAAAGCTCATATTTCTTGTTATTGGGATGTTCTTTTATATTACTATTAATTTAATTTTTATGTTCATATGATGAGATACCCTATTATCTCTCATCAATCCATTTTGGAAGTTTTTAGTGGCGCCGTTAGGCTGTCGAATTTTCGTAAGAGATTTAACCTCTCTCTTTAATTTTAGGTACTCTCCTTTATGTAACTTATTTTATGCTCCTATTTGTTATGTTGGGGGATGTTATTTTATATTCCTCTTTATGTAAACTTTTTTTTAATATGATGACAGACCCTATTTTCTCTCATCAATCTATTTTGGAATTTTTAAGTGGCACCGTTAGGCTGCTGAGTTTTCGTAAGGGATGTTTCATATCACTTTTATTCCCGTGAGATTTATGCTACATTTTCCACAATTTCCTTTGAGTGGTGTATGTACTGCCCATTATTTTACTCATTGTGTAATATAATTTCATTTATGAGTATTTACATCAATGTTGTATTGTCCTTCTTTCACGAGGTGCATGTTTCGAAAGATACCCATGTTAGTAAGGGAACGTTTCACCCTCCTCTTTTTAAAAGACTTATTTTTTATGTCTTTTAATTCACATAATATTATGTTAGGATATGTTCTTCTATATCCTTATTTATGTAAATTTTATCTCCAAGTGATGAGATACCCTTTTTATCTCTCATAAACTCTTTTTCTGAATTTTGAAGTGATGCCGTTAGGCTGTCGAATTTTTGCAAGGGAACTTCTTAACCCAATTTTGATTCTTTGGGATAAACTTGTACACCTTTAATATGTCTTTCTATGATTATGTGTGAATGTCCTATGATTGTTTTACACTTAATACCCACTTATATTTCGTGTATTCGTTTGTAACACATAATTATGTAATTGATTTATCCTTAATCCAAGGATACCGTTTTTGTATGGGACTTTGCCTCAATATCCTTTCATTGAGGAATATTTTGTTTTATACACAACATTATTTTATACGGTGTATAAACCCCTTTGACTTTTATGTTTATCCGAAAGGAATGTTTTTTATACGAAGCGTTTTACTAAATGACAAAAGGTAATGTTTTTGTCGTACGTATGCGGTGACAATGACTTCTCCGCCGCCGTGACCATTATTTGAGTTTCGGCTTCCTCTATAAGAAATAACTTTTTTAAAAGAAAAAAAATACCATGTTTTACTTTTCTTTTATTTTGGTATTGAAAGTGGTTTTCATAAGGTTTTTTATATCAATGTGTTTTATTTATATCTTGTGATTGAAATGTGGAAATGTTATGTTTCTTTTATTCATGTATTATGTGGTACGATTATGTTATGGTTCTTGGGAATTGTTATGAAGACGGGTGGTTCCATGATAAACTAAGGGAGGGTGAGCCCGATATAGCTCTCCAATGCATTGGGTAACACGATAGAGTGAAATGTTACGTTTTCTCTGAAGAGATTTAGGGAATATACTGTGGTGGGTATTGCAAACGTAACCAAGAGGGTTACTCCCTACGTAAGAATGTTATGAATGCCTCAAGTTACCTTTTATGTATTATGATTTCTATGATTTATTCATGATTTGATGAGGTATGTTAAAGTGCCTATGTTTTATGGGTAAAGTATGATTTCATTCTTATGTATATATGAACTCATGTTTCTTTTCTATATTTTTTTTAACCCTTACTGAGCTTTTTATGATCATCCCAAGTTTTTGAGATGTTTTTCACCGGTCAAGGGAAAGGTACATGATGTGATGATAATGTCAAGGATGTGTCAAGAAAGAATCCGTGTTTTATTTTAAATATGTTTCTGTTGATGGGAAAAATGAATACTGCCTTTTATGTAACCACTTTGTTTAAATGTGGAATGTAATGCAAGTTTCATGATCAAATTATCTAAAACTCTAAACCTGAAAAGATCCTCAATTTTTAATCTTGTAATAACTCAAGATTAAGTAAGGTTTAAGGTTGGGGCCTTATAATTATATATTGAAATATATAGATCATTATGAAATTTTGACTATATGTAATATAAATAAGAACTGAAATAAAACCACTATATAGGTATTAAATTAATTTTCCTAAAAATAAAATTTATGAATACTATTATTTTATTATAAAATACCAGATAAAATGAGTTGGCATGATATGAAAAACAACAATGACATGTTTATATAATGTCCATGATATTCTAGTGCATATAAATACTTTAATTTATTATATCCAAATTTAACTCAAGATCCTAGGAATCTGAATTTGATATATCTTAATGATTTATTTAATCTATTAAATACTCTAAGAATGATTTATAAAATATAGAATGTTATTTCATACCTTACAATCCACCACAATATATGTCTAGGAAATAAAATTATTTGATTAGTTTGATGATTATTTTGAGAAAAAATGGTAGGAAATGACATCGATGTATACCATAACATTCTTATATAATTATTGAATGAGTTAGTATATAACGGTGTAAATACATAAGGTGTGTTGAAAAATAGGATTTTAAAGTGTGTGTTGATTTAATTTAGACAAATAATGATTTACTTGGATTAAGAAACATGCCTTATCATAACACTCACATTTTACATACATGTAGAGTTTATAAATTTAATTTCTAATAAAAAATGATACTATATAGAATGAAGTCGTATTTTATATTTCATCCATGATTCTTCATTACACCTCATAGATATCAGTTTAATAGGTCATGATTCGAGGGATGAAATTATATTAATCCACATAAAAATTATTATTTCATTCAGAAATAATGTTACAATTATTAATTATTGATAAATAATTTTAAAAAGTGTACCAGTAAAATGTCATGATAAAAATAATTCAAATTCCTTTAGATATTGTTGGATCACAATAATGGATGAAATAAATTATTTTATTGAACTACCTTATTAGAAATTTAAATTGTTACGATATAATTTTGATGTTTTCCACATCTATAATAATATATGAATGAATTTGTTTTTTGAAATATTGAATGATCAATAAAAATAAAAATATCAACATAATTATTATAATAATATATAAGAAATTAATATAAAGATTGATTTATTGGAAAATTATAATTGAATATATCTGAAAATAGTTTTTTTCAAGGAAAAAAAATAAAAAATATTTTCCTTCAAGGGATAAATTTTTTGATAGTTCCTCACATATATTAAATTAATATTTCAAGATATTTTGACTTAAAACATCATAAGTTATGTGGGTTTCAAATTCAATACTCCCATATTTTCATGGTGCAATTTCAAACTTTTCTAATTTATAAATTTTTATTTAATAAAATTGAAGTTGTTGTAATTGAGTTTTTCACATTGTTTAGATTTTTTGGTGAATACATTAAACCCTAAAGATATTTAAAAACTCTAGAAACTAATTTTAATGACATTTATTTTAATTTTGAGATGATATTTACCCCAATTGTTTTTCATAATTATGATTCATCTAACTATGTGTTTTACCATGGAATTTAATGATTAAGTGACCATACATTATCAATGGATATATCCGATTGAAATTAATTTTCATCTTAACTTTTTATTATTACTATATTAAAAATTTTAAACTCACTACATAAATGATTTTTTTCATTGTATTTCATTTTTATTAGGTATTAAGTACATTTATAGTATTTTGGGATAATCAAAGATCAACCAAGAGGCTCCATTACAGATGTTTATATGGGAAAATAGTGTCTCACCTTTTTTTTAATGTATTAGGATAATATTGAGACATAATTAAATCAGTTTGGATGTGTTAATGACCACAAAATGTAATTTTACTACAACAGTAAATGAATAAACATTCCAATACATGGTCATAATATCTGAAAAAAATAAATAGTTTCTCTGAAAAAATATACTCCATATTAGAACAATGATATATACCAATGAATAGTGACATTGTAAATCATTTTATTAATTAATTGAAGATAAAAGTAAACATATTACTTTTTATTTGAACATAAAATAAAGAAGATATAAAAAAATGTTAAAATATTATTTATTGATTAGTTTTCAAGTTATATAATATCACTCTTGAGACCCATACATCTCATACATAGATATTAAATCTAAATCAATGAATATTCTTTACACAACACAATGATACCTACCAAAATTGTTTAAGACTAGTACCTTTGGAAACATGGAATCAAAAAAATATGGCTGATAAAATAGCTAGATTTTCACCCACTTATTTCGTCATAACTATCACCCTTCTAAGACATAAAATAATTCATACCATTCCTCACAAACTATAATATGGATACATAAGAAAAGGGTGCACTTAGATGCTCAGTAAAGGTAAAAAAGAGAGATATCAATGATCAAATAACAATAACATGAGAATAAGGATCTAAAAACTTTATATTAACATTTTAAAATTATAAATTGGATTCAAATGATCATAATATTAAGTCATGGAATAAATAATAGAAGATTATAAGATAGTATTCATAAGGGAAACAAGGAAAACGAAGCATGGGATATTAATATAGGCATAAGCTAATGTTTTTTGGAAAAACACATAAGCATAAAAAATAATATACTTTGTAGTGACATATCATTTCCAAGGAAATAATAATCATATTTGTTTACCCCGTTAACCCTCATAGTAGTCAAGTTTCACTCCCAAGACAATCATAGAAGACATACTCTCTTACTGAACAATGTTCAATCACTATTATAGTCCCATTTAACTCATGATATATCAATATTTACCTAATGAATTGGAGAGGGATATAGGCCCAAAATTTCACATAAATAAAATCATACAAGGTTTTCCCCAAGATCATGAAATATTCATCATATCAGATCCAATTAAAAGAAATAGATTTCCCAAACATATAATATTTTCATCTTAAATATAATACACCAGGAGATAGGATAATGTTTGTATCCATGGATTATAACCTCAGTAAAACTTAAGTAACATAAATGTATATAATCTTAGATTTATGTTTTTTAAAAAAATCATGTAGAATAATTCCAGTGGAAAATAAACCTTCTATTTTGAAATCACTTTATTTTTTAAAAATATTCATAATTATAAAAGAAAATATTAAGTCCCAAAACCTAGTATCCCAATGTCATTGGTTACTTTATTACATTTTCATAAGATACAATAAATCTCATCTTGAAGGAACAAACAAATTAGTATTATTGGTAAAATAAATACATAGAATAAATTCACAATATAATTGAAATTATAAAATATACAATGTTTATTATTTGAGAATTCCATTATTCCTCATAGTGTATCACCATATATCAATACAAAAACACTTCATGGTAACCAAGGTAAAATAAAAAAATAAGATACGGGTGAGATCATATCGTCATCATGGGTAAGAGTATAATGTATTATATCATGAATAAATTAACATAATCAATATTGTATGGTTTGTAACAGAAAAATATTCTATTTAACCAAAATACTGAGCATATTATAATATAAATAAATTATTATCAAATAAATCCATATAAATAATCACATAAGATTGAAAATTTTCAACGAATATCCAAAAATAAAAATATAATCACATGGACATAGGAAACTGATCTTAAAATGAGGGAAATAATTAAAAAAAATGCAAAAAAATATTATGAAAATTCTTTTCTTCAAAAGTAAACATTGAAAATTTTTATCATAATATGTAAAAAATTGAGTGTCAATGGTTGTAGAAATTACCATTCATGCTATAAATGTTAATAAATGATTTCTTTCGCATTTTTATTAACAACCAATTAAGAGATGTTTTGAAAATGAAATGATGATTTAGTAATTTTTATTAAATTTAAATATGGGTAAAAATGTTTTCAATTTTTTTTTGGAAAAATATTAAAACATTTTCCATATCAATTTTATAAAATATTGATTCTGAGGAAAAATAAATTTCAATCCAAGAGATAAATAAAGTTTTATTTTCTTAAAAATATCTTATCAACCATTTTAATTACCAAAGAGAGAAAAATGGTACTATTACTTGAAAACATTCATAAATAACCTATGTATAAAAAAATATATTGAATTTTGTATATAAATATAAAATAATTTTCCCAAGGGAGACTTAAATAAAAACTATCTCAAATAATGATGAGATTTTGAAATAATCCCTTTCTATTGTGGTATCTTTTGTATTATAATCCCAATAAATGATATAAATTCAAATGAAACTTTAAATAAATTTTAGGGAAATAATTTCATGATATAATATTCAAAAGGAGTATTATATTCCCCAAACAAAATAAGTGGTGGATATGACCAATGTCTCATAGAAGTAAACATGTGATGAGAAAACCATTACCTCAAGTTAGATTTCTATAGCATGTGTCCAAACCTCATATTGAAAAAATATCTATTTCTTATAAATATATTATATAACCATAATCATATATATCATACCATATATGATTTTCTTATTGTATTTTGTCCCTGGTTTATTAATAATTCCTTGTTAAAATCACTATTATAGTTGATAATTTCTTTTTTTCATGTACATTTTAGTTTATTCTTATTGATTCATTATATATGTTTTTAGATAATTATATTAATGTTGGAGAAAAAAATGGATTACACCAATCATGGGAATGGAAGGCCATATGTACGCATACAAATTGTTTATATTTTAATTAATGGATTGAATTAAAGGAAAATAAATCTTCAATAAACTTTAAAGAATCATTTTTAGTTTATGTAAAAAATTTATATTAATAGAAAAATCCCTATTACCATCCATTTAACAAAAAATGAATAACATTTCACATCTCTACTTGATGTCGATCATCAATATGTACAAATGAGCGACGTAATTATTTTCCAATGGTTTTTAAGGTAAGAAGTAAGTTATGATACTATTTTCCTAGAAATATTTTTATATCATTATTTTCATATATGTTAATTAATTGTGTCGTTACTACCTTCCATGTAATGAGTAAGAAAAGAATGAATCAGATTGCTTCGAGATGTGGTAGTCTAATTTAACCACAAGTGACATTATTAGATTCAAAATAATATGGAAAATAATATTTTATAAGTGATATGACAATTAAATAAGTATAATAATTTCATAAATATTATATAAAAAAAATTAAAAGATATCATTATAAAAAAAATTGAATTATAGTGATGGAAACCGAATTATATCAGTTTGCGAGGTGGTAGTCTTCCGTACAGATGATCGACAATTTCATTTATCATTTTATGGAATTAGAGATTGGTATAGGTAAATCCATTAATATAATAAAATCATAATATATATGAGATAATGGAGTTTTAATTTTTCCATAGTTTAATATGTTTTAAAGTATGTTGAAAAAGAAATAAAATAAAAACACACATTTAATAATTTTACCTCTTCTTTAGAGAGTCTATTATGTATTATACCTAAATACTTTTAGGAGGGATTCATAATAAAAATAAGGCCCTTATTATTTAATGTGGAAAGTTAGGAATGTTTTTTTGGATATAGGACAAAACCAAATGGTTTTTGAAGTGTGAAGAGGGGAGGAGAGTGGGTTGCCTTCTATTAGTGGGGGAGAGGACATGCATGAATTATTTTGAGATGATAAAGGGATTACCACGTTTTTGTAGAAAAAAATGCCTACAAAATGGTAATTATCAAACCTATGATATGTTAAGGTCTAAATATGGCCATAAAATGGGTTTTATAAAATTTTTAAGACACTTTAAATCATATTTTCATTATTTAACCCCTATAAATACTTTTTATCATATCAAAAGTAATTAATTTTTACTAATTTCACTATTCATGATGGTAACAAATTTTTTGAACATATTAGGTAATATAAATTATTCTTTTTAATAATATGGAATCCATTTTTTAAAATTATATTCATATATTTATCATAAATATTTTTAAATTATACTACCGACATGATGAAAGAGTGGTTTTCCAAAGAGAGAATTCTCTTAAGAATAGAATGTTTTAATACCAAATTACAACATTAATTTGATTAAAATGACCAAAATTTGTTAAATATTAATATAATTCATCTAATTTCACATTAAAAAATTTTATAACAAAAATTATATTTGTAAATAATTAAAATGAAAATGATGTTTTCAATAAAAACAACATTTATCAATATTCATGAAAAAATTAATATTTTCCGAAAATTTTTAAGGATTCACCCAAATTTCATTTAGACATGTAAATGTAAAAAAAATGTTTATTTTTTGAAAAAGTCTCATAATGGGGTAAAAATTAATGTTATTTTTTATGTGGGAAAAGCATGACTAGATCACCTTTTAGAAAAAAATAGAATTTCATTTTTTTTATTTCAAATGGTTTTTAGTTTATTTCTAATAAATAGATAACTATTTAAATTATTATATATATGTTGAAAAAAATATAATTTTATTAACTTAGTCATTAATATTGATACCCTCCAACTTAAGTGTGGTGTCCCGACCTAGGTGCCCCATGCCGGTACCTAAAGCCAATGCACCACAAGACCTCAAGTGTGTCTCCCCACACTCAATAGGATGCCAAATATATGTGAGGGTATAATATAGATAATGGGGAGACCATACTCTCTTTATCATAGTAATAATATAGTGAAAATAAGTAAGTGACATCCAAAGGACATATAACTGTAACCAGGATAATACTAGTATTACAAGATAACGAAAACTGGAAATACAATATCAAAACTAAATAATAGATATCTCATGCTAAAATATGTGTCACATGTCAAAATGAAAACCAAAAATTAAAGAAACTGAAGACTCCCCAGTGGGTCCCAAAACATTTATGGTTCCCTCATCCATGTTGTATCCCAAATCATCCATCTAACACATGTCCTTTACCCTTATCCTGTCCTGTAAGCATGAAGTCTATTTTGGTATTGATCAGGAAGCCCAAGTAGGGTGTTAGTGCAATTCAGTAGGCCACTAAAAATTACATATAATACAAAATACAATCGATAACATGTGTATTCGGTTTTATAAAGAATACATAAACGTAAAAAATTAAACAGTAACACTTATTTATTTAATATTTATTTAACCACATAACACTAGTGTTCCCAAGGACACCCAATCTCTCAATACCTACTTCGGTCAATGCTGGAGTCAGATCTATCCCCAAGGGATATCATATATATGAATGCTATTTTTAACATTCATCATCTTAATTCACTCTTGAATTCCATTATTACCATTCATCATTTCATTTTACACATGAATTCCATTGTTGTCATGCATCATTTCAATTCACACTTGAATGTCATTTTTTCCATTCATCATTTAAATTCACACATGAATTCTATTGTTACCATTCATCTCCTTAATTCACATATGAATTCTATTTTTACGATTCATAATTTCATTTCACACATTAATTCCATTATTACTATTCATCATTTGTTTTCACATATTAATTCCAATTTTTATATTCATTATTTAAAATCACATATGAATTCCATTATTACCATTAATTATTTCAAAATGACATATGAATTCCATTTTTACCATTCATCATTTAAAATAACATATCAAATCCATTATTACCATTCTTAATTTAAAATTAAATATCGATGTGATTTTCAACATTCATCAATTCAAATCATATATTAATTCCATTGTTACCATTCAACATTTATTTACACATATTAATGCCAATGTTACCATTAATTATTATTCAATTAATTAATTCCCTAATTAATTAATTACATTACATCCATTTGTTAATTTGAAAATTAATTAATCACTGCAACCCTTTTAATTAATTCTTCAATTAATTAATCACATCAATTAAATTTATTAATTAAAAAATTAATTAATTATCTCAAACCTCTTAACTAGTTCAATAATTAATTAAACTTTTCAAATAAGTTCAGAATGAAAAAAATATAAAATAATCAATCCAATAATTAATTATTCTAATTCAATAATTTCTATATATAAATAATTAATTCAATAATTAATTATTTAAATTCCCATTCTCGATATTCCCAATTTCACAATTCCCCCCATTAATTAATTACCTAAATTATTTAATTAAATCAAGAACTCAATTTGTAATAATATAATATAAATTCTATAATTACATACATGTAATTGAAATCCAAACTTTTGTATTTGAATTATTTGCCACATGCCTCAAAATTTATGAATAATGATTGCTAATGGAAATCCCAAATTTTGGTACAACAACGATGAAGAACAATATTTTGATTCAATTCCTAAATTCATGATTAAAAGAATCAAGATATAATAAATCTAGATCTCGATCTAGATACAATTGAGGATAAACATCCATATTTTATCAAGGAGGTGGAGTGAATGAGATAAAGAGAGAGATAAAGATCTAAATTGGAAGAAATCACATACTTGGAGAGGTTCAGATTTCCAATATACAAATATATTCAATAATAATAGATGTTAAGGGGGCTTGGAATCTATCCAGGGCCTCCAAAATAATGAAAAATAGATTTTGAACAATTTAGGGTCGGTTTGGTGTTAAAATTGGGGTTTTAGTATTTTTAAAACTAATTTTCAATTAAATATAAATGTTTTGTATGATTTGTTTGGTAGGGGCACATAGTTTTCCAAACCATGTGCCTAAACCATCCACCTCTTCTATGGGGGGGGGTCAGGAATTCCCATTTTAGGGTGGCTGGTTTGACAAACCATGTGCCTACCATGAAATACCTCTCTATGAAGGGTTATATGTTTTCAGAAAACAATGTGATAACTATTCAAATTCAGTTCTCCTTCCAAAATTCTTAATTTTCACCCAAATTCACCCAGAGGTAAAACCCAAATTAAAAATAATTAACAAAATATGAAGGTGTACCGATGAACGGGCTTGGGATATTTCCAAGAAAGGTCAGGATCATACAATATCCCCACCTTATTATAGATCATCCATGGGCTATACTCCAAAGTATCTATTATATTTTTATCCAAAAAGATCAATACATTGGACCCTCATATCCATTCATATCTCCCACATTCCTCCTGAACACAACCATTATTCCAAAATATACAAACTAATTACACAGTCTTCCACAATGACACATTCTCACTATGATCCAACTCACAAATTAGAGGCTTCTCAAAGGAAAAATGTATATTAAGATCTAAATCATTCAAATCAATCACATGATAAGGGTCATGGTGATACTTTTGATGTTATAACCCATGGAAAACATCATTAATGTCACTGTATATTTTTGGAAGAGCTAACCAGTATGCCACTAGACAAGTTCACTCCATAACCTCAAACGATCCAATGAAACTTGGTGCCAACTTTCCCTTCCCCTACATCTTATGGTGACCCAAACTAGGAGACATCCTAATGAATACATGATCACCGTATGTGAACTCCTGGGTTCATTGGAATCTATCAGCATACAACCTCAATCTAAACAAATATATATCTATTTTCTTTTAAATCAACTATACATGGTTCGATGTCTCTTTGATGAGACTTAATCAAAATTACTATAACCCACCAAACTTTATTTATCATAGAGGTGATCTACAAGACCTACCATAAATATCATTGTGTGGTTAGATCTGTATAGTTTCATAATAACCATTTTTATAGGTGAACTCCACTAAATCCAAGTGCTTCTTCAAAGACTCACTGAATTATAGAACACACACGTGCAATATTTCCTCATGAACCTATATAATATGCATCAAATTATCATCTATTTGTGGGTGGAAATCCATACTCAATAAAACATTAACGATAATAAGATTGTACTAGCCTTGATAGAAGAGTGAAGTAAAATGCGAGTCATGATCTAAAAAAATATTCTCTGGATCCTTGTACAGTTGTTCTATCTTCTGAACATACATTTATCCAAACTGATCCACTGAGAACATCTATCGCATTGGTATGAAATGTGCTAAGATTTTTGAAATTGTACAGAGTCGCCCAAATAGATTCATTCTTCCAAGGATTCCTCCAGATACCCACCAAAAAGTTCCTCGTATCATAATCTAACTTCCTTTCTAGAATGGGAATCAGTTTTAGTAAAACACTAGGTCCTTGATGCTCAGAAATCACCGCCAGACAGGAGTAGCATTGTGTCAGAAACTCTTCAATCTCCATTTTCATTCCCATCCCCCAAAATAGTCGATGTAGGTCATGGAACATTTTGGTCACACCTGGATGAGCCACCTGGTTTGAGGCGTGAAACTCACACATCAATTACTCCTATATACTCATAGGCACAAAAACCCGATAAGTGATACAATTATATAATCACCATATATAGTCTAATCCGAAGGTGACCCCCACCTTAAAGGGTATCCCTCAATGTCAAACACTACAAATCCTCATAATTTCAATCCCTGATCAATCCTAAAAGAGTAGACTCCACTGAAAATAATACGAGAATCATTTTCTCATAACTCTATTGAACCAGCACCTGAATCTATGCTAGTAATGTTATAATCATATAGTCTTCACTAGACTCATGAATAATTAGAATCTATGTTTTCCAACTCAAAGAATCAGAAAACTATTTCCCTTTTCTAGTGTATATGCTAGCTCAAACTAAAATTTATACAAACAATCAAACCATATGCACTGATGAAGATTCAAGTATCACTGGGAGATGATATAATTTAAGCTCTTTTGATTAATATATACTCAAAACTTATCACAAAATAGATAAATTTGCTAAAAATTTAATGCATAAACCATAGTGGAGAGCTCGAGTTCATGAGTAGCGTAATTCTGTTCATGTGGCCTCAGATTCCAAGACCCATAAACCAAAACTCGATATCCATACATCTATAATTATCCTAGAACTATCCCAGAAGTGTCACAAAACACCATATATTCCACCCCTATCTCTGGTAAGATCCATATTGGAACAGATTTCAACTACTTCTTCAAATCTTGGAAGTCATTCTCGCATGGCTCTAACCAGTCAAACATGATACCCATTTTGGTCAAGCTTGAAAGCAACACTGCCAATCAGTAAATGTATTGGATGGACCTCCAACAATATCCATTTATTCTGATAAATTTATGGATATCGAAAAAAATTCTTGGGCTGGTCCCATGAAACAACTTCTTGAATCTTCAATGGGTCTACTAAAACACCTTCCTGTGGGAATATGTGACCTAAGAAGTGTATTTGATCAATCCAAAACTAAAACATATATAGAATGGCATATAGATGATTCTCTCTCAGTATAATTCGGGTGATGTTATGTTATTGGGAATTATCATCACGAGTCATTGAGTACACTAAGATTTTGTCCAAAAACACAAATAAAACCGACCTTGGTTTAGATTGATGATTCTCTTCATCGAGGCCATAAAAACTTCTTGTGTATTCATCAACCCTAATGGAATTATTATGATTTCAAATAGGATGTACTTGCATATGAATGTAGTATAAGGTATATTATAGGTTCAAACACTCAACTAATGATACCCTAACACTACGACAAAAAAGGCATTTAGGGGCGGTTTAAACCGCCGCTAAATCGATTGGCGGCTGTTTTGAAAAACCGCCGCTAAATCGTGCGTCGGGAAACTATTGGCGGCAGTTTTCAAAACAGTCGCAGAACGTTTCGCGGTGGTTTTTTAGCGGCGAGTTTTTTAATTTTTTAATTTTTTTTTAATTTTGTTATTTTTGTTATTTATTGTTATTTTTTTTAATTTTTTATTTGATTTTTATATATATTTATATATTTATATATTTATTTATATATTTATTTTTCGTATTTATTTATATATTTATTTCGTATTTATTTTATTTATTTATTTTTCGTATTTATTTTTCGTATTTATTTTATGTATTTATTTTATGTATTTATTTTATTTTATTTATTTTATTTTATTTATTTATTTTATTTATTTACTTATTTTACTTATTTATTTATTTTTCGTATTTATTTATTTATTTTTCATATTTATTTATTTTATTTCATAAATATTTTATTTCGTATTGATTTTATTTATTTATTTTCGTATTTATTAATTTTTTTATTTCGTATTTATTTTTTATTTATTTTATTTCGTATTTATTTTATTTATTTTATTTCATATTTATTTTATTTACTTATTTATCTATGCATGCACATCCCATGCACATGCACATGCATACCCATACAACATAAAGAAATTCTGCGTTTGGTGAGATTTGAACCCCTAACCTCTTGCATATTTTCCAAAGACTTTACCACTCCAGCAAGCTCGTCATGTGGTTAATAAACAGAATTTAATATACTTATATATATTAATTGAAAAAACAAATAATACATAAATAATAGATATAAACTCAAAAATAATAAATAATAAATAATAAATAATAAATAATAAATAAGGAATAAGGAATAATAAATAATAAATAATTAACAATAAATAATAAATAATAAATAATAAATAATAAATAATAAATAATAAATAATAAATAATAAATAATAAATAATAAATAATAAATAATAAATAATAAATAATAAATAATAAATAAGGAATAAGGAATAATAAATAATAAATTATAAATAATAAATAATAAATTATAATTAAAGATAAATAAAAAATAATAATTAAATATAAATAAATAATAAATAATAAATAATAAATAATAAATAATAAATAATAAATAATAAATAAATATAAATAATAAAAAATAAATAATAAATAAATATAAATAATAAATAATAAATAAATATAAATAATAAATAAATATAAATAATAAATAAATATAAATAATAAATAAATATAAATAATAAGTAAATATAAAAAATAAAAAATAAAAAATAAAAAATAAAAAATAAAAAATAAAAAATAAATAAAGATAAATAATAAATAATAAATAAACATAAATAATTAAAAATATAAATAATAAATATAAATAATAAATATAAATATTTAATAATAAATAATAAATAAAAAATAAAAAATAAAAAATAATAATTAATAAATAATAAATAATAAATAATAAATAAAAAATAATAAATAAAAAATAAAAAATTATAAATAATAAATAATAAATAATAAATAATAAATAATAAATAATAAATAATAAATAATAAATAATAAATAATAAATAATAAATAATAAATAATAAATAATAAATACAAAATAGACATAAATAATAAATAATAAAGAATAAATAATAGATATAAATAATAAATAATAAATAATAATTAATAAATAATCAATAATCAATAATGAATAATAAATAATAAATAATAAATAATAAATAATAAATAATAAATAATAAATAATAAATAATAAATAATAAATAAATAAATATAAATAATAAATAATAAATAAAAAATAAGAAATAAGATATAAATATAAATAATAAATAATAAATAATAAATAATAAAGAATAAATAATAAATAAATATAAATAATAAATAAATATAAATAATAAATAATACATAATACATAATAAATAATAAATAATACATAATAACTAATAACTAATAAATAATAACTAATAAATAAATATAAATAATAAATAAAAATAAAAAATAAAAAATAAAAAATAATAAATAAATATAAATAATCAATTATAAATAATAAATAATAAATAATAAATAATAAATAAATATAAATAATAAATAATAAATAAATATAAATAATCAATAAATATAAATAATAAATAATAAATAAATATAAATAATAAATAATGAATAATAAATAATAAAAAATAAAAAATAAATAAAAAATAAAAAATAATAAATACATAATAGATATAAATAATAAATAATAGATATAAATAATAAATAATAAATAATAAATAATAAATAATAAATAATCAATAATCAATAATGAATAATAAATATTAAATAATAAATAATAAATAAAAAATAAAAAATAAATATAAATAATAAATAATTACTAATAAATAATAAATAATAAATAATAAATAATAAATAAATATAAATAATAAATTAATATAAATAATAAATAATAAATAAATATGAATAATAAATAAATATAAATAATAAATAATAAATAAATATAAATAATAAATAATAAATAAATATAAATAATAAATAATAGATAATAAATAATAAATAAATATAAATAATAAATAATAAATAATAAATAATAAATAATAACTAAAAAATAATAACTAATAAATAATAACTAATAAAAAAATATAAATAAATAATAAAAAATAAAATATAAAAAATAAAAAATAAAAAATAAAAAATAAAAAATAAAAAATAAAAAATAAAAAATAAATAATATAAATAAATAATATATAATAAATAGAAAATAATAAATAAATATAAATAATAAATAATAAATAATAAATAATAAATAATAAATAAATATAAATAATAAAGAAATATAAATAATAAATAAATATAAATAATAAATAATAAATGAATATAAATAATAAATAATAAATAAATATAAATAATAATTAATAAATAATAAATAAATATAAATAATAGATAAATATAAATAATAAATAAATATAAATAATAAATAATAAATAAATATTAATAATAAATAATAAATAAATATAATTAACAAATAAATATAAATAATAAATAAATATAAATAATAAATAATAAATAATAAATAATAACTAATAAATAATAACTAATAAATAAATATAAATAATAAATAATAAATAATAAATAAAAATAATAATAAATAAATATAAATAATAAATAATAAATAATAAATAATAAATTATAAATAATAAATAATAAATAACCAGTTACAAATAATAGATAATAAAGAAATTAAAGTATATTATAAATAATAAATAATAAATAATAAAGGAAACACATGAAAAAGTATGAAAAGACGTGATAAGGGATGAAAAATCATGAAAACACATGAAAAAGGATGGAGAAGCATATGAAGAATGAGGCATTAGAAAAAATGAGAATGCATGAAAACTCGTGACAACTCTGGAAAACTCCTTAATAATTCAACATAATTATCATAATAACCCATAAAAAACCATTGATACAGATAACAAGTCATGGAAACCCAAATAAACAGTAATAAATGGAGCTACCGTTAAAACCCGTCAAAACGGTCATAAAGAGACAAAAACACTGGACTCACATTAACAGAGATAACTTATGATCCGAGAGTCCGTTTTAGATCTGCGACCTGTCAAATCAAAGATCCTGAAACTATCTTCGACCTAAAAGGTGAAAGAGTCCTAATGGACATATGGATCAGAAGTTATGACCAATTAAAAAAAAGATGACGGGGAATAGGTGCTAGAAACGAGGCATTGAAAAACATAAAAAACCTGATACCCACTAAAAAGGCCATAACATATGATCTAGGAGTGCATGTGGGTGCCACGACCAGTCAAACTGAAGCTCATGGAAGGAGCTATGATCTGTAAGGTGGAGGAGGCTTAACTGACATGCGGATCGAAAGTTAGGTCTGTTTGAAGACAAGTTCGACGGGACACCGGTGACGGAAACAGGGTTTTGGAGGCCTTCAGAGGTGTTTTTGGGGTCAAAAATCACGACAAAGCCTTGATTGTGTTGAATTGGTACGTAGCTCTCTTCACTAGCTTTGATTCGATATGTAGTAGAGCCCAAACAGACACCCGGAACGAAAGTTATGGCCATTTGAAGTTGAAGAACTTTTTCCAACTTTATTATAACTCTAATATCTTCCACACCATAGACCGTCTCACGGTTTTGATTATATGTGCCTCTAGATCTCTTCATGAGATTCGATTTGACTAGTCGTGGCGCTTCAACGGACGCCCAGATCAAAAGTTATGGTCGTTTTAGTGATTTCGGGGTTTCTCGCGTTTTTTATTTTTTTCATTTCATTTCGCGGCGGTTTTTTAAAAAACAACCGCTAATCCTCGAATAAAATTAAAAAAAAATTAAAAAAAATTAAAAAAAAAATTCTTTTTGCCGTTTAGCGGCGGTTTTCTTGTAGTGTAATCTCGGGTCGATCTTGGAGGAGGTACAAGATCATCTCAACAAGTTAAATATATCATCAATATGTGAAAGTAGATACACATTCTTTATTGTCATCCAGTTCAACTTACAGTAATAAATACACAAGCATAGTGTCCTATCAGATTTCATATAAAACAACACTATAGAACCCCAAGGTGACATACATGGATTTATAAATAACTTATCTTCCTACTGATTCATGATCTCTTGAATATGGTAGTAGAAAATTGTAAGGTGGAATATAAGCTAGCACAACTCTTAGAAGAATCTCAATAGGAAATTCCACATCTATCTTTGGTGGTATCCTTGAGAAGTATTTAGGAAACAAATATTGAAATATACCGATTACAGGTGGAAAGACACCATGATTTACACCTCTATAATCAAGAAAAAAAATTGTAACTTGGGTGGAGAACTCCCCAAGTTTCTGGTGAACTAGCCCTGCAAGGAATGCTTGGATATCCCACTGACCCATGATGAATATACTTGTCACACTAAGAATATGTAAACATCACTATCTTGTGGTAAAAATATGTGAGGGCTCAGAATTCTTTTTCAATCCATAATGATATTATGTAAAATATTTTCATGTTATGAATATAAATATCCAATAGAAAATGATACTCTCCCTTTTTGAGAGAATACCCCTAGAACATGAAGATGTCTCCTGACCATACTCCCAATGGTGTATGTATCATCAACACCCCACTTCAAAACTCCACCACTGAACTAAAACCATTCAAATGTTGTGAAAAAAGGAATGAGAGGCACCGATATCAAATAAGTAACTAGTTATTTGAGAATAAACAAGAATTTTACCTCTCACTATAGATGGTCTAGCCTTTCTATCCACCTTTGTGGGATGAATGACATAAAACGATCCTTCCACTATTATATATAATTAATCATGAGTCCTCTATGAATCACCACCCTACTGATACCTGATTTATCGCCTTGAAAAACCTACTCCACTACCTGTACTACCATTTCCTATAGAACTACATCTTTAATAGTGTGATGGTATATAAGATCCCCTTCCCACCCCTTGGTTCTGTCCAGATCCTCTATCACTTCACTCTTTTCATAGGTTCCTGCATAACATTTTTTAGATGTTACACATTTCCAAAACCTTATAAATATACTTTTTTTAGGGGAAAGATCTATAGATGTTTTCTTTACCTACCAAATTGATGACATATCACTCTAATATGATCCTGAACAACTGATCCCTCTGTTTGGGTACACTGCTTCCCATTTTATTGAATAATGTTTTAATAACTATGCTTTCTTATCTTAGAATTCTTACCACCTAGCCATCCAAAATCAACCATATTTACTACACAAGTATCCTTATTTAGGTTCCCCTCAACTATTAAAGTATGATCCACCACCTATACGAACATCATTAACTGAATGAGGTTAATGTGGGTCTTAAGCTCACATTTATGTCTTTTTTGGAAATGCCTCACTATAGTGGTCTCATCAGCTTCTAGTGCTAAATAAAATCACCAAAAACTTGTAAAGTTTCTAGAATAGTCAATCACAGACATACTCCCGTGATTAAATCTCATGAAATAAGGCTCTTTATTCTTCCTAAGAGTTTGGGGAAAAAGTTATCTAGGAACTTCTCCAAGAAGTCATTCCATAACATTGCATCAGCCTATGCTGTCCAAGCTTGAATATAACACTAATGGTTCACAGATCCTCATTGAATATTAGTATCCAACTTGAGTCTATTATTTGAAGGAGTTTCCAAATGGTCAAGTATAGTCTCGATGGACTTAATCCAGAACACATCTCCCTCAGGTCCTTTATCTTGAGGAAAATAAAGAGGGTGTTCCAACTGAAACTGCTACATCAAGTCAAATATTTTCTTCACTACCCACTCTCAACCTCTTTATATAAAATGAATGAAGTGTGAAAAGTTCATTTGGAACTACTCTATGTATTAATCAGTCAGCACTATCAGTGCCTCAAGATCCCCTACTCGTAGATGATCTCTAGTTATATCCCCATACCGCCCTCTCCACATGTGATGTTGTCGAAGAATATCTCTATAATGAGAAATTGAAATATTAGGACACATAACACAACTTTTCTCAATAACATAATCAGAATAAAAAACAAGCCACAACTCGAATCTTTCTGCAAAACACACCACATAGACAAAATCTACGCAATATCACTACACTTAACCATCCTGCATCTAGGTCATGGTTAAAAAAAGGGTAAACCATTTTAATTATTCAATTTTATCATTTATACAAATAGTTATTCTTATATTTCATCATTTTATCACTTTATATTTCATATTATGTACCAATTTAAATTCAATTATTCAAAAAAATAAAAACTATTCAAGTTTAAAGACTTACCCAAAACCTATTTTACCATGCGTTTCTAAAATGATTCATGTAACAAAATAATCTTGAGTTTCTATAATGATGCATGTATATTAACCAATCATTTCATTATGGGCCACAAAATATTAGATGTTTTAGAAATAAATATCACATCACACCATAAGTGCATAACCCAAGGTGAAATCATATCCAAATGTAACAACACACATCAATAACAACAATCCCACCCATGGTACTTGGGTTTCCCGCATACATGGGTTTGAATCTCTCATGCATGAGCTCATGTCCAAGGATCCACTCTTCCTAGTCTACTATCTTACTTTTCCAAATCTCAAGACAAAATTAAAAAATAATGATGGGATCTGATACCACTTCATGATTTCCCAAACTAGGTTCCACTCACTAGAATCCAAAGACGATGTGCCACATGAACTCAAGAACACCACCCCATATTCCAGAGGTGGCTGATTAGCAGCGAGGGACTGATATCAATTATAGGGAGACTATACCCTTTTTATCAAAGTAATACCTTAGATAATGTAAATAAGAAATAACCAAATGAAATATATTCACCACCAGGATAATACCAATATCACAAGATGACCACAATTGGAAATACAAGATCAAAAATCACAATAGATATGCCATAATAAAATACGTGTCAAGTGTCAAAATGAAAAAAAAGTAAAGAAACCGAAAAATCACTAGTGGGTACCAAACCACATCCAATTACCTCATATATCATTTATCCCAAATCATCCATCTAACACATGGACTTTGACCTCACCCAGTCCTGCAAGCATGAAGTAAATTTAGGTACTGATCAGGTAGCCCAAGTAGGGTAGTAGTACAACTCAATAAGACACCACCACCATAATATAAAATAATATCCAGTCCTTAAAACATGTATGAAGTTTTTTAAATAATATATATATTCAACAAAGTAATTAGTTTACTGTTATTCTATTACTCATTATTTAACCACATAACACCCGTGTTCCTGAGGACAACCAAACTCTCAATAAATGATTTGGTCCATGATGATGTCTAAAACATCCCCAAGGGATGTCATATATATGAATTCCATTATTAAAATTCGTCACCATAATTCACACATGAATTAAATTATGACCATTCATAATTTTAGTTTACACATGAATTCCATTTTTACTATTCGTCATTTAAATTCACACACGAATTTCATTATTATCATTCATAATTTTAGTTAACACATGAATTCTATTGGTTTAATTCATTGTTTCAATTCACATATAAATTCCATTATTACCATTCATTATTTATTTTCACACATGAATCTCATTTTTACCATTCATCATTTCTTTGGACATATGAATTTCATTGTTACCATTTATAATTTCAAACGACATGTGATTTCCATTTTTACCATTCATCATTTCAAATCACATATGAATTCCATTGTTACCATTCACAATTTCAAATCACAAATTCAATTCATTTTTACCATTCATCATTTCAAATCACATATGAATTCAATTTTTACCATATATCATTACCTTTTCACATATGAATCTTAATGTTACAATTTATAATTATTCCATTAATTTATATGAAAATTAATTAATCATATATATTTTATTAATTAATTAAATAACCAACTAATCACCTCAACCGTATTAATTAATTCCCCAGTTAATTAATCACATCAATTCCATTAACTAATTAAATAATTAATAAATCACCTCAACCCTATTAATTAGTTAAAATATTAATTAATAACCTCAAGCAATTTCAAAACCATAACAATATCCAATAATTAATTCAAAAATTAATTATTCCAATTCAACAATTTCAATATAAAAATAATTTATTCTATAATTAATTATTCCAATTCACAATCCCAAAAATTCCAAATTTCATAATTCCCTCAATTAATTAATTTAAACAAATCAGTTAATTTAATCCAGAAGACAATTCCTAACAATCTGAATGAAATTATAAAATTTCATACATTTAATTGAAATCCATACAATTTTATTTGAATTATAAACCACCAACCTCAAAATTGATGAATAATTCATTCTAATAGAAATCCCCAACTTGGGAGGAATAGTGATGAATAATGTTATCTTCATTCAATTCCAAGATTCATGATTAAATGAATCAAGATCCAACAGACCAAGATCTAGATATTGAACAAACATAAAATAAACAACCTTATTTTATCTATAATGTAGAGTGTAAGAGAGTGGGATAGATCTAAATTGGAAGAAAGAACATACTTAGGGAGGTTTAGATCACAAATCCTCCATTCGATTCACTAAGAATAGTGGTTGGTAGGGCTTAGAATCTACATGAGTTCCTCCAAAATCAATAAAATTTTCTTTTGGATGATTTGGGGTCGGTTTCAGGTTAAAATTGGGGTTCATGTATTTCTAAAACTAATATTTGGGTTAATTAAAATGGTAAACACTATTTTCTGGGTAAAGGATCATGGTATTCTAAACCATGTGCCTAAATTGTTCACAACATTTGGGGGGGGGGTGTGCACAATTTCACTATTTAGGGTTGACAATTTCCCCATTTAGGGTGAACAATTTGAAAAACTTTACACCATTCATGCAATCCTTTTTTATGAGGGGTAGCACGATTTTCTAGGACAGGGTATGTAGTTTGGTAAAACTGTGAACCAACCATGAACATGCCCCCCTTTCAAAATTTTCAATTTTCATCCAAACACTCCCTAATGTAAAACCCATACAATAATCACTAAATATAAAGGAAAATAGTACACATAAATGAGCCCAATACATCTCTAGAAAGGGACATGATCTAACATTAATAACAAGGTTATAATGGTTATGTTTAAATAACATTATTTTTTAGATAGTTTCACATTTTGATTAAACCTCATGTTACATGTTACATAAGATTTCGAAGAAATTGAATTAATTTTAAAAGATATATCATGAAGTCTTGGGATGTTAAATTCATATCTAATCTCAGTGTTCTATGGCATATATGCTATGAAATATGATTCTCCTCTTTTAAAATCTATAGATATAACAATCTACCCTATTAAATAAATTTCATTCTAACAATTCAAACTTAATCTTAGTAATTTAGGGTTTGAAATTTTAAAATAACATTATTGAATATCCACATAGTAAAAAGGTTTAATAAAAATTCATATTGATAAGAGATGAAGGATGTACGAAGGACATCTGGAATAACACGTTACTTGGTTTCTGAGTAGGAATTTTTTTTTGGGAGGTGAAGATATGGACATAGAATGAATGCGTAAATTATTATGGAGAGTGATAGACATGATTGATAACAATAATGTGAATGGTATATAAAATTTAATGACCACAAATCCATAAATATATGGCAATTTAAGGGAGTATATGATTCATTATAAATAAAGGTACTAGGATAAAATTGTTGTTCCAAGATCCTTTTCCATGAGTTGAGAAGTTCCGTTACCATCAATATTGTGAACATTTGAAAATATACTAACTTGGTATCCTCCTATTTCATAATCAAAATTTTATTCTTTGGTTATTATTAGATCATTTTATACTTCATTTATTACTCAATTAAATGAATATCAAAAATAAATTTTTATTCTTAAACCACATTTAATAGATCATTATAATAATAAGACATTTCTCTTATTTCCAGATATTTTCCAAAACCAAAATGGTTTGAAAAGTTTATACTAAAATTAACAAAGTTCAACTTAACCCATTCCATATATAGGTAACCATAAAAATCATCCCAAACATGTCTCTTCAATCTCATAGTTAAAAATTTTAGAAGGATGGTTAAAAATCAACATTATATTCCAAAGAAAATATAAAGTGGATTTTAATGCCACATTCAAAATATTTAATTGCGTTGATAAACATAGAACATAAATGAAAACTTCAATGATTTAAAAAAATATATCAAAATTTTTAATATATTCCATATTCAAAACAAGGAGTAAACTCCATCAAAATATGACACATACCATGAAATCACTTTCCAATTTCATGGTCACCAATATTATCCCAAAAACATCCCTAAATCATTATTATGTATAATTTTTGAATTAATTAAGGGTTATATTACCAATTTTATTTGTTTTCTTAAAAGATAAACTTTACACTAAATCTTTTTTCTTATTAATTGATATGATTCATCATATTATTTTAAAAACTTAATGAAAATGTACTAAAATACAATCCTTATAGATTTCACAATTCTTATAACCAGAATTTAATTGACACAATAGTATTGAATCTATACACAAACACATTAATCATTCAACTTAATTATTAAAAAATAAACTATGATCTATTATCTTATTCTTTTATACCTCATTCTATTCATATTTTATTCTCAGTCTCCTGATCATAAATAATATATCCATTACATGTACAACCTTTCTAATTCTCCTCATGAGCTTTATACCTAGGATATTTATTTGAATAATTCATATACATTCATCATTTAAATCAATTCACCATTAATAATAACTTTGTGATACCATTATTATCATCTATTACATTAATAAAACTTTTCATTTTCCTTAACAATTACATTCTTTGTGTCCTTGTCTTCCATACATAAAACATTTTCTTATTGATTAGTCAAAATCATAATATCCTTCACCCTAGTTTTGGCCCCATTTGTTTGCTCATATACACATTTTCTATCATGTTCAATGTTAAAATAGTTCCTTCTACTTCCATCCATCGACTAAAACCAAAAGAAAAGTGTGATAACCACTTACCATAGTGGGAAATAAAATAGTCATTAATAATAATTTATATGATGTATAAATAATGACAAATTCATTTCAATCTTTGAGATCATAAGATTAACCTACTTTATTGATGGATATCATATATTAAAATGATTTATGATACGTTTTAATGAAAATGTGAATTAACCCATGTATATCCAACAGGAGTTTCAAGCCTAGTGCATAGTAATACCCATTTTCATGTACTGTGTAACACTTGAGTCAATCTAGACTTGGATTTTATCTGAGTTATTACCCTTAATAACATCTATGACAAAACCAAAGACCCTTATAGTATACATATTTGGTTGTATTTATTAGAAAAACCACATATACACTACCTTACCATAACATTAAGACTTTCTTTAATACTTATCCTCAATTATTATCATAGGGTTACATTCCCTAATCCATTATTTTATAAATCTAACTGTTGTGGTTTATAATAAAATTTATCTAATACTAACTATAAAGACCCATACCCTAGTATCCTAGAGATAGTTATTACTTTTTTACATTTGTATAAGATTAAAGGAATTTCATCCCAAAGGACCGAAGAGTATTATAGTATTGGTAACCAAGATACAAAATGTAAATTTCACATAATAATTGAAAAAAATAAAATACAGTAAGTTTTTTCATTGAGAACTCCATTATTCCACATAGTGTATCATTTAATATCAATTCAAAACACTTCTTGGTATCCTGATGAAATTAAAAAACAAGAATGAGATTATCCTTGATTATCTATAATGGAATGAATAAAATTTCATATATCATTAATAATAATAATAATAATTTTTGAAAGGTTAGTAACTTAAAAACATGCCATTTAATAAATAAAACATAGTATAATATGGAAAAAATAAATGATGATCAAATAAATAAATATAAATAATCACATGAGCCTAAAAATTATCAATTAATATTATTACTAATTTAATAATCACATGGGTATAAATAACTAAATTGATAATGAGGTAATTCATAATTCCTGTAATCTGAATCGTACTCTCATGATATTTCTCAAGATATTTTAAATACGTGGGTCGAAACCAATCTAGTCTGACCAACTGATTTGTCTCACGAGGATTGTCGATGCATCTAGGGCCTATCTAAAACTAGGCCCCACACATCACTTACCAATTCTAATTCATTCCTCATGTTAAGGGGGAGGAACTTAATCAATATAATCATTAATATTGAAAAACTAACATGAAAAATCTTAAATACATACCCCAATAAATTAAACATTATAACAAACCGCCCAGAGTCATATTGCTTGTGGTAAAAAAATTGTACAACATGAGTTAGACTGATCATAAAAAATCCAAAGAAAGAATAAGGATCATAGCAATAGAACATTTCTCTAGTGGATAATAAGTACAATAAAGGTTAATTAAGTTGATGTATATAAATACAAAAAAAATTTCATTAGAAACATTCTTGAGAATAATAACCTTTTTACATTGTATTTTTTTAAAAGTTGAAAAAATATTTTAAAAATAGTTTCTTTAAAAATAAAATTTTAAAAACGTGTTAAAAAAGCTTTAAAAAACAATGTGGTTCTGATATTGAAAAATTTTGTTCATTTTGTAAATATTAAAAAAGGTTCCTTTCCAATTTTGGATAAAATCCAAATCGATCGTATTTTGAAAACAATAGGATGATTCCTTTTAATATTATATAAATTAAAAAATGTGTGAATATTTTATTAATAAACAATTTATTAAAATTTAAAAATATTATTAATTTATTTTTATAAAATATGTATATTGAGAAAAAAAAATTCGATTAAAGAGATAAATAATGTCAGATTTTCTTAAAAACAATATCTCAATAATTTTGAGTAATAAATAGTTGAAAATGGTACTATTATATAAAACATTTCACTAAAAACAATATTAGAATAATATATATTTATATTAATATATTAATATCAAATAATTCCCCCAAGGGATACATAAAAAAATAATCTCGAATAATGAAGATATTTTGAAATAAACTCTTACTACTTCGGTAACTTTTGGATCATCAACTCCTTTGAATGAAAGAAATTAAAATTAAAATTTATATACCTATAATATATATTTATTTTCATGATATAACATATCTAAATGTAAATTATATACACCACATAGTGGAATAAGTAGGGAATATGGCGTATATCTCACAAAAGTAAAATTGTGACTAGAAAACCCTTAACTCCTGTTTGAATTCATTCATATGTTCCAGAAACTTATATATAATAAATATAGTTTTATTATTAATATATTAAATAACAGTGATCAAATATTTCATTTCATATATTCTTTAATTATAGTCTTTATCACATTTTTTATTAATAATTATTTATTAAAATAACTGCTTGAGGTGATAATTGCTCCATTTTCATATATGTTTTAGTTCGGTAATTATGATAAAATCAATTTGATCATGGATAAAAAATATATTTAATATTATCCATGATATAAATATCAAATATATATATATATATATATTATTTTTATTTATAGTAATCTATTAAATATAGAGATAATAAAATGGATTACACCATTTATAGAGACTGTAGGTCGTACATACGCATGAACATTGTTTTAGTTATTCTATAAGGATGGAATAAAAGTAAAATAAATATTTATTCGACTTTATAGAATATTTATTATTTTTTACATATAATTTTTATCCATAAAAAAAAATCTTATTACCATCCATGTGGGAAATGAAATGAAAAACATATCACATCGCTATGTTGCGGCGGTTGTCCACTCATATGCATGAGCGATGTTATTTTTTAAAATAAATTGGAAAGTAAGAATTATATGTGATATTATGGGTTTATGCTTAAGTTTAGATAATCAATATAATATATATTCATTAATTTTACCATTACTACCATCCATGTAAAATGTAAGATAAAAATGAATCACCCCACTTTGCCAGGCTCCAGCCCGTCATACACCAGGGAGAGGTCATCGTATCCCACAATGAATGGAAAATACAATGGTATATGTCATATAATAATAAAATATGTAAAATAATTTCATACATATATCATAAATATGTTAAATCCATCACTATATGCATCATTTAAAGGTGGTTATAGAACGAAATTATATCAGTTCGCAAGGTGGTAGATCACCGTACACAAGATCGATGGTTTCATTTACCATTCAATGAAAGAGGAGATGTATATAGGTAATAAAATTAACATGAAAACCTAAAATTATGTATTTATTATTATTTATAATATATTATCACAATTCAAGAAGTTTTGACAGTAGTGAAATAAGAAATAAAACAAATAAGTATGATTGAAACTTCTACCACTTCTTTGGAGATCCTCTTTAGTTTTATTCCTAAAGACTTATTAGGAGGAATTCATAATAATAATATGGAATATATAATATGGTAAGTAAATTATGTAAGGTATTTGGTGAATTATTGGGAGAAAATATCAGGTTTTAAGTGTGAAGAGTGGAGAATAGGGGGTGACCTTTTATAAGAAGGGGATGAGACACATGGAATTATTTAAAAGATATTGTAAAACCAATTATTTTCTCTAAAAAAAGGATAAAAGTGGTTAATTATAGAAAATTAGATTTTATAATATTTAAATATGTCTTTAAAATTGGGGTTGGACATGTTTTAGGTCATTTTTAACTATTATCTTCGAAGTTTAACCCATGGTAAACCCCTATTTACCTTAATTGTGAAAATTGATTTTTTTTTTCTGTTTTCAAAATTTATTATAGTGAAAAATTAAGTTAACCTTATAAGATAAAATAAAATATGATTAATAAAAATATGGAAAATATTTTTCGAAATTAAATAAACAGAATAGGTAGAATTATATTCAAAATTAAACTGTAGGTGCTATGAAAGAGCGGTTTTCCAAAGAGAAAATTCTCAAAATTATATAATTTTTTAGTATCAAAATTCAATATAAAAATTATTTTATTGAACTAAATTATTTAAATTTTAATATAATTTCACTAATTTAACAATATAACAAATTTAAAATATAAATTAAATTTTTAACTAATTTACATGAAAATGTAGTTTTCAGTAGAATAACTATTTTTAAGTATTCATAGTGAAATTCTTTATTTCAGAAAAATATCAGAAATTAACCAAAATTTATTTTTTACATTTTGATTTAAAAAAAGTTATTTTTTTTTCAAATAATGTTACTAGAATTGTTAAAAATTTATTTTCAATTAAGTGCGCAAAGTGATACTTGGAATCCTTTTTGAAAATATAGTTTTTAGGAGAACATTTTTTTATTTTAAAATTTTTTTATTTTATTTCTAAAATTGAGATAACCATTGAAGTTAATTTATATATGTGCAGACAATATATTATTTTTCATTTAGTTAGTACTATTCATACCCACCAACTTAATGACAAGGTTATAAAGTTCATGTTCAAAAAATAATAAATTAGAAGAGTGTCATGATTCGTTTAAACCTAATATTGCATGTTTTGTATGCAATGAAATAATTTTAATTTATTTTAAAAGAAATACATCTCAATGTATTGAGGTGTTACTATAACAACCAAGGTTTTTTTGAACTTTTTTTGAAATAAATTATTTCTATTTGATTTCATTCAATGCATGGTACACCAAGTCAAATATTATTTATATGCTACACCATGTTAACCTTGTGCTACACAAAACATAATCTTGGCCGGTATTGGAGGGAACTTCAAATTTCAATAAAACAAAATTTTATTATTTTTATTATTTAAGTGAGATAATTTTTACATAGCTATTAAAAATAGTAAAAAGACATATAATTTTATGAAGTATTTATATGTTCAAAAATAATATTTCCTTAAAAGAAATTATAATTTATGTTTATATGTGAAAAATAATAAAATTAATTTTTAAAAAGTTTAGAAATTAATTTTTTTAAATTAAATATCATTTCTGAATTCATAAATTAACCTTACACTTAAGTGGGTTTCATAGGCATATAACCCATTTGTAGTGTTAACATTAAGTTAATTTATACCACCTATGTGAATAGAATTTTAAAAATTTTATTCCATATTTTATATAAAAATAATTTATATTTTCTAATAAGTGAAACGTAGTTTTCAATTTTTTTAGTTAAAGTGATTGTAATTAGTTACCACGACTAAGAAGAAGATTAGCTTAATAACGGAATAAATCGTACACTTAACAGAAAAGAGAAATTGAAACTTATCATAATGTTATTTTATGGAAATATTTCGACCCAATACTCTATTACATCGAATTTTATCAATTATTGGATCCACTTTTCATCGGAAAATATTATGTGGATTTTCCTTTTCCAAAATTTACATGGATGCTAATCCTCCTCCACTATAATAAGGCACTCACTCATCCCATTTTTTAGCACCTATCAAGCACATTAACTCAACCAAAATATAATCAAATAAGTTTAAAAAAACCATCACTTCCAATTTTAATGCCAAATTTTCTCATAAATCTAACCATGAATATCATTTTGTGCAAAGGAAAAGGAGTTACCCAAAGAAGAGGTAACCTCTTTCCTCAGGCTCGATTATTTTATTTTCTTTCTCCACCAACTAAATTATTTTTATTAAATTATTATATAAAAAAATAGTTTATTAAATATACTTATATGTTTTTATTCTATGTTTTTACCATCACTTAGACACACTTCCTTCTAATGTGCAATGAACATTCCATTCTTATGTACAACAAACTACCCACCTCATGAAATAATGCTATTTAATTTTTCCATAAAAACCACTAACGGTTTGTATTTATGATGAAAAAAGTATTTTTATTTGTTATATATTATATTTATGATGTATTTATACTCATAGAATTATAATATAAAACATACCTACAGGATTTCCATTTTTTTTAAGTATGATAATTTCGATTTTGGATGAGTGGACTACCGCCTCCTCAAAGTGATGTGGTTAGTTTACACCTTACATTGAATGTATTAAGGATAAATTTTTTTAATTTGATGATATATATGAAATAAAAATGCTACTGTAATTAATATATATATATATATATATATATATATTTCATTTACCTTCGTTCTTTCCATACACTAATAAAACAGAAACAACATTTATGCATACGTACTTCCTACGATCTCTATGAATTATATATTAAATTTCCTATTTTTATCTTTCAAGGATTATTATAAATAAATATGTGATGAATATAAATTATATTTAGATCATGTTATAAATTCTAGAATTCATTATATAATTATGAGGACAAAAAATATAACAAATTAAGCCACATGCACTACTACAAACACGGCCATTATCAGTGCTAAAAATGGCCTTTATTAGTGCTAGAAAAGCGCTGATAAAGCCAGTGTAGATGGGGGGGGGGGGTCCCCTTTATCAGTGCTCCGAAAAGCGCTGATATAGGACCCCTTTATGAGCGCTAAAAAAAGCGCTGATAAAAGGGGTCTTTTATCAGCGCTAAAAAAACGCTGATAAAAGTACCCCTTTATCAGGGCTTTTTTTAGCGCTGATAAAGGGGTCCTATATCAGCGCTCTGGATTTAGCGCTGATAAAGGATCTTTTTATCTGCGCTTTTAAAAAAGCACTGATAAATGTTAAAAAATTTAAAAAAATTCAAAAAAAATTTAAAAAAATTAAAATAATTTAAAAAATACTGCCAATCGGGGGGGGGGGGGGGCTTTATAGAACTTGAACCCCCCCTTTTACAGCGCTTTTCAGCCCCTATACAACACCCCACGCACCCCACGCACCCCCCTCCACCCTTTAACAGCGCTTGCTCCAATATTCCCCCTGCGCGCGCACCCCTACCTCCACCAGGATTTGAACTCGAGACCTCCCCCCTGCGCACCTAAGCCATTACCCCTACTCTATTTTGATTTGATTTCCAATTCATGATATCTCTCTATATATATATATTTATATATTTAGTTATATTTATTCGTATAGTAATATATATTTATATTAATATATATATATAGTTATATTATAATATATATATATATATAGTTATATTATAATATATATTGTAATATTAATATATATATATATAGTGGTATTAATATATATCTATATCTATATATATATATAGTTATATTTATTCGTATAGTAATATATATTTATATTAATATATAGTTATATTAACATATATATAGTTATATTAACATAAATATAGTTATATTAACATATATGTAGTTATATGAATATATATTTATATAGTTATATTAATATATATATAGTGATATTAATATATATATTTATGGTGATATTAATATATATATCTATAGTAATACTAATATATATATATATATGTAGTTATATTAATATATATAGTTATTAGATTAATATATATATAGTTAGATTAATATATATATATAGTTAGATTAATATATAAGTATATAAATATTCATATATTGGTATTTTAAATAAAATGGACATTAGTTATTATTTAGATAAAGATAATATATTTTATATGTAAATATGTTTAATTATTTATTTAAAAAATTTAATTTTTAGGTGCGAATATATAAAAAATATGTACATATAGTTATATATTTGATTATAAATAGCAGTTCATTATAAAAAAGGATGAAATTTCAAAGATAGAATATCAATATGAATGTAATAACTTGGAATAAATTTAGTCCCCACCAAGAAAAGCCAATAATACCCCCTTAAACGAGTTTGAAAATCCACAAAATGTTAAAAATCTGGGTACCCCGACAAAAAACTCAGTTTTGGATGCCTTCTGGGCCTCTTTTGGCCTCGAAAAACGCTTGACTACAGTCCCCCTGAGTAACATCGACGTAGATCTCGTCGCAGGCTTCGATTTGATATGTGGTAGAGCTCAAACGGACACCCGGATCAAAAGTTATGGCCGTTTGAAGTTTGAGTTGCGTTTTCAACATATTTTGGATCTTTTTTTAATTTTTTTAATTTTTTTAGTCCTCAAATTGTTATTAAATGACTATTACTCCATAATGATTATCAAAATATTAATTAAAAATGTTTTTTTTAATTTTTTAAGAAGTTATTTTCACTAAATATCTTAAATATTAAGTATAATAAGTGTAAATGTACATTTATACTTATCTAAAATATATTTAAAAATTATATGTTATATTTATATAACAATATAACTATATTTATATATTAATATATTTTTAATTTTTTTTGAAGCCGACCCTTTATCAGTGCTAAAAAAAGCACTGATAAAGGCCCCCTTTATCAGCACTACTAAGAAAGCGCTGATAAAGGGGGCCCTTTTTCAGCGCTACTAAGAAAGCGCTGATAAAGTGGATCCCTTTATCAGCGCTAACAAAAGCGCTGATAAAGGGGTGCGCTGCGAAAAACTGTTTTTGTGGTAGTGATGAAAAACTCAAAAGAAAATAATATGAGAAACATTACCTTAAAGTGGGCATGTTAATAATATTGTTATATAAATATATATATATTAAATTATATATAATAATATTCTTATATTGTATATGCATAATAAAATTATATCTATTATACATGAGGGTTTAATGAAAATAATTAGAGTCAAAACATAAGTTTAGGGGATTTCTAGTTTCACTTTTTTTTCTCTGATATTTATGCCTTATTCAACGCTAATTTCTTATGCGTGGTGTATTTAGTGACCTTGTAGAGACCTGAAGCTTAACCTACATGGACATTACATTACTTTTTCGGAATACTTTGTACATAACAAAAACAAACACACAAGGACCGTAATAGTTTAATGTCATTGGAAACTCGGAATATAATCTTCCAATCATGGTGAAATATCTTCAACATCTCCCATAAATATCTTCCTTTTTTTCCTAAAACCTTTCTTTATATCCTGGTGAAAAGAAAACATAAAAGGGTGAGATCAAATGCTCAGTAAGGGTAAACAAAAGAAATATCAATCACATCATATTCATAAGAACATAACTTTTTGGAAATCTTAACCCGCAAAAGAGATCATAATATCATAACATGGGATAAATCATAGTAGTGAAATGTAATACCAATAATCATAACTTAAAACCTGAAACTTTGTGGCATACCCACATAATCATATAGAATCATTTCTTATTAGTCAAGACTCAATTCCAATACTATCTTAGTGGACAAAGTCCATTTCTGAACCGAGTTCATTCCTCGTTTCAGTCCTGTTTCACTGAACCAGATTAACCTGCCGTTCCGGCCATGTATATCTCATGAGATATAAAATCTTTACCCAATGCATTGGATGAAAATATAGGTCCCACCCATCTGATAATGAAATCATTCTTACTTTTTCCACAATATAAACATAAATCATTTATCATAACCAAAGAATAAAATGGGTTTCATAAACAGCATTCCATCATAACGTAATCTGTAAAAAAAATTGGATATAATTTCATCATTAGAAAATTGAAACCATGTAAATCATAGAGACATGATACTTGAAACATACACATGTGAAATAATGTCATCTTAGATGAAAATGGTTTTGATAAAACACTTGAAATGAATTTTTGAGGAAAATATCCTTTTTTCTTCAAAATCATTTTCTTTTCACAAAATGTCATGCAATTTTAAAAGAAAATAATTTTATTGAAAATAGTCATGAAATATTTTTTAGGAAGCTTCATGAAAATAAGGCTTTATAAAACCGTAAAAATCCTTTCATTCTGTATATGTTAAAAAAACATTCTTCTCGTACTTTTGTCGAAAAAGTCAAAAAGTACCTCGTAATGTAAACAAAAGAAAGATTCCTTACATAACATGTAGTAAAAGTAAAAAAATGGGTCAAAAGGAATTTAAGCATACATGAATACACTTTTATAAAACATGGACATGGATGATAGCAATAAACCCAGTAAATACTTACGAATAAGAAATCTCGGATAAAAATGAGATTTGAAAAATTATCCCTTACCTTAGGTCCGATATGCTTCGTACGTATCCAAACGTCCTGTAATATGATTTAAATAATATCATTGACTTATTACAGAATCATATTCATTATTATGATATCATATATGGTTCACCTATGACTTTATATTACCCGTTCCTTTGTAAATTCCATGTTAAAGAGCGTTCTGGGTAAAATCGTTTCATTTGTCGTCCGTGTTTTGACTTATAATTATTTATATGATTACATAGATCATGATTACTTAATTACAAAATATAAAACATGATTTATATAATATATATTCAGAATATACATATATATAATAGATCGATAAATGGAATGAAATACACCGTTCATGGAGACGGTAGGCCGTACCTACGCATGAACGTTGTTTTCGTTTCCTCATTGAATTGGATGGAATTAATTGGATGACATACATATATATATATACATAAATCCATTATCATTATTATGTCATATATTTCATGATTAATTATTATATATACTTTATAATCATTTATGAATGGTTAATCATTGAGAATGAATCTCATCGCGTCTTGGAGACGGCATTCCGTACGTACGCACGAGTGAAGATATCGTTCCCATGATCGTGGAATTTTATTGGAGTGTACATATACTATTACATAATCAATATGACTTTACAATAATCATATAAAGTTAATATTTACACCATTATACCCATCCATGTAAGGTGGTGGTGGAAAATAGATTACACCGCGGCGTGGAGACGGTATTCCGTACGTACGCACGTGCGGTGATTTCATTTTCCGTAGGATGGATAGATGGTGAAATAGGATTGTTTCATAATTATAATAACATATCAGTATATGAGTGATACTGATGTTATTACTTCATAATGAAACAACCTAAGAAGAAGAAGTGGAAGAAGAAATAAAGGTGAAAGAATCGGTAACAGACATTACCTCTTCTTTGAAGCGCCTCTTTGGGACCTCCTCTTAGGGCACTAAAATTGGTCTTTGAAGAATACCAGGACCTCTAGGATGTTTCTAGGGAAGTGTAGAAGATAATATGTCAGGGGTTGGCTGAGCTTTAAGGCTCAAAGTGGTGTGAGGAAAAGAGGGAGGAGAGGGGCACCTTTGGAATAACAAAAAATATTATTTTAATATAAAGTCATATTCGGTTTTTAATAACTTCAAATTGAGTTATTTAGAAGATAAGGTGGGGATGGGTCTAAAGCATCTTATCCAATAGAATTTAGACAAGTTTAGGTTCCTATTTTAACCTTATCATTTAGATTTAACTTTAAGTTAGATAATTTTACTTTTACCGTGTCTTTTTGTGTTCTTACACTATAAGGTTAATAAACTTACTATAACAAGCCAAACGAACCCCAAGTTGTTTATTATTAATATATATAACCTTATCTAAGTCATAGGGCCGAACCTTATATTTTTAGGAATATAATAACAATTAATAATATAATATTTGTTTTAAAAAATATTTTATGTCAATTTTGACACTATTTGATAATTGATTTTTTTGATAATCATAACAGAATGATTAGTTCGAAAAAATTTAATTAAATAAACAATAACATGTCATATTAACATATAAAATTATTGCAATTCATAAAAGTATCAAATTACATTTGTTTTGGTATTTATAACATCAATTATGTCAATATTTCATTAATAAGATAATTACTACATCATCATTGTGTCATAAATAAATTAAAATATTTAAATTCTAAAAATTACAAATAAAATATCATTATGTAGGAAATATTTTTATCTTTCTAATGAATATTTATAGTCGAATTTATCTTATGTATAACCCTATATTAAAAATTATTTAATTATTAAACATTGATTTTAACTATTTTAACCCTTCTTTAAATAAATTAATAATAAATGTCCTAATCTAATCCAAGTGGGCCTAAATGGTCATATTTTATTCCTAAGGTTGTTTTTGGTCGAATTACACTTATCCAAAAGAATTAGGACATGTGTTAGTGTAATAATAATATCATTTTACCCTTAACTACCGTATTTACTTTTAACCGTGGTAAATAAAAGAAAAAAGTTACTATTCACCAAAAATTATTTTCATCTCATTGAACCACATTTTTTACTGACATCAACCGTGCCTCTCGGATTTTTGAAATTCCACTCACAGAAGTGGTAAAAATAAGTTTTATGAAAAAATTCAATTTTTAGCTACCACTTAGTGGTTTCACTATTCATCAAAAAATGAAAGTTTCTAGAAAAATACCAAAAATTAGGCCTAATCTATATTTGATATTATGAATTAAAAAATGATGTTTATTTTCCCAAATTAAAACCATATCAGTTACATTAACTAATTTAAAAATTAAATCCCGTCGTCAAAACAAATATCGTGTTTTTAAGAGATAATAACTATCAAAAGATTGACACTTGTTTATGTCTGGTTTAAATGTGAAATTACATCCAATGAACAAAATTTTATTAAATTGTAAAAATATATTCTAAATATACTTTAAAACCACTCAAATAAATAATGTATCACTATTAATTATTTCGATTAAAAAGGTTGTTTTTAATTAAAATTTAGTAATTTTCACTATTCATAAGAAAATGAAAGTTATCCGAAAAGTACCAAAATTTCACCCTAAGCTAGTTTAGATATTCTGAATCCAAAAATGAAATCCATTTTAAAAGATAAAATTTATAAAATTTCAAAAAGTGAGTATTACTATTCATAACGGATAGTTCATAATAATATTATAATAATATCTCGTTTAGTGAAACTCGGTATTGCGTACTACACATGCTATCAAGGAAGGTCGCGATTGCGTGTAATGCAGCCATGGTAGGGTTGCGTGTTCTTCAAGACTCCTTTGTTATAACTTACAACACAAGACATCAAGAAAATTAAAAAGAATAATTCTCATAAAATCTCGGGGTGTTACATTCTACCCCCCTTAAAATGAATTTCCCCCTCGAAATTCTTTGGGGTTATAAATGGTTTACTACTCTAAAGTTTCTTTAATAGAAACCCACATCGTAAAAAGGAATACCAAAACCAATCTTTAATAACTAACGTATGAAACATAACGGTTACCCAAATTAACTAATCACTGGGTTTCCACATAAGAGAACGTAGGCGAAAATATGGATATAGAAGAGAAACCTAACCATCATGTTCTGATGGAGAGTGGTAGAGAACATGGCTATGAAAAATCCAACAATCACAAAGCTATAGATTTGTGATGATCTAAGGTACAATCTGATTCATCGGATATATGGGAACTAGGACAACATTTTTGGTTTTCAAGATCATTTCCCTAAATTTGATGAATAAAAAGAAATACTTACATGATTTTGGTACAATCTCACTGTTGTTCATGAATTGAACAATTTATACTTCATACCTCAAAGAAATGAAGTTGTATTTGTTATTCGTGATGTGTTAACGGATCATGTGATAGAATGATGGGTCATTCCATCTATTTCAAACAAAAGGTTAGCAAAAGTTATCAAATATACATAAGTTCATCTATGGTGGGGTTAATCGTATACGATTCCAAAAATGAACATATAATTCATAAATCATACCACGTAATAAAATAAAACTAGTTTCTACTAACCAGGGACTTCCTGTAGGCCAGTGGTAGGCGATAAAGGCCAGTCACACTTCGGTTGTGGGTTTGATTCCCACAGCCTTGTCCGATGTGATGGGCTGTCACACGTCCTGCAGGTTGTCCTTTTTCTAAAACTATATTACTATAACATCCCATCAATAATATCGAAAAAACTTCTATCCTTAAACAATACTAACTTATGTACACAATAATCCATTCCAATATTTAGGCTTATCCATAATACTGCAGTCCACTCTCATAATACAGTAAAAACGATTACCAGATATTTAATACCATCGTTGATCCCCATATATCATAAGATATGTCTTGTTGGTCACATTCCAAACATTCGAAGGCCTTAATCATGTATTCTCTTGAAAAATGAATACCCATTGATCCTTAGTGAAAACATGAATGTAGTTAAAAGTTAACACTTTCCACATACCAAAATCCTCAAAATTCTATATACTCATACCATGATATCAGTTAGTCCTTATATCAATCATGAGCTCATGAATACAATCAAACATCTCATTATCTTCTTATTCCTTCATTATGCACATATCATCTACTTTACAAAAATATATGAATAAACTTCCATGGTTACTAGTACCATTCAACATATACTTTCGAATACTTTTAGGAAAAACAATAGTGTAACAATCCTTAGATGATTCTTTATTCCATAGTACCATTAACTATACAACATAACTCTCAATAAACATACAATCATTCCACTACCTTTTAAAACAACTGACTGAGATTAAACACTTCTTTCGTCTCATATATCATTTGTAGTATCTTCATCATCATCCACATAAATACTACCCATATGACCATGCTGTTTCTCTTCATGAGATTTTCCATTAGGTCATTGGTTTTCATAATGCCCGTACATTCCACATTTAAAACATCTAATCATTGTTGATGTCGTAGAAATACCATTATCCTTGTCCATGGTGTTAACTGAACCTTTTCCATTGCACTTACTGGATTTGTGTCCTTATTTTCCACACCCAAAGCATCTTCCAGTTCCTTTGAAACAATCTCCATGATTCCTCTTCCCACATGATTTACATGAGGGAAATTGAACTTTCTTTCCTCTATGATCATCATGAAACTCCATCTTTCTCTTATTATCTTAGTGAGGAAACTTACCAAAGATGAGATTATTGATCATATTATGAGATTGCTGATTAGGCATAATAATGATGTTTGGACTTCCAGATCCCGTTTCATTTGGTTTATCATGACGAATATCATTCCATTGTCCGTCATATCCTCCATTATCATGAATCTTCCTGTTTCCAGCCATTTTCTAAAACCCAAAAAGAATAGCGTTAGAGGAAAAAATCAGGCTAGGGAAAACAACACAATAAAGGGGGAGTACCTTCAATATCTAACATCTTAGGTTAAATCCTAAGATCGTTACTATAGTTATAGGACTATATCCTATACGTATACTTATCCTTAGGGACATCCCTAGACATACCTTAGAAATATGTCTAGGGATCTCACTAATGTTTTCGCATCCTAGTTTCCAAAGGTTGACTAAACATTTCTTCTGATACCAACTATAGAGACCCGAAGCTTAACGTACATAGACATTACATTACTTTTGCGGAATACTCAGTAAATAACAAAAACACACACACACAAGGACCGTAATAGTTTAGTGTCTTTGGAAACTCAGAATATAATCTTCTAATCGTGGTGAAAGATCTTCAACATCTCCCATAAAGATCTTCCTTTTTTTACCTAAAACCTTTATTTATATCCTGGTGAAAAGAAAACATAAAAGGGTGAGCTCAAATGCCCAGTAAGGGTAAACAAACGAAATATCAATCACATCATATTCATAAGAACATAACATTTTGGAAATCTTAACCTGTAAAAGAGATCATAATATCATAACCTGGGATAAATAATAGTAGTGAAATGTAATCCCAATAATAATAACATAAAACATGAAACTTTTTGGCATACACACATAATCATATATAATCATTTCTTATTAGTCAAGACTCAATTCCAAGACTATCTTAGTAGACAAAGTCCATTTCTGAACCGAGTTCATTCCTCGTTTCAGTCCTGTTTCACTGAACCGGTTTAACCTGCCGTTCCATCCATGTCTATCTCATGAGATATAAAATCTTTACCCAATGCATTGGAGGGAGATATAGGTTCGACCCATCTCATAATGAAATCATTCTTACATGTGCCACAATATAAACACAAATCATTCATCATAACCCAAGAATAAAATGGGTTTCATAAACATCATTCCATCATAACATAATCCGTACAAACAATTTGGATATAATTTCATCATTAGAAAATTGAAACCATGTAAATCATAGAGACATGATACTTGAAACATACACATGTTAAATAATGTCATCTTAGATGAAAATGGTTTTGATAAAACACTTGAAATGAATTCTTGGGGAAAATATCATTTTTTCTTCAAAATCATTTTCTTTTCACAAAATGTCATGAAATTTTAAAAGAAAATAATTTTGTTGAAAAATAGTCATGAAATATTTTGGAGTAAGATTCATGAAAATAAGGCTTTATAAAATTGTAAAAATGCTTTCATGCCGTATACGTTAAAAAACATTCATCTCATACTTTTGTCGGAAAAGTCAAAAAGTACCTCGTAACGTAAACAAAAGAAATATTCCTTACATACCATGTAGTAAACGTAAAAAATGGGTAAAAAGGACTTTAAAAATACATGAATACACTTTTATAAAACATGTACATGGATGATAGCAATAAACCCAGTAAATACTTACGAATAAGCAATCTCGGATAAAAATGAGATTTGCAAAATTATCCCTTACCTTAGGTCCGATATGCTTCATACGTATCCGAAACTCCTATAATATGATTTAAATAATGTCATTGACTTATTAATGAATCATATTCATTGTTATGAGATCATATATGGTTCACTTATGACTTTATATTACCCGTTCTCTTGTAAATTCCATGCTAAAGAGCGTTTTGGGTAAAATCGTTTCATTTTTCGTCCGTGTTTTGACTTGTAATTATTCATATGATTACTTAGATCATGATTACTTAATTACAGAATATAAATCATGATTTATATAAAATATTTTCAGAATATACATATATATAATAGACCGATAAATAGAAAGAAATACATCGTTCATGGAGACGGTAGGTCGTACGTACGCATGAACGATGTTTTCGTTTCCTCATTGAATTGAATGGAATTAATTGGATGAAATACATATATATATATATACATAAATTCATTATCATTATTATTTCATATATTTCATGATTACTTATTATACATACTTTATAATCATTTATGAATGGTTAATCATTGAGAATGAATCTCATCGCGTCGTGGAGACGACATTCCGTACGTACGCATGAGCGATGATATCGTTCCCATGAACGTGGAATTTTATTGGAGTGTATGTATACTATTACATAATCAATATCACTTTACAATAATCATATATAGTTATTATTTACACCATTATACCCATCCATGTGAGGTGGTGGTGGAAAATAGATTACACCACGGCGTGGAGACGATATTTCGTACCTACGCACGCGCAGAGATTTCGTTTTCCGTAGGATGGATATATAGTGAAATAGGGTTGTTTCATAATTATAATAACATATCCGTATATGAGTGATACGTATGTTATTACTTCATAATGAAACAACCTAAGAAGAAGAAGTGGAATAAGAAATAAAGGTGAAAGAATCGGAAACGGACATTACCTCTTCTCTGAAGTGCCTCTTTGGGACCTCCTCTTAGGGCACTAAAATTGGTCTTTGAAGAAGACCAGGACCTCTAATATGTTTCTAGGGAAGTGGAGAAGAGAATTTGTAGGGTTTGGCCGTGCTTGAAGGCTCAAAGTGGTGTGAGGAAGAGAGGGAGGAGGTGCCCTTTTATAAGGGAGGAGAGGGGAACCTTTGGAATAACTATAACTATTATTTTAATATAAAGTCATATTCGCTTTTTAATAGCTCCAAATTGAGTTATTCAGAAGCTAAGATGGGTATGGGTTGAAATAATCTCATACAATAGAATTTAGACAAGTTTAGGTTCCTATTTTAACCTTATCATTTAGATTTAACTTTAAGTTAGATAATTTTACTTTTACCGTGTCTTTTTGTGTTCTTACACTATAAGGTTAATAAACTTACTATAACAAGCCAAAATAACCCCAAGTTGTTTATTATTAATATATATAACGTTATCTATGTCATTTGGCCGAACCTTATATTTTTAGGAATATAATAACAATTAATAATATAATATTTGTTTTAAAAACTATTTTATGTCAATTTTGACACTATTTGGTAATTGATTTTTGTGAAAATCATAACAGAATGATTAGTTCGAGAAACGATAATTAAATCAACAATAACATGTTATATTAACATAGAAAATTATTTTAATTCATAAAAAGTCTGTAATTACATTTATTTGGGTATTTATAACATCAATTATGTCAATATTTCATTAATAAGATAATTACTACATAATCATTGTGTCATAAATAAATTAAATTATTTAAAGTCTAAAAATTACAAATAAAATATCATTATGTAGGAAATATTTTTATATTTCTAATTAATATTTATAGTCGAATTTATCTTATGTATAACCTTATATTAAAAATTATTTACTTATTAAACTTTGATTTTAACTATTTTAACCCTTCTTTAAATAAATTAATAATAAATGCCCTAATCTAATCCAAGTGGGCCTAAATGGTCATATTTTATTCCTAAGGTTTTTTTTGTTCGAATTACACTTATCCAATAGAATTAGTACATGTGTTTGGGTAATAATAATATCATTTTTACCCTTAACTACCCTATTTACTTTTAACCATGGTAAATAAAAGTAAAAAGTTACTATTCACCAAAAAATTTTTCATCTCATTGAACCACATTTTACTTACTAACATCAACCGTGTCTCTCTGATTTTTGAAATTCCACTCACAGAAGCGGTAAAATTATGTTTTATGAAAAAATTCAGTTTTTAGCTACCACTTAGTGGTTTCACTATTCAGCAAAAAATGAATGTTTCCAGAAAAATACCAAAAATTAGGCCAAAGATATATTCGATATTATGAATTCAAAAATGATTTTTATTTTACCAAATTCAAAAAATATCAGTTACCTTAACTAATTTAAAAATTAATTCCCATCGTCAAAACAAATAGCGTGTTTTTAAGAGATAATAACTATCAAAAGATTGACACTTGTTTTTGTTTGGTTTAAATGTGAAATTACATCCAATGAACAACATTGTATTAAATTGTAAAAATATATTCTAAATATACTTTAAAACCACTCAAATTAATAATTTATCACTATTAATTATTTCGATTAAAAAGGTTCTTTTTAATTAAAATTTAGTAATTTTCACTATTCATCAGAAAATGATAGTTATCCGAAAAGTACCAAAATTTTACCCTAGGCTAATTTCGATATTCCGAATCCAAAAATGAAATCCATTTTAAATGATAAAATTTATAAAATTTCAAAAAGTGGGTATTACTATTCATAACGACTAGTTCATAATAATATTATAATAATATCTCGTTTAGTGAAACTCGGTATTACGTACTACACACGCTATCGAGGAAGGTCGCGATTGCGTGTAATTCAGCCATGTTAGGGTTGCGTGTTGTGCAAGAATCCTTTGTTGTAACATACAACACAAGACAACAATAAAATTAAAAAGAATATTTCTCATAAAATCTTGGGGTGTTACAGATCATGTATATATTTTATGATTATTACAATAAAATATATGGGTATTTACATATCTATTTTATGATATGTCTTTGATAGGGTTTATGTATCAAAATTTACCAAAATGATAAAGTAGTTTTTTTTCTTAATTTTAGTTTTTTGAGACACATTCAATGAATTTCAAAAGTCGTTCTTTAAAAAATGTTTTTAAAGATTGTATTTAATAAATTATTTTCAAATAAAAATTATTTTAAAAAAACTTCTATTGTTTTTGAGGAATCCTTCATAAGTTTTCAAAGTGTTTTCAATGAAATGGTTTTAAAAATTATTTCAATATTTCTTTATACGTTTTCAAGTTTAATTTCAATGAAAAGGGTTTTAAAATGGTTTTATGTTTCAAAAAGAATTTTTGAAATAATAAAGGATATATTTCTCATTATATTTTGAGGAAAGTTATTTAAAAATTATTTTTCATCTATGATGATATCCATTGATGTTACTCATGACTTTATGAGGAAATGATCCTAAGGTACCATTAAAATTGTTTCTCTAAATGTTTTATGTTTTAATGGCATAATTTATATGAATCCAGTTTCTCTTTTATGGGATACATGTTTGTAAAAACCATTTTTTGTTCATGGTTTATATGCCTTTGAAACCCTATTATTTTTAAGAGTAATTATTTGATTAAATGATTATGAAACCTATATATTTTCTAGAGGTTATATTGTTATGAAATTTTTATGATACCCATTTCATTTCACGGGTTATAATATGATGTTTATAAAACACATATCTTTTTATGGGTCAAGACATTATGAATGTTTTATTATCTTCTGGAACATGCATGAATGGTTTTATTTTGAGACGGTCAGACCAATATTTATTTCCAATTCATTGGGTAAATAATTATATATCAATAGATAATGAAGGGATTAAAGTCTATGGGTTTGATCTAATATGTGAAGATATGGAAACCCGATCCATTACATGGAAAGGACTGTGACTAGGGATGGTCGTGTTTCTTCCCCTGTAGGTGAAATACCAATGAACATGAGAAGAAGGGAAAACCTGATCCACTATGGTAATATGGTGAAAACCGATCCCTTACATGGAAAGGACTACGACTAGGGATGATGGTGTGTCCCGCCCAGCAGGATTAGTCCCCATGAAGTGCCCTGATAAGTTATAACATTCTATATTGACTTATTGGGAATCATATTATATATTCAGGTGTATTACACAATTCCATGACTTGTTCCTATGTTTTTAGTTCATGGATTATGATCTTTATTACCTTATTATTCATGTCTTATAAACTACCAATATTTATTACATGATTTAACTTTATGGTTTTGATATACAGGGTATGATCTTATAATGTTATGATCACATTTCCATTCCCTTATTCTCATTTTTATGCATATATATATATATATCCTATTTCACGCCTTAATGAGCATCTAATATCACCCATTTTTATGTTTCATTCCCCAGTTTATGAGTATATGTATTATTTATTATATGTATTAGAGGTATTCTTGTCATTAAGAACATAGTGATATAAATTTTAGCTCGCTTATGTACTAGTGCTTACATGTCCTTGTTTTTGAAGGCACAGGGCTAATAAGGTATTTCAGTGCCTGTTTGTGTAATGAATTAATTATTCTAAAAAATGATGTAATTTTAATGCATGAAAATGGAGGCTCTCTATAGTTACATTCTCATCTATTCTTGATGTTTCGCTATCAAATATGAAAATCCTCTTTTGAAATATCGGGATGTTTCATAAAACATTTTCATTGAAAATAACCATGGAAACATTTCAAAGAACCTTCAATGAAAACATTAGTCATGAGGGAGGTAAAATCATTCATGATTTTTAATTTGAAAAAACATTCCTTCCATATTTTAGTTATATAAGTCAAAATGTAACTTATTTGGAAAACCATATGAAGTTTCCTTTCAAACCATTTTTTAAAATGTAAAAAATTGGTAAAAATGAATTCAAAAAATCATTGTATAATGGTAGAAACCATATTTAAAACATTTTTATGAAATATTTATAGAGAATAAAAATACCTCCCAATAGATACTTAAATATAAAAAATCTCTAACACATATGTGATTGTGAAATAAAAGCCTTACCTTGAGTTCAACTTACATAAATATCACACTAAACTCCTGTATAATAAATTAAAATTTATTATAATTATATAATATATTCCTTTTTATAATTATAATTTCATATACGATCCCTTTATGACATTTAACAAAACCATTTTATCAACAATACATTCCAAAAAAGTTTTTTTTTCTGTGTGCTGACTGCTTCATTTCTCATGAGTTTATCAGTTTATTAGTTCTAGCCATTGTACCTCTATCATGGTTCCAACATCTCAAAAATATTTTTCATGATATAAATATCATATATATTAATTATATTCAAATTTATAGACATTCTTAAAATTTATATATAGAATAATAAATTACACTGTTCATTGTGTCGGTAGACCGTACGTATAGATGAAATATCTTATTATTTTTTGATGGATGGAATAAAATAATCATAAATATTAATTAACATTTATATGACAATTGTTTTATAATATTTATCATATACATTAATCATTGTTTTCCTAATTAACTTCCATGTAAAATATAAATGGAAAAAGAATCATATCACTTCGTGGAGGTGGTTTCCCACATGATTGAATGAAATACATTATCATTTCCCAAAGGATTTTATTGTAAGTAGGTATATGTGATTATAAAACTCAATAAGTATAATTATTTCATAAATATAATATATAAAATTTAATACCATCATATTAAGCATCCATAAAATATGAAGATGAGAAATTAATTGTATCGATACATAGAGATGGTAAGAGATACCTAGGCATTACAATACTATAAAGACTTGGCATTAAAAAAATACATATTCTAGTTATTTTAGTACAAAAATCACATTATTATCCCAAATATATTTTAGGATTATTTTTTACAGAATTATTAAAAAATATTAGGCAGTAAATCTATGCATTAAAAGTGGCCACTTATACTTAGTATCCATTTTCCCACAAATAAGTAGTTAATAATAAAACCTAGTTTCTCTACATTAAAAATCCTATCAATTTTCCACTTGATATCATACCAGTCCCTAATAATCCTTGTACCATATGATTTTTTTAAAACATTTTATGAGCACAAAAATAATAGTACGGGAAATAAGATTTAGGAAACATTTAGTCTAGTTAAAACCCATAAAAACATTTTCTAAAAAACATACCTTTTACATCGACAAAGGAATCATCTTTTAAAAATGTTGATTATCATAAATTTTTAAAACCAGTATATTTCTATGAAAACTCAATAGTGAGAATAAAAATCTCAGTTGGTAACATGGGGAATAATCTTTCATATAACTTTTAAAAATGGAGTAACCGATATGGACAACCTTCAAATCTAGAGTACCTAATTCATTATAGATTCTAACAAAACCACCCACACATGGTTTATCATAGAACCAACCATCATCGGTTAAAAATGTAAAGACCCGTAAAATTCAAGGGAAATTTTTTCTAAATTATCTTTGGGATTTTACAAGAATGCAGTTTCTGACGGTGCCTGATTCCGAGGCCCGGTGTGCCCGGAATTAATTTCCGATGTTTAGCTCGGGTACGTTCAGTGAACGAACAAGCCAGAATTTCTAACTTTTGAACCGGTGCCCAGAATTGAATTCTGAGGGCACCGATGGAACCGCAGTGCTAGTAATTGTTTAGGAACTCCTATTCTGGAGTTGCGTTTTCACGGGAGGAGTCGTTAATAAATTGTGGCTTAATTGAGGAATGAATAAAATTCTGAGACAATTTTATTTCTTAAGTCTAAGGTAGTTTTATCCTACATGGGGAAGTTGGGGTGGCACCAAACTACCCATGTGAGGATAAATGAGAGGATAATGTGTGGTAGGGCCCACACGAGCCCCCACCTTTTCAAATTCCCCATAACTCCCTAACCCCTTAAACTCTCCATTAAACCTCCCTTGTAATTAAGTGAGTGACATATCCTCTCCTCACTTCCCCTCATTAAATCATGAAAACACTTATTCAATTAATTGAATTAAGTATTTGAATTTTGTATTTTGAACCCATGGCGTGTTATAATAAAATAAGAGGAGCTTATTTTATTTTTTTGGGGGTTAGTTTGGTTGTGTTGTGAAAAGGGTGGAGAGAGCTCTAGCTTTGGAAGAACTTCATTATTCAACGAAGAACGGCGCCTCTTCGACGAAGAACACGAAGAATGTCTCTTCCGCCGTTGAAGCACGATGACGCCATCTTCTTCATCGTTCTTTATCTGAGGCACGGAAAGGGAAGCAATGCCCACGACATCTCCCGACGAGGAACGACTTTTCCAAAGAAGAACGTGAAGTTGCCAACGTCGATTCCTCCTTGGATGCCTCCATCCCACTCCTTCCGGAATAAAGAAGGAAGCATCATTCATGAAGAACGTCGACGTCATCAACGACTTTCTCTTTTCTAACGTCGACGAATCGACGCCGCCTTTCCGCGACTTCGTCAACTCTTAACGAAAAGCGAGGTAGGGGTTTTATTTATTTAATTTGTTCATGAATACCAACTTGATGAACTTTGTGGATTTAAACCTTTTGTTATCGAATAACGTGAGGGGGTCGGACCACACAAACATGACTGACCCTCCTTATTTTTCGTGTTGGTTCTTTTGTGGTTGGTACGGAAAAGCGTGGTGCCGTCACACCACGCGGATTCATACGGAAGATTATGCGCGGCGCCGTCGCGCCACGTCGTGGAAAAGAATTTAAGAACGCGACGCCGTCGGGCTGCGTCGAAGAATACCGAAGACACCGCGACCGGAGCGGGGCCGCGGTGGAGCAGGGTGACCGGTGGCCGGTACTGGGCCGCCGACGACGAAGCTGGAAGGGGACCGGCCATCGCCTGTCCCAATGAACAGGAACAGGCCGGCCAGGTCGGGCCGGCCAGAAAGGGAGGAGCCGGGGGGAAATCAATTCCCCCGGCCAGATCAAAGCGGCCCCAATTATGGGGCCGCAGATTCATGAAACGGGAGGGGCAACACCCCCCCGTGCGAGCTGACAAACGGCTCGGCCGAGCACCGACCACGCGCCCAGGGCACGGGTCGCCGGGCCGGGCCGCGCCGGTCCGGGCCGCGCCCAACCGGTTCGGGCCACGCCGGGTCGGGCCGACCCGGACCCGGGGCGGGTCGACCCGGTTCGGGCCGACCGGGGGGTCTCGGGCCGGGTCGGTCTCGGGCCCGAAACCCCCATTTCCGGACCACTTTCGGTCAAATGCCCATATCTTGAACTGTAGACCTCCAAACGACGTGCCGTTAGCGGAAACACGATCCTTGGATCGAGGCGGTCGTTTCGATATATCGCACTCAAGGTTTCAGATTATTTTGAGTTCGTCCGGGTTGATTCATACACGAAACCAACCGGGCCCTCGGAGCGGAAACGCTCCTATCTTGAGCTTCGGACGTCTGATTGACGTGACGTCGACTTTGTTGAGTTTCTCTTAGTGAGATGGATCTTTTTTCTTACTCCGCTCGAGGTTTGGATGCCTTCAGAGTGCGGTCGGGTTGGTTCGCTCACGAAACCAACCGGGCCCCTGGAACGAGAAAGCCAATAACTCACAGACTGGGCGTCCGATTGACGGGCCGTCTATTTCGTTGAATTCCTCTTGATGAGACAGAACTTTTGGAATACTTCGCCTGAGATTTGGATACAGTTGAATAGTGGCCGGGTTGGATCGCACCCGAAATCCAACCGGGCCCTGGAACGGAAAAGATGATATCTTTCAGACAAGACATCTGTTTGACGAACCGTCAGCCGCGTTGATGATCTCGTTGAGAAACTGTCCCTATGAGCATACCCTATGAGTGTTCGGGGTAAAGTTGAGATACGGATGTGATTGGTTCACTCACGAAACCAACCGGGCCCCTGGGATGAAAAGGCTAGTAACTCACAGACTGGGCGTCCGATTGATGTGCCGTCTGTTGCATTGAGACCCCTACGACGAGGCGTTCCTTTTAGATACTTCTTAGTTGGAATTTGAGATACTTGGAGTATCGACCAGTAGCTCGTGGAGCAGACCCTCCCAGAGACGAGCGTATGGAGTACGGAGATCGTGTAGCTGGCTGGGACCTGAAGACTTCTTGTCCGATTCGAGTCAGAGAGACATGTATAGCCCAGTGGGGAGCACTACTGTGTTTGGGTGGAAGGCCCACAACGGGGAGCACTACTAAGTATGGGTGGCATACCCGTGGTACTCGACAGGAGGAGTACCTCTGTAGGCCATGAGGGGGAGCACTACTGTGTTTGGGTGGCAGACCCCGGCGGGAAGCACTACTATGTGAGGTGGCAGGCCCGCGGTACTCGACCAGAGGAGTACCTCAGCAGTATTAGGTTAGTGAGCAGTACCTCGGAGTCGTGACAGGACTACTGTACACTCTAGAGACGTAGCTCTTCAACAGTTACGGTTTCGATAATGAAAATCCTGGTTTGAGCTGAGACTTTTGACCTTTGTGTTTTCCTCATGATTGAGATGGGTCACTTGATAACTTAGGTATATGTATGGGCATATACCTGGGTAGTGGTTATCCGTTGATTTCATAATCTTTGTGTTACCTCATGATTGAGATGGGTTACTTGATAAATTGGGTATATGTATGGGCATATACCTAAGTATAGATTATCTATTGAGATCTTATTTGTGGTTATCCTTGTTGGTTTTAGTGAGACCTTGAGGGTCTCGGGGTCCCTACTGATTATCGTTATACTCACCCCTACACGGGCTATGACCACACCTCGTTGTGTTGGTTGCAGACGACGAGCAGTGCTGACAGAGGCCGAGTGTTCGAGGACTGGACGGTACCCGGAGGAGGACTACACGACGAGTCAGTACCCGGAGGTGGACTACACAACGAGTCAGTATCTGGAGGAGGACTTCACGGCGAGACGACACACAGAGGAGGTTGACGGGCGAGAGCGTTTAGGAGGATATCTGTACCTACCCTTCAGGTAAGATCCGTGTCGGATGATCCAGGAGCTGCGCTATCTGTACCTACCCTTCAGGTAGGATCCGAGGAGGACGACCCAGGAGCTTCTTCCTTTCTTCCATCTATTTTCCTTTTTCTGTTGTACTTTCGTTTAGTTGTAGCTGCACTTTTAGTTGGGTTTTTATTCTGGCCCATTTTCATTTCAGCACTTCCTTTTGTACTTAGTGTTTTACTTCCGCTTGTACTCTGTGGTGTTTTGTTTACTTTTATAAAGGCAATTCCTTCCCAATTATCGGGATTTACGCCTTTGGTGCTAGTCGCCATCCCCTGGCCTATGGAAGGCGGGCTTGGGGTAGTCACGGCACGGGCCCCGAGGAAGGGTCGTGACAAATTGTTATCAGAGGAGTCGGTTCTACCACAGAACTTATAACTCTGATATTTTCTTTCTATGAATCAATAGTGTTAAGAGTACCGAGTGTGGTCTTCAGTTTAGGGAGTCCAGTGTTGGTGCGGGCAGCCGACGTATCCATACACCAGGACCCTGACAACTGATTTCCGACTTTGTGCATGAAAACACTGATTGTGTGTGTGTTTCCAGAAGTTTTATTTAAATATCAGCTCAAACCAGGTCGGCTCACCAGATTTAAACGTTGACCGTGTCGCATCTATTTAGGATGACTTCACGCAGAGAGTCAGTTGGAGTTCTGAGAGAGTACTCGATGACGGCTCACCGAGCGACGAGGCTCTCGTGCAGGGCCCTTTTTACTATGTTAGCACCTTCGGGTGGTGTACCAGCAGCACCACCACCTGTTGGGCAGCAGATGCCAATAGATATACTAGCAAACTGTGTACGCTGGCAGAGCGCGTTGCATGAGTTCCAGCAGTAGAGGCCTCCGAGGTTACGAGGTGAGACAGTTTCCCAGACAGCAGATCAGTTGCTGGAGGCGATTGCTAGAGTTTTTCCACCTAGCTGAGACATCAGTAGAGTGGATGGTGGACTTGGCCAATAATTTTTTCCAGTGAATGAACATGAGGATGGTCCATATAGTGATGAGGATTCAGTACGTGGACCGATGCCTGAGATAGTGCCTTTGGGTAGTGTGTCAGCTATACATCACAACCTGTTGATCAGCAGTTACAACCGGTGGTACCGGTAGGTGACACGTGTAAGCTTACTGCCTTACATGTGATCTAACTTCAGATACCCTCAAGTTCCAAGGCAAACCTGACTCATAGGCGGCTGAGGACTAGCTTGAGGAGGTGGCCGAGAGTTTTCTAGAGCTTATACAGTTTCGGCGGGACGACGTGTTTATAGCTGAGAATTCATCGAGGCGTACCGAACATACCGGGTACTCGATGAATGCGTTTTGATCAGTGCAATAGAGATCAGACCTCTGAGCATGGTTTGTTTAAGGACTTCTAAGCCAGCACCTTTTCTCTATGCATACCTACTTAGGCTTGGGTGATATAAGGATCCTTTGGGGTTGAGAATTCTTTGCTGATCGAATACAGCCAGAGAATGTTAGAAGTTTGGAAAGTAGGAAACTGACGCCAGTCTTGGAGACTTGGGCATGTAAAATGTTTCAAGAAAAGGAAATGTTAAGGACAGATGAATCTACAGAGCAGCAGACATGGAGGCAGATCTAGGAGAGCAGCTTTTGGTGGTGTACATTTCAAGATGTTACCATCACCCGCCTTTGTAGTCCCCGCTAGACTCAAGGAGTTGGAGAGAAGGGAAAGAGAGTAGCTGCTTGCGGTCATGGAGTGTGACCAAAAAGGGCTCTAAGGATGATTCGAAGTGCGGACTTTGTCTTCTACTAGCTTCCGTAGCGGCAGACATCGAAACGAATCATCCCTTCCTTCCATGAATCTAGTTTCAGACCTGGAGTTTCCGGTTAAGCCGTTGACTTGACCCTCACATCTGGAGATACCTTTGGGAGGAGACTCGATAGTCACACTTTAGCCGACAGTGTGATCTGACCCTTGAGGTGAGAGTCTCAGTTGGGACCTGTTGGTGGCAGCGTCGAGGCCTTACGACGTTAGTTTGAGTATGAATTTGGCAATCACTATTCATACTCAAATTGACGGTATTAGGCAAACGTCGGGATGGGTTTTCCTTGGTCTGCGAAAAGGAAACCCTGGGCAGCACAGGTTAAACTCATTCATGGGAGGGTGCGACCGATCACTCTTGAGTCGGCCAACCTTACCCTCGTGGCAGTAGTTGTTTTTAGTTTTTGTTCTAATCTGAAAAGGGAAGACCTCTAGAGTTTGAGGATGGAGACCACGTTCTTATACGGGTCTCACCTCGACAAGGTTTACGGAGATGAGGCCAAGGCGTCAAGTTATCTCCAAGGTTCAACGGACCTATCTTGGTGCCCAGCAGGATAGGCGAGGTGGTTTACCGCTTCACCATTCCACCTTAGTTGCACCAGGTGCACGATGTTTCCAAGTATCTCAATTAAGGAGATACGTTCTTGATCCTTCACACATCATCGACCTCAGGGAGTTGGACGTCGATGATAGGGCGACATCCACAGAGGTTCTAGTGGAGATCAAGGATCGACAAGAGCGGATCCTACGAGGTTGATCGATTCCTCGGGTGCACTTTCTCTGGCAGTACGGGAACCTCCGGGTGAGCACATGGGAGCGGAAGGCTCAGATGCGTGCTCTGTACAGCTTTTGTAACCCTAGTTTGTGTTAAATCTTTACGAGGACGTAAATCCCTGAGGTGGGAGTAATGTAAAGACCCGTAAAATTCAAGGGAATTTTTTTCTAAATTTTCTTTGGGATTTTACAAGAACGCAGTTTCTGACGGTGCCGGATTCCGAGGCCCGGTGTGCCCGGAATTAATTTCCAAAGTTTAGCTCAGGTACGTTCTGTGAACGAACGAGCGAGAATTTATAACTTTTGAACCGGTTCCCAGAATCGAATTCTGAGGGCACCGATGGAACCGCAGTGCCGATAATTTCTTAGGACCTCATATTCCGGAGTTGTGTTTTCACAGGAGGAGTCGTTAATAAATTGTGGCTTAATTGAGGAATGAATAAAATTCTGAGACAATTTTATTTCTTAAGTCTAAGGTAGTTTTATCCTACATGGGGAAGTTGGGGTGGCACCTAACTACCCATGTGAGGATAAATGAGAGGATAATGTGTGGTGGGTCCCATACGAGCCCCCACCTTTTCAAATTCCCCATAACTCCCTAACCCCTTAAACTCCCCATTAAACGTCCCTTGAAATTAAGTGAGTGACTTATCCTCTCCTCACTTACCCTCATTAAATCATGACAACACTTATTCAATTAATTAAATTAAGTATTTGAATTTTGTATTTTGAACCCATGGCATGTTATAATAAAAAAAGAGGAGCTTATTTTATTTTTTTGGGGGTTAGTTTGGTTGTGTTGTGATGAGGGTGGAGAGAGATCTATCTTTGGAAGAACTTCATTCTTGAACGAAGAACGACGCCTCTTCGACGAAGAACACGAAGAATGTCTCTTCCGCCATTGAAGCACGACGACGCCATCTTCTTCATCGTTCTTTATCCGAGGCACGGAAAGGGAAGCGCCGCCCACGACATCTCCCGATGAGGAACGACTTTTCCAAAGAAGAACGTGAAGTTCCCAACGTCGATTCCTCATTGGATGCCTCCATCCCACTCCTTCCAGAATAAAGAAGGAAGCGCCATTCACGAAGAACGCCGACATCATCAACGACTTTCTCTTTTCTGACATCGACGATTCGACGCCGCCTTTCCGCGACTTCGTCATCTCTTAATGAAAAACGAGGTAGGGGTTTTATTTATTTAATTTGTTCGTGAATACCAACTTGACGAACTTTGTGGATTTAATCCTTTTGTTATCGAATAACGTGAGGGGGTCGCACCGCACAAACACGGACGGCCCTCCTCCTTATTTTTTTTGTTGGTTCTTTTTTGGTTGGTACAGAAAAGTGTGGTGCCGTTGCACCACGCGGATTTATGCGGAAGATGATGCGCGGCGCCGTCGCGCCGCATCGTGGAAAGGAATTTAAGAACGCGACGCCATCGCGCCACGTCGAAGAAAACCGAAGATGTCGCGGCCGGAGCGGGGCCGCGGCGGAGCAGGGTGACCGGTGGCCGGTACCGGGCCACCGGCGACGAAGCTAGAACGGGACCGGCCATCGCCGGTCCCGTTGAACAGGAACCGGCCGGCTAGGTCGGGCCGGCCGGAAAGGGAGGAGCCGGGGGGAAATCAATTCCCCCGGCCGGATCAAAGAGGCCCCAATTAAGGGGATGCGGTTTCGTCAAACGGGAGGGGCAACACCCCCCCGTGTGAGCCGACAAACGGTTCAACCGTTTTGGCCGAGCACCGACCGCGCGGTTCGCCGAACCGGGCCGCCAGGCCGGGCCACGCCGGGTCGGGTCGACCCGGACCCGGGGCGGGTCGACCCGGTTCGGGCCGATCGGGGGATCTCGGGCCGGGTCGGTCCGGGCCTGAAACCCTCGTTTCCAGACCACTTTTGGTCAAATGCCCATATCTTGAGCTGAAGACCTCTGAACGATGCGCCGTCAGTGGAAACACGATCCTTGAATCGTGACGGTCGTTTCGATATATCGCACTCAAGGTTTCAGATTACTTTGAGTTCGGCCGGGTTGATTCATACACGAAACCAACCGGGCCCTCGGAGAAGAAACGCTCCTATCATGATTTTCGGATGTCCGATTGACGTGCCGTCGACTTTGTTGAGTTTCTCATAGTGAGACGGATCTTTTGGCTTACTCCGCTCGAGGTTTGGATGTCGTCGGAGTGTGGTCTGGTTGGTTCGCTCACGAAACCAAACGGGCCCCTGGAACGAGAAAGCCAATAACTCACAGACCGGGCGTCCGATTGACGCTCCATCTATTTTGTTGAATTCCTCTTGATGAGATGGAACTTTTGGCATAATTCACCCAAGATTTGGATATAGTTGAATAGTGGCCGGGTTGGATCGCACCTGAAATTCAACTGGGCCCTAGAACGGAAAAGCTGACATCTTTCAGACAGGACGTCAGTTTGATGAATCGTCAGCGGTGTTGATGATCTCGTTGAGAAACAGTCCCTATGAGTATACCCTGTGAGAGTTCGGGGTAAAGTTGAGATACGTCCGGTATTGGTTCGCTCATGAAACCAACCGGGCCACTGGGATGAAAAGGCTAGTAACTCATAGACCGAGCGTTCGATTGACGCGTTGTCTGTTGCGTTGAGACCCCTACGACGAGGCGGTCCTTTGAGATACTTCTTCGTGGGACTTTGAGATACTTAGAGTATCAACCAGTAGCTCGTGGAGAGGACCCTCCCAGAGACAAGCGTATGGAGTACGAAGACCGTGTAGTTGGCTGGGACCTGAAGACTACTTGTCCGATTCGAGTCGGAGAGACTTGTATAGCCCAGTGGGGAGCACTACTGTGTTTGGGTGACAGACCCACAACGGGGAGAACTACTGTGTTTGGGTGGCAGACCCGTGGTACTCGACAGGAGGAGTACCTCTGTTGGCTATGAGGGGGGAGCACTACTGTGTTTGGGTGGAAGACCCCGGCGGGAAGCACTACTATGTGAGGTGGAAGGCCCACGGTACTCGATAGGAGGAGTACATCAGCAGTCTTAGGTTAGTGGGCAGTACCTCGGAGTCATGACAGGACAACTGTACACTCCAGAGACGGAGCTCTTCAACAGTTACAGTTTCGATAATGAAAATCCTGGTTTGAGCTGAGACTTTTTACCTTTGTGTTTACCTCATGATTGAGATGGGTCACTTGATAACTTAGGTATATGTATGGGCATATACCTGGGTAGTGGTTATCCGTTGATTTAATAATCTTTTTGTTACCTCATGATTGATATGGGTTACTTGATAACTTGGGTATATGTATGGGCATATACCTAAGTAGATATTATCTGTTGAGATCTTCTTTGTGGTTATCCTTGTTGGTTTTAGTGAGAGCTTGAGGGTCTCGGGGTCCCTACTGATTATCGTTATACTCACCCCTGCACGGGCTATGCCCACACATCGTTGTGTTGGTTGCAGATGACAGGCAGTGCTGACAGAGGCCGAGTGTTCGAGGACTGGACGGTACCCGGAGGAGGACTACACGACGAGTCAGTACCTTGAGGTGGACTACACGATGAGTCAGTATCTGGAGGAGGACTTCACGGTGAGACGACACACGGAGGAGGTTGACCGGCGAGAGCGTTGAGGAGGCTATCTGTACCTACCCTTCAGGTAGGATCCGTGGAGGACGATCCAGGAGCTGTGCTATCTGTACCTACCCTTCAGGTAGGATCCGAGGAGGACGACCCAGGAGCTGCTTCCTTTCTTCCAACTGTTTTCCTTTTTCTATTGTACTTTCATTTAGTTGTAGCTGCACTTTCAGTTGGGTTTGTATTCTGGCCCATTTACTTTTCAGCACTTCCTTTTGTACTTAGTGTTTTGCTTCCGCTTGTACTCTATGGTGTTTTGTTTACTTTTATAAAGGCAATGCCTTCCCAGTTATCAGGATTTACTCCTTTTGTGCTAGTCTCCAGCCCCTGGCCTATGGAAGGCGGGCTTGGGGTAGTCACGGCACGGGCCCTGAGGACGGGTCGTGACAAAAAACATAACCATAAAACCTTGTTTTATTATTGAACCATACAGAATTGGATTATAACATAACCACCATTCAAAATAACAATTCCCAATAACTATAACATAAACATAAATCATGGAAAATTTCATTTTAAGAAAATAAACTTTCTATTTTGATATTACTCATTTTAAAAAACTGTTCACATATAATGGAAAACATTTTCTTTTAAAGTAACCATATATAATTATATAGTAAGATTAAAAGTAATAAGTTAATATGAAGGTGTGTAATAATTTCAATTCCATATATGTAAATAAAATCAATTTGAATTTTTTAAAATAAAACATTAAAAGAAGTTATTTATAGGAAAGTCTCATAAAAATATCATATAAATGAAAAAAGCATTAATAAAATTAATAGAATAATTGAATCTAATTTAACTGCACATAAAATAAGTGGAAATATAAAAATATATTCAAATGTAATGTGACACATAATCATAGCACGACATTGTCAAACGAGTGTATGGTTAAGTGAAAAAAATGTAAATTGGTTTAAGAAAGACTTTACCTTAAGTTTACCTCATTAGAATAAGGTCAAAACTTCTATATAATGGTTTAAATATTGTTATTAATTTATTTCATAACTATATTAATATTAATAATATATTATTTTATCCTTTAATGGCATCGTTTTTCCCGTTCATTAATAAAATTTCATTATTTTCTTTGTATTGAGTGTATTAGTTTCATGGTTTCATAGTTAGTTCATTTGTGTATATATATGGATTTTCATTTAAAATGGAAATAATAATCTAGATGTTGAAATAAATTGTAATAATTAAGATTCATAAGTACAATTGGTACCATATATCTGTTTTTATAACATGAAGGTGATTCATTTGAAAAAATTTTATTGATAAATTATTAGTTTATTTTGGTAGTTATTCTGCCCATCATGAACTAGTTTTATTTTATTTAACATTTTGTCTATATATTAGTTATATAATATGAAATAAGTTATAATATAATTATTAAAATCTAACTTAAACATAATAATAGTTTTATGACCATCCTAGAAGGCGGTAATGGAAAACCAATAATCATTATCCACAAAGACGATTAACTACCAAAACTTGGACAATAGTTTCATTTTTCTGAATAAGAGGAGATCAGAAAAAGAATATATACAAGAATTTACATTAGAAACATATCATTATTTTATATAAATGAAACTTTATTTATTAATATTATTTGGATAAATTAGGTTAGTAGAAGGTAAAACAATAAAAGAAATTAAGAGAGGTGGTTTGAGAAAGTTACCTGTTCAATATCACCTCTTTAAAGGGTCCCTTTAAGAACTTGGAATTTTTATTTGGGTGATAAAATCAACACTTTGACATGGGAAGAGTAGGGATGATAGGTTTTGAGATATATTTTAAGAGAATAAATTCTCTCTTGGAGAAAGGGTGTAGTGAGGAGTGGTATTAATATTTGAAGAGGGGGGGGGGTTAGTGATTAAATAATAATAATTTTATATTTAAATAAATCCACATTTGTGTGTAATTAATTCCAAAAATTTATATTGATAATTATTGTTTAAATTATTTTTAATGTTTAGAAACATATAAACCACCATTTTAAGGTTGTAGTTTTTTAGTTATTTTAGGATTTATCTTTTAACTTTATCCCGTTTCATTATTTTACCAGTGTTGTACTAATTTTCTTTCAAACATGATAGATTTTTTATGAATAGAATTGAAAATTAACTTACTATATAATTATTAAAATATTATTCATAATATGGAATAATTTTTAACCAATTTATTTCCAATAAATAGAAAAATAAAATTTAAAAAACCACAGATGAAATGAAAAAGCATGTTTTCAAGAAGTGTATTTTTCAAGAAAAAGATGATTTTAAATTAAATATGTGAATATGAACAATAATTTTATGAAGCTGAATTATTTTTTAGTTATATATGATATGTAAATTTAATTTGAAATATTACCAATTTCAGATTATTTTAATTATCTAAAAATGAGAAATATTATGTACTTTGAAAGAATTAAAGGAAAATCACATTTTAAAACTAAAAAAACGTATTCTAAAATAAAATATATCATTGACTAAAAAATTAAATTTAATAAAATAAAAATAAATAATACTTATTTAAAATTAAATAAAATAAAAAAATAGTTAGAATTTTATATTTTCTAATTTATTGAATATAAAAGATATTTTTATAAAAATCTGTATTTTGCACTATTCACTAAAAACCTAATATATTTCATAAAATTACAAAATTTAACCGAAATTAAATCTTGATATTAAGAATTGAAAAATTAATTTTTTTAAAAAAATCCATTTTCTAAATTTTCTGAAAATTAAATATAATATTAGCTTATAAAATATAACAAAACTCATTTTTAATGATTTTTTTGAAAAATAAGATAAAATTTATAAAAACATGAGAGATTATTTATAAGATTAAATTAATAAAATATAAATTTGTATGACCATTATATATTTAATAACTGTAATATTATTGGTCATTCTCTCTAATTTAATGGCTTGGCTATAATTGTTACATTTACATAATAATTTTCCTTTGTTGGTTTAAGCTCAAAGTTATGTATCTTTTGCGGTATCAAACATATTAATTTAATTTAAAAATTTAAAAATATTTAATTCTACACATAATAATTAATTTTATCCACATAATTTGTACTCGAGATCAAAAACTAGTGATTTAAATTTTCATTATGGATTTTTCAAATCCCAAAATATAAAAAAGATCCATAAAATAGCCTATTAAAATGTGAGGAAGAAAAGATTGAAAGTCACTTGATATAACACATTAAAGATTTCCCAATTGTAAAAAATGTACATGAAAGGAAAAAGATAACACTGATGGACTTATAGAGAGTGATAGAGAACATGGTCCTTGAAAAGTAGACCATCGTAATTCTATAATAGGTTAAAAGGCTATTATTTATCAGAAGAAACGTATATGAATAAAATTTTGTTTCAAAAATATTTTTTATTGAGTTTAGAATTTATTTTACTACCAAGACTGATAACATAAAGAAATATACTTACTTTACAAGTATAATTTCATCCTCAATTATTCACCAAACAATGAGTATGGAAGACAAATTCTTCATAACTAAAGAATTAGAATCAACTTATCTGGATACAAAAATTCACCAAAGCATTATTATATACTCCTCTTGTCTTTATGAGTGAACCAAAACCTAAATTTTTAGTTCAAAATAATGCAATTATCGAAAGATATTAAATCATTATATGTTGAAAATCTACTTTAATCTCTAAAAGTAAACAATACTAACTAATGTTTATCATAGATTATTCATCAAATAATTGTAGTAAAAATTCCTTAAAATATTATAGGATAAAATTGAATCCCAAAAATTGGATTTATTTGATCACATAGTTTTCCAAGAAAAAATCAATTTTTTTTCAAATAATCTCTACCACACTTAAAGGATCGTTCCAAAAATTTAATATTCATAATCAAAGAATCCTCAATGTATACTAATCATTTCCATAAATAATGAGAATCACCATAAATCATAATTTTTTCCAAAATATATTTCATCCATTTTTTATCAAATGTAATCTCATTGTATTCTATTTAACTTAATCATATATGGTTCCCCAAATAGTAGGCATATTTCAAAGTAACATTAATAACTTAATCACAAAATCATTTTCCAAAATCATGGTTATCTATAGGAGAAAATATATTTTCAAAAATAATTTTATTTTTCATTGATAAAATATTTTAAATAAAAAAAAAAAATCTCACACTAACCAGGACTTCAAGTAAAGATCACTTTTCTTCCATCTTGATAAAAACTCTTCAATCTATAGAAATGAACATAATCAAAACCTGAAATTAATTATTTTACATTAAAATTAAACTGGTAATTTTAATTATAATAACCCCGGAAACTTTATTATAATTTAAACTTCAATTCCTTTCTACCAAAATTAATTACCGTTCTAAACACAATATCCAAAAATATCATTAATCTCCTTGAAATAGATCACTTTAAAAAACAGGGGGTGTATAAGACTTAAAATTATAATCATATTTAATCTTTTGAAGCCTATGATGATATCCACAAATCTTAATAAAACATACTAGTATCTAATGTTATCTAATCCCTATTATGATACCAAATATATGGGAAGAACTCTAAACAATACACATTCTAGTAGTTTTAAAAACTAAAATCTCTTTATTTTCTCAATTTTATTTCAGGTTTAGTGTTTTATATAAATAGAAAAATATATTACATAGTAAACCGATACATTTCATTTTTACAATTATACTTAGTATCTATATCTTTCACAAAAAAAAACACTTTAAAAATGATTCATGGTTTCTATTCATGAAAAATATTCTCAATTTATGCCTTGATCTCGTCATTGTAACTAGTATTCCTTAAAACCTATAATTTTTTTTCAAAATTTGGATGAGAAAATAATTTGTAATATACATTAAATAAATTATACTATTTTTTGTTAAAACCGATAAATTTTTTTCATATAAACATACCATTTACCTCGATAAAGGAATCATATTTGAAAAAAGATCAATATCATACCTTTTAGAAGTCAATAAGTTTCTATGACAACTCATTAAAGAGTATATAAAATATAACTCGGTGAATTTGGAAATAATTATACATATCACTCCTTCAAATTGAGTAACATATATTTCCAACCTCCGACTTAGAATCACCCAATGTGTTGGAGGTCATAACATAACCACACATCTTTTGTTTATCACAGAACTAACCGTCGTTGGTTAATAATATTACATATAGTCCTTGGATTATCATAGATCCAACCATGATTGGCTTGTAAAGAAAACACCCATAATCATAAACCATTCCCAAAATCCATAATTTAAACATAAATCATGAAAAATTTCATCATAAAACACTCTTTGATGAAGATAAACTTTCCATTTTGAAATCAATCATTTTGAAAAACTATAACATACAATGGAAAAAATTAATTTGAAAGTAACTATATAAACAAGTAAATTAATATTCAAAATAATAAGGTGACATGGATGTAAGAAATTCCATTCATTATATATATGTAAAAAATATTCCCTTTTAATTTTATTAAAAGAATCTTTAAATAACGTTTTTAAAGGAATGTCCCCCACAAATATCAAATCATTGAAGTTATAATTAATGAAGTGAATTAAATATTTGTATCAACATCAAATTAAACATTAAAAGTGTAAATGTACCATAAGATATTAAAATGTCATTTCACATAAAATCTTATCACAACAAAATCAATGAAGTGGAAGTCTAATCTAATGAATGTAAATTGTGTTAAGAATTCCATTACCTCAGGTTTGACTTCCATGAAAAATGTTCAAACCTCATGTATAATGGTCCAAAGAATATAATTTATTTTTAATAACTATATTAATATTTATAAAACCATATGTGATATTTTTATAAAATCTTACCACCCCTTCATTAATAATATTCCGTTATTTTCATTGTTTAGTGTGTGTTCATTTCATGGTTTCATTGTCCATTCATTTGTTTATAATTATGGATTCTATTTCAAAATGGAAATAATACTTTATAAGTGGAATGAAACGTTAATAATTAACCTCCAAAAGTATAAATGGTCTCACATATCATTTTTTTATAAAATAAGGATGATTCGTTTGATAAAATATTAAGGATAAATGTTTTGTTTATTTTGGTAGTTTTCCAACCATAAAGAACTATCTTTATTTCGTTAAACATTATTTCAATATATTAGTTCAAGAAGAAGAAATAAGATATTTTATAATTATTAAAATATAATTTTTTCATGATTATAGTTCTATTATCAGAATTGAAGGTGGTAAAGGAAAAAGAATAATCATTATTATAAGGACCCGACCTTAAACATTACATAATCTTGAATTAAATGAATAATTCACATTGAGGATCTTTTTAGGTTTAGAGTTTTAGATAATAAGGCCATAACTTTTACATATCAACATTAAAATTACATGTAGACACTACAACTCAATACCCATTATTTTTAATAAAAAAAACTCATCAAAAGAAACATGTCTAGTTCCATGTTTTAGACAACATGAATTTTCCTAGATCCCATCCATGACCCTATTCATCTTTAAGTCCTGTGGAAAACATTTCAAAAACATGGGATGGGCATAAAAATCTTAGTAAGGGTTATCAAATAAGGAAATGAAACATTAACCCTTCAATATATACAAATCAATGAAACCAATACTTTTTAATCATATCATACCTAACGAAATCATAAGATTTATGAATAACACACAAAAATCATAAACCATAAAGGTAACTTATTACATTCATAACATAATTACATTGTAGCTATCACAACTACATAGGGAGTCACATTTGGAATGCCCATCAGAGTTTATTCTATAATTCTCTAAGGATAAACATTAACATTTACCTCCATCACATTACACAATGCATTGGAGAGCTACCTCGGGCTCACCTACCGTAGGTTTATCACAAAACCACCTGCATATGTAAAAAATTCCCAAGAACGATAATATATTCAAAAAATATAAAATAAACATAATGGAAAGATAAAATTTCAACATTATAAAGAAAATATATCATTAAAATATATTGACATTACAAATCCATTATCATAACCATATTCAATAACGAAATACATAAAATAGTATATGGTATTTATTTTCCTTTTAAAAACATTTCGGCCTGTTAAGGAAGCCAAAGATCAAATAAAAATCGTGGTGGAAGAAAAGGTCATTGTCACTACTTATGTTAAAAAGAAACATTATTTTTTTGTCGTTTAGTAAAGAACCTCATAGGAAAATATTCCCTTTTTAATGAAATGAATATTAAAAGTTATTTATACACCATATAAAAGAAATAAGAAAATAAAACAAAATATTCCTCAATGAAACGAGATTGAGACGAAGTCCCTTACAAAAATAATTTTATAAATAAAATAGGTTGATTATGTGTATTCAATAAAAGAACACATAAATCATGTATAAATAAAAGATAATATATAAAAATTAATTTCTCACGTAATAATATCATGAAATAAACAATAAGTATAAGATCAACCCAAAGAATGGAATTTGGGTTCAGAAATTCCCATACCTTGTGTCCGACATGACCCGACCATTCTTTAATCTCCTAAATAATAAAATAAATTTAATTTATACTTTCTTAAGAACCTTTTTCATGTTTATTATTCCACTTATATCACTTATTAACTTGTTATAAACATTATGTAATCATTTAAGTTATTAACAACTGTTTCGTCGATATTTGGTACTTGAGTAAAAATGAACACCTTATAATTACAAGTTGTCCATGTAGTCCACAATAAACTATCTCTAGAATGATATTCATGATTTAGATATCATATAAATCATATATATCCAGTATATATATGTATTTATAATAGTATATAACATTTGGAGATAGGAAATGAAATGCACCATTCATAGAGGCAATAAGCCGTACGTATGCATGAATGCTTCTTCCATTTATATTTACCATTTTAATGGGATTTAAACATAATGATACATCGGTGTATTATAATTATAGTATAATATCATATATAATATCATTAAATCCATTGTTTATACATCCGACATAAGGCATTAACAAGTCATATCACTTTGAGGGGTCAGTAGTCTGTACTTCTAAAAATAAATTATCACGTTTACCCATTATAGAAACCATAAAGTTATGATATAAATGAAAAAAACAGAATAATAAAATAAAATATAATCATAATATATATCATATTTAAATATAGTGCGACCATAATGGCCACCATGAGAGGTGATAGGAGTAAATTGAACAATCATCGTTTTGTGAGGCGTTAGTTTTCCATCCAGAGAAACATTAAGTTATTTACCCATTCGATGGAGGTGTGTGAATGTTTTGTAAGAATAATTCTCACAACAACATTATAGTATATTTATTATAATGTTTTTGTTATAAAATAAAGTAATAATATGATTTTAGGTGTTTGGAGAAGTAAAATAAAATAAAAGAGCTTAAGAGAAGACGTTACCTTTGAATGGGGTAACTCCCTTTGGTTTGAACAAAAAGTGTATCTTGAAGTGATTTTTGTCTATGGTGACGATTCTAGGATGCATAAAGGGATCTTGGAAGCTTGTTTTAGCAGAGTTTGTATGAGAAAAAGTCTTGAGAAGTGTGAGGAATGAGTTAGAAGTGAGGGGACTTTATAAGGTAGAGGAGGGGCTCTTTTGGAAAGTTTGAAACAATTATTTTATTATAAACTCATATTTGGTTTCAAAAGGTCAAATAATCATTAAAATAAAATTTAATATGACTCATTTTCGAAATAAAATCTTCAAATAAGAACTTTACAGGATTTTGATATTGTTTTAATATTTATAATCTTATTTATTTAAATCATTTATTAATGAGGGAAATATTGTATCATTATTGTGTCATAAATAATTTAATTTCTTTGATGTAAAAAAATTGTAAAAAAATTCCATGATGTAGGAAAGATTTTTATATTTCCAATGAATATTTATAGTCGAAATTATAACTTATATAACCCCATGTAAAAATTTATTTACTAAAAGATATTTTTTTATGTCATTTTTGTCTTTACTTTAAATTAATTAATATAAAGTTTCATTATTACTCCGATGTGGCTCCATGGGGTCCCAAATTCGACCCAAGGATTCCCATGGTCGTATATGTATCAGAAAAAAGGCTTAGGACACATGTTAGAGTAATTTAATATTATTATAATATTATATTTTATCCTTATTTATTATATTTACCCTTTAATCATGGTATATAAAATATTTACTGAAGTAAATATTCAAAATGTATAAATTTAAAAGATACCTATTTAAAAAATTTGAAACTACTAATTCAAAATATGGAATTCATTTTTATAAATTCAAAACACTTTCATGGAAGAAATTAATTTAAAATTAATTCCCGCTGTCAAAATAAATAGCGTGTTTTTAAGAAATAATAACTATCAAAAGATTGACATTTGTTTATGTCCAATTTCAAAATGAAATAATTTCCAATGGGAAAAAATTATATTAAATAATAAAAATATATTCTAATTAAACTTTAAAACTCATTAAAAAGATAATCTAACCATATAAATAAATTAGATAAAAAGGAAGATTTGAATTAAAATACAGTATTGTTTCACTATTCATTAAAAAATGAATTTTATCAGAAAAAAACCAAAATTTTATCCAAAGTAAATATTGATGTTCCTATTATAAAGATGTATTTTACTTTTTCAAATATAACATATAAGAGTGACAAAAACAATATTTAAAGAGGTTTCATCACTAAAAGGCGGTAAATCGACCTTTAAAGAAAATTATGTCTAAAATTAAATTCATTCACATTTTAAGCCTCTAACATTTATTGGATAATTGTAAAAACATTTAACAAACATATATAATCATATTTTACTTATTTCTATTCATTCCTACCAATACAATAGCTTGGAATGAACTACCATTTAAAATAACAATATTATATTATTAGTGTGCAACGTAAGATTTCAAAGAAACATGTTTTTGTGTATCAGGTATGCCATTGAACATAGCATCCCCTTTAAATTAAAATTAATATTTAATAAACAAATATTAATAAATATGTGAAGTTTCTTGTTATTTATTTATCTGGGATGTTACATCCTTCCCCACTTTTGGGAATTGCGTCCTCACAATTTTAAAACTGGGCTTAGAAACATCCTTAAAAGTCCCTCATATGAAAAGTGTCAGTAAAACTATCAATTTAAAAGAAATAAAGAGAAGTAGAAAGGTCACCCAAGATAAACCATAATAGGATTCTATATAGGAAAACATGGATATAGAAGAGAGAACAAATGGTCACGTTCTGATGGAGAGTGATAGAAAACATGATTAAGAGAAAGTTAACAACCAGAAAATCAAAAACATATGATGTGTTAAACAGTCTTTGATTATGTAATACGAAACGTAAACCAACAACATTTTTGTATTAAGTTCCTTGTAATAATTTTGAAAAATTCATTTACTATTTAGAATAATAACATAAGGAAATATACTTACCTTTTAGTAGACTTTCATCATTCAATAAGTTTCTACCAAAAACTAATCATCTCTCCAAGAAATGAGCTTTCAAAGAGACCCGGCCACATCAAAAGAACAAGAATAATCTTATAGAGAATACCATAATACAAAAAAAAGAACTACATATTTCCCTTGCCTTTAGACATCAAATAAAACCAAAATGGATTATGAGAGATCAGATAATACCCAAAAGGACAATCTTTTACAAGAAGAAAAACTACTCTTAATCTCCAAAATTTTTCAAACAAAACCCAAAGATCAATAATGACCATTCAATAAACAACTGTTCCTAAATGTTTTCAAAATTAATCTAAACAATGAATGTAACCCAAATACCATAAAGATTTAATTACATAGACTTGTAAGATATATTATAACATTTATCTCCAAATAACACCAGTTACTCATAACGTCTCATATTGAAATGTAATTAACCTAATCCCTTATTCTCCATAATTGGTTAATCATTTTCATAAATAAATAAAATCTTCATATGTACACTATAAAGATATATATTCTTCTAAACTAAAATTTCAACCACTATCCCACAATTAAAATCCCATAGTACTATATCTTCCACAGACATATAGTGTTTCCTCAAAAGAGAGAACGTCTTCCACAAAAACCTTTATCAGTTAATCACTAAATCATTTTTCCATACTATCTATATCCATTTGATAAAACATAAGTTCCCAAAATCAACATATTCTTATTCCATAAAATCATTTTACTAAAATAATAAGTCATACTAACCAGGGACATCAAGTAGGATTGTAATAGGTGATGCGTCCTTATCACCCTTCAGTTGTGGGTTTGATTCAGGCAGCTTTTCTAGATGCAATGGGTTTTCACCCATCCTACAATGTGCCCTTTTTATAAAACTCAAAAATAACCCTAACATGTTTCAACCTCAATGGTTTCTTTAAACCTCTCATTTTCATCCAAATTCATTATGATCTCAACATCTTAATTCTTGAAGTCTTATTTCACCACCATATGATAAAATAAAATGATCCCCAAAGTGAATAAACATAATACCTTGACCATGGTGTCCATTTAATTTTATCTTCATCTTGTTCACATAGGTAGAAGACCCAAGCATTGAAAAAATGATTTAGAGATCCTTCAAAATCATTTTCTTCCTATATCCAAATACACCTTGTACAACATGGGTCATATGGGTGTTTATAGAAAAATAGTTTTTCAAAATAATCATGCATTACATATAATTTGAAAACATCTGATAAAACATGATTTCTATAAAATAGTTGGACCGAATTTGAGTGAAAAATTTCAATTAACGGTCCTTTTAAAATTCCATAAGTATGTATTGGGAGACTATATTATAAAAGAAAATATAAATAGGTTGCGCACATGTGTTCTTATTTAGCACCTTTTTCAAAATCATAATATCCTTCAAAATATTGTGACATGTTAAAATATTTTTAAATGCCTTGATAATATTTACCTTTCTTTAAAATATGAGAATATTGTGAAAATATGATTTGTTTAAATACAACCCATGATCCACAATGATAATGAGGCATAGTGGAGGTGTTTAATATCTCAAACAACTTCTTGCAAGTGATTTGTAAGCTAGAGAATGTCCCACAGTCATCCTAACATGACTTTGTAATAATTATTGCAAGCAAGGCGTCGAGAAGAGATAAGAATGTCATTTGAGATCCTCCTCTTTCCATCTGTAACTAACTTTCCTTGATCTGCAAAAAGATATAAAACAAGGATTTAACTGAAATTACAGACCTAGGGAATAACCATGTGTTTAACGAAAACTCTAAATACCTGAATATGTCTAAACCAACCTCTGATACCAATAATAAGGACCTAACCTTAAAAATTACATAATCCTAAATTAAATATCTAATTCACATTGAGGATATTTTTAGGATTAGAGTTTTATAGAATTATGACATAACTATTACATATCAACTTGAATATTACGTGTAGACACTACTACTCAGTGTTAATTTTTTAAAATAAAAACCCTTAAAAAGAAACAGGTCTAGTTCCATGTTTTAGGCAACTTGAATTTTCAATGATCCCATCCTTGACCCTATTCATCTTTAAGTCTTATGGAAAACATTTCAAAAACATGGGATGAGGATAAAAAGCTCAGTACGGGTTATAAAATAAGGAAAGGAAACATTAACCCATCAATAAATACAAATAAATGAAACCAATACTTTTCAATCATAACATACCGTGTGAAATCATAAGATTTATGAATAACACACAAAAATCATAAACAAACAAGGTAACTTATGGTATACATAAAATACATACATTGTAGCTATCACTGCTACATAGGGAGTCACATTTGTAATTCGCATCACAGTATATTACCTAAATCTCTTAGGAGAAACATTAACAATTACCTCAGTCATGTTACCCAATGCATTGGAGATCTATCTCAGGATCACCCGCCCGAGGTTTATCACGGAACCACTTGTATACATATACAATACCCAAGAACCATAACATCGTCATTACACATTAAACAAACATAAAAGAAAGATAAAATTTCCCCATTCTAATCAAAATATATCATTTAAATATATTGACATAACAAATACATTATCAAAACCATATTCAATACCAAAATTCATAAAATATTATATGGTATTTATTTTCTTTTTAAAAACATTTCGGCTTATTAAGGAAGCCAAAGATCAAATAATACTCACGGTGGAAGAAAAAGTAATTATCACCGCTTTTGTTAAAAATAAACATTATTTTTTTGTTGTTTAGTAAAATTCCTCGTAGGAAAATATTCCCTTTGAATGAAATGAGAATTCAAAGGTATTTATAATCGTATAAAAGAAGGTTGAGAATATAACAAAAAATTCTTCAATGAAAGTAGATTGAGACGAAGTCCTTTACAAATATCATTTTATAAATAAAATAGATTGATTATGTGTATTCACTAAAAGAACACATAAAGCATGTATAAATACAAGATAAAACACTCTTTGATGAAAATAAACTTTCCATTTTTAAATAAATCATTTTGAAAAACTATAAAATACAATGGAAAAAACATAATTAGAAAGTAACTATATAAAAAAGTAAAGTAAGATTCAAAATAATAAGGTTACATGGATGTAAGAAATTCCATTCATTATATATATGTAAAAAATATTCCCTTTTAATTTTATTAAAAGAATCTTTAAATGACATTTTTAAAGGAAAGTCCCTCAAAAATATCAAATCATTGATGTTAAAATTAATGAAGTGAATTAAATATTTGTATCAACCTTAAATTTAACATTAAAAGTGTAAATAGAACATAAGATATTAAAATTCCATTTCACATATCATTTTATTATAAAATAAGGACAATTCATTTGATAAAATTTTAATGATAAATGTTATGTTTATTTTGGCAGTTTCCTCCCATAAAGAACTAGTTTCATTTCGTTAAAAACTATTTCAATATATTAGTTCAAGAAGAAGAAATAAGATATTTTATAATTATTAAAATATAAAATTTTCATGATTATAGTTCTATTATCAGAATTGAAGGTGGCAAAGGAAAAATAATAATCATTATTATAAGGAACTGACCTTAAACATTACATAATATTGAATTAAATGAATAATTCACATTGAGGATCTTTTCAGGTTTAGAGTTTTAGAGAATTAGGCCATAACTTTTACATATCAATATTAAAATTACATGTAGACACTACTACTCAATACCCATTATTTTTAATAATAAAAACTCATAAAAAGAAACATGTCTAGTTCCATGTTTTAGACAACATGAATTTTCTTAGATCCTATCCATGACCCTATTCATCTTTACGTCCTGTGGAAAACATTTCAAAAACCTGGGATGAGCATAAAAATCTTAGTAAGGGTTATAAAATAAGGAAATGAAACATTAACCCACCAATAAATTCAAATCAATGAAAAAAATACTTTTCAAAAATATCATACCTTACGAAATCATAAGATTTTTGAATAATACACGAAAATCATACATCATAAAGGTAACTTATAACATTCATAACATAATTACATTGTATCTATCATAGATACATAGGGAGTCACATTTGTAATACCCATCAGAGTTTATTCCATAATTCTCTTAGGATAAACATCATCGTTTACCTCCATCACGTTACCCAATGCATTGGAGAGCTATCTCGGGCTCACCTACCGTAGGTTTATCACAAAACCACCCGCATATGTAAAAAATTCCCAAGAACCATAATATATTGAAAACATATAAAATAAACATAAAGGAAATATAAAATTTCAACATTCTAAAGAAAATATATCATTAAAATATATTGAAATAACAAATCCACTATCAAAACCATATTAAATACCAAAATACATAAAATAGTATATGGTATTTATTTTCCTTTTAAAAACATTTCGGCTTGTTAAGGAAGCCAAAGGTCAAATAATAATAGTGGTGGCAGAAAAGGTCATTGTCAATGCTTATGTTAAAAAGAATCATTATTTTTTTTGTCTTTTAGTAAATAACCTCATAGGAAAATGTTCCATTTTAATGAAATGGATATTAAAAGTTATTTATACACTATATAAAAGAAATATGAGAATAAAACAAAATCTTCCTCAATGAAAGGAGATTGAGACGAAGTCCCATACAAATAAAATTTTATAAATAAAATAGATTGATTATGTGTATTCACTACAAGAACATAGAAGTCATATATAAATAAAAGATAATATATCAAAATTAATTTCTCACATAATCATAGCATGAAATAAACAATAAGTAGAAGATCAACCCAAAGAATGGAATTTGGGTTTAGAAGTTCCCTTACCTTTTGTCCGACTTGACCCGACCATTCTTTAATCTCCTGAATAATAAAATAAAGACAATTTTACTTTCTTAAGAACCTTTTTCAAGTTTATCATTCCTCTTATATCACTTATTAACTTGTTATAAACATTATGTAATCATTATGTTATTAACGGCTGTTTCGTCGATATTTGGTACTTGAGTAAAAATGAACACCTTATAGTTACAAGTTGTCCATGTAGTCCACAATCCACTATCTCCAAAATGATATTCATGATTTAGATATCATATAAATCATATATATCCTGTATATATATGTATTTATAATATTACATAACATTTGGAGATAAGAAATGAAATGCACCATTAATGGAGACTTTAAGCCGTACGTATTCATGAATGCTTCTTCCATTTCAATTTATTATTTTAATGGGACATAAACATAATGATACATAGGTATATTATAATTATAGTATAATATCATATATAATATCATTAAATCCATCATTTATACATCCCAAATAAGGCATTAACAAGTCATATCACTTTGAAGGGTCAGTAGTCTGCACTTCTAAAAATAAATTATCGCATTTACCCATTACAGAAACCATAAAGTTATGATATAAATGAAAAATACAGAAGAATAAAATAAAATATAAACATAATATATATCATATATAAATATAGTGCGACCATAACAGCCACCATGATAGGTGATAGGAGTTAATTGAACAATCATCGTTTTGTGAGGCGTTAGTTTTCCATCCAGAGAAACATTAAGTTCTTTACCCATTCGATGGAGGTGTGTGAATGTTTTGTTAGAATAATTCTCATAAAAATATTCTAGTATATTTATTATACTGTTTTTGTTATAAAATAAATGAATAATAAGATTTTAGGTTTTTATAGAAGTAAAATAATACAAAAGAGCTTAAGAGAAGACGTTACCTTTAAATGGGGTAACTCACTTTGGTTTGAACAAAAAGTGTATCTTGAAGTGATTTTTTCCTATGGTGATGATTCTAGGATGAATAGAGGGATCATTGAAGCTTATTTTAGAAGATTTTGTTTGAGAAAAAGTATTGAGAAGTGTGAGGAATGAGTTAGAACTGAGGGTTTTTTATAAGGGAGAGGAGGGGCTCTTTAGGAATGTTTGAAACAATTATTTTATTATGAACTCATATTTGGTTTCAAAAGGTCAAATAATCATTAAAATCAAATTTAATATGACTAATTGTCGAAATAAAATCATCCAATAAGAACTAGACAGGTTTTTGATATTGTTTTAATATTTATAATCTTATTTATTCAAATCATTTATTAATGAGGTAAATATTGTATCATTATTGTGTCATAAATAATTTAATTTCTTTGATGTCAAAAAATTGTAAAAAAATACCATGATGTATGAAATATTTTTATATTTCCAATGAATATTTATTGTCGAAATTATAACTTATATAAACCCATGTAAAAATTTATTTACTAAAAGATATTTGTTTATGTCATTTTTGTCTTTACTTTAAATTAATTAATATAAAGTTTCATTATTACTCCGATGTGGCTCCATGGGGTCCCAAATTCGACCCAAGGATTCCCATGGTCTTATATGTATCTGAAAAAAGGATTAGGACACATGTTAGAGTAATTTAATATTATTATAATATTATATTTTATCCTTATTTATTATATTTACCCTTTAATCATGGTATATAAAATATTTACTGAAGTAAATATTTAAAATGTATAAATTTAAAAGTTACCTATTTAGACAATCTGGACCTACTAATTCCAAATATGGAATCCATTTTTCTAAATTCAAAACAATTTCGTGGAAGAAATTAATTTAAAATTAATTCCGGTTGTCAAAACAAATAGCGTGTTTTTAAGAAATAATAACTATCAAAATATTGACATTTGTTTATGTCCAATTTCAAAATGAAATTATTTCCAATGGAAATAATTATTTTAAATAGTAAAAATATATTCTAATTAATCTTTAAAGATAATTAAAAATACAATCTAACCATATAAATATATTAGATAAAGAGGAATATTTGAATTAAAATACAGTATTGTTTCACTATTCATTAAAAAATGAATTTTATCAGAAAAATACCAAAATTTTATCCAAAGTAAATATTGATGTTCCGATTCTAAATAAGTATTTTATTTTGTCAAATATAACATATAAGAGTGACAAAACTAGATTTAAAGAGGGTTCATCATTAAAAGGTGGCAAATCGACCTTTTAAAGAAAAATATGCCTAAAATTAAATTCATTCACATTTTTAGCCACTAACATTTATTGGATAATTGTAAAAAAATTTGACAAACATATATGATAATATTTTATTTATTTCCATTCATTCCTGCCAATACAACATCTATGAATTAACTACCATTTAAAATAACAATGTTATATTATTAGTGTGCAACGTAAGATTTCAAAGAAACCTGTTGTTGTGTATCAGGTACGCCATCGAAAATAGAATCCCATTTAAATTAAAATTAATATTTAATACACAAATAATAATAAATATGAGAAGTTTCTTAATATTTATTTTTTTGGGATGTTACATCCTTCCCTCCTTTGGGGAATTGCATCCTCGCAATTTTAAAACTGGGCTTAGAAACTTCCTTAAAAGTCCCTCATAGGAAAAGTGTCAGTAAAACTATCACTTGAAAAGAAAGAAAGAGAAGTAGAAAGGTCACCCGAGATAACCCATACTAAGATTCTATATAGGAAAACATGGATATAGAAGAGAGAAAAAATGGTCAGGTTCTGATGGAGAGTGATAGAAAACATGATTAAGAGAAAGTTAACCACCAGAAAATCACAAAGTTATGATGTGTTAAATAGTATTTGATTATATAGTAGGAAAAATAAACCAACAAAATTTTTGTATTATGTTCCTTATCATAATTTTGAAATATTAATTTACTATATAGAATAATAACATAAGGAAATATACTTACCTTTAATTAGACTTTCATCATTCAATAAGTTTCTACCAAAAACTAATCATCTCTCCAAGAAATGAGCTTTCAAAGAGACTTGGCCACATCAAAAGAACAAGAATCATCTTCTAGAGAATCCCATAATCCAAAAAAAACTACATATTTCCCTTTCCTTTAGACATCAAATAAAACCAAAATGGATTGTGAGAGATTAGATAATACCCAAAAGGAAAATCTTTTACTGGAAGAAAAACTACTCTTAATCTCCAAATAACACCAGTTACTCATAATGTCTCATATTTAAATGTAATTAACTTAGTCCCTTGTTTTCCATAATAGGTTAATCATTTTCATAAATATATAAAATCTTCATATGTACACTATAAAGACATAGATTCTTCTAAACTAAAATTTCAACCATTATCCTACAATTAAAATACCATAGTATTGTATCTTCCATAGGCAAATAGTGTTTCCTCAAAAGAGAGAACGTCTTCCAGAAAAACCATTATCACTTAATCACTAAATTATTTTTCCATGATAAGTATATCCATTTGATAAAACATAAGTTCCCAAAATCAATATATTCTTATTCCAAAAAATCATTTTACTAAAATAATAAGTCATACAAACCAGGGACTTCAAGTAGGATTGTGGTAGGTGATACACCCTTATCACCCTTCAGTTGTGGGTTCGATTCATGCAGCTTTTCCAGATGCGATGGGTTTTCACCCATCCTACAATGTACCCTTTTTATAAAACTCAAAAATAACCCGAACATGTTTTAACCTCAATGGTTTCTTTAAGCCTCTCATTTTCATCAAAATTCATTATGATATCAACATTTTAATTCTTGAAGCCTTATTTCACCACCATATGATAAAACAAAACCATCCCCAAAATGAATAACATCATACCTTGATCATGGTGTCCATTTGGTTTCATCGTCATCTTGTTCACATAGGTAGAAGATCCATGCATTGAAAAAATGATTTAGACATCCTTCAAAATCATTTGTTTCCTATATCCAAATACACCTTGTACAACATGGGTCTTATGGGTGTTCATAGTAAAATTGTTTTTGAAAATAATCATGCATTACATATAATTTGAAAATATCTGATAAAACATGATTTCTATAAAATAGTTTGACCGAATTTGAGTGGAAAGTTTCAGTTAATGGTCCTTTTAAAATACCATAAGTATGTGTTGAGAGACTATATTGTAAAAGAAAATATAAATAGGTTGCGCACCGGTGTTCTTCTTTAGCACATTTTTCAAAATCATAATACGCTACAAAATCTTGTGATAAGTTAAAATATTTTTAAATTCCATGATTATATTTACCTTTCTTTAAAATATTAGAATATTTTGAAAATAGGATTTGTTTAAATACAACCCATGATCTACGATGATAATGAGGTATAGTGGAGGTGTTTAATATCTCAAATAACTTCTTGCAAGTGATTTGTAAGCTATAGAATGTTCCACAGTCATCCTAACATGACTTTGTAATAATTATTGAAATCAAGTCATCGAGAAGAGATAAGATTGTCATTTGAGATCCTCCTCTTTCCATCTGTAACTAACTTTCCTTGATCTGCAAAAAGTTATAAAACAAGGATTTAACTGAAATTACAGACATAGGGAATAACCACGTGTTTAACAAAAACTCCTAATCCCTAAAGATGTCTAAACCAACCTCTGATACCAACTATAAGGACCCGACCTTAATCATTACATAATCTTGAATTAAATCAATAAATCACATTGATGATATTTTTAGGATTAGAGTTTTATAGAATTAGGCCATAAATATTACATATCAACATGAATATTACATGTAGACACTACTACTCAGTATCAATTTTTTTAAAATAAAAACCCTTAAAAAGAAACAGGCCTAGTTCCATGTTTTAGAGTACTTGAATTTTCCAAGATCCCATCCTTGACCCTATTCATCTTTAAGTCCTATGGAAAACATTTCAAAAACATGGGATGAGGATAAAAAGTTCAGTAAGGGTTATAAAATAAGGAAAGGAAACACTAACCCATCAATAAATAAAAATCAATGAAACCAATACTTTTAAATCATAACATACCTTGCGAAATCATAAGATTTATGAATAACAAACATAAATCATAAATCATAAAGGTAACTTATGGTATACATAACATACATACATTGTAGCTATCACTACTACATAGGGAGTCACATTTTTAATACCAATCACATTATATTCCCTAAATCTCTTTGGATAAACATTAACGCTTACATCCATCATGTTACCCAATGCATTGGAGAGCTATCTATGGATCAACTGCCCGATGTTTATCACGAAACCACTCGTATACATATATAATACCCTAGAACCATAACAACATCATTACACATTAAATAAACATAAAAGAAAGATAAAATTTCCCCATTCTAATCAAAATATATCATTTAAATATATTGAAATAACAATTCCATTATCAAAACCATATTCAATACCAAAATACATAAAAGAGTGTATGGTATTTATTTTCTTTTTAAAAACATTTTGGCTTGTTAAGGAAGCCAAAGATCAAATAGTACTCGCGACGGAAAAACGGTAATTGTCACCACATATGTTAAAATAAGCATTATTTTTTTGTTGTTTAGTAAAATTCCTCGTAGGAAAATCTTCCCATTAAAGGAAATGATAATTCAATGGTATTTATACATCATATAAAAGAAGGTTGATAATAAAACAAAAAATGCCTCAATGAAAGTAGATTGAGACGAAGTTGCTTGCAAATATCATTTTATAAATAAAATAGATTGATTATGTGTATTCACTAAAATAGCACATGAAGCATGTCTAAATACAAGAAAAGATATCAAAATTCATTTCTCACATAATCATATCATGACATAAATAATGAGTAGAAGATTAACCCAAAGAAAGGAATTTGGGTTAAGAAGTTCCCTTACCTCATCTATGACATGACCCGAGCGTTCTTTAATATCCTAAATAATAAACTAAAGTTCATTTATAATTTCTTAAGAACCCTTGTCAAGTTTATTATTCCTTTTATATCACTTATTACAGTTTTATAAACATTATGTAACCATTTACGTTATTAACTGTTGTTTTGTCTATATTTGGTACTTGAGTAAAAATGAACAACTTATAATTACGAGGTGTCCATGTAATCAACAATCCCCTATCTCCATAATTATATTCATGATTTATATACCATATAAATCACATATATCTAGTATATATATATATTTATAATAGTACATAACATTTGGAGATAAGAAATGAAATGCACCGTTCATGGAGACGGTAAGCCGTACGTATGCATGAACGCTACTTCCATTTATATTTCTTATTTTAATTTAATTAAAACATAATGATTCATAGGTATATTATAATTAAATTAGAATATAATATATTATATCACTGAATCCTTCGTTTATACGTCCCACAAAAGGCATTAACGAGTCGTATCACTTTGAGAGGGCGGTAGTCCACACCTCCTAAAATGAAATTATCACATTTAACCATTATAGAAACCGGAAAGTTATTCTATAAGTGAAAAATAAAGAATCATAAAGAAAATATACACTAAATATATATCATATTTAAATACTATGACACTATAATGCCCACCATGAAATGCGGTAGGAGTTAATTGGACAATCATCGTTTCGTGAGGCGTTAGTTTTCCATCCACAGAAACATTGTGTTCTTTACCCATTTGATGGTGGTGTGTGTAAGTGTAGTTAGAATACTTCTCATAACAACATTCTAGTATATTGATGATACTGGTTTTGTTATAAAATAATATAATAATAAGATATAAGGTTTTGGGAGAAGTAAAATAAAACAAAAGAACTTAAGAGAAGACGTTACCTTTAAATCGGGTAACTCCCTTTGGTTTGGACCAAAAGGGTTTCTTAAAGTACTTTAAACCTAAAGTAAGGCTTCTAGGATGAATATAGGTATATTAAGAGCTTATTTTAGTAGAGTTTTTGTGAGAAAAAAGATTTATAAGTGTATGGAATGAGTTAGAGTTTAAATCTTTTTATATGTGAGAGGAGGGCCTCTTTAGGAATGTTAGAAACAATTATTTTTTTATAAACTCATATTCGGTTTCAAAAGGTCAAATAATCATTAAAATAAAATTTAAGATTAATTATGGTAGAAATAAAATAATTCAGTAAGAAGTGGACATGTATTGGATAGTGTTTTAATATTTATAATCTTATTTATTTAAATCAATTATTAACGAGGTAAATATTGTGTCATTATTGTGTCATAAATAATTACATTTATTTGATGCCCAAATATTATAAAACAAATACCATGATGTAGTAAATATTTTTATATTTCCAATTAATATTTATTGTCAAAATTATAACTTATATAACCCCATGTAAAAATTTATTTACAAAACGATATTTGTTTATGTCATTTTTGTTTTTACTGTAAATTAATTAATATAAAGTGTCATTCTTACTCCCATGTGGCTCTATGGGGTCCCCAATTCGACCCAAGGATGCCCATGGTCAGATATGTATCATAAAATAGGGTTAGGAAACATTTTAGGGTAATTTAATATTATTATAATATTATATTTTACCCCTATTTATTATATTTACCCTTTAATGATGGTAAATAAAATATTTATTGAAGTAAATATTTAAAATGTCTAAAAATAAAAGTTATCTATATAAAAAATTTGGACCAATGGATTCCAAATATATAATCCATTTTTTAAATTCAAAACACAGAAGTGGCAGAAATTAATTTAAAATTAATTCCCGCTGTCAAAACAAATTGTGTGTTTTTAAGAAATAATAACTATTAAAATATTGACACTTGTTTATATCCAATTTTAAAATGAAATTAATTACAATGAAAAAAATTAAATTAAATGTTAAAAATATATTCTAATAAACCTTTAAAACTAATTAAAAAGATAATCTAACCATATAAATAAATTAGATAAATTGGCAGATTTGAATTAAAATACAGTATTGTTTCACTATTTATTAAAAAATTAATATTATCAGAAAAAATACCAAAATTTATACCAAAGTAAATTTTGATGTCCCAATTCTAAAGAAGAATTTTATTTTTTCAAATAGAACATATAAGAGTGAAAAAAAACTATATTTAATTAGGGTTCGCCATTAAAAGGCCGTAAATCTACTTTTTAAAGAAAATTATGCCTAAAATTAGATTCATTCACATTTTAAGCCTCAAAAAGTTAAGGGATAGTTGTAAAAATATTTAACAAATATATATAATAATATTTTTGTTAGTTCTATTCATTCCCGCCAATAAACGTCTAGTCATAAAGTACCATTTAAAATTAAAATATTATATTATTAATGTGCAACATAAGATTTCAACGAAACCCGTTGTAGTGTATCAGGTATGCCATCAAACAAAGAATCCCCTATATATAAAAATTAATATTTAATTCACAAATATTAATAAATATAAGAAGTGTCTTCTTCCTTATTTATATTTAATGTTACAATTATTCTCAGAGAGTGTTAACCACCATAATTTGGAAAATTGTTTTTTTGGATAAGAGGTGATGAGAAAAGGAATGGAATTGGGATTTTCAATTAGACAAAATAATATTGTATATGAAATAAATATTAATTATTATTATTTTATGGATTTTGAGCTTAGGATAAAGTAGAAGAAGAAAATAAATTATGAGAGGTAGTTTGAGAAAGTTACCTCTTGATTATCACCACCTTGAAGGATCCCATAATGAGCATAAAATTGGTTTTTGGATGAGACTTGGTACACTTGGACATTGAGAGAGTGATGATGATAGTTTATCAAAGATAGTTTAAGAGATTAAAGTATTGTGAGGATAAAGGGGTGGTGAGTACAAATATTTAAACTTGAGGGGGATGATTTTAAGTGATTAAATATTGATTATTTTGTATTTAAGGTGAACCACATTTGGGTGGAACTAATTACAATAAATTATATTGATAATTATTGTTTTAATGTATTTTCAAGGTCTATAAACACATAATCAAACCATTTAAGGTTTTAGTTTTTAATTATTTTAAGATTTTATTTTTAACTTTAACCCGTTTCATTATTTTAACAATACTACGGTAAATCTGTATTTTTACAATGATAAATTTTGTTTCCTAAAAATTATAATTAACCTACTAAAAAATATTTTAAATTATGAATAAAAATATAGAATTCATTATCCAGAAGTAAATTCATATAATTTGAAATATGAAATTGTAAATAAAACCTGTAGATGCAATGAAAAATATGTTTTCTAGAAGTGTGATTTTCAAGGAAAAGTTGATTTTATATTAACTCTATGAAAAATAATAATCATTGTAAGAAAATAAATTAATTTTTAATCATGTATATTCTAAACATTTCATTTAAAACATTCCCAAATAGGGGTAATTTTAACTAACTAAAAATAATAAACATTATGTACTTTAAAACAATTTTTAGAAAAATACCATTTAAAAAAAATAATCATATAAGTTGATTAAAAAATTTTATGTTGATTAAATATAAATAAAAAATACTTAAATTATTTTAACTAAAACTAAAGAAATAATTAGACATTTTAATTCTTTAATTTACTAAAAAAATGATATTTATACAAAAATTAGTAATCTTCATTATTAAAAAATACCCAATATTTTGTAAAAAATCAAAAAATATTACCCAAAGTAAGACTTTATATTATTATTTATAAAATGAATTTTATTTTATGAAATTAATTTTCAAATTTTTTTAAAAATTAATTATAATTTTCAATCATAAACGGATATAAAATTCATTTTTTATGGAAAATGCACTATTTGAGAAATAAATTGACTTTTCTAAAAATTTGAGTGATTATTTACAAATAATTAATTAATAAAATATAAATTTTTATGACCATTAGAAATTAAAAAATTCCCTTATTACTACACATTATTTCCAATTTAATGGCTAATTATAATGATCTCATTTAAATTATAAGATTTTTTTGTTTGTTTATGTTCAAAGAAACATTTATAATATGTTATCAAACATAGTATTTTCTTTTAAAAATATTTGGATGTTACATTATACTCTTTTTAATAAATTTCATCTGGATAATTTGAACTTGGGATAAAAAAATAGGGGTTTTTATTTTCAAAACACCTTTATTGAAATCCCAGATCATAAAAGGGACCAATAAAACATCCACTTGAAAACAGAGAATGGAAAGTATGAAGGTCACCTGAGATAACAGATATTAGGATTCCATGTAAGAAAAAATAGACATAGAATAGAATATATAACTACCACAGACTGATAGAGACTGATATAAATGATGGGGATTTGATATTTTACCATCATAATTCTATGATTGGTGTAACGACCACTGATTTGTTTCAAAGAATGTACATGAAGAACATTTTTGTTTTAAAAATATTTTTTATAGAGTTGTGGAATTTTTTTACTACCTATGCTAATTACGTAAGGAAATATACTTACATTATAATCAGAATATCATTCTCCTCTTTTCACCAAATGTTGGTTATTTGAGATGAATTTTTTTCATAACTAAAGCATCAAAATAAAATTCTATAGATTATAAAATCCACAAAAGAATAACTATATATTTATTTCAACTTTAGTAGTTACCCAAAACAAAATTTGTTAGTTACATATAATGTTATTATCCTAAGAAACAAAACCTTTATATGAAGAAAACTACTTTAATATCCAAAATTCATCAATAACAGAAAATTTCAACCTAGATTATTAAAAAAACTATATATAAAATTCCTTTAAATATTATAGCCTAAAATTGAAATAAAAAATTAGTAGGATTTTATCACATAGTCTTCCAAGATAAATTTAATATTTATAATAAAATAATATCAACCACTCTTAAATTCTCAATCCCAAAATGTAATTTCTATAATCACATAATCATCAAGGTTTACTAATCAGTTCTATAAATAACTAGAATCACCATAGATCATAACTATTTCCAAATTATAATTCATATTTTATTTCTCAAATAAAATTCCATTGTATTCTATTTACCTCAACCATATATGTTTCCCAAAATAGTGAACATTTTCTAAAATAACATTAATCACTTAGTCACCAAATCTTTTAAAAATTCCTTTGTTATCTATAGGATAAAATAGATGTTCACGAAATAAACTTTTTTCATCAATAAAATAATTTAACTAAAAATAATAATATCATACTAAAAGGGATGTCATGTAGGCAAGTGGGAAATGATGTAACCTTATTAGCCCTCGGTTGTGTGTTTGATCCTCATGGACTTTCCAAACATGACGAGTTGTCACACAATATACGAGATTACCTTTATTAAAACTATATTAATTTAATCCTTATAAAACTTTATAAATAAAGAAAACTCTTAAAAAATATCCTTAATATATTTAAGGTCAAATATTATTACATACCATTAATTTTTCAATCTAAAAATATAAGAACCCATAGTTACCTCAAATTCTGAGATCATAAAACCCCAAAAGACATCCAATACCTTTAAAGGTATGTCTACAAAAAGTAAATGTATTTCCCTCAAATAACTTTTTCATATGACAAAATTAATGGTTACATGTTACTTAAAAATTATCACCTTATTTTCAATTTTAGAAAGTATTAGTTCTATGAAACATATGTTTCCAAATTTATGAATGAAAAACCTAATAAAGAAAAATCCTTAGGATTTAAATGATTTCCTAAATATTTATAAAATAAAACTATATAATAAATTTGAAAAATCAATACATAAACTCATCCTTTTTTAAAAATTATTATTAAACCATTCACTATTATTCAACATCTTATTCATTTATAATTCATTCCTAAAATCAAAAATGTGAATTATATCCGTACAATTCATCAAGATTAACCCAAAAATGATGCAAAATGTGAAAATAAGAGAATAAATAATTCCTTAAATCCCAAACATGAGTATTTCATTGAAACACCCTTTATCTTCTTACTTGATTCAATACCACAAGAAAGTAAAATGTTATGTCCTTCGTGGAATTTACTTTTTCAAGAGAGTTTTTCATGATATGATTTTGAAATCAAATAAAAAAGATACCATGACCAATATTTTTTTTTGAAAAATAAAGTGTGTTATATTAGCCAAACAATTTCATAAAGGTTGTTATAATTCTCATAAAACTATTAAAATCATGTGAAAAATATTTTTAAATAATAGTTGTAAAAGAATCATCCATTAGGTATATAAATGTTGTGAATGATCTCATTCCTTCCATCTTGAAAAACAATAATCAATCTATAAAAAAGAACATCATTAAAACATGAAATGAATTATTACATCATAAAATGAAAATAATCCTTTTGAAAATATTACACTTATAAACTCTTAATACTTTAATCTTAATTTCCTTTATACCAAAATCAATTTCCTTTCTAAATAAAATCTATAAAAAAGATCATTGATATTGTATTTATACATCACATTAAACAATAAGTGGGGTGTCTAATCCATTAAACTTATAATCATATTTAAAATTGGAATCCCTATGATGATATCCATAACTCATAAGAAAACATTCCAATATTTATGGTTATCTAAACCCAGATCTGATACCAAATATAACGACCCAACCAGAAAATACACATTATAGTTCTTTTAAAACTAAAAATCAATTTCTTTTCCAAAATGAATTATAGGTTTTGAGTTTTAGAGATAAAGGAAGAAAACATACATAAAAATCACATAAATTACAAGTGGACACTTATAACTAGTATCAATTTTTTTCAACAAAAAAATGTCTTTAAAAATAAAATATGTGTTCTCTTCATGAATAATCTTCACAATTTTACCCATGATATCATACTTGTTCTTAATTTTCGTTAAACCATGTGATAAATATTATAAACAATTGGATGAGAATAAAATCAATGTCAGATAAATTAAATAAATTAAACTATTATCCCTTTTAAATCCCATGATAAAATTTCCTTAAAAATGTACCTTTTTACATCGAAAAATATTTTACTTTTCAAAAGATCATTATCTTTCATTTTGAAAATAATGAAATGTCTATGAAAACTCACTAGCTTTGTAATGTCCCAAATTTTCCATGTATTATTTTAATAATATATTGGAAATAATTCTAGGCCAAGCTCTGAGGTGGCATGAATTTTAGAGACCCGGTGATCCCGCAAAAAATGTTTAAATTTAATTTAATAATTAAATAACGCGCGCGTGCAGTTTTCTTGAAATAGTGGAATAACTCCTGAATGGGTGCTCGGATCAGAAATAAGTGGGTACCATTGCATTCAGAACAATGTGTTTACCTTAGGCGAGGCCTCACATCGGCCTACGCAGGTCGATGGTGAAATCGAGTTTTTGGACATAAGGGTAATAAAATATTTAATAAAAATATTTTATTTCTACAGTGAGATTCTATTAAATCTTTTGCAGTGGATATGTTCCTTTTTAAAGAAATGAATGCGTAGGGTCCAGGGTTACTATCCCCATAACCCTGAAACCCTAGTAGGCTCTGGAGGCTCTGGAGAAAACCTTCCGACGCGGCGACGACGACACGTCGACCATATCGTCGCTAATGAACAACGCTGATCGAGGTTGGATGTTGTTTGTTATTTTTCTTCCCCGTTTTTTGATTTCCACGACGAACGCGGACTAATACACAAACAGATTAGCCCGCAGATCGATTTCTCTTCCGGTATGGGATATTTTCGGGAATCGTGGCATTTTGATTCTTGAGTTGTTTTGGTTTTCATTAAACCTTTCTAACGGTGATGAACCAAGATCGACACAAACATCGATCGAGGTTTGTCCCTCTCGATTGTTGTGTGTTTTTCTCTCCTGATTCCAACGTGTTCTTTGTGCACGTTCTTCACATTCTTGGGGAAAATCGATCATTGATTTTTCTTTTATTTGCGCAACAATCTGAAACTGAAGATCCAACATCAGGACCACCCAACAGAGGTGCGATAGCGATGTCGGCAGACAAATCGACGTGGTTCGGATGTTCCTGTTTTTTGAGCGTTTTCGTGCATATTGATCGAGATGCATTTTCCAGGCTGATCGGAAGCCCGAAACCGACAGAATCGGTTTCATAGGGGTGGGATGACACCAAATCTGGAGTTTTGTGATGATCGGGCGATTGGATCAAGATCCATAGGATTAGCCGAGGCGCGTGGTGGAAGACGACGCTTCTGGAAATTTTTTGACTACACACCGTGTAGTATGGGCTACACCACGTGTGTTCATCAACGGGATTACATAACGTGTAATCCAGGAGTACACGAACACAAGAAAGGTACACGGCCAAGGACACGCCGTGTATACCCCTCCCCGGCCAGACCCGCCCAGATACACGGGATACACCCTGTACTGGTACACGGGCAGGCAACACCGACACGGGCAGAGACCATGTACGAGCATATAGCCAGCGTACACAGAGTGAGCCAAGGTGCTCGGACACGATGTGTACCTCTTGTACACGCCGTGTAGTTTCTTTCTACCCCACAATCCAAAAGACACATGCCGTTTACATGTGCAGTACCCGGGGTCAAGGAACACGACATGTACCTTTTCGACATGCCGTGTAGTTTGGTCTTATATGGCTTGAATGAATGACACAGGACGTTTACAAAGTCAATACATGGGGTCAAGGAACACGGTGTGTAACCATAATAAACTCCGTGTAACCTTTTCTTCGTGGCTTCAGCCACTTGTCTTCTGTGACTTGGACAAGCTTTTTAGGGTTTGTACCAATGGTTTTCCCCTGAAGGTTTTGGTATCATTTCCTATATATGGGAGTATGATCCCTTTAGCAGGTCTTCCTGAATAGAGTCATTGTAATCCCCTCTATGAGACGTAGAGCCATATCCACTATTCATTCCTGGTACCCTAGGTAGTGTTGTTGGTCTCGATGTGACCAACTTTATCCGGACGCTGATCCTCTGCTTTTCGGATTAGCTCAGACTGAGTTGTCGGAATCACCCCATGGTTGTTGGTTGTGATCCTCATCTGAGCATCATGTTCCCAAGTACTTGTGGATTCTGTTCTCCCAGAACGATTACTTCATATCTCTCTCTCTCTTCAGACCTAGGAGTGTGTTCTCCCAGTTGCATACTTAGTGGAATCTTCGAGCTGGATCCTAGTGGAAATATCGGGATGGTCATTTCTGTATGAGTATATCTGGATATTTCTTGTTATATGTTCTGAAGACATATACTGTGTGGATCTATATGTATCTTTCCTTTTTGGTATTTTACCTTGTTGTATTTTCCTTTGTGGTTTCGAGGTGTCCTACTGGGTTATGTTATACTCACCCCTCCACGGGCTTTGCCCGCACATGTCGTGTCTTGTGCAGGCGAGCGAGCCTTTGACAGGATTCTAGGTAGACGAGGACCAGACGGTGCTCAGTAAGATTAGACAGGCCGAGGTGCATCCCTACGGCTACAGACTGTAGTCCCAACAACTTTCTTTATAGGTTGGACTTTGTTATGGACTCTCTTTTGGTGGGATTGTACTTTTGGCCAAGGGATTTACACTTGATATACTTTACTTTCCTTTCGTACGCTATTGGTTGGGTTTTAGTGTATGCATGAATCTTTTCCATTTTTAGTAGTTTTTAATTTTCAGATTTGTGGGCTTGGAGATGTGTGTGCATGTGTACAGGTTTATATGCAATGCCTCCCATGTTAGTAGCATGCCTACTCGGTGCTAGTCACCAGCCCCTGGCCTATTGGAGGCGGGATTGGGGTGTTGCAGCTCGGCCCCCACTGGGACGGGTCATGACAGATTGGTATCAGAGGTGGTCGGTTCTACCTTAGGACCGAGAGTCTGTGAGTTGGTTTGGGGCAACAATTTTAAGTTTTTTGAGTTCGGATTTTAATGCCAGGGATCCCAATGTTGGTGCGGGTGGCCGACGTATCCATACAAGAGGACTCTGATAACTTTCTTTTCGAATTGGAACATGAGAACACTAGTTGCAAGGAGAATAATGGTACATGCATCATATTTGAATGGGTTGTGGTTTCCATGTCCTTTTTGAGTAAGCTCTCCAGATATACTCACTCACAGAGATACATCTTGTATTTTTACCAGGATGACTCCGCAACGTGCACCTGCTAGGATCCAGTAGCTCGATCACGAGGATGATCCCCTCAGTGATGAAGCCTCGATACAGGGATCAGATCCCCCAGTTTTACCACCAGGTGGTGTGCCAGTCATCCCGCCACCTTTGGAGCATTGTTTAGTTCCTGCTATACCAGTGGAGGAGGAGCGCAGGCTGAGCGCACTCCATGAGTTCCAGAGACAGACACCCCTCAGGTTTCGAGGCGAGCCTGAACCTCAGGCAGCAAAGGACTAGCTTGAGGTGGTGACCAGAGTCTTTCGTTTGGTCAGGACACCGACAGACCAGATGGTGATCCTGGCAGCGAGCCTTCTGCAAGGCTCGGCAGGATGATGGTGGAGTTTGGTTATCCAGACTCACGAAGAGGTGACACTTTCTTGGTCGGAGTTTGAGCGTCTCTTCAGAGAAGAGTTTTCACCGGTTACCCTGAGAGCAGTACGCATACAAGAGATTCTTCATCTCCAATAGGGAAACATGACGATGGCTGACTATTCGTCGAGGTTTACGGACCTCTCACGGTACTCGATGTATATGGTCAGAGATTAGTACTTCAGATCTCAGACTTTTGAGTGAGGCTTGTGCAGAGATATCTGATCTAGAATTATCCCTATGAGCATTCCTACTTATGCTGGGGTGCTCGAGTGGGATCTAGTGGTCGAGAGCTTCTTGGCAGAGAAGAGACAGCCGACAGATGTCAGTAGTGGGCGTGCTGGAACAGAGACCTCGGCAACAGGGAGCCGATGTCAGGGACCCAGGTGTGGCAAACATTTTCAGAGGAGACCCCAGGACATGGGATCTTCCGTACAAGGTTCACATGGTGTATCCAGCCAGCCTCGAGAGAGGCGATGCTACTCATGTGATGGCAGAGGACATCTCGCTCAGGATTGTCCGACCCGCCATACTACTGACACATGAGTAGTGGATAGACCACCGAGGTAGAGGCAACGTGTGGAGCATACAGATCCGCGGGGCGGCGGACGTGGTAGGGGAGTTGGGAGAGCAGCTGGAGGTGGTCGACATTTTGACCCTCTGCCACCACCACCCACAGGAGGTCTACCCCAGGCCCAGGGAGCTGCTGGACAGAGGTAGGGACAGCTACAGGCGGTAGAGGCTTATGACCCAGGTACTCCCGGAATGATTAGAGGTACTATCTGTGTATTTTCTACTTTGGCTACCGTATTGATAGACATAGGTGCTAGTCATTCATTTTTGGCTACTTATCTTGTTCGAGACCTTGAGATTCTAGTTGAGCCGTTGACTTGATCGTTATTCTTAGAAGCACTGAATGGAGAATATTCAAAGATCACACACCTCTTTAGATAGTGTGACCTGAACCATGGAGGTGAGAGTTTCAGTTGGAACCTCTTGGTGGTAGCGTCGAGGCCTTACGATGTCATTCTTGTATTGATTGGCTATCCACACCTCATGCCCAGATCGACTATTTTCGGTAAAGGGTGCGGTGTGTCCTCAGTGATGGAATGAGGTTCTCTTTTGTTGGTTAAAGAGAGACCCAGACAGCGCAGGATGGACTCATTCATAGGAGGGAACAACCGATTTCACATCAGTTGGCCAGCCTAGCTCTTAGCACAACAGATGTTACTAGTTTCCAGTTTCTAGCAGTAGTGGCTGAGTACGAGGGCATCTTTCCAGAGGATGTCCCTGGGCTACCTCCCCATCAGGAGATAGATTTATGCATTGAGTTGCAACCCAGGACCACACCGATATCAGCATCAGCATATCGGATGGCTCCTGCAGAGCTTCGTGAGCTGAGGTTGTAGCTGGACGACTTGCAGAGGAAGGGCTTTGTGAGACCCAGTATTTCACCATAGGTGGCCCTAGTGCTATTTTCTAAGAAGGCAGATGAGATCTTGAGGCTATGTGTGGATTACCGGTTCTTGAATCAGGTGACCGTAAAGAACCGATATCCACTACCGAGGATCGATGAACTCTTCGACCATTTGAGATGGGCATGATGGTTCTCGAAGGTTTATCTACGATCAAGTTATCAAAAATTGCAAGTACGGGATGACGATTTACCAAATATGGCTTTCTGATGTTGCTACAATCACTATGACTACTTGGTGATTCCCTTTGGCGTGACGAATGCACTGGCAGTGTGCATGGGACTCACGAACCATATATTTCAGCCCTACCTAGACCGGTTTGTAGTGGTATTCATCGACGATATCCTTGTCTACTCTGCGTCCGAGGAGGAGTATGTGAGACACCTAAGGATGGTTCTAGAGACACTCTGAGAGCACCATTTGTATGGTAAACTCTCGAAGTGTCAGTTCTGGTTATAAAAGATCCACTTTCTGGGACACATTATCTCAGCAGATGGTGTAGTAGTGGACCCGGCCAAGGTGGAGGCAGTGCTAGCATGGGAACCATTGCGGAGCGTGAAGGAGGTGCGGAGTTTCCATGGGTTGGAGGGCAACTATCGGAGATTCATCCTTTATTTCTCCAAGATTGCAGCACCCATGACAGCTTTGACCCGAAAGGGGCAACCTTTCATGTGGAGCGAGAGATGCCAATAGGCTTTCCAGTAGTTGAGATAGAGTTTGATGAGTGCCTCTATCCTGAGATTACCAGAGGAGGGTGTCGAGTACGTAGTGTTCTGCGATGCCTCAGGAACCGGGCTTGGTTGTGTCCTGATGTAGAGGCAAGCGGTGATTGCCTATGGCTCATTTCAGTTGAGGCCACACGAGCAGAACTACGTGACCCGTGATCTTGAGTTGGCAGCGGTAGTCTTCACATAGAATATGTGGCAGCACTACCTGATGGGCGAGTAGTTTTCCGTCTACTCTAATCACAAGAGTCTCATATATATCTTTTATCAGAAGGATCAGAATTTGAGACATAGGCGATGGCTTGAGTTCCTCCAGGATTACGACTTTGAGATCGTTTATACTCCTGGGAAGTGGAACATGGTGGCATATCCTCTCAGTTGGAAATCCAGTTCGTTGTTTCTGGATGAGGCGACGTGGCAGTTGGCCTCCTTATAATTATCCTTCATGGATGGATATAAGATAGTTTACCTTCATTCGATGGTTGTTACCCCTCCTCTCTTGCAGCGAGTCAGGGACGCACATCGTGAGGATGCTAGCTGTGAGACTCTACGTGCTCAGATATCCAGAGGTAATGCTGCTGATGGATATTCAGAAGGTGTGTAGCACATTGTTCTTTTCAAAGGGCGCACAGTAGTACCAATGACGTTGTGGGAGGAGGTTTTGAGGGAGTTTCATACATCCCCTTTGGAAGTGTATCCAGGCGTAACAAAGATGTATCAGGACCTCCGACGTCAGTTCTGGTGGCCAGGAATGAAGAAGGGTGTGGTAGAGTTCATCTCTCGGTGCCTTACTTGTCAGCAAGTAAAGGCTGAGCACGAGGTGCCAACAGGTTTGACTCAGCCCCTTGAGGTGCCAGAGTGTAAGTGGGACAGGAAATCCATGGACTTCGTGACAGGTTTACCATGTATGTCCAGGGGAACACGATGCCATATGGGTGATCGTTGATCGACTCACCAAGTCGGCCCACTTCCTAGACATATGAGAGCAGAGTTCAGTGGAGAGATTGGGATGCCTCTACATGTAAGAGATAGTCCGACTTCATGGAGTGCCATACACAATCGTCTCAGATCGTGATGCTCGGTTCACATCCTAGTTGTGGAAGGGATTGCAGAAAGCTTTTGGGACTCAGTTACGCTTGAGCATAGCGTTCCATCCCCAGACTGATAGTCAGACAGAGCAGACCGTTCAGGTCCAGGAAGATATGCTTTGAGCTTGCATAATTGACTTCAGTCGTAGCTGGGAGGATCACCTACCACTGGTGGAATTTACTTATGACAACAGTTATCATTCCACTATTGGTATGGCACCATTCGAGGCTCTGTACAGGAGACCTTGCAGGTCACCACTTTGCTGGACTGACCCAGGAGATTCAGCACTCATGGCCCCAAAGATGGTAAGAGCTACTACAGAGAAGGTGGAGGTCATCCAGGAGTGGATGAAGACTGCACAGAGTCGGCAGAAGTCATATGCCGATAAGAGGCGGAGGCCCTTTGAGTTCTAGGAGGGAGACCATGTGTTCCTTTAGGTCTCACCTCGAAGGGGGTTGCGGAGATTTGGCCGAGGCGGCAAGTTATCATTGAGGTTTGTTGGCCCTTTTTAGATTCTGAGTAGAGTTGGCGAGGTGGCATATCGCTTGGCTCTACCTTCTCATTTGGTCCGGGTACACAACGTCTTCCATGTGTCGTAGCTGTGGAGGTACATGCACGATCCATCACACATCATCGACTGGGGTGAGCTGGACATCGATGATGGAGAGACCTTTGCTGAGTACCCAGTGGAGATCAAGGATCGATAGGAGAAGATCCTTCGTGGGCGAGATATTCCCTTGATGCATTTCCGATGGAAGCACATGGATCTTCAGGAGAGCACGTGGGAGCGGGAGGCTCATATTCGCATGCAGTACCCACCTCTTTTTTAGTAGCCTTTGTTTTGGATTTTCGGGGACATAAAAGCCCTAAGGTGGGTGTGATGTAATGTCTCGGATTTTCCATGTATTATTTTAATATTATATGGGAATTAATTCGAGACCAGGCTCTAAGGAGGTGTGAAATTCTGGGGCCCGGTGATCCCAAAACAAATATTTGAATTTAATTTAATAATTAAATAACACGCGCGTGCGGTTTTCCTGAAAAAGTGGAATAAATCTTGAATGGGTGCTCAGATCAGAAATCTGAGGGCACCATTTTATTTAGAACAACGTTTTTACCTTAGGTGAGACCTAACATCGGCTGGCACAGGTTGGTGGTGAAATCTAGTTTTTGGACACTAGAGTAATAAAATATTTATTAAAAATATTTTATTTCTGTAGTGAGATTCTATTAATTCTTTTGCAGATGATGTCTTCATATTTAATGAAAGGCTTGCGCAGGGTCCAGGGATATAAACCTCATAAACCTGAAACCCTTGGCGGCTCTAGAGGCTCTGGAGAAAACCTTCCGATGCGGCGACGATGAAGCAGTGACCAGATCATCGCCAATGAACTCCGCAGATCCAGGTAGGATGTTGTTTGTGATTTTTCCCCGTTTTTGATTTCCACAATAAACACAGACTAATCCCCGAAAAGATTATCCCACGGTTCAATCATTATTGCGGGATGGGATATTTGTGGGAATCATGGGATTTTGATTCTTGAGTTGTTTTGGTTTTCGTTCAACCTTTCTAATGGTGACGAACCAAGATCGACACGAACATCGATCGAGGTTCGTCCCTCTCGATTGTTGTGTTTGTTTCTCTCCTGATTCCAACGCTTTTCTTGCGCGTTTTTCACGTTCTTGGGGAAAATCGATCATTGCATGTTCATATTTTGGCGAAACGATCTGAAATCGAAGATCCAACATTGGGACGACCCAACAGAGGTGCGACGACGATGGCGGCAGACAAATCGACGTGGTTCAGAAGTTACCGTTTATCGAGCGTTTTCGTGAGGATTGATCGAGATACATTTTCAAGGGCGGTCGGAGGCTCGAAACTGATGGAATTGGTTTAGTAGGGGTGGGATGACCCCAAATCCAGAGTTTCGTGATGATCGGTTGATTGGATCAAGATTCAGAGGATTAACCGATGCGCATGGAGGAAGATGACGCTTCTGGAAATTTCCCGACTACACGCCGTGTAGTATGGGCTACACAGAATGTGTTCATCGGCGGGATTACATAATGTGTACTCCGGGAGTACACATACACAGGCAGGGTACACAGCCAAGGACATGTCGTGTATACCCCTCCCCAGCCAGACCCGGCCAGATACACGGGATACCCCATGTACTGGTACACGAACAGGCGACACAGACACGGGCATAGAACGTGTACGGGCACATGGATAGTGTACACGGAGCGAGCCCAGGTGCTTGGACACGGTGTGTACCTCTTCTAAATGCTGTGTAGTTTCTTTCTACCCAAAAATCCAAATGACACAGGCCGTTTACATGGGTAGTACCTGGGGTCAAGGAACATATCGTGTACGTTTTCTACACGTCGTGTAGTTTAGTTTTGTAAGGCATGAACGAATGACACATGCCATTTACACGGGCAGTACCTAGGGTCAAGGAACATAGCATGTAACCATAATACACACCGTGTAACCTCTTCTTTGTGGCTTGATCCAGTTGTCTTCTGTGACTTGGACTAGCTTCTTAGGGTTCGTACCCATGTTTTTTCCCTTGAAGGGTTTGGTATCATTTCCTATATACGGGAGTATAATCCCTTCAGTAGGTCTTCCTGAATAGAGTCGTTGGAATCCCATCTCTGATATGTAGAGCCAAATCCTATATTCATTCCTGGAACCCAAGGTATATTTCTTGGTATCGACGTGACCATCTTTACCAGGGTGCTGATCCTCTGCTTAGCGGATTAGCTCAGACTGAGTTGTCGGAATCACCCCATGGCTGTTGGTTGTGATCCTCATATGAGAATCATGTTCCCAAGTACTTGTGGAGTGTGTTCTCCTGGAACAAGTACTTTATATCTCTCTCTCTTCAGACCTAGGAGTGTGTTCTCCCGATTGCATACTTAGTGGAATATTCGATCTGGATCCTAGTGGCAGTATCACGATGCTCGTTTTTATATGAGTATATCTGGATATTTCTTGTTATATGTTTGGTAGAAATATACTGTGTGGAGCTGATTGTATCTTTCCTTTGTGGTATTTTCCCTTGTTGTGTTTTCCTTTGTGGTTTCAGGGTGTCCTTCTGGGTATTGTTATACTCACCCCTGCACGGGCTTTGCCCGCACGTGTTATGTCTTGTGCAGACGAGCAAGCCTTTGACAGGATTCTAGGCAGACCAAGACCGGATGGTGATCAGTGAGAATAGACAGGCTGAGGTGCATCCCTACGGCTACAGAATACAGTCCCAACACCTTTCTTTATAGGTTTGTCTTTGTTACAGACTCTCTTTTTGTGGGCTTGTAATTTTGGCCCAGGGATTTACACTTGCTGTAATTTACTTTCCCGTCGTACTCTGTTGGTTGGGTTTTAGTGTATGCATGCATCTTTTCCATTTATAGTAGTTTTTACTTTTCATATTTGTGGTCTTGGAAATGTGTGTGCGTGTGTACAGGTTTATAGGAATTTCCTCCCATGTTAGTAGCATGCCTTCTCGGTGCTAGTCACCAGCCCCTGGCCTATTGGAGGCGGGCTTGGGGAGTTATAGCTCAAGCCCCACTGGGACGGGTCGTGACAGCTTGCATATGAAATGAACTTTGTTAACTAGGGATATCAATTTCCATATCACTCTTATAAATAGGGTAACCATTATGGCCAACATCCATCTTAGGAGTACCCAATGCGTTGAACGTTATAACATAACAAACAATGCTCGGTTTATCTCAGAACCACCCAACATTGGTAAATAACATAACCCCCCATCCTTGGGTTTTTGCAGAACCAACCATAAATTTTTTTATAATGGTATAACATTTCATCATATAAAATTCCAAATAACCATAACATAAATATAAATAATGAAATATTTCATCATAAAAAACTCATAGAATATAATATACATTCGATTTTGAAACTTATTTATTAGTAATCTGGTGCACGTACAATGAAAGGAAATATATTTGAATGTATCCATTTAAAATATAAATTTCAGTTTCCAAATAATAAGTTTATATGATGTTGTTAAATTATTTTTATTCCATATATTTAAAAAATCATTCTTTTTTAATGTTCTAATAAAAAACATTAAAATAAGTTTTTTCAAAGGAATGCTCCTTACAAATATCATAACATCGAAGGGAACACTAATAAAATGAATGGAATCTGTTTATCCACTATAAATCAAAATAAAACAGGTGGAAATAACACATTAGATATTCCAAGGTAATTTCAGACAATATTTTAGCACAATATAATCAATGAAGTAGACATTTTACCCCAATAATGGAAATTGGGTTAACAATTCACTTACCTAAGGATCAAAATCCTTTAAACAAGTTCATAACTCATGTATAATAGTTTAAATATTGTTATTGATTTAATCCAGAACCATATTACAATTTATAATACCTTATATGAAGCTTTTATAACATATTACAACCCATTCATTAATAATATTTCATTAATATCATTGTTTTGGGTTCGTTCATTTCATAGTTTCCTGGCCGGATCATCTGTGTATAATTATGGGTTTTCTTTTAAAATTGAAATAATACTCTATAAGTGTAATGAAATTATATTAATGGAATTTTATAAGTATAAATGGTAAAATAAATAATTTATTCTTACATTAGGATGACCTATTTGATAAAATGTTACTGATAAATGTTTAGTTTATTTTGGTGGGTTTTCCATCCATCAAGAACTTTTTTTATTTTAAATAATATTACATCTATATATTAGTTTTAAAACATGAAATATGTTCCAATATTATTATTAAAATATTATTTAATCATAATAATAGTTTTATTACTATCATTGATGGTGGTAATAGAAAACTAATAATCTTTATCCATGGAGATAGTTAACTTCCATAATTTGGACAACGGTTTCAATTCATTTAATAATAGGAGATATGAAAAATAATGGACATAAGATATTCCATTAGAAACATAATATTAAATTATATACATGGATATGAATTTATTATGGATTTATAGATGAATGAGGTGAGGTTAAGGTAGAATAATATATGAAATTAATATAGGTGCTTTGTGAAAGTCACCTATTGAACATTATATCCTTAAAGGATCCCTTAAAAAACAAGGAATTTGTATTTCTATGATATGAGAAGGATTTGGAAATGGGGAGAGTGGTTAGGACGTTTTTTATATATTTTGAGAGATTCATGTATTGTGATGAGAAAGGGTGTGGTGAGGAGTGGTATTTATATTTGAGAAGGGGGTGGTTTTAGGTGATTAAATAATGATAACTTTATATTGAAAGACAACCAAATTTGGGGGGAATAAATTACAAATAATTATATTGATAATTAATGTTTCAAATCTTAGTAAAATTTTATAAACACATCAACCACCCCTTTAATGTTTAAAGTTTTAGGTACTTTAAGCTTTTACCATTTAACTTGAACAAGTTTCATTATTTATCCTATACCACAACATATCATTTTTTACCATGGTAAATATTTGATAAGTAAAAATGAAAAATAAATTAATAGATAATTGGGAACATATGATTTCAAATATTGAATCCATTTTTCCACATTTAATTCTCAAAATCATCAAAATTGAATTAAAAAGAATCCATACACTTGACCGAAAAGAGGGTATTCAAGAAGTGTATTTTCTCAAGAAAAAGATGACTTTATATTAACTCTATAAATAATAATAATAATATTATGAAAATAAATTAATATTTAATGATATATAATCAAAAAATTTCATTTAAAAATTCTTAATTATGTATTATATTTATTAATTAAATATTATAAACACTATGTAATTAAAAATAGTTTTCAAAAAAATCTTATTTTTTCAACATAAAAATAAACATCTTATAACATACAATATAAATTTGATTCAAAATAATTTATGTTGATTAAATATAAATAAACAATACTAATTTAAAATGAAATTAAATTCAAACCATAATAGTATTTTTAATTTGTTTAATTTTTTTAAAATAAAGGATATTTTTAAAAAATTGGCATTTTTTAATTCTCACCGAAAACCCAATACTTCTCAAAAAATTCCCCAAATATCACTTGTATAAAAATATGATATTACAATTTAAAATATGATGATTATTTTATGAAATTAATTTTCTAAATTCTGTAAAAGTAAATAAATATATTTACCTGTAAAATATATTAAAATTTATTTATTGAAGAAGATGTATTTCTCAGAAAACAAAATGACTACTAAAAATTTGTGTGGTTGTTGAAAATTAATTAATTAATATATTTTAAATTAGTATAAAAATTATATTTTTAATAATACAATAATTACTATTCATTCCCTCCAATTCAATGTATAGTTTATAATAATCAAATTTAAATAATAAAATTACATTTTTTGTTTTAGATCAGAGTTATGTATCTTGTACGCAATCGACCTTGGTGTTTTCTTTTAACAAAATGAGAATCTTATAGATACTTTCACTAATATTTTGGTGGTAAATAGGGTTTATAAGTAGAAATTATTTATAATATCATCATTTCAGCATATTCAAGATACTGATGTAATTATTTAATGATAAATACCATAGTTTTATAGGTGGTGAAGAAGAGTAGAAAAGAAAGCGGTTGGTTAAGGTGCTTACCTTTTATTTGAAACAAGTACATTAGATCTTTAATAAAGGGATCTTGGGTTGGTCTATTGGGAAGATAAAAATCTATAAGATTTGGATAGGTAATTTAAAAATAAAAAATGGAAGATTTTAATTATTCTATATGGCTTAAAATTCTCTAATGAAGTGAGGGAGTAAGAGCCCTGTTATAATTTATAAGAGTGGAACAGTTGGAATTTATTAAAATATTAAATTATAATAAATTCATTATCAAGAATAATTTGTCCAAATAGACTTGTATTAGAATATAAGGTATGATAGAGGTTTAATACCATAATATAATTGAATTTGGAAAACTTATGGGGTTATTTTAAACCATATCATTTTGATTAAACCTTAAAAAATATCAAATTTAACTATGTGAGAACATTTTAAAAATTAACGAGGTGTAATTTTATACATATAATGTAAAAAATGACCCATAAATGGGAACATTATGATATATTAGACCACATCACATCCACCTTGTCTAGTTTTAGTATTTAAATTATTTTTCAGTAATTCAATAAAATATTAATTTAAATAAATATAATTATTTTCAATTTTGATACTATCTATTTAATTTAAATTTAAATGTGTAAAGGAAAAGTTTCAATTGAAATATAATATTTTAATACAAAAATAATTTTTTTATATTTGACTTTTAAATTATTAGAACATTATAAATTACTAAAATAATATCACATTTACTGTATGTAATGTCATTTATATTTTTTCCATTACTTGAATAAATACTCTGCCATCATTATGTGAGAATTTAGTGTAATTATAAAATATTTGAAAGTTATAAATTGTATTACATAATGAATATAATTTAATTTAGAACAATGTTTATATTCATATTCATTAAAAACTTATTTTTTGTAGTGTTAACTAATAAAGGATGTTTGAAACAAAGAGAGTGACATTTTTTTAACTTGGTTTGATTAAAATAATTTATAAGTTATTTTCATGGACAAGTGTCCATTAAAAAACTAAATTTAGAAACTAATTTTTTAAGGGTAAATTTAATATCATCCAATAAAAATTAATATGATTAATAAGGGCATTATCTCCTGTATTAAATCTGGATTAAACAGATTTACCCTTTACTTAGGTGATATATTTTACCATGGTTACTATTCATATTGAAAAAAAATTAAAGGGTCCAATTTATAAAATTTGAACCTCATAATTATTAATAGTTAATTTATTTTATCTCATTAAATACTAATAAATTATATAAATTAATTTTAAATAATGTACACAAAAATAAATTTTTTTTTAAAAAAAATTCATTTTAAATATAAAAGGGGATTTAATGTTATCATATTTGTAGAAAAATATTTCTGAAATGATAAAATAATTTGGTAAATTAAATAAAATATAACTTTAATTTAAATCACTCAAAAATTATTAATTAGTATAATCAATATAAAATATATCGTGTACATAATTTTTTTTTTCAGAATAAACATCAATTTAATTTTCGAATATTTATTGTTTGTTATTAATTATAATAATTTGATAACTAATGAATTCATTTTATAAATTTGAATAGATTACAATTTTCATAATATTTTTATTTCTATTTATAGCTTCCAATCCAAAAGCTAGGTGATAATGGGGAAATAATATTTTAATTGTGTGATGTAGTTCGTTTGATCTCGCCGTTGCATGTAACACAAGATATCGATGAAATAAAATTATTTATTGAGAAATATTTCATAAAATATCATCTTGTCATGATGATAATAAATTTCTAATTCAATTTTTTTATATAATTATCTTATATAACAAATATTTTTTTATATTTTGAAGTGTAGATCAGGGATTTTGATAATTGAGTTGTAGTGAAATATGGTTTGAAATATTTTTCTTGGGGAGAATTGAATTGGTATTTGAGATTTTATTCTTATAATATTAATGAATTCATGTTACAAATAGATTTATAATAGGATGGTTTGAGAACAAAAAATAGTTTTATTTTCATAAAATTCATTATATTTGGATACTATGTAAAGTTAATTGAAATTATATCGTTTTGTCATCTTGGAAAACTGTGAAGAATGTTATTCAAATTAATGTGGTTTGATATTTCTAGGGGAATATATAAAAAATCATTAAAATATAGTTTTGTTAAATTATATTATTTGACCAATACTGATGATCTTGAGGAAAAAAATATATATTCTTTCTATTTAAAAGATAAAATGGTATATTATGTGGATGATAGTGTTGAAGAATGGTGGAGTGTTTTAGTACATGTCAAGTTGAGAGACCTCTTTGATATGAGAGATGAAGTGGGAGAATTGTTTTTTGAAAGAGGTTATAATTAACAATAAGATATTGATCTATAAATACATGATAATATTGAAATAATTTATCTTCAAGAGGATATTAAAGATGATGAAATCATATTAAGAGTGGTAGATAAAAAAATATGATTAATTATGAAGTAATTAATTTTATAATCATTCTACTAACTTATCAATTATCTTTTCATTTAGAATAAATGAATTCAACTAATATATCTCCATAATTTTCAAAAAATTTTATCATTTTATTGCATATATCATGATCTAATGAGTTTTATATACATTTTGTGTACAAAAATAAAAAAAATACAATTTAATGATATATGCCAGTATACTGAAAACTCTACACTATTGGATGACCCATCTAAAATTCTATTACCTTCAACAGGTATTCTACCGACATTTTTTGTACCTCTTTTTCCATTTGATTCCATATTATGTGCTCCAAAATATATCAAGTATGCTTCCAACTTATAGAGAATCACATTCTCCTCCAGGGATGTTGGGGGTAATAAATGGATTAGTTGAGGTGTGTTCATTGTCTGATCATATGGTATCATAGTTACCATCTTGAGGGTATTATAGTGTGGCCATTATATAAATCAAAATTATTATGTGAAAAAATATTTTGTATCATCTATATACTAATTTTTGAAAATATTTATTCTAAAAAGTTAGATAATGATAAGTCAAAAATAAATAAAAACACGTTAGATTCTTGGAGGATTAAAATTTTTAAAGTATTTGTGCAATTTTTCTTATATGGAGTTCCTAAATATGATGTCAATGAATTATACGGGATGATTCATGGGTAATTTATCATATTAGATGAAATTATTTCCCATTACATATAAGGATTAGATAACATTACCATCAATTATAAGAATGCGATTTATGATAAAATGTGGAATGAAAAAATAATCATTTTCGATTTATTTAATATGACATTACTAACAAATATAAGTCTATTTTTTCAGTATACAATATTTTATTTATTTTACTTTTTTATTTTCCTGATAAGGATATACAAAAATCCAAATGGTATAGGTTAGGTGAATAGTAGAAGAAAATTAATTACAATTTTTGGCATCTGTTCAAGGACACTTCTTTGAGTCTCCATCAAATATACAAAAATTCACTCGAAGGGATACCACTGGATTAATTTATGTATATTGTGGATCTAAAACACTATGAATCAAAAATGTTATTTTACATTATCTATGTACATCGATATTAATTTTTTTAAAATAATAATTTTTTTCTTATTAAATTTATGTCTACTAATATTCTAAAAAAAAATTAAGAACGAATAAATAATTGAAACCTCATATTTTTTGCTTCTAAAAGTTTTTATGAAGAGGATCAAACAAAATAATGTTTTATATATTATTAAGTACATTGTTTTAACATTTTTAGTAGTTAATTTTTATAATATCCAATTCGTTCATTGGATGATTATGGTAAAATAATTTTTTTATGTGGTTGGTTGAATCGAGTTGTTTCTCCATGTGTATAAGAATGGTGACACGAATTATGTAAATGAACCCATTGTAAAATTTGAAGGAAAAAAATCAAAAATTAAAATTCACTTTTATTGAAGGAATATATTTTGTTAATTTTTTTTCGATTTACAATAAACAATTAAAGGGAATGAGATTCAAATAGATCGATCTTGTCATCAATATACCATAGTGATGTTATTACCCTTGTTTTGGGAATGGAATATATCAATAGTGTGTAAGGGGTGGGTACATTACCCTACCTATCACGAGACTTTCAAAGGAGCACATCTAAATTCATTATGATTGCACCTCTTAATGGTATGGGTAATGATATAGTTATTAATAAATTAGCATCAAATAATAAAATTTTGGTCCTAATGAATAGAATATATGAGTAAGAGTCATGATGGATAACTCAGGATGATAACTTTTCAATAATTGAGAGTGCAGTGGCTACTCTATTTCATAGAGAGACTCGGAACATGCCTACATGCATTGTATCATTGATAAGATTAGTAAACAATATGTTACATTTATTTTAATTTTTTAATACTAATATAATAATTTTTAAAAATATATTTAATATTCCCAATATCTAAATGAAACTAAAAAATATTTTAGATTTTATTTAATATTTGAATAAGTGGAACTAGAAGTTGGAAGCCAACAGAAAAATTATGAGTGTGTATTTTTTTTGGTAATCCATCGTGTCTTATGAGAGTATAGTTGATGTTGTATCCATGCCTTCATGTGTTGTATTTGAAATAAAAACATATATATGATACATATACAATGTCCAAATTTATTAAACTTGTGTGTAAGTTTATAAATCGTGTGATATGTTCTTTATTATTTCCATTTTTTTATTTTGTTTGATAGACGATATAATGTATTTAATTCTATAAATTGTGGATATTTGTTTATTTTAAATTATTGATTGTATCATATTTAGATTACCACTTACCATATATAATTTTATTTCTGATGTTTACAATCAATTTATACTAATGATATTGTTTCTTAAACTATCGGTATGTACTGGTATAATGGTATAAATTAATTAATAATGCTTATAAGCATCACTATTTTAGGGAAGAAATGTAAAATTTAAATAAACATTTTTTATATACATATATGTAGTTATTACTATCTCTAAATTTAAGAATAATAAAAAATGTTATTTAATGCATTCATTATATTTGGGATTTTGGAACCACAAAAAATCGCAATTCAAAAAAATTATATGTGACCATCAAAAATGAAAAAAATAAATCAAATTAAAAGATAACTTTTAAAAATGTGATAGTTCAAGAAAATTATATGAATCAATTTTCAGCTATTGGAACTAACCTGTATTAAAAAAACTCCCGTAGTTTTTGTTTTCCTTATAGTATCCAAATTCTCTTCAATATTGTGAGATCATTGAGATTTTCCCCAAGTTCAAGAATTTCGTCCATAATAATGTCATTTAATAGAATAACTCATCAATATATTTATATAAGATAATAAAAGAGTCTTCGTATTTGTTCCTAAAAATTTATAATTTATCATTACACATTTTCATTTCACATCCATTTTTGTTTATAAAATTTTCCCATATGGATTTTTTGGATTTACATGACATAACCTTTGTATAGTTTGTATTGGAAAAAGATTACATTAAATTGTTAATTCTATTGTAATATAAATTCATCTCCTTATGACCACTTTTAGATAAATTTAAACTCCCTATGTTAAATAAAATTTAAGGTAAGGTTTCCTTATAATCATCGATGATCAATGTTTCAGGGAAGTGTTGTGTCTGATTCTTTAATAGTTATAAATCATTGAAATGAAATATTATAAGTGATTAATGAAAAATAACCACTTCTATGGATTAAAAAAGATAAAAGCTACACTAATTTTATCCACCTTCTCCAATACCAATTATTATTACCACATAATGAAGATACCAAGAGAGTGGGGGGGGGGGTGAATCAATAAATGTCAATTAAAAAGAACCTCTGAAACAAACTTATTTCATGGATAGTCAAAACAATCCTCCCTCTAAAAAAATGGAATACCTATTTTATAAATTATAATATAAATATTCAATTGATGTTTACTTCATTCACCAATAATGGGATACATTCAAGAGTATACAAAGGAGGTTTATCGATATAAAAAATTCAATAAGTGCACTAACTGTTCATTATAATTTCTATGAAGAAACACTATAACTTTATGGTTTATACTCTAAAAATGGTATATTACTCCCGAAACTCCTTAAGTAGAAATTTAATTACTCCTACAAGCATTTTCTTGAAATTCCAAAAACCAATAAAAATAACTACATTGATGATGGTGTATAAATTTTCTTCGGTTTTACCAATGTAATGATTCTACATGATCTTCAAGCTAGAAAATCTCCTATATACACAATTTTCATTTCTATAAAGGTTAATAATTTCATACTTTATTCTATATATTTGATTTATTTCCTTCAAATAATATTCAATGTTATTTAGATAGATTAAAATATTCTATAATCACCAAGATAGTAATTGAAATTATCATATTTTATGATCTTCAAGTTTCCTTGTACGTGAAAGGGAAATATTTCTAAATCCAAAATTCTAATCAAAGTAAAAATAATTTAATTAATATATATTAATAATATATAAATTATAGAATTTTTAAAAAAATAGGTAAACCATTTGACTCAACACATTTATGAAATGATATTCAACATCATAGTAATGTGTATATATCCTATGAGAATCATGGGTCAGACTCTAAATTTCATGCTGTGTAGAATATATCTTAATTTAACATACCACAGTGAAAAAAACCATTAAAGGAACAAGCCCCCCTTTAAAACTAATCATAAAATTATATAGTATTCATATCATGATAGAAACATTCACTTCGTGGTGTGACCTCTAGTGCTATAGAATGCTCATTTTCACAAAATCCACACCACATATTTTAGTTACACAACATTGTTATGTGAAACAACTAATAGGTTGTGATATTCAAAAATTTATTCATAAAACCACATTTTTTACTCTTATTCAACAATGTTACATCATGGACCTAATCCTTATCAATGAAAGAATCCATTTAATTCTAAAAATGATGCACTGAAAATGCATATGATCACTCTTTCAACATGGTCCTATAAACTTTTTTATTATGTATCAAGATTATACTCCCAAAAAAATTCATTACTAAGTGAATAAAAACTATTATGGATTGATCACTATCCCCTGACTATAATCTCTTTGAAGAAACCCCAAATGTTACCAAACTCAATAAAAGAAATTCTTTGTGATATTTTGTGTCTTTTTGGATGATTCTTCACCTACCATATATGTAAAAATTACATAAAAATTAATATATATATATACACACATTTCAAAAAAAAATCAGTAATTTTCAACTCTTATATATCTATCCTTGTGTTTATGATGCACTTGATCTTAACAGAACAATTTATTCCATACTTAACCCAATTGTACACATCATTAATCATGTTTATAAATTAAAATGCATTTTCTATAATGTGTGATAAAGAACAACAATTATATATCCATATGTTATTGTCCTTAAAATCATTTTTTGTAATTTTATTCAATATTTACTTCACCTCCATCTTCTTTTCATTCAAATAAAATCCCAGTTGAGTTGAAAAAAGTGGGTCAACCTTAGTTTCTTACTATTTGAGAAAAAACATAATATTCTCTCTCTTAAACTATAATTTATCCTTTAATTGACTTCATTTTTACTTTCCTCTTCCTAAAATAAAATCATTTACGGTAAATTTATAAAAATAAAATAAATAATTGATCACATGGTTTATTTGTACCATAGTAGTCATATTGTGATTCTTATTGCCCACTCCAGGGTGTTTCTACTCTTATATAAATCATTGAAACATTTCAACTAGTTATGGTATGATCTAAGTATCACATAAGTGACACCTTGTTAATAATAATGTAATATTGATCCCTTTTCAGTTAAATCCCAATATATAATATATTTTTTGATTTCCCTTGATTATTGAGATTTTCTTATATATTTTTATTTCATTTTATAATCAAAAAAAATGTTCCCCAAAGCTATCCTCTAGAATTCAATAAAACAAATAAAAAATAATATACATAATCTACCACCAACTAAGATGAAACAAACATATATACATCATTTTACATGATTATACCAATCATATTAATATTGAAACACACTTATATCACCTAAATGTTTAATGTCTTTAGAGATTAGTTACATAAAAGACATATTACACAATATTGACTCATTATATTCTATAAAATTACCCACACATTAATGATTCCTATTTATAACTATTTATATAAATTTATAGTTAAATGGGAAAACCTTATAAAAGATTGAGGTAAAATTATCACTAAGGGGAAATCTGTTATAATGTTTCACAGAGAATTAGAATATAAAAATATGAGAAAACATCAATATGGGAGAAATAACTAATTTAAAAAAACATGATATAATAATAACATGACATAATCTTGATAGAGTAAATAAAACCATAGTATAGGAATGAAAAACCACAAAAGGATATTAAGTAAAGAATAAAAAATACCATAGAATAGGAATGTCCAAATTTGAGAAAATATTCATCAAACATAGAAACATATAATCGGTATATGTAATAAACATTTTAATATTACAAAAATTATTATTTCAAGGAACAATAGAAAAAAATCATCTCAAAGTGTAAAATGTCCCATAACATAATGTATTGGGTTCAATGTAACATCCTTGACCCGATAGGCACTATATCCACAGCCCCGAGCCAATTTGTTAGATGAACATAAGAACTCCTCCCCATATGTAAGAGGTATCTAAATAGTAGTGAGTCTCAAATATAACACATTGGGAGACTATAAAATATTTATCAGAGAAAGACATAATATATAATATATTAAGTGAAGGAATCAAGTAAGAAATAAACAGATATCACAAATTCATTTAAAAAAATAGGGCATATGCCCATAACCAAATAGTAATTATGATTTCTCATGTCATACAATTTCAAGTGTAATAAAAATATAAAAATAAATATAATATAAAGTATCTAGAAAACAGGTATTGAATATAAGACTATATCCTTTATCCATGTACATACCATTCCCTAAGCATCCATATGGAATAAGGCCTTTTCACTTATCTGGAATTGAAACTATGAAGTCTAGTTGGGTACCCCATGGCAGCTTGTGAAGGGTGTGAGTAAAACTCAATAGGCCACCATCAATAGTGCGTAAAAAATATCTTCCATAAATAGATAGTTTATATGGGTATGTAGTGAAAAAAAGATTAAATAAAAGACAAACAAGGTGCTAATAATTTAAAAATCTCACCTTAACCATTTGTTCAATGGGTTATCCATTTTCATCAGTTACACATAGGCCCATTCCATCCATATAAAATTTTCATAAAGGGTAATAATAATTTTCCTTAAATCATAAGGGAAAGTATTAAAAAGAAAAATTTACACCAACTTACCCTGGAGTCTCAGTATGGGTGGATTAACTTACCTTTGATCCTCATTATAAGTAATGATATCCCATGCATTTGTTAAGGGTATAAAGACTCAATCTAACTAGCTAACCCATGTATTATTGCGGTGGGGTTTAAAGCCACATTTAAAACCAAACCATGGGCTTAGAGGGTCATTACATACCCCACATACCACCAAACCATGTATACTTTTTTCATTTACAATTCAACACATACACCACATATAAAACTGTACTCATTGAACACATTTACCAATTACAGACCATAGTTCATTCAAAACATATTTTATTTACACTCTATAGCCCATTTACGACATACATTATTCAAAATTAATAACTCATTAACAAAGTTACCATTCATTTTCCTTAACCCATGATTACATACAATCCCAATTTATATTACTTAATCAATTTAACCCATTTATCATTTACCTGACTTATCCCATCAAAAAATTTATCATTTAAAACCCATGGGTCTTTTATAACACTTACCATTTCACTAAAAAACTGATTATTCCTTGTCAATAACTAGATAAAATTACCATTAGTTCCATTTCATAACTTAATATAACATTTAATCATATTTATAATGGTCTAAATCACATTATAATTCAATTATACACTTAAAAACTGTACTCTATGTTAAAAAAAGTGGAACACACCATGGGTGTCCCTTGACTCTATTTAATAAACCTCAATGAAACCCAAGGGTTTCATGAGGGTTCAAATCATAAAATATCCATTTAATTCATTATTAATACCATTTTAAACCAAATAAATTTCACAAAAGCACAAGAACACAACTAGATACACATAAATCTAATCACACGACCATGGGATATTATATTTAGACTACCTTTAAAAATTCTAAAGACAAACACACGCTTAACATTGGTATTTGATTAGAAAAAAATCCTCCTTTAAATACTAATCATCGAATCTAAAGGAAAAGAATGATTTTAGAGCATCAGAAGCAAAAGAATGACTAAAAAATCCCTAGTTGTTTAAAAGAAAGGATGAGGAGTTTTAGACTCACCTGGAGAATCGATTCACACCCAACAATGTACCAAATACATTAGTAATGAAGAAGAATAATCCTTGGGATTTTTTGGAGGAAGGATTTGTCATGATTTCTTTATATAGGAATAATGAAGAAGAAATTCAATTTTTAAATCATAATGTTTGAGGAAAAAAATTGTAAGAATTCCTTTCTTTAATTGCACCTATGGTTTGGCCACACGGTTGGCCATACCATGCACTAATCCCTTGTCATCCTTTTTCAAATAGGTTCCTAGTCGAACGAATTCCATTGGAGACTGCATGGTATTTAAAACTATGCTGTAACCATATGGGATGGCTCTATCCAAGACTATACAGTTCCACCCCCCCATTTTATAGTTTCATCAACCATGAAAACCATTACTCTAGGAATGCATGGTTATTCAGCATGATTACTACTAACTTTTCACCAACCATGAATCATGCACTAGATGATCATGTTTTCCTATGTTTCATATCCTAAACCCCTCGATTTACCAATGACCTTCCTCATAATCTCAATAAATATTTCATTAAATAACATAAAGGTATTTAAGAAAAAACGTCAACTAAATAATAACTCATTAGATATTTGGGATATCACATTCACTCCCCAATCAAATACATGATGTCCCATAAGATATAGTGATTTATGAAATTTATTTTAAGTCTATATGGTTTTGGGCCCACCCAAAACCTAATGATATATATATATATATATATATAAATATGTACCATATAAAGTTAATTAAACATCGATTAAAATCATATCATGATTATCCAATGAATATTAAACCACATATATATAAAAATTCATGAGGTCAAACTCATTGAAAAATGATATATGCTACCTAGGTAAATATGTTTAAATTAAAACAATTATGTATTAAATATATATAAACAATTTAATAAAAATTAATATGGATAACAAAAATAGTTTACCTCAGACAATAAAAAGTAATAATTATATAGTGGATCACCCTTAAATTAGAATAAATAATAATAGGGTACTCATGGTGGAAATGAATTGGTAGAAAGATTATCCCTATAGGATGATTTCCATATAGATTCAATTTCCTCATCCCTAGAGATATATAGAAATTTGAGTAATGAAGAAAGTTAATATTTTAGTAAATCAATGATTATGAAAAATAAAAAATGATAGTATATATAAGGAAATGAGAGTAAATATATAATGATATATATTAATAATCATTCAAAGTATGGAAAGAAAACATTTTATTTTCCTTTTCACAATGTTGAAACATTCAAAAAAGTTGAATAATAATGGCCTAAGTTTTATTTTCAAGAAATAAGATAATGAAAAGAATATTGCAGTAATCTATATTTTAAAACTATTTAAAACTTATAATAATATCATTAAAAGGGAATCATTTTTAGTGTTATTGGGAAATACAAGTGAATTGATAATATATATATATATATATTTAACATTTTGGTAACTATTTAATAAAAAACATTACATGTCACATTAAAAATAAATTTCAAACTGTAATAATAAATATATTAGAATAAAATGTCTCAGTAAATGATATTTGAAAAAAATAAAAGTAATGTAGTAGAGACTTACATTGAAGGAAAAAAATATACAAAATTGGAAAGAAATATAATTTAGAATTTAATTTAGAAATTTAATTTAAACGAAATCGATAAAAATGATTTAAAAACTCATTTTAAATAGAATGAAAATAAATATGAGAAGAAATGTGGAAAAATATTTTTTGATTTAAAAACAATCATTCAAATACTTTATCTCAAAAATGAACATGGATATGGGAGAAAAAATGCAAAATAGAGAGTTAATGTTTTTCCTATATAATGATGCATCTAAATTAATTTAGAATAAAAAAAGTATACTTTTTCAATGGAATAAATTCCTCCCAAAAAATATAAAATAACACGTAGGATAGAGAAGTGTTTGAATATAAATATATGTATAGAAAATTTTATAAAAAATTATTATGATTCAAAGAAGTGATATTTTGTTATGAAGAAACCCTTCTGACATTGGTAATGTTTGACTGAAAGGACAATGAATGAAAAAACTGAATTTTTTTAATCCATTATATCGAAATTGAATTATTATAACACAAGTTAATTTCGAATTACATACTCCATAGAAAATAATAAATCTTAATAATATAAACCAAACCACTTTTGTGAGAAATTGTGATTCAAACCATTACAAACCTTATAGATTAAGAAGTAATAATCACATGGAAAGTTGTCTATGAGAATGAATATTAAATTTATAATAAACTAGAGGAAATAAAATATAATAAAATCATAATGTAGAATAAACCAAAAATATATTTTAATAATGAATGATTCTTTATGACTCAATGAAAAAATAATTAGTGACAAATAACTATTTCACTGGATTTCCTTTTACTAAGAAATACTCTCAATTTTCATAAAATAACAATGAAATAATTAATCATATAATTCAGAACGTTATTTAGTGTAATTATCTAATATTTTATATCATTTACTATAAATATAATACTTATATTTAGTTTATATTGATAATCAGTTATAATTAGTTATAATTTCTTCTTATATAATTTGGTATAATGATTTAAAAAGATGATTCCATGTTCACGAGTTAAAAATTTCTAGATTGAGTCTAATATCTTAATTATACATCATTAAAAACATTATTTTCATATTAATATCATATATTACTAGTAATTAGGTTTTTATAACAATAAATTTTACAGGTTTATATAATGGTTCATGTGGGTGGTTGAACTGAACTATACAAGAACACTCTATAATCAATGGACGAGTACAATTTTGATGTCATTAAACCAAAAAATAATTTTTATTGATATATAATGACATTATATTGATTTTATAAAAGTTATAAACGAACATTTAGAAGTGGGAATAAAATAATATAAATGAAAAATAATGCTAAGAAGTAATTACATAAAAAGATGAAATCATATATTTTCTTTAGAATCTTCTTCACTTTGAAGGAATTGGGTGAATTGTAAGAATATTAGAAGAAACCGAAAAGGGAGTCATTTTTTAGATATATAATTTGGATAGTGGTTCAATATTAAATTGATGGAATTTTGTGCACTAAAGTGTATAGAGGAGGAATTTATTTATAGGTGAATATGAATGTAATTTTTTTTCAAATACCTATTACATAATGTGTGTGCACTAGTGAGAAAATACTTGTTCTTGTTAGTTTTTTTATTCTTAATGTCAAATAATACACAACATTATTACATACGATGTTTTAAATAATTTTTTTCCTTTAATTAGTAAAAAAAGTCATTATATATATATTTTTATGGATGTTTTTCAAATCAATTATTTTATAACTGATGTGAATAGGATTTTACCACATCCTTTTTAAAATGACGACATGGAAAAAGATTTTTCAAAATAGTTATCCCAAAAAAGACATGAAAAGCCTATGTGTACTGATTTTTTATGTCCGTTATTAGGGATATGATGTGAAAATCCAATAATAATTGATTTTATGCATAGTTTAACCAATAAATGACATGAAAATTAATTTATTATTGGCTTTTTCATAATGACTTTGAAATAACAAACATGAATGATACTTTCCATATTGATTTTAATAAAAACCAACGTGGTAAAAGGTTTTCAATCATTTTTCACATTAGTTATTAAATAAATAACCTAAAAAATAATTTTTGAATAAGTTCATAATAATTAGTTCCAACTTCACTGCATAATAATAGAACAAGAACACAAAAAATAAAAAAAAACCAAAACAGAAACACAAACACTTACAACTTCAACTTTCAAGTTCATAATATATTTTAAAATGAACTAAAATTCATTCAAACCTATAAAAAAATTCACCAATTTAATTTTTATGTGCATAAAATTTTAATAGTATGAGGAAGAGGGTTATCAAATAGATACAAATTAAAAATAATTCATTTATCAAGTATTGTGAATAAAACAAATGAAATATTAAGGAAACATTTATAAAAAATCTAATATTGTTGAACTTTGTATCTGTCCTAGATGAAATTTTTTCATATATGAATATTAATAAAAAATATCAACACTCTTTTTATTATTCATTAATATGACATTATTTTTTTGAAAATTTTCAATTAAAAATAATATTTTTAAATTATATTATTTAAAATTAAGAAATTGTAAATGAAAAGTTACCATTTTTTACATATCTGATATTAAATATCTTATTTTGTGTGGTATTTATAAAAATGTCTATTATCTATTAGAATATAATATGAATATAAAAAATTTAAATTTTATTATAATATATGAAAGTAAAAAAATATTCAAACTTATGTGTTCAATAGAATCATAAAATTTTCTGACAATTCACCATAGACTGATGATAGGTAGTAAAGTGTCATCTACCTAGGAAAAAGCACCCAAAATGTATTGCCTATTAATATATAATAAAATTTAGTGTGATTAGTTATTATTTCAGGATATTTATAACAATTTGTTATATATAATTAATACTCTTGAAGAATATGAATAATTCAATATTGAATAATTTCATTCTTTTGAAATATTTCAGCAATATAAACTGTTCTTTCTTTATCAGTCATTATAATTTTTATAACTAAAATAAATAGTGGGATAATAAATCCATATACCATTTTAATGTAATTATATAGAAAAATTGTATAAATTAAAATTATACAAAACCAACATATGTATAAATTTTCAATATACTAAATTCAATGAATGATTTTTGTCAATATAATTATAATGAAAAAACATGCATCATGTTGATGAACAAATGATCTCCATCTAAAATACCCATAATATTATTTTTTTCAAAGGAACCACACTTATTTAATGACAAAAAATTTCATCTTCCATTGGAACCTAATAAACATCCAACAAAATATGATTATTTTGATAATCTATCAAGACCAGTAAAATTTGTATATGAAGTCATAAAAACTTGTATTTGTTTTTTCTATAACATTTTTCTTTACCTTTAAAATACTATGATAAAAAATAGATAAATATATAAACATTAAAATGTCGAAAGAAATTAGAAGAAAAATGATATAAAGGATATAACATAAGCACAACTCTATATAAGTTTTTTGAACAATTTGAGATGGAAAAAATAAAAAATATCCTATAATTTGACTACTATACTAATATAATATGTAGGAAATGGTTTTGTTATAGATAAATCCATAATATCCTTTATTGTGACCCTATAACACTCTATATCTATCTATTGATGATAAATGATATTGAAAATATAATATATGATCTCATATGTCGCAATATGATGCTGGAAATCATCAAAATATGACTCCCATACCTACAAATATGTTTAAGAGGGTGTATAATAGTGTGATAAGGAGTGGGGTCTATAGGCATAGGTGTTTGAGGAGGAAAAGTGGGAGTGGGATCTGCTAGAAGTGTAAGATGAGTATGATAAATAGTTTAAAACTATCATTGCATATATATAAACACCTACTATACAGAATCTCTTGTCATATCCTCCAACATCAAATGAATATCCTAATAGTTAGCTTTGAAAGTTTATATTTTATTTTTATAGACATCCTCCATTGATTAAGCATTAGAACATGGAAACACTTTTTTTACCGATACACCTACTTGGTATCCTCACACATGACCTAAATGTTTCATCTTTCCTGATCTTGTAAATAAAATATCCTTCTTACAATCAACTATGAAGAACTATTATGTTCTCTTCTTCTTAAGATCATCCTATATAGAATGTTTGGGAGAATATATAATGAATCAGAATATATAAAAAATTAATGTAACATAAACAAATAAAGTAAGCATCTTAAAATCACCTCACATATGACCCTCAAATATTATGTAAACTATTTTCATTTTTCCCCCGCTGATCGCTATTTAATTTTTCTTATCTAGTGGGAGGGGAAGGAGGTTTATCCTCTATAGAACCTAAAACACATCTATTTAGTTTTTAAATTTTCATGCATCATTTATTCATACAACAAAATTTACTCCCCTCGAGGTAAAGTATGAGGGTATACATCTATATATTAGATCTCCAAATGATATTTCCTCATTTTGGATAATTCATAATAATGAAATCATTAATATGATAATTAATATAATGAAATTTCAAAAATAAAATAGTACAGTTAAAAAAATTACTATCATCATTTAATTTAAACCCTTCTTTTCATGTATCTTCATATATAAATGGATACATATATCAAATGGATTATGATGATGTATATGACCAAAAATGAAACTTGATGTGATTATTCATTTAAAATCCATCCATATTCTAGAATCCAATGATCGACATTTATTCATAGCTTATCCAGTAATTGTTATTTCATATGTCATCTGATAAGAAGGGTTAAAACATATATTAAAAAATTAATGATATGTTAAATAATTACAATCTAGATTACCAAAATTGTCTTCTAAAAGAGATATATTATTATTTTTCGTCACTAATCTAATCATCAAGAAAAATACTACCTTTTCATTTTCTCTTCACTAAAAATAATGTATTTAATTGTTTGGAATTTACACCTATTGGAATGTCATTATCATATAATTATAAAGGTATAATTTGGTTTAGGATATGGGAAAATAATAAGGATTTTAAATGTGTGTTTACATGTTTACCAACCCTCAAAACTCCTTTTCCCCCCATTGTAAGTGGATTTCTCTTATAAAGAAGGATAAAGAGGCTCAATAATGATAGTGTATTTACGTTCCACCAAATATGTATGTGTAAAATTATATATAGAAGTATGTGGTGGATCTGATGATTGATCTACCATTGTCTTACAAATAAATGAAATAAATAATTAGTTCAAAAATATAAAAATCCAACTATTATATACAAATGTAAAAAAATGAAAAATTATCAAACAAAAAGTAAACTAAACTAAAAAGATTTTAATTTATATTTCTTACCGTTAACTAAAATTATAACAATATTAATGAAATATGGAATGACATAAAATAATTAAAAGAAGTCCAAAATGGTGTTTTAAAAGTAGAAATACTCCAATTTATAATTCCATTTTTTCCACTGAAACTATTATTCATTGAATATATGAAAAATGACCCCATATAAATAGAACTAAAATTACCACATATTTATTCATATTTCATAGATTAGTTAATTTAAATTCTAAAAAACATAATGGGATATGAATGGATATATATTAATGAAAATATATTAAAAAACACTATGAAATAGTAAAAATGATTCAACGTAACAAATTTTTTTACACGAAAAATAATATTTTATTAATATTAATTTTATAGAATATTTCAATTTTTTATTTATCATATTTATTTTAAAATATTTATTTTTTATTACAATGAATTAATACACTACGGGAAAAATGAGCAATTGCGACGGGTTATTTGCGACGGGATTTATTCCCGTCGCAAATAGTCATGTTAAAAACTTATTTGCGACGGGGGTATTTCCCCGTCGCAAATAAGGAGGCTTTTGCGACGGGATTGCTTTCCCCGTCGCAAATAGTTTTCCCGCGATGCGCGCCAAATCGCGGGAAACTTATTTGCGACGGGGAAATATTCCCGTCGCAAATAACCGGCGGCGGTAAAAGGTATTTGCGACGGGAATATTCCCCCGTCGCAAATACTATGTCGGCAGGGATTATTTGCGACGGGACCCGTCGCAAATAACTATTTACCGGTTGACCGTAATAAATGTTGGCTAAGGTATTTGCGACGGGTACCGTCGCAAATAATACTATTTGCGACGGGAATCCCGTCGCAAATGGGCCCGTCGCAAATAATCTAACCTATAAATACCCCCATCCGTTTTTTTCATTTCATTCTCATTCCTTATCTTCTCTCTCTCTCAGAATTATATTTCTAGAGTTGAGTTTTTCTCCAGTTTAAGTTTTTTCTCCGGAGCTGATATTAAAGTTTTGAAGAACGATCAGAACAGATCTATTTTCAAGGTATTTATCTTCATTTTAATTTTGTATTTATTTTTAATTTCTTATTAGTTTCTATTATTATTAATTAGTTGTAATTTAATTATGTTCACATTGTTTTATTATTTAATAAATTTAAATTATAAGTATTGTTTATATGGTAATTAGGAATAATTAGTAATAATTTTTAGTAATTAAGAATAAATATTAATAACTAGTAATAAATACCAATAATTAAGAATAAGAACATTATTACATTATTAGTTTATTTTATTATTAATATTAAAATAATATAATTTTTTATATATATACAGTTCTTTTTTCATCTGTGTGTTTGCTGTCTTCACATGTATTATTTGTATGTGGAGATAGAAAACGCACAGATGAAAAAAGAACTGTATATAAATTAGAAAATTATATTATTTTAATATTAATAATAAAATATATTAATAATGTTATTATTTGTAATTATTGGTAATTATTTCTAATTATTGATAATTATTCATTTAATTACTAATAATTATCAATAATTAAGAATAATTAGTAATAATTACCAATAATTAACAATAATTAGTATTAATTACCAATAATTAGTATTAATTACCAATAATTCGTAATAATTAGGAATAATTAACAATAATTAGTAATAATTAGGAATAATTAACAATAATTACGAATAATTAACAATAATTAGTAATAATTAGGAATAATTAGGAATAATTAGTAATAATTAGGAATAATTAGGAATAATTAGTATTAATTAGGAATAATTAGTAATAATTACCAATAATTAGGAATAATTAGTAATAATTAGTATTAATTACAAATAATTAGTATTAATTAGGAATAATTAGTATTAATTACAAATAATTAGTATTAATTACAAATAATTAGTATTAATTACCAATAATTAGTCTTAATTACCAATAATTAGTATTAATTACCAATAATTAGTATTAATTACCAATAATTCGTAATAATTAGTATTAATTACCAATAATTCGTAATAATTAGTATTAATTACCAATAATTCGTAATAATTAGGAATAATTAACAATAATTAGTAATAATTAGGAATAATTAACAATAATTAGGAATAATTAGTAATAATTAGGAATAATTAGGAATAATTAGTAATAATTAGGAATAATTAGTATTAATTAGGAATAATTAGTATTAATTAGGAATAATTAGTATTAATTACCAATAATTAGTATTAATTAGGAATAATTAGTATTAATTACAAATAATTAGTATTAATTACAAATAATTAGTCTTAATTACCAATAATTAGTTTTAATTACCAAGAATTAGTATTAATTACCAATAATTAGTATTAATTACCAATAATTAGTATTAATTACCAATAATTAGTATTAATTAGGAATAATTAACAATAATTAGTAATAATTAGGAATAATTAACAATAATTAGTAATAATTAGGAATAATTAGTATTAATTAGGAATAATTAGTAATAATTACCAATAATTAGTATTAATTAGGAATAATTAGTATTAATTAGGAATAATTAGTATTAATTACCAATAATTAGTATTAATTACCAATAATTAGTATTAATTACCAATAATTAGTATTAATTACCAATAATTAGTAATAATTAGGAATAATTAACAATAATTAGTAATAATTAGGAATAATTAACAATAATTAGTAATAATTAGGAATAATTAACAATAAGTAGGAATAATTACGAATAATTAGTATTAATTAGGAATAATTAGTAATAATTACCAATAATTAGTATTAATTTGGAATAATTAGTATTAATTACCAATAATTAGTATTAATTACCAATAATTAGTATTAATTACCAATAATTAGTATTAATTACCAATAATTAGTATTAATTACCAATAATTAGTATTAATTAGGAATAATTAACGATAATTAGTAATAATTAGGAATAATTAACAATAATTAGTAATAATTAGGAATAATTAGTAATAATTAGGAATAATTAGTATTAATTAGGAATAATTAGTATTAATTAGGAATAATTAGTATTAATGAGGAATAATTAGTATTAATTACCAATAATTAGTAGTAATTACCGATAATTAGTATTAATTAGGAATAATTAACAATAATTAGTAATAATTAGGAATAATTAACAATAATTAGTAATAATTAGGAATAATTAACAATAATTAGTAATAATTAGTATTAATTAGGAATAATTAGTAATAATTACCAATAATTAGTATTAATTAGGAATAATTAGTAATAATTACCAATAATTAGTATTAATTACCAATAATTAGTATTAATTACCAATAATTAGTATTAATTACCAATAATTAGTAATAATTAGGAATAATTAACAATAATTAGTAATAATTAGGAATAATTAACAATAATTAGTAATAATTAGGAATAATTAACAATAATTAGGAATAATTAGTATTAATTAGGAATAATTAGTATTAATTACGAATAATTAGTAATAATTACCAATAATTAGTAATAATTACCAATAATTAGTAATAATTACCAATAATTAGTATTAATTACCAATAATTAGCATTAATTACCAATAATTAGCAATAATTACCAATAATTAGCAATAATTACCAATAATTAGCAATAATTACCAATAATTAGTATTAATTACCAATAATTAGTAATAATTACGAATAATTAGAAATAATTAGAAATAATTACCAATAATTAGCAATAATTAGCAATAATTAGAAATAATTAGCAATAATTAGAAATAATTAGCAATAATTAGAAATAATTAGCAATAATTAGAAATAATTAGCAATAATTAGTAATAATTAGCAATAATTAGGAATAACTAGTAATAATTAGGAATAATTAGGAATAAGTAGGATTAATTAGGATTAATTAGGATTAATTAGGAATAATTAGGATTAATTAGGAATAATTAGTAATAATTGCCAATAATGACCAATAATTGCCAATAATTACCAATAATTGCAAATAATTCGGAATAATTGCAAATAATTAGGAATAATTAGGAATAATCAGGAATACTCAGGAATACTCACGAATACTCACGAATACTCACGAATACTCACGAATAATCACGAATACTCACGAATAATCACGAATACTCACGAATACTCACAAATAATCAGGAATACTCAGGAATACTCAGGAATACTCAAGAACACTTAGCAAAAAAAATTATATTATCAATATTTATGAAAAAAATATTAATATTATTAAAATAATAAAAATTTATAAAATATTAAAATTATCAATATTTACAACAGATTTTGCTCTATTCTTAACATGTTCAAATCTTAAAGGGTCGCTAATTGTCAGGTCATGCGCAATAAAAAGTTTCTGTCAGCCATGTCCAATGTAAACTCTATAATTGTCCTTGCATGGTCGATCACTTCAAAAGTAATGTTGCAATCAGACAAACCAAGTCATTCCCTTCTTATCTATAAGAATCATCTCACATGAACCTTTACATAGACCATTCTTCCTTGAAAATTTAAGGGAAAAATAATGATATCCCATCAAATTTTTAAGGAAGAATGATCTATGTAAAGGTTCATGTGAGATAATTCTTATAGTTAAGAAGGGAATGACTTGGTTTGTCTGATTGCAACATTACTTGCGAAGTGATCAACCATGCAAGGACAATTATAGAGTTTACATTAGACATGGCTGACACAAACTTTTTATTGCGCATGACCTGACAATTGACGACCCTTTAAGATTTGAACATGTTAATAATAGAACAAAGTTTGTTCTGAATATTGATAATTTTAATAATTTTTAATTTTTTTTATTATTTTAATAATATTAATATTGTTTTTTCGTAAATATTGATAATATTTTTTTTATTACTAATAATTAGTAAACGAAATCTGCTTGGATAATGAAGGGAAAATTTATAACCATCTCCACAACGATGATTATCAAATTTCCTTTCATTATTCAAGCAGTTTTCCTTTTGCTAAGTATTGCTAAGTATTGCTAAATTAGTAATAAATAGTAATAATTAGCAATAAATTGTAATAATTAGTAATAAATTGTAATAATTAGTAATCCTTGCTTGAGTGTTTTTTCTAACAAATTATTCAAAACCAGTAATGCTTTTATATTTTATAGAAAAATATGGAACAGCGAGGTCGTCAACAGTCATTATTAGATGACCGCATATGGATAAATCAACGTAGAAATCCAAATGGTTCTGGTTTAAATCCAGTATATATAGAGGGTGTGGAGATTTTTTTATCATTTGCGGCATCAAATTCAGAATTTGTTTCAGAAGGAAAGATAAAATGCCCTTGCAGAAAATGTGCATTGAGAACGTTTGACACGTTTGACAAAGTGGGGGAACATCTCTTGCGTTTTGGTTTTCAAGCAGATTATGTTTTTTGGTATCAACACGGTGAACGCAGTTCCAGAGCAGATGATACCAACTTGATTCCGGATCCATCCCAGTTTCAAGATTTAGTAAATGATGTTGCAGGTTCATCTGTTCAACATACAGAAACTCCGGCTGATATAGCTTCAAATCCTGAGTTGGGACCGTCTGAATTTTATGAGTTGTTGAAGTCTGCTGAGGATGCATTATATCCTGGCTGCAAGATGAGCAAATTAGAAGCAGTTGCAAAATTTATGGTTATCAAATCAGATAACGGAATGTCAAACACATGTTTTGACCAGATATTTTCTTTGCTGAAAACACTGTTACCCGAAGGAAATGTTTTACCTGCAAATTACTATGAAAGTAAGAGGTTGGTTCGAAATTTGGGACTTACTTGTCAGAAGATTCATGCATGTTCAAATGACTGCATTTTATATTCAGGGGAAAATGAGTCGTTGGATAGTTGTCCCACATGTGGGCAACAGAGATATAAAGAAGGACAACACGGGAAGTCTGGTTTGATTCCTGTAAAACAGTTGAGATATTTTTCGCTTACATCCAGACTTCAGCGTTTATTCATGTCTAAGAATACAGCGACAATGATGTCATGGCATAAAGAGAATATTTCAACCGATAAAAGCTTGAATCATCCAGCCGATGGTGATTCATGGAAACATTTTGATAGAGTGCATCCATCATTTGCTTTAGAAGCTAGAAATGTTCGACTGGGTCTTTCCACTGATGGTTTCTGTCCGTTTGGATCTTATGGTAGTCAATATTCATGTTGGCCTGTTTTTTTAACTCCGTATAATTTACCTCCATGGATGTTGATGAAGGAGCCATATATCTTTTTGACTTTACTAATTCCAGGACATCCGAAGAAAAATATTGATGTTTATTTGAAGCCATTGATTGATGAATTAAATTTATTGTGGAGTACTGGTGTCAGTACATATGATGTTGCAACGAAACAGAATTTCATACTGAGAGCAGCATTGATGTGGACAATAAGTGACTTCCCGGCTTATGGGATGTTATCTGGCTGGAGTACACATGGTCAGAAATCATGTCCTTACTGTATGGGAGAGAACAAAGCATTTATGCTCATTCATGGAAAGAAACCTTGTTATTTTGACTGTCATCGCAGATTTCTTCCAGCTGATCATCCTTTTCGCAGAAACAGATCTCATTTCAGAAAAGGAACAGTTGAAAGGGATGGACCTCCAAAAATGCTATCAGGTTCGGAGTTAAAATCGGTTGTATTTTCATTACCTCCCATCACTTTTGGTCCCACAATAAACCAACAGAAAATTTCTGGTTTTGGGAAAGAACACAATTGGATTAAACGTAGCATATTTTGGGATTTTCCATATTGGTCTGATTTGTTGGTCCGACACATGTTAGATGTCATGCATATTGAGAAGAACTGTTTTGATAATTTGTTTCATACAGTTTTGGATACGCCAGGAAAGAGCAAAGACAATGTAAATGCACGTTTAGATCTTGCCCAAATTTGCAGACGTCCAGAATTGGAACTATTTGAGAATGTCAGAACAGAAAGGTTACTGAAACCAAAAGCAGCTTATACACTGTCTAAAGAAAACCGTTTATTATTTTGTCAGTGGATTGCAGATTTGAGACTTCCAGATGGCTGTGCTTCCAATTTGGGTAGATGTGTAAAGAATGGTCATATTACTGGATTGAAAAGTCATGATTGTCATGTTATATAATAGTAATTATCAATTATTTGCTAATATTAACATTTTCTGTTTCAGATGGACGAGGCCACATTTCGTGAGTTGGCGGAGGCTGACCTGCCTTTCGATGCGGATGAGTTGCTGGCAGATGACCCTCAGCCTGCAGGCGCTCCAGGGAGTACGCGGAGGGGGCGCGGTCTTGCACGATTGATGATTCCTGACCCCGTCCCCGAGCGACGTCCACGTCTTGGGTTTGATCCGCGCACCCGGAGGTGTGATAACCTGTGTAATAACCTGTGAATTTGACTAAGATTTCATTAATCTATTCACATAATAAATGTTTATTATTTTTTCAGTTTTTCGCATATAGCAGTCGGACAGGGCAGCGCTATTTTGCGCAATTATTTCTCTCAGCCGTGGACCACATGGGAGCAGATTCCCATTGATGTGCAGCAGGCCATGATCGGCCATTGGTTGGTACGTACGTAAATAAATAATTTTTATTTTGAAAATTATTTCATTTCTAACTTGATATTTTGATTTATTTGTAGGGTTTATGGTATCCGATCGAGGATACCATGCGTGACGCCATCCACGAGGCATGGGAGGTGGCCATGCGTGATCGCCTTCGTCAGTTTTTGCACAATTTAAGAAAAGCTGCGATGAAGAAAGCAGGAGTGTCAGATTTTGAGGAGTCATGTAGAGCACACCGACCAGAGTACATTTCATCCCATGTATGGGATGGATTATGTGCGCACTGGTTGAGTGGTGCCTTTCAGAGGAGATCATCGGTGGGGAGGCAGAATCGGGGGAGGCAGGAGGTGACTCATCGAGCTGGGAGTCGTTCTTTCAGTACTCATAGACAGCATCTGGTACGTACATTATTTATAAATATTTTATATAACTATAAATATTAACAGTTTATTTTTTATTCTTATAGGCTGTCGAGCACCCCGATATTACAGAGTACGACGTATATCGGAGGATGTATAGTGATCCTGCTACTGGGGAGCTCAGAGGTGATCGTCAGCATCACATCGTGGTCAGTATTATTTGTTTTCAAGTTTAAAAATTAACTGCATATAATATATTCACAATTTTAATTTTAAATTGCAACTATAGGAGTCATATGAGGCCGCAGCGGCACAGGCCCGGCCTGAGAGTCAGGCCGAGTCATCAGATCAGACCACTGCCCGTCAGTTTGATGAGGCGGCATGGATGCAGGCCACCCAGTATGCCTTCGAGAAGGGCCGGGTAGTTGGTATCGGCTCTCGACTGACTCCCGGAGATTATTATGGCAGTGCTGCGATGTCGGCGTCCAGCTCGAGGGGAGCTCGTGCATCTTCATCTACACAGTATGAGGAGCAGTTGCGATCTCAGACTGCACAGATAGAGAGTCTCCGACAGGAGCAGGAGCAGATACGTCAGCAGCATGAGGAGGAGCGTCGACGCCAGCAGCAGCTGTACGAGGAGCAGACGAGTCGGTGGCAGCAGCAGCATCAGGAGCAGATGGAGTACATGCGCCGACTCACTCATGCTTTAGGGATGGAGTTTCCTCCACCACCATCTGCAGATCCCCCACCTCCCCCCCTCCTACAGATTAGAGTTTGTATTTCTGTTATAAAATTTGTGAAATCAAAATATTTTTTTTTCTATTCGTAGTTTCTGTCTCATTATAAAATATTAATAATATTATATTTTTAAATAACAATATTAATATGAATAATAATAATATTTATATTTTATAATATTAAATTTTATATATATATTAAAATTTTATATATATATTAAAATTTTATATATATATTAAAATTTTATAATATTATAATTTAATTATTTTTTTGTAATACTTGAATTATTTTAATATTTGAATGTAAAATAATTCTATTATTTTTATATTAATTAAAATAACTTATTAATATTTTTTTTATTTATGAATTATAATTATAATATTATTATATTAATTAAATTATTTATTAGTATTCTATTATTTTTATTTTTGAATTATAATTCTACTATTATTATAGTAATTAAAATAATTTATTATTTTCATTTGTAAATTATAATTCTCTTATTATATTAATTAAAATAATTTATTAATAATTTATTTTTTTTATTTTTTTTATAGTATTTGCGACGGGATACTATGCCCGTCGCAAATACTAGTATTATTAATATTTTTTTATTTTTTCTTAAAAAGAGTAATTGCGACGGGTCCCGTCGCAATTACTATGAATAGTATTTGCGACGGGTCCCGGTTCTCGTCGCAAATACTAGTATTATTAATTTTTTTATTTTTTTAAAAAAAACGTTATTGCGACGGCCCCGTCGCAAAAACTATTTGCGACGGGTCCCGTCGCAAAAGGTATTTGCGACGGGCCCGTCGCAATAACTGTTTAAAAAGTTTTTTACAAAAATACGGAATACTAGTTGCGACGGGGAGAATGCCCGTCGCAAAAAAGGGCTTTAGCGACGGTCCCGTCGCAAATAAGTTTAGTTGCGACGGCGTTTTCCGCAACGGGCTATTTGCGACGGGACGCCGTCGCAAATGGACATTTGCGACGGGATCCCGTCGCAAATAGCCCGTCGCAAATACCTGTTTTTCCAGTAGTGATAGTTTATTTATGTGAGGTTAAACATGGTAAAATTCATAAAACTAGTGTAACATAAACAAAAACCTAACTTATTAGTTGTTCTATGTTTATTAATAGATAAAATAAAATTAAAATATCTAACATTTTATGAATTTTTAAAAGGTTAACCCAAAATAATCATATATTAATTGTAATATTTAGGTATTAAATAACAGATTTTTATCTATAATTGACTCATTATTATTTTTCTCTATAGAAAAAACAATGTTCATGTCATTCACGTTAATATTATCTATTATTATTTCCATGGAAATACGGATAACACATAAACCAGTATATTCTTGATGTTTATTATCATCAACATACTGGTTGTTTTCTTTTTTTTAAAAAAATGGACTACTTTATAAAAGACTGATCTAGAATATATTAATTTTGTTTTTCATGTGTTTTCTTGATAAAAAGATAAACTATATAGCTTATTCTATTCAGATTAACTAGTGTCATTCCAAATTTATCATGTCTAAAAATGTTGTTACTAATAAACCATTTATGTTTAAAACTTGAACATGAAATTTTATGTTATTGACCTCATATTTTTCTTTAATGAATCAATAATATACATTTTATGTAGATATTTGGTTTTTGTATTTGGAACTATAAAAATTAATTTCTTCTATGAACACCAATACACTACTATTTTTAATTGCACATATATTGTCTGAATATTTCATATGAAATGTTTATCCATTAGTTCAAGAAACATAAAATTTTATTAAATTTAAACTTGTACTCCCCAAAAACCATGTTAATGTTTCCAATGCGTCTTTTCTACCAGGCATGTTCTCTCTATACCATGGTAAAAAGGTTTTTTTATGATCATTTAAAATCTACATATCTTTCTCATTAGGATAACATTGTTTCAAAAAATAAATATATAATGTTATATGAAGATGAGCATCATCTATTTTGTTTAATATGTATAATAGTAACTTATTTATCTATTGACCTACCAATTATTTTACTTTCAAGTCACAGATTGTCATTCCAACATAATTGACTCATTAAATGTGAGATGTAGGCCAAACTATGTGCTCCAATATAGATAAGTATCTTATACAAATCTCATTAACCTCTATAGAAATATACTTCTCATTAATGGATTATTCCATTAGATATGTATCCTTAAGATAACCCTTGAATATATTCACATAACATTCAAAATGATACACCCAACATAGATATAAAGATTTATAATTATTTACTTCTTACACTAAATGGGACATTAAATTCACTAAGATAAAGAAAAAAGATAGAGAAAAATACATTTCCAGTGGAAAAAGTATAGAAATATCTTCATTCTACAAATTTCTCAAAGCATTTAGATCCATCACCTTATTATAAAATGATTTTCTAAATTAAAACACCTTAATGATAGTCATTCCATCACAAATGGGTAATATTCTATGCAATTACACTCATAGGAGATATTGAATCAGGATGTGAAATTTATGATATTTCATATTGAATATCTTTAAATCCTATAATGAGATTTTTTTTTAAATTTTAATAACATCACTATGGCACTTTGATATTGTGAATACACAAAAATAAGATAATTTTCTCCCACTTGGATAATGCGTGACATGATGGGGGAAGGAATTTTATCCTTCTACTAGGAGTGAGATCTGACTCCAAACATATTCCCATTGAGAGTAAGTCCAATATTTCATTCAACCAATATTTATTCATTCTTTTATTATCTACAAATTTACCAATCAGGCTACCAAAGATATTCATCCCCACATGCCTTCCGTTAATGTTATGTTTGAGAAAATGATATCTCCCACATGATATCACAAAAAATATTAATAGTTTCTTTCAAATATTTATATAATTACTATATTTCAATGTCTTTTAAAATATCATATAAATTGTAAATTAAAAAAAATCCATAAACTATTATGGATAATAATTCATTGATACTGATTCATTCCATCCATGCACAATCGTCGTTTGACATTTCAAACTTCTTTTATTAATATAAGAAATTATGGTTTAATTTTCTTCCACAATGGACAATCATCTAGATGCTATAATTTTTGATAACATATCCACTGATATCCATGCCATCATTATTTTTTTTACATAATGTGGATTTTCAAATTAATGTTTGAAATAAACAATTATTGGAAGATTATAAAAATTCCATGTCAGGGTTCTCTACACCCGCTAAATCAGTCGGTGTTTTTTATTTCAAATTATACCATTTCAAGACACATTTTGGATACCTTAATAGAAATTTTTATTCCATCATATATAAAACAATTTCATTCGGGAAGGTAAGTATTTTTTTATACCCTAATCACATCAGTCAAAATATTGTTTTCACATTATAATTTGAATCTAGAAGATCATTTTCATTACAAATATTCTCTTTCAACAATATATTTCATCTCTCTTAAAACCTTTTCCCTCCATCCCTGTTTTGACATCAAGTTAGTTATTATTAACAACATCGATAAAACCACAATTTATATACAACAGGGATATGACGGGTTTTTATCATTACTATATAGATGCTCAATTATCAATTCCTTCCCTGTTGACTCAACTTTAAAATCAGAAATCATTTCTTCAATTTGAATAGTCTTATCATCTTACAATGCATAATCATTAACAGATACAAAATTATCCATTTTTTCCAATACAAATACAAGGGCTATAACATAGTTTAAACCATCACAAAATTTGATGATATTTTATTTCTATTATTTTTAAAATCTTCATATTTAAAAATTTATCACATGAAAAAAAATGTTATTGTTTGGAAAATTTTATTTAGAAAATTCCAGAACATCATCAACACATTCCTCATATTCATCACTTATTGGATATTTAGTGATCCCACTTTGAGACATTATTATCATTTTAAAATATAAAAAAAATATTTTTTACAATGAATATATTGGGGATAAAAGTGACTTAGAGGGGGTAATAATAAATTATTTCAATTGTTTTAATGAATACATAGTTTTATTATTTTTAAAATGTAAAATGTTTTAATGATATTCAATGATAGTGAATATAATGTCAACATATTTAATAATTGTATAGATGTAATTGAATGTTAATTTAAATTGTTAAATAATCAAATTTAAAAAAGAAATAAATTTATTTCAATATAGTGTAAAAAAATCTTACTAGAAAATAAAAAATTAATGAAATCCTTATAAGTGGGAATAAATATCGAGAAATATTGAGTGAATATTTCATGTAATTGAATGTAAATAAATTGAACAGTAATATAGGATAATTATTATCATTAATCAAGTTATTGAGTATTATAGAATATGTATAGATGTATTGGAAGAAGTTGTAGTTTCTAGCAAAACAAGATGGGGGTTGAAGTAATGACACTCGTTACGAAAATTGGGTGTTAAATACCCAAATATATTTTCAATAATTTGAAGGTATATAAGACATTTACACATCAAAAAAATATTAAAGTTATATATATGTAGTGAATAAATGAGAAAATAATCATAATCCTAACAAATCATATTGAAAACATGGTAAATAGATTTAATTAAAAAGGATTTCCAAAAAAATTAATGTAAATATTACTAAAAAATAAGTTGTGTGGTGTTATTAGATTATTTAACAAGGGGAGAATAAAAAATATTAAAGGGTGTTGATATAGATGAAAATTACATTATATTCATATTATTAAATTAAATTTCAATATAAAAAGGTATTATAATAAATTTTTTTATTAACCTTTATTATAATGGTAGTAATTTATAAAATATTATTAATAGAACCAAAAATAAAAATTCTAGATAACAGAGAGTGGAAAAATTAAATAGAAAATTGAAAAAAATGAATTTAAAATTCATTCAAGAATAAGGATTTCAAAAAAGATGTTTTTAGACATATATAAAGTAAAAAAAGAATATCACCTTATGAAATTATAAAAATATACACAATGACAACCATAAAACAATATATAAAATAAATACCCGAAGGAGAATGATTCTCATTGGAAAAAATAAGATTAATAAGGGTCAACATACATAAAAAAATTAAATTTTGTTCTTAATATTGGGGCTTCAAAACGGTAAGATGAGACATAAAAATCAAATTATAATGATTATACTGGACATGTTTAAATTAAAATATTAGACAAAATTCTCTACAAAATCCCATCCTTTCATCCTTATCATCATATTAATAAATATTTATTTATTATTAATTATTTAACACTATATATAATACAACTTAATGTATATTTAGAAATGTTATACATGATGATAAGAACATAAATAAGGTTAATGAATTTATTGTTTTGAGTAATACAATGAAAGGAATGGTAAAAAATCCCATGAATATTCCAAATTCAATGGATCTCCTATAGTATATTTATATAAAACCAATGATAAAGAGGGATATCATTTAATCCGATGTTATTTGATTCACCTGTGGAAAAAATGTTACTATAATAAAAAATACATTGAATTGAACTAAAATCATGAATAATTTTCAACTTTATGGTTGTTAATAATAGTATGCTATATTTTTATTTTTAATTTGGGTATTAGTTACTTTTTGTGTGACCCATATTATTATAAAAACAATGTAACCAAGTATGATCATAAAAATTTGATAAATTAAGGTGTATTCTCTCAGTAGATGAAGAAGGGTGATTCTTGTGTTAGTAGGGAGAAGAACATAACTTTCATTTTTTTGTGTTTATTGATTATAGTTGATCTAATTTTTATATTTATGTAGTTTCAGAAAAGTATTCATTGGTTTTTGTTCGACACAATGATACACTATTTAATTTTTTAAATTATAATATTTATTTTGTCTCATACTCAATCAATATTTAGTAATACCTAGATTATAGATAACCAATGATGAATATAAAATATAAGAATCAATAATACATAGTTGTGTAATATTAATTCTAATACATGTAAATCCAAAAAAATTCTAATAATGGTGTGCATTTTCATTAAGATCTAAAACTATTATGTTTTCAATATTACTGTGTATTGGATTTGAAATGACCAATAAACATGAAAAATTAAATATAATAATGAAAAAATAATATAATAACAAAAAAAATATATTTTGACTTCAATAATTCAAATATAGATCTAAATTCATGTTATTAATTCAATTAATTTACAAAAATTATTGAATGTAAAATTAATGATGGTAATATACATTTTAAAATATTGTCAAAAATTTTGGTGATGTAATTGAAGATGAGAATATCTATATTAATAAATGAAATAAATGAGTCCGATGGATCCTACGAGTGTATGAGGATGCGAAATTGAGATTGGATTCTACTAGATTGAAGAAATAAGGGGTTGGGATTCCATGCTATGGAATGAGGAAAAAAAGAGAAATGACAATGTTGGAGGCTTACATGAGAGAGGATAAAATCTATATTGAATGTTACACATTTAATATGATCAAACATTAGGGTGTTTCAAGATAATAACATCATATTAGAGTCCACCAGATCAAATAAACATGATTTAGGGCTTCCACATTAGAGAAAAAAGTCTGTAGTCTTGAGAACAAAATACCCCAAAATTAATCCTCTTAATGATTCATAAAATTTTAAAACCAAAATAATGTTGTTTTTTTTAACCAACATGAAAAGATATGAATATTCCTTTATCATTTCACTTATTATATTACGAACCTGAAAATACACAGAAATTTCTTTTTAACATTAGTTAATTTTAACTCACAAACAAAGTGAAAACTATTTTTTCAAATCTGTTATATAATAAGTGATCTGTAATAGTTTCCAAATAAATAGTTTTCATAGTTGTTTAGGAATGAAATTTTACATGGAAAGTGGATCTAAAGTGGGAAAAAATTGTTATAGGTATTTTATTCCGTATTAAATATAATTTAAATATATATTTGGAGGTATTTTATGCCTTTAACCCTTAATTTAATCATATTACAACATTTTACCCATGTCATGGTAAATTAATTGTCACATCAATATCATTTATTTGTATAAAAATAATGTCAACCATATTAACAAATTTGGAAATCAGAATTCCAAATACGAAATCTATTTTATTAGATTCCATTTCAAAATGTGATAGAAAATCATTGTGAAATTAAAAATGTATGAAAGAAAAAATTAGTTTTTTAAAAAATAAATATTTTTTCCCAAAAATTATTTTATTATTTTTATTTGACAAGTAATTATAATTAGATGATGGATAATTTATTTGAATTAATATATAAACCATAATATTCATTAAAATAATTTTTATATAACATCTAATTTAATTTGTTAATAAAAAAATATAAAACATGTGTTTATAATTCCCAATCTATGGTACTGGAATTTTTTTAACAAATGTATATACTTTATACAGGATTTTCTGTTATGGGAAATGTGCCAAATCCACAACCAATCGAATTATAAATATGTCAAATACAAATGATTATTTTTGAAAAATAGTAATACAGAAAAAGACAACAAAAATGAAAAAGGATATAACGTACCAATATATCAATCATAGTTTCATCATCAACCAGCATAAACCAAAATGAATGAAAAAAGGTATATATGTGAAATTCCAATGGCCTTAGACTACATATAGTATCTAGGATATAAAAAACACTATATTTCTTTTTCTTTCCGTCCTACCACTACCTTTAGGATTGCAACTTATGATCCATTTTTGGATCTTCCAATGGTTATTATGATCCTTATTATCTAAATGGTCCTCAATCCTTTGGGGAGTAATCAAAGGAAGAAGAAGATTTACCATTATTCTTATACTTCTATGTTTCACCCTTAACCACCAATTTATCCATTCCATTTATAGTTTTTAGATAAATATCATTTTATTGATTAGGATATACCATTATATTGGATATATCATGTGTAGCTGCTATGTCATTTTTGGAAGGGGTTATCTTTCAAGGGTGGTCACCTTAACCAACTTCAATGATTTAATAGAACTGTCTCATTATCTCTGAAGACAATCAAAATAAGGAGAACAAAAATTAGAACATTAATTGATTCCGTCATTGAGAAGATATCTATGTGGGAAGTAATCTTTATGACCAATTACTTTTTAGAAATAACTACCATTAACTCTTAAACATTCTAGATTGAGCAAGTTAAACATAATTAAAAAAACTAGTCCAAACATCACTTGTTTCATTAGTTGTATTGGAATTCATATACATTACTATAATAGAATATAAGTCTCTAGTTGTACCCATATTCGATGTGCTAACAATAGGTCCCCAATACTATCCAGTCATATCACCTAGACTAGTGGCTATAATTATTTAAGCGTCCTCTATTGCAAGTATAATAATATTTTTATTAGTATTTGAGAAACAATTTAAATCATTTGGAATTAACATAGCTTCAAATTCCCAGTTAAAAGACTTGTAATCATCATATAATATTATTTCCTACAAGGATAACTTATCCAAAACTAGTTAATTCGTTCATGAACTATTGATCAGTCCCTCATGACTAACATTATATAGAGTAGTATGTGAATTTTATAAATTCAAAATTTTAATGGTTCTTATTCGAGGATTCAAATTGTGATATGTCTACATCCCACAAGAGTAATTATCCTATATGGCCATTTTAAGTGTTTCCATATCAGTCAACCCCTTAACTTTAGTGGTTCATGTCGAGTATCTCTTCCCATAAGTTGGTTCTACAGCACCATGAGGGCAGTTTATTATGTGATGTTCTTCTTAAGAATCACTATTCATTAAAACCTTCATAGATAACTCTTAAAAATTACTTAATTGATCTAGAGTAGGTCTTATCTTGGATATTTCTTGAATAGAGTGGGAAAAAACAATCTATCCACATATTTGGTGACCTATTACTTTGAAGAGGTTGTCCAAAATTTTTCTTCTTCCTTTTATGACCATGAGACTTATGAAAACCATCTTCACATATATCAATATGTTGCATCTCACCCGCATTATTTAATAAAAATGAAATATTACATTTAGTCTCTCCATGTTATATGATTTTTTATAAATTCCTCTAGAAATGGGGAAACATAATAAAAGATAGATCTCAAATAGTATGTAATGTAAAAACAATATCACTGATTCATAGAGTGTTATATCATTAATATGCAAGAAAACATAAACATAAGATAAATACATAATTAATAATAACATGGAATAATAAGAACTAATAACAGGGAATGATGGAGAAAAATATACAATAAAATATAAACATATAACCAACAAATGATCATAAATAAATCATGAAATATAACATAGAATATGAATATGGAAACATGAGACAATAATCCTGAGTTAATGTAATTACCCAAAAATTCTAAATGATATTTGTTTCCAGAATAAATTTTAATTACGTATAATATAATTTAATTCATATAAAAGTAAAAAAAACCAAAAAAATTATATATTTAATAATCATCATTTCATTAGTGAGCTATGAAACAAATTGAAATGAGAAACATGACAAAAAACAAAAAATATAAAATAGAATAGTTAAAACAGGAATATATGGATCACCCCAATATACTAGAATCAATAATACCAAAATAAGCACTATAAGAATAAAAACATATCAGTAAACCAATCAAAATCTTACGAAAATGAAAATATAACCAAAAGAGAATTTTAGTTAATTTTGAGTTGAAGAATGACATGGTATTTATAGTGTAGAAAGGGAAATGTGATTGGTGGTATTAGACCGTTATATGACCATTGTTCAATATGAATTTGGGAAACTATACCCTTGGTCGATAATTTTACCCTTATAATTAGATTGTTAAGTCCTAATGAAAAAGGGAAATTGATACAGAAATGAGAATTAATGGATTAAACTAATATAGTCATTCCGTTTGACACCCATTTTTTCAAAACATGGGAGGGAGGTATCATTATTGATTTCACTCTTAACCAAGCCCAAGAAAATCTTCGGTAAGTGAATATTGAATGAAATCGCCTATGAGATAAGTTCATGTTAGTGCAGATTACCACTTGGTCAAAGTTAGCCATAGAACCCCGCTAAACTACACCCATCATACAACTTACCCTTATGACATATGTGTGTGTCAAAAGGGGTTATATATCCGGACCTAAGATACATAATGTAAATTACTTTGCATAAATAATTTTTTTACGCAATCAATACCTCTTATGAATAGTTTTTATTAATTAAATATATGCTAAAATGAGATAAATTTGATTATTTGATTTTTGGATGAAGAAAAACATAATTTCATTTTTCTAGAAAATATATACAGTTTTAATAATAAACCAAGTAAAATTGAATAATATTTTTTTAATTAAATAGTATCTTAAAACAAAATTAAAAAAAAATAAATGAAAAAACAATTTTATAATGGCACAAGACATTGTTTATAAGTGTTAGAAATTTAACTGTGACTTAAGAAATGATATTTTTAAATAAATAAGGATTTTTATACTTAAAAGTTAAAATTATCATATTTAAATAATTATTATTGAAAAATAAACATAATTCTTGAAATCATCACATAAAATTTATGATTTGTTGAATTAAAGAGAATTTTATAAAATACATTATTTTTTGAATATAATAAAAAATTCATTTATAGGTTTTTGATATATTTTATGAAATAATATTTATATAATAATGAAGTAATAATAAATTAAACATAGTAAACAACCTTAATCATGTTATTTTATTAATATTATGTATCTTAATACATTTAATCAATTTTTATAACTATATGTGACATTACAATGTTTTAAAAAGGTAAGATTAATTTTTAAAAACACTAATATGTGGAAACGTCACTTTTCCACGAAAAAATAAGTACTTAAAATTTTAGTTAGGTTAGATTTGATTGAAATAATTTATAATGTCTAATACCATGATAAAAATCCAAGGTTAAGCTAATGGTTTTTCATTTTCCACAACAGAGTTTTCCATGACCTATTTTTAAAAATTATTAAACCATTCCTCCACTTATCTTGTAAATACCCACCAATTAATCCATTTCTATTCACTCATAATCCATCCTCCATGATTTTATTATAAATTTCCTCCCATTTAATCCCCCTATGATGTCTTCAATCCAACATTCTCCCATTCTTCTTGATCTCGAAGAATCTTCTCAAGGTAAGGGAAATCTCACCTCTCTTTTCTATTCAAGAGTCCTTTTTGTTCTATGTATTTCAATTTCCTAGAAAATTACTTTTTGGCTATTTTATATTATCCCATTACTATAATAATTTTATTTTATAAATGGTAGACCCTTGTCCCATGTCATTTTAAAATTTTCTAAAACCATGTTTTATACCTGTTGTGGAACTGAGTTTACTTCTATATTTTTTTATCTTTTACAAGAAAAATTATCTTTTACATTTTATTTGAATACCCAAACCACTTTAAATTTTAATATTTAATCACCTATATTTAATATTTTTTTTTAAATTGGGATATAAATATATGAAATTCACATTTCCTTTTAGGGGTAAAAAAAGTAACGTAAGTATCATGTCTTTATGATCTTTTGTATGCCAAGATTATGATAAAGAACTCTTTACTTATTTCTCCATAGGTTATTAATTAAATTATTTATTTTGATTTATATAGATTACAAGAGATTAATTCATATGAATAGTGTATGATGATAGATGTACAATGCATTGGGAAGAGAATGTAATCTCTTGAGATGACATGTTTTACAATAACTTGGTGGATAACCTTGCTAATTTTCATTTATTACACCATGGTTATAAAACCAGGTTATCTAATTTTCAGTGTCTCATTTAAATTATATAACCACATTACCATAATATGATTCATGTTCTTATTATTATGATGTTCCTATTTTTAATTATTTATTGTTATGCCTCGTAATATTATTGATGTGTCTCAAGATCACATGTTATATGTCTATCTTGTTTATTCTCTTGTAGGGAATCATGATCAACAATTCCTTTAATGCATGTACCCAAGATATGAGATGTAGAAAAAGTGGCCTTGAGTGAATCCATTAATATTTAGATCATGTGGATTTAGAAGAATATTTTTTAATATATTACATACTTGTTTTCCAGGAAACTAAACTTTAATAGATCCATTGTTTTATCCCATAAAATGAAATTTTATGTAATAAAAAGGAGGGATTCTATAGTTAAGGGGACATTACATGGTTATATGAAACAAACATTAGTATCAAAAATTATTTATTATTTTAAGACCCACTTGAACAACCATAATAACTCAATGGAAAATTTCTCATAACATAGTGTACTGGATCACCCCCCCCAGTCCCATATATATCATCTTTTTATATGTAATGATTTACCCAACAAATCAGGGGATAAATAATTTTTGGCCCACCCAACACGTAATGGGAGACCATAAGTATATGTTTCATATGATTTATTTCAAACATCCATTATAATCACATAAGTATCATCCATTGAATGTAAATTTGGTTACATATAAATATTCACAAGGTAAAAATCATTAATATAATTACATAGTCTACATTGAGAAATAAACATTAATTAAAATATTGAAGAATTGGGTATTTTGATTGTATGAAATAGAATGGTCTGCAATCATGAAAATTAAATAATTTAGTCAATCAAAAGGTATAATAATATTAAGGAATACCATTAAATAAAATGAAACAATTATTGGGTACTCATGATAGAAATGAATTAGTAGAAATTTTATCCATATGAGATATTGTTGTTGAGTCAAAAAAATGCAGTGATGAATCAATCTATTCATGAATAGTTTAACTTCCTCATCACCATCAATATATTAGGATTTTAGTAATGAATTAAGGGGTTATTTCAGTATATCCACTAATTTTAAAAATATACAATAAGATAAAATATATGGAGAATTATATCAACATATATTTAGATTATTTGTGAGGAAGGTATAAAAACAATTTCTGATTTTTTTGAAATAATAAAAATATTCAAAAATTTAGAATAGAATGACATTAATGTCATTTTCATGATATTGTATAAAGAAAATAATATTTCAACAAAATAGGTCTTTAAATATATCTATAATATAAAATAATTTTATTAAAATTTGGAACATTATTAGAATGAAATGGAAATTGAAGTGAATTCATATAAAGTGTTTTCTAATGTTTTGGTAACTTTATCATAAAAAAACTGCATTTAAAATTAAAAATCGTTTTCAAATGGTGATTATAAATCTTTGGAAAGATAATTTTAAATATAAATGTCTCAATAATGGATCCTAGAAAAATATATATATGTAAATATGAAGAAAAATGGGGTGTAAGATATAAAATATACAGATTTGCAACGAAATACCAATTTCTAAAATTTTCAACCATTTAGTGTTACCCATATTGATATAAATGATATAAAAACAATTTTAAATTGAATAAAAATATATATTATAATAAAAATTGTAAATAAAAATTATAGATTCAAAATCATGTGTATAAATATATAATATGGACAAGAATTATAATTGGCTAAAATAGAATGCATATATATTTTTTTGATAAAACATACTTTTAATGTAATAAATCAAAAAGAGTATTTTAGTAATTAAATGTATTCTACAAGAAAATAAATAAAAAATACCACATTTTATTTAGAAAAGGTATAATATTAAAATATTAATATAACATTGTAAATTGAAAATGATTATGACTCAAGGAAAAGACCAAGGGTCAATGAAAAAACATACAACATTAATAACATTTGGATGAAAATAAAATGAAAGAAATATTATGAAATTGAATTATAAATCCCATTAATAAAAATTAAATTATAATAAAATAATAAAATATATATGTATATACATCAAACGATGGAAATATATCATAATTTTAAATACTCCTTTATGAAGCCAAATTAAGATGAAAAAACCTTAAAAAATTCATAATTTATTATTTAAGATTCATTATGAATTATATTATTTGAAAAATAAATTTAAATAGAATTGAAAATAATACAGACTAGAATACATGTTTTTGATTTAATAAACCAAATAATGAATAACATAATAAAAGAGGAATCTTTATGACTAAACTAAAAGATATTGAGTCCATAAAAAATTGTTATCTTGGATTTCTTCTTTCTCAATAATAATATAGATTCTTACATATTAGTCACATGATCTTTATAAATATATTTCAAGATATAATTAGTGTTTTTTAACTTTAATATTAATAATATATAGTCATTTATTATATAGATGTTTCTTATTTTATTGTTTATATCGATCATCTGTTGTTGGATATTTCTATCATTACCTTTCCATTTTAGTATAATGGCATTGATCATCATTCAATGTTTATGAAATCAAAAAATACGAAATAGTAAAGGTACTCAAATAATAGTTCCAGTTTTTTATGTTGTTTAAGGTGTATTCTATTAGAGTTCTAGGCATAATTTGTAATGATGAAATCCATAATGATCTTGTTTCATTAATGTTTTTAAAAAACATGATTCATTATATTTTCAGTGGGAACATCATAATATCACCATTCAAGAGAAATATAAAATTAATTACTTATTAATATCATATTAAATATTTAATTAATTCTTGATAAAAATCCATGATAAAAAAATTTGGCATAATTTTTGTAGGTGATTAATTTAACCCAAACACAAATGTGCTATAATCAACAAATGATTTTAATTTTGACATGATTTTACAAAAAATATAGTTAGGGAAAAATAAAAATGACATTATATATATTTTATAAAAGTTATAAAGAAAAATATTTAATTGTTAAAGGGTAAAAATAGAGGAAAAATAATGATTTGTAATCTTTACTTAAAAAGACGAAATAATATCTTATATTGGGATCCTTCTTTGTTATGAAGGAATTGAGTTATTGAATCGATTCTAGAAGCTAACCAAAGAAGGATGAAATAATTATAGATAAATTTTATATATTAATTCAAGAGAAAATATAGGAAATTTTAAGGTTTGTAGTGGGTAGTGGAGGTGTCCTTTTGTTGTTAAGCTCGTGTGGAATTTTAATTAGAACCTATTATATAATTTTCAAGTAATTTAATTTTATGTGGATAGTGGACATGGAGTGGAAAAAGAATATATATAGGTCATCTATTACATCATATACATGTAGGACCCAGGACACCCTGAGAGGGGAGGGGTGAATCAGGCTGTCAACTTTTCTTTCAAATTTGATGGATCTTGTTCCCACGATGGTAGGAACTAGTCAAACCTATATGATGGATATGATAAAGAATAAAAAATTCACTTGAAAAAAGATGACACATCACTTCTTACTTGGTTCACCACTAAGGGCTACGTCCAAGGTGAATACGCCGACAGGTTGTCGGTCATACCTAATTCCACTATTTTTCACGATTTTTGGATTACAATGGTTTGGGAACAGTCACTCTGTCCCAGGCTCACTGCCACAACAAATGTTTAGGGATATCCCACTACGTCCCCCCAGGTCACTCCCATTGAATCCCCCTATCTCACTGCTTTTAGTGAAGTCTCAATCAGTTTATAGACATGAGGGTCACTTCAATAGATTTGCATTGAAGTCTTTTCCTCTGCTTAGCACGAGACTCTGCTTGCATCGATGTTTGGAAATGATGCACTTGTACTCACTGAACCACTGAACCGAATAACCAGAACGTGCAAACAAGTTTCACTGACAATTTCATGCAACGCCAACCCTTTTCGCACAAGCCCTTAATATTGCGCGCAAAATTTCCTTTTCGTACGGAAAAATATTTCGTGCAACAAGACCCTTTTTCGTGCAATTAAATCTATTACATTCCGCCTCAATTTTTACACGCAACTCTACCTTTCTGGCACATCCCATAATTTTTAACGCAAATCATATTTTTCACACAAACTGGAATATTTTACGCATCACAAAATTTTTCACGCAACCTATAATTTTTCACGCAACCCGAAATTTTTCATGCAAACCCCTTTACACGAACTTTTTAAGTGCATCAGACCTTAGATATTCTCAAAGTCTTCAATCGTATGAAATGAGGGGGGTCTCCTCTTATTTATAGGCATCTCAAACCCCCACACATAAAATTTCCTGTGGCATGAAAAACCTCTCATTTGGCATGTAATATTTCGTAAAGGTACTGTTTTTCGCGCACATCTCCAGATTTTTTGCGCAGCCCATGCCTCATCCAGTTTTCAACGTTCTGATTCCAAAAAACTATTTCCATGAAAAAACATGATCCACTATTTTGCACACCATGTTTTTTTCACTTCGAACTCAAATATTTCGCACACCACATTGTTGTTTTCTTGAACTGTATTATTGCTTTACTGGCACACATTCTGAACTTCCATGGATGATTGAAAACAAACACAAACCATACTTCAATTCATGAATAGAATGAACATGGTTCCGAAAACACATAATTTAGAGATAATGATAGAGATATTTTATATTATTTCCTATTAATTTACAAGTTCACCTCATTTTACTTTTTTCATTGTAACATATTTTTTATCTCAGTTACATTTTGTGGATAGAAAAAATATTCATCATATTACAATATTTAATTTTTTTGATTCAATATAAGAAATAAATATTATTAAATTCATTTTCGAAAACTAATAGAAATAAATTTAAAATTAAAAATGTGTAAAATGTAAAAAATGATTTTTAATATTTTATTTTTATGTCCCAAAAAGTATTTATTCTTATTCCTTACTAGTAATAATCATATGATGAATAATTTTTTTATTATATATATACACTAATTTATTTCAAAAATTGGAATATAGTGACAAATTTTATTTATTTAGGGAAAAATAACAAAAATATTGAAAAATAATTCCTTGAAAAATTCAAATTTATAATTATAATAACTTTAGTCATATATCAAAAAATATCATTTTATAATTATTATTACTTATATATTAAAAATAAATTTCTTTAGAAATAATATTCAAAATAAGATAAATTTAACTTTTTAACATGTAATATATAATAAAAATTATGTTTTTAAATAAAACATATTTATTTGATCAGGAATCATTGTTTTTTTGTTTACAAGAATACCTTAGTTAATTATTATATTTTATTTACTTATTTTACTAATAATTAATTGTATTTAATCAATCCATATTATTGAGATACTTATTTAGAATTTTTAAATTTAAAAAATGCATATCCCAAAAAAACAATATACTTAGGAGAAATTTTATTTTCACAGATGAAATAATATTATTTTGTTAGATTATAAAACTATTTATTTTTATTTTAATTAAATTGTTTATAAATAAATAAATATATATATATATATTATCTTCATAGTAATATTTATTTATTTCCAATACATTTCAATAATTCTAAACTAGTAATATGTTTATTGTCATTATTATTAACGACTGTATAAACTTTTATAATAGTCAAATAACAATTATATGACACCAATTACACAATAAATTCCCAATATTCATAATTCTAAAAAAACAAACCATTCATTTATTTTTCCTTTATTGATTTAAATTTTTTTTTCTCCATTCATTAAATAATTTTATTTTATAGGTTTAGTGATACTAATAGTGATGCTCATTGGTTAATATGATTCATGAGATTTTCTAGTTTAAAAATGTTATCCTCTTATATTTATTATACCCTTTATTTTACAATATTTTATAGAAATAATCATTTATGGTGTGAACTACATTGTATTATGTATCTTTATTGAAACAGTTTGTAATTTTTGAATAATGTGTTTTTATTTTTAATCACACATTTTATGATATATTATTAGTCATTTTTATATTAATTATAAATAATAAAACAATTAAAATTGGGAAAGAAAATGAATTCATAAATATGGGATGTTATAGAAACCTTTTGGAAATACTTTTATTATTAATGATTTGTATGACTAACATTTATTTCATATTCCAATCATTCATATAGTATAAGGATTTTCGTCATTGAAAAATGGCTCAAAATATCCCTTTGAAATTATTATCAATAAATATTATATATTATAAATAATTCTGTGAATTTATATATTTCATTTAAATGTTAAATTTTTTTATTTAGGTTAACTGCTTATTCATTAGTTGATTCAATCCATTTACCCAATCCTTATATACTAGATTTATAGTATATAATTATCTAAGATTGTTCCTCATTTCTCTGTATAAAATTTAATGTGAAATTTTATCTATATTTTTCATACACAACATGCCCATAACAGTAGTTTAGGATTCAAGTTAATCTATATTATAAGTGAATTTCATAAACAATAAACCATAATTCCTATTATTCTTCGGCTGAATATTTTGGCATTCAATTTATCCATTAAGTTTCACTTTGTTATTATCCACTCATATTAGTTTATCGTCATATTTATTTTTAGTTTGATCCTTTAACATTATTTTCATCTTAAAATATTCTAAATATGATTTGAATTAAATTTCTCTATACAAATTAAAATATTCATCTTTGTTTTACTTATTTCCCACTTAGATACTATATTGAAATATCAATTAAAATTGATTCCCAAATCTAGGATTGTTTCTTAATCTATAGGGGAACTTGTTTTAGTATTTTTATGATATATCAAACATAACATCTTCAAAATATTTTCTTATTAGGAATATCAATGCTATATGGCTATCATCCTTAAATTTTAAACAAAATAATGTAAGAATACTTTAATAATTACATTATATAAATTTTAATTTTCAATATTAAAGTGTTATAAATTAATCACTGAAATATTCTCACCCTTTATCATGATTTATCTCACTATTCTTCATCACCATGAAAGTTATGTCTTCATATGAGTGTCTTTTTATTCCATTAGGAATCAACCACATCTTGTATTAAACAATGAAAATCTCAAAATCATTAAGAGTTAATTCAATTAAATATAATTATTCAAGAATTTTTGAAACTAAAAAGTTTAACTGTGTATGTATCCTCATGAAAGTGTTTGGAATATCTAATTCATTGACCTCATTTTCAGATATAAATATACATTTTACCACTCTCATGATTCAATTTATGGAAACTGACATATCATAAAACATCAAGGCCCCACATATATTGTAGGTAATCAAATTGTTCTTAAAACAAGCCCAACTCTAATAGTTAAGGTGTTGGAGTCTATAACCTATAATTGTAACATGGAGTGTTGTGGACTACAACAACTCAGAAAAAAAATTCCATATCTAGTACATAATAATAGAAACCAAAACTAGTTAATTTATAGAAAAAACTATGTTTTATTACAACACATGAGTGGGGAAGGATATATCTAATATGAGGTCAAAAATGCTAAATCCAAAAATTCAAATACAAATGAAAAATTAGAAGAACCATCCAGTGATTTTGACACAAAGAAGGGAATGACAGAACCTCACTACATGGTCATATGAATTTTAATCCATCAACAACTATCGCCCATCAAATAATTTTATTATCCACTATGATACAAATCTATGAAAAGAACCAAATAAATACCCATATAGGTCTTATACAATCTATTCAGTGTGTGTATATATACAACACATGCGGGAATTAGTCATATGATGGTTTGTATATAAATATATCTTGTAGGATTCCCAAAAATCTCAAAATGAATGATAAAATAATATTTTATTTAAAAGACCATTAATTATTGAAACCATGAGGAACACATGAAATAAAATTAGATATGATTTTGAGGTAATACGTTAACTACAAAATAATGGGGGAATCACAATCTTCAATACTCAACACCATAAGGGGTCCTTTATTATAGATTCCATTGATACCAGAGTAAAAAAGTCATATATATCCTAAATTAAACATCTAATTTTAATACATATCAATAATGATGGTGATGAATCCCAATCAATTGGATACAAAAGATACATTTATATTCTCCCTAAATATAGTATACTATATATCCTCATGGTTAGTCTCGAGGAAGAATTTTTTATCCTAGTTATTCTAAAAAACACTTTTTCTATTTTTTATAATTTTTTATGAATTAATGTAGAATGAAAAATTATTCTAATTGTATAGAAATTGATAATGAAATATATAATGGGAATAGAAGAATAAATTAAACTACAATTAGCGAAGAATAAAAGGGTCAATGAAAATCAATATATTTTTAGGTTGATTCACTATTCATCTACCGATCATGGTTCTATTTAAGGTTTTAGACCATAAAATACTAACCTAACTTAGGGTATTATCAATGTATTTACCACAAAACCCTCTCTTCAAAAGCATTGTAAACCTATTGATGGAATGGATTCTAATACATGATAACTCTCCACACATAGAAATAACCACTCAATTGGACCACATCAACTATGAAAATATTTTAGGATGAATTTATATATAAGAGATCATAAAATATATCTGCCTATAAAAGAAACTTAATTGATTAAAATAATATAATTTGGGGATAAATATCAAGGGATAAATAATACAAAACCAATAACCTGAATCACCGCGATTCTATACACCTCAAATAAGAATCCAAATGTTCTAAGGATGAATATAAGAATGGTGATTGACAAGATTCTTGATCTCATAGAAGAAATATGATTAATTTACTAGAATAATAATCATAGATTAACCCTTAATTTATGATAATTCATGATAATAATTATGGATATAAATTAGAAAAAATAAATCATTTTTTTAAATGAAACCCAATGTTATAAAATAAGAGAAAAAGGGAAGAAGTGGAATCCTCTTTACTTTATATCAAGTTCTTATGTGAAATTATAATGAGGAATCATATTATTTTTCAGAAATACAATAATAAAATCAATGAAAAATGAATTTAGGAGGCAATGGAATATATGTGGCATGCTTTCAGGATCTCATTATCATCTTTGTGTGAAATCTATCGTGAGTGAAACTATTCCCTTGTAACTACATGGGACAATCCCACATTGGGATAATCTTCAAAACTAAGTCAATTGAATTAATATCTCCCTTTTCGTATAATATCATTCAATTCCAAGAAATCACCTAAATTTTATATCTTCACATTTCTTTCAATTTCTATATTTTTTAATTTTAGGGAAATCTTTATGTTATCCCCTTTTCACCATGATGTAGTTGAGTATATGTTGATGAACATATAGGTGATAGGGGATCCACATGTAAACATGCCCGTATGTGAAATGTTACCCTACTCTGAGATTCTACATGAACCATATATAGATCTTGACTACTTTCCATTACTCATGATTCTAAGGAAAACCGTGTTCTCTTACATTTTTGTAGGTCTTGGTCTACATCACCTTCAAAAATCTGAAACTGCAAATCTAATACTCCCAAAAACCCCTTTTATTATTAATTTATCTAAGGAGGATAGATCCTATAGAGTGTCCATCTTATTCAATTTGTTATTTATCCAAGAAGGTCCAATTTAATCAGTCACTTGATATTTAAAATCATTGCAAACTATGTATAGAGATTATTAATTAAAATCATTGAACACATAGAAGGAATACTAGGGAATACTAGAAAAAATATCATCACAATCAATTAAGGTCCAAATCAACATTTATGAATAGAAAAAACAAAAACTAATAGTGTGCTCTATCCTCAACTCTTCTCCACCTTAACATGAATCTATAACAACATTGACAAGGAACAAATTGACCATCAATATAAATCTTTCTTAGTATCTCCTTGTCAGCCTAAAATGACCCTTATTAGATTCATACTTTAATATCAAGATAAGAGAGTCAAAATTTTCAATTAATCTTACTCATACTATGAAACTCTTTAACAATCACCATCATCATCTCTATTTAAACACTTGAGCACTCATGGTCCGAGCTTTTCTTACTTTAGGAATCGACCATTTGAAATTTGCATTCATCTTGGAGATCTATAACTTGGAAGATCTCACATAGGATTTTAATATTTTTATTCGATTCCAAAGTGGAAATATACTATATCCTTGATTGGTACATGACTTAAATTTTATCAAACTGACTTTTCATCAATTATATTTTGTTTACATTGTACTTGGAATCTTTTTACTTGTTTTGGTTCTTCCAACGCAAGTCACACTTCACCACGGTCAGTTCAGGGACACCATGGTTAGTATCCATTGAATATTTCCCTAGTAATTCTCTCCATATTTTATTATGATGATAGTTAGTGGATTTAACACCTCAACAATATTTTTTATTGGTTTCTTCAAATGTTATCTTATGGAAAGTCACACTACAAACATTATAGTTATTTCCTCCAAAACGACCATTACACGACCCTCAAATAACATGTAATTCATATTTAGTAAGAAAAATTGAAATATTAATTTAACATAAAAACTCTTGAATAAAAAACATTCAAAAAATTATAAATAAAAAATTACAATATAGAGAAATGAAATAATTAATAACAAAATACCAAGATTTTAGTTCATAAATATATAAAAAATGCTACACAAAAAAATACAATTTTTTATTTGAAATAATAATTTTAATGACAATATTAAATTATTTCACATTTCAATAAAATTTATCCAATAAACATTAATTATATAATATAAACACATTTTAGTAATGAAATACAAAAAAATACCTTTAAAATATTTGATAATGTGTATCCAAATGGATATATAAAAATATCACAAATATAGAAATTTTCTTATCCTGAAGTATTATATGGTTTTCATTTGTAAATAGAATGCATGATTTCTACAACTATCCTAGAAGTAGGAATGTTAAAACATTTATTTAGACAACAATTAGATATTTAGATAGAATAATTTTTTTAAATATTTTTCACATAGGGCCTACCTAGATTAAAATACACACACTAGAAATAAAGACAATACAGTCTCATCCATCATTGAAAAATCACAACTATTATATAAAAATAACTTGACAAATTACTTAAATTAATGTTTATGTTCTTGTTCTAGTAGTGTTGACAAATTATAATTAAGTTGAATTAAATTTTAACATAAAACACTTATAATTAACACTTTCTTCCAATTAATTCAAATAAATGACCCACTTTTAAATTCATTGATATAACTAAAATTATTTTATTATAATTAAATTTACCCTTTATTCATTTTGGTTCAAAATTACCCTCACCTAAATGAATTTATTTTTTACAATTATGAATATATTATATACTTTACAACAATGAATTTTGAAAAACTATTTTTGGATTTACAATTATCATTGATGTTTTCTTATTCACACACTTAATACCTAATGTCTTAGAGATTCATCGTGGGATACTAATTTCCTATTCTACTTCAGTTTAAATATAAATAAATGAATATATGTTTATTTTTCTCAATTATATTTTTTGTTTAACATAGTCTATTTTACCAACATTCACGTTCAAAGCTTTAGTTTCCTCACATTCTAATTCCAAATTCACTAAGATCATTCCAATAATATTCTATTTTTTAGTTTATAAAATAAATTTCCCTAAAAATAGTGGAAATAATAATTCAACAATCCAGAACATTCAAAATATTTTAGACCGATATAATCCATAGTTTCCCACGTAAAATTACCCAGAAGGAATGACACTACTAAAATTAAATTGAATCCTAATTTCTCTCAAAATTTTTAAATTTCCAAAAAATAGTTATATTTTCCAAGTTGTTGATGTGTAAATCATTGATTTATAGTTATAAATATTTAAATACCCCTCTACACCAAAACTTAAACCCAAAATTTCCTCATTTTTTATCAAATGGAAAAAAAAATTAAAATCATTCAGTTCTAATGGGGTATAAAAATTTATTAGAGAGATGTCATATATAGGGTCAGATAGAAGCACAAAAAATATTTTTACCCACAAAACAAGAAATAAGATATTTATAGATTATCAAAAAGTTCCCAATGTACAATATATTTAATTTCATGTGAATAAACTGAATTCATATAATATATATTGCTTATCCACTTCGATTTTAAAATGATTCATAATATATTACACAATTAATCATGAATGAAATTGAATTCATCAATAAATGAAACTATCAATGTACAGTGACTAATAAAAAAACTAAAACTTTTTATTGAGCACTTTTCAAAATGAACTTACCATTTATATTTAAAAAACCAATGATTTTTTTAGAAGAAGGAAAATTAGTATAATTAAAACTCACAAGATATTATGGAGTAGAATCTCTAACCATTTAAGTTAATCAAAATGTATTATCCCTATTAATCCTTTTAAAAAGCTCCTATGTTTTTCCATGTACAACTAAAAACTAGATAACAAATTGAAATGAAATTCCTGTAGTAAATTTCATGGATAATACAAACTATAGTGAGAGTAAAGGTTGTTGATCAAGATTAAGAATCCAACTTTTTTTTCACCGTAATAAATAGTTGAATATTGATGTGGTATTTTGGTAGGCTTGGTATTTAAGTGACCACATGGTCACTTGATCTTAGAGTATCTTTATCTAGAATTCATTACATTAACTTTATCATATGATCACTTTGTTTCCCCATGCGATAGACTGACCTACAATATAAATGATTCCCAAACAATGTCACATCCCTTATTTTTGTGGTCAATAAATCCATTCGTGTGGTTAATTTAGACTATAAATTTTTAACGACAACGTACTTCATGAAACTTACCCATATATTCTTATAGTATATCGTTGTTTCTGAAGAATCATTAATCTTATAATGTATGGGTTATTTTACTAAACTCATAACCAGTTAATTACATGCCTAGTTTTGACCTTATGTAATATAGCCTTTTACTAGGTGAGATCCAACTTGAGTTCTATACCATCTAGAATCAACAGCCACTTTATTTTACTAAAAATAAAAAAAATAAAAATTCATATAAATCTAGAAAATAATTATTTTAGAAAATAATTATAAATAATTAAATATTGGGATAACCCCATAATGTGTTCTTTTTTTATACTATCCATAGAGGTGTAATCTTCATGTCAACACTAATCTGATGGCTGTATAGCTTATTTCCTAATTAAAACTATATTTTCTTCTTTCCCATCACATTAAACGTGAATAGTTTATAATTTTTCCACCGATCATCTTCCATCATGTCCCCCACCATGGAATTAAATATCTTATGAACTATAATGTTGGGGTACTTCCCTTAATTCTCATATTAAGAATTAGTGTGCACAGGTTGAGGGAATTCATCTCTTAGATGTGAATAGTCTAATGTTTTAATCTAAACTATTAACTCTTCTTTGGATATAAAAAATTCATCTCCATATACTTTTATTCAAATTTATAGCTCTAATAAATACCTTTTACTATTTAAAAATTAGGAAATTTATATTTAAAATTGGAATTGGGTGTTCTTCAAGTACTTCAATCATTTTAGTTTTAGATCCTTTAAGACACTCTAAGAGATAAATGTTTCCTATTAATTCAGCAATATCTATATATGGAAAATAAATATAAAAAATCACTCTAGTAAAATTAGTATTAAAATTAAACATAGTTTCTTAAATAAAATTTCCACCCCTATAAATTTGTTCTTCTTGGTCAAATACAAGAGTATACAGTGCTCATGGGAGTGAAATTTATGTTGGACTGAGGTAGTTTGTATCCTAAAACCTCTATTAAAAGTAAATTATAATTTTATGGTGTCCTCTAAGGAATGTGAAAGGATATATTCAATTGTATTAACATTTCCATCCATTTAAAAACATGCAATGGGTAAAAGTTTAATAAATGAAATTAAATTTTCAAATGAATCTATTCTTTATTAAGTAATGAAGATATAGAAAACACATGCCCTAATTTTGTTATTTTATATTGTTAAAAGTAATATCTTATCAGATTTAAAATAACTCTAAGCACTATAATCTTTGAAAATATATTTGTTTTTAAAATACAATTATGATTAGTAAATATTAAGTGTTATGATAAATTATAATTGATATAGATAGAAGAAGTGACAACCTTGACCAATATGATCATACCAATTGAATCACATTTACCAGAGCTTCCAAGGGAAGTTGAATACATGAGAGTTTACCTTGACTAATATAATTCTATGATTCAACATGTAAAGTATGATAAAAACCATTTTTTTAAAAATTGCAAGCTTAGTTTGATCATGATACAAATCATGTTTTCCAAACCACCCCAAGAAAGTGTCACAATCTCAAACCAAACCCTTAGGGAATTTGATGAAAAAATAAGGGGATATGTCTCTCAACCCCTCCATTTAAAATATTTAAATTATTATTTTTTATTAAATAATGATTATATTTATAATTTGTTTTATTACTTTATAACTAAATATAAAATATTTTTGGGAAATATATATTTTTAATAATTACATCCTTTTTGATGTCTAAATGAATTTATAAAAAAATTAGTTTAATTAAATATTCTTAAATATATTTTTTAATTAAATTTAAGTGATTATATAAATTAATTAATTCAATTTTAATTTTCATAATAGTCAAAAACAATTATCATGAATTAAACATGTATATTTTAATAAATATGTAATTTTTATTTAAATGTTTAAATTTTCATATTTATAGTTTTTTTGATAGAATACATTTAACTTTAGAAATAAACATGTCAAAATTATCTAATGGTGAATTTTTCATAATTTTCTATGACTAATGCATTTTTGTGTAAAAATTAAATACAGTTGGTATTGTGAAATCATAAAGTCCCAAATGTGATGTAATGAACACTATATTGTATATCCAATAATAGAATTTTGTTTCATCTTTAAAATTATGCGTTTTTATGTGTTTTTATTAATTTTATAAACCCTTAATGAGTCCTTTAAAACCAATGTTATATTTCATTGCCTAAAAATTAATTCATTATAAACATGACTTTCATCCAAATTAGCAATGATTTTTTATGTGTTCGATTCCTAGACTTATAAAAAATTTAAAACCAATCCTATTTTTTAGAAATCATGTAATGGTTTTTGGTTTAAAATATTTTATCATATAGAATCAAAAACCTATTCTTAGTAATGTATAAATAATTCCCTTATCTTTTGCTAAAAAACCCACTAAAACTCCCATTTATCCTCACTAAAAAACCATAAGAAAAATTTCAATCTTAATTTTTATCTATGGAAACCTTCTATAGTGTTACGAATATCTTAAAAAGATCCTCCAATGATTTTTGAAGTGGCCTCTTAAAAAAATGAATCCTCTCCTTCTCTAATTTAGTCACAAACCGTCTTTATAACCTTCTTTTCAATATCCAATTTTTCATATTAGGAAATATTTTCCAAAAAACCTGTTATTTTCCTTATCATTTCCATGTTATGAGATTCCCTTTTTACTCTCATTAAACCCTTCCATGAATTTTTATGTACCCCCGTTATGCTGCTGAAATTATTCTGCAATTTTTCATGCCAAATTATTTTGTACTGAGTAACCATCCCCATTTCCACTAAAGGGTATTCACCTATATATACCTATCCTTCATTTTTTGGACAAATAAATTAATGTGATAAAAAATTCTTAATCATGATATTAAAAGTGATGAAAGACATCCTTATGATTTATGATCTATGTGGAACACTTATGCATATACATGATACGAATGTAATGAGTGGGGATGAAATTATATATCTGTTCAGTGTATTGGGTAATGTTTTTATCACATGATATACCATCTACATTGGATTGGAGGTTAAAATGAAAGCACTATGTTCTTATGTCTCACTAATTATCATTGACTTCTGTTTTTGATGCCCTGTTTTATATTGTTTCCACATTCATTATGTTAACTTGAGGTTATCATTTTATAAAATGATTCTATATAAATGAATATGATTTTCACATTTCAATGTCACCACGGTATTTTTATTGACTTACATGAACTACTTTAAATTATTTTATTATCTCATTATCCTATTATCGAGCTTTATAACTCACCCATTGCTTATGTACATCCATAAATTATCCCATACATTATTAGAAGATTTATATAATATAATTCCATGTTTTTGAGTTTTTAAATAATGTAGTTGTATATATGATTCAATTTATTATGTTATGTACCTAATTTTACAAATACACTTGGTATCAAGATCTTTTGGGATTTTATAATGTATACCTTTGTGTAATAAATCATGGATTATATTATTTTAAAATATGGGTTGTTATAGAATCTATCAGTGGAATGTATAATTAGTTTAGTGGGAAAGGATTAAAACACCCTTTTGAAAGCCTAATGGATAAGTCTGAACATAGGGAAATATCCCTAAATTTTGGTAAAGGGTAGAGTATGTGGCAACCATGAAATGAAATCCTTATCTAGGTAATATAAATTGATATACCTCTATTTTAATTATACAAAGGGATAACATCCACAAAAAGATTGAATTGGTCTTGATGCAATCATCATCTACCGTACAACAAATTTTCCTTGATGCACACTTGTTTTGACATTCTTTGGAGATATTCTTTAGTAAATATAGAATCACTTTATGAATCATTATTAAGGGAATAAAAATAACCCTAGGATTTCTACTTATGAAATAGATAATGAATAACTTATATTGGGACCAATAAATTTAAAGGTTAATAAATATATTTCATATATATGTAATCCCAGTAATGTTTTATTTACATTTTTGTTTTTATAGATTAAAAAATATTATCCATAATTTTCCCCTCGTTTTATTCAATAGTTGGTAATAGGATAAACTCAGTGAAAAACCATTTAAAGGGAATATGTGATGACTTCCCAAATGAGGTAAAAAACTAATGAGAGTATGATTTGGGGACTTTATGACAATAAATTTTCAATTAAATCATGTTTTGAAAAGAAAAATGAATCCAGAGGAATACCCACATACCCTCAAGAGTGAGAAAGTTTCAATAATGTTCTTTATGTGAAAAGGCCTCCAAATTTCATTGGATAATTGGACCCCTTAATCATAGAACAATGTATAAAATCCATTAAAAATATATCATCCATCTTCAATGCTTTAATAATGATATGGTCGTTGTATATTTTTATCAAATGGATGGGGAAGTTGATCAATAAAGACCACTGATAAAAAATATGAAGCCTAATGACAAGATAAAATATATGTCATTGGAAAAATTAGAGATTTTTTTTTCAAAAAAATATTTTTCTCACACTCTCTAACTGAGAATAGAGAGGAAATTCCTTATAATCCTGAAAAAAACATAACAAATCAATCATGTAATATGAGGAAAACTTCACTATACTTTAATGACACACATATACCATTTTCTTTGACCCATAAAGTAAATTTTAATGCTTATTTGGCAGGACAAAGATGTGTATATGAAAATAATTTTTTAATTGTGACTATGAAATCCATGAAGAAATTGTATGATGCTACCTCAATGTCAAATTAATGGATAGATATTCATAAGGGACTCATTTGTTTGGGGATAAGAAGATGATGATGGATTTTAAATCTGGTGGTATGATGGCGAAGGATCTAGGGGGATATAATGTTCAACACCCAACTTATCTAAAGTGTGGGAAGAAGCATCCCAAAAATTTCTTGGTGGGGATGAAGAAAAGCTTTTGGTTTGAGAAGGAAGGCGTCCTAACTAGTGATTTATAATGGGATAGACCCACCAATGTGAAGGAAGAAATGAATTCTAAAGTCAACCCTCAGATTGTTTTCAAATGTTTAAATTTAAAGGAACAATGACACTATGAGAATCAATTCACTATGCAAAGGGTTTTAAATGAAAAATGACAGAAAAAACTCCAAGTCCCATACTACAAGGGAAATCATATGACATCAAAATGATAAGGTGGATCCTAATAATTATGTGATAAATTTTTTGATAGTTATTCATTCATGGATAATAAATATACTATTTGATTCTAGTTATACATAATTTTTCATATCTTGGAGGTTAAATTGAACTATCCAAACACCACATCAAAACGCAGAATTCATGTTATTTAAGAAGATTAAAAATGGTTCAATTATATAATCATATGGATATTACTAACCCCTATCAAAATAAGCCTATTTAATATTATATAAAATAATGTGTAACCTCATTTAGCATAATTCAATGTTATTGTAGTTATGGATTGGTTTCCTTCTATAGATCTTATATAAATTTTTGATAGATTGAAATAACTCATAAATTTAAAAATCACCATATGATTATAAGAGAGTGTAAGGAGTAGGATGAATATACATTGGTATTATCATCTCACACAAGAATATTATTTCCTACTTTGAAATATTATATAACATAAATGATTGATAATAAGGAAATGATGATCCGGGATAACATGCCCACTGTATGGGAATTCATTGATATGTTACCTGAATAACTTCAAAACCTTCCTCATAAGAGATAGGTTGTGTTATCAATTGAATTTATAACTATAGAGTTTCTAAGAACTAATATCCCATAAATATTGGACACTACTAAAACTGAATTACTGATGAAGAGACTACCAGATAATGTGGATAAAGGTTTTATATGCCAAGGGTTTCATCTTGGGGTGCACATGTCATTTTTAACAGGAATTAGCATCGGTCAATGCGTTTATGCATTGGTTATCATGATCTCAATACGATAATGATTAATAACAAGTATCCTTTGGAATGGATTGGTGAATTGTTTAATATACTATGCGTATCACAATACTTCTCCAAGGTATATCATCAGTTTGGATATTATGAAGTAAAGTGAAGATCATGGATATCCTCAGGACTGATTATTGTACAAGGTACTATCACTTTGAGTTCACAGTGATTCAATTTGGATTTACTAATGCTCCTACCATATTAATGAAAGTAATGAATGTAGTATTTTTGTATTAACTTGATAGAATTTTGGTATTCTTTATGGACAATTTTCTTTTTGACTCCAAAAGAAAGTAAGAACACATAGAATATTTTAATGTTTTACTAAGGACCATATAGAAAGAAAAATTGTTTGAAAATTACAAAAAATATGAGTTTTTGAAACAGAAAGTTACATTCTTGGGGAATGTGATCACTATAAAAGAAATATATATAGATTCTTAAAAAATAGTTAAAATTTATGGATTCCTAAGAACAATAATTATGATGAAAATATTTTTTTTCCTTAGATTATATGGCTACAATATTCTATTTGAGAGAAAGTTTTCACAATTTTGAAACCCAATAGTAAATATATCCAGGAAGGGTGTCCAATATATATAGACTGGAAAATGCGAGGAAGGATTTGTATTAGTTAAATAAGAGGCTAATAACTATATCTGTTCTCATATTTCCCACTAGATAGGAATGATTTCTGTTTATACTAATCCATATAAAAATGGATTGGTTTGTTTAATCATGAAGGATGACAAAGTTATAGACTATACCTCCAAAAAATTAATTATCCATGAGTATAAATGACTAAAAAATAATCTAGAATTGGCTGTAGTGATCTTCAAACTACTGTTTTTATGAATTGTCTCTTTGAGAAGAAGCGTAGAATATATATAGATCATAAAATCCTCAAGTATATATTCAAAAAAAATAAAATCAATATACACCTATTGAGGTTGATACGTCTAATCAAGGAATATTATTTTTCAATCCATTACCTTCATGGGACAGAGAAAAAAGTGGTAAATGATTTTTGTAGAAAGGATCCTGCATCCCTATCTGTGATGATGATTAAATGGGATCCTATATTCATGGACATACCAAGGATGAAAATGAGAATAATTAAATAAACATAATCTGAAATTTTTCAAATAACATCTCAATGATGTATTTTTTGACAGGATGAATGAGGACCATAAAATATGATGATGTGATATAGTTAAATGTATTGAATGTTATATTGTTAAAATTTAATAAATATAGAGTTATAAATTTTGGAACCTGAATATATTTCCCACAAAACCAAAATTTTAAGAGGGAACTTCTAGATGATGTGCATTGATCATTCTTACCTATTCATATTGGAATCTATAAGATGTCTAGGACTATCAAAAAATATTTCTAGTGTGATAACATGAAGAGGGAGATTATAGAATTAAAATCACAATGATTGTTATAAAATAATTCAAGATTAAATAAAATATGCCTAAGAGTATAATTCATCCATTTCCCATACCTTAGTGAAAATAGAAAAAACATAACAATGTATTTTATCTTAGGACTCCCCAACAATTATAAAGGAAATAATTCCATCTGGGTGGTAGTCTATCTACTTAAAAATTTAGTTTATTTTAATTTTATCAAGGAAGAATTATATCTAAAAAAATCACAGAGATATACATAATAGATGTGGTCATACTACTTGGAGTTCGAATCCTCATCGTATTTGACTAAGTTGTGAGGTTTACATTGAGATTTTGGGGAAGTATTTTGAATGAATTGGATACAGAGTTGAGTTTGAGTACCTCCTTTCTCCCACATAAGGATGGTCAATCTTAAAGAACCATAAAAGGTATAAAAGGTATAGTGAAATATTATTCAATGTATTTTCTAGGACGTTGGTATCAACACCTCCCCCAGGTGGTGTTCTCATATAACAATAATTTCTATTATATTATTTAAATGACACTTTACAAGGCTCTGTTTGGGGAGAGATGTCAGACATTGATGTTTTGGGATAATGTTAGAGAGATGAAGCTCATGGGACTAGATATTATAATTGATATAATATAGAAGGTTCAAAAAATTCATATTAATCTAAAATCCACACAAAGATGAAAAAAAATCTATACAGACAATCATTAATGTTACATGGAGTTTTAGGTTAGAGATAAATCAAACCTTTTGTTATTATTATAGAATAATTTCACGAGGTTTGGGAAGAATTGAAATCGAAGTCTAAGAAAAATCACCAATCTTACGATTATTGATAACATCAGAGTTATGTCATATCAACTGGAACTTCCCCCAAAACTTATCTTATGTACATGATGTATTCCTTGTATTACATTTGAGGAAGTAATTACTAGACCCATCACACGTACTAAATCTTGAGGTGGTACTATTGGAATATGATCTTCCATACAAGGAGTTATTGGTGATGATCTTAGATCAGAGATATAATGTTTTAAAAAATAATACAGCTCTCCAGGTCAATATACTGTATTATAAAGACATGTTTGGGGAAGAAATTTGGGATTTAGAAGAGGTGGTGAAACTTAAGTACCCAAATAAATTTTATTGTAGGAAATTAAATTTCAAGAATGAAATTTATGAAGGGGGTATATATGTAATGAACTGATGTTTTAAAAATTAAATTCACATTTTAAATAAATATGTGCCTTATTAGGAAATGAAGCTATATAAATCACACAAACAACATTGGTTATTTTAGACCACTATATGTTATATCCTCTCAGAATTAAAATTCATTTAAGCATAATAACCATTGACAATATTATTATTTTAAACTAGATTTTATGATTAATATATATCATGTTTTATGATAAAGTAAAATTGAAATAGATAGAAAAAGAAATGTATTTTTCCAATTGGATCATATGCAATGAAGTCAATTTATTCGATATTCTGAGGGAGATTGCATCACTAGAGTTTTCCCTTTACCAATCCTAAGATGAGTTTCAACAATTAAAGAAGGTCAAATATTTTTTATGTGATAATTTCAAGCTTATCCTGATCTTCACCCAAACCATGTTCACTGTACCACCCCCAAGAAATTATCACCATCACACACATCACCCATCGAGTATATATTACTGTAAAACAAGGTTATTTATCCGGACCTTAATTGTTTAACTTTTTATTGTTTATTTTATATAAAAGAATGAATTTATTTATCATTTTTATTATTAATTTATAAATTATTAAATATTGAGTTTGATAAAATTTTATTATGATATGATAAAACATTATTTTGGGAAATATGTAGTTTTAATCTAAAAATTATTTTTGATGAATTATAGGATTATTTAATTAAATTTTATTTTGAAAAAATATTTTTATTAAAAAATATTTTTATAAATATAAATTGTAATACTATTTTATAAATTTAAATGTAATTTTTTATGGGAAAAAACTATTATCATCTTTAAAACCTTATTTTTCAAATAGATGGAGAATTTTTTTATTTAAGATTAAATTTTCATATTTATAGAATTATTTTTACAAAATAAATATTATTTTTGAAATCATCACGTAGAAATCAGCCAATAGTGAATTTTTCATAATTTTCATACATGGTCATATTTTTGGACAAAAATAAAGTACATTATAAATATATTGTAGGTATAATGACATCAAAAAATCTCCAAAAGTTTTGGAATAAATTATATAATGAGTTTTAGTGACCAAAATTATGTTTCCCCTTTAAAAATATGTTTTTAATCTTTTTTAATTTTATGAAAAATTTATGAATCCTTCAAAACATATATAATATTTTAATGTTTGAAATTTAATTCTTAATAAACATGAATCACTTCCACATTAATAAGGATATTATTTTAATAATTTTCATTCCAAAAATTATAAAATATTTAAAACCAATCCTCTTTGGATGAAACCAGGGTAAAAAATTTGGGTATTGTTTGTGGTATTGAATATTTTATCACATAGATTCCAAAACATATGTTTATTCATTAATAATGAATTACCCAATATTTTCCTTGGAAAACTCACCCTTTGTCCAATTACATTTCACGAGAAACCCTTTAAGTATTTTGAACATAAATCCATAATCATACTTCATGTATAGTCAATGTATTGACCACACAGCTCCATCAACCAAAACATTGAGCACTCATATATGAAATGGCTTCTAGTACCTGAAACCTCTACCAAGTTTGAAAACATAACTCATTAAAACCACCTCAATGAGTATGATATTCTAGGATGAAGTGATATATAAGAGTTAATTGAATAAGACAACACATATTTGACACTCATTTGGGTAAACTATGATAAAAAGTGGATAAGGATCAATGGATAAAAAGTAACAAATTGATGCTGTGAATGAGTGATCTTCCGCACAACCCAAAACCTAAGGTATATAGAAGAAAAAATAATAATTTATATTTAAAAATGACATCTTGAGTTAAAAAATATATAAATTGGAGAGAAAGAGAATAATAATTAGTTCCAACAAATCAGAAATGTGAAAAAGAATGGGGAATTTTCCTCTTATTGGGAAACAAAACTGAAAATCTCTAAAAAAATAAATTTAACATAAATCAATATCCATGTGGTATACTCTCAAGTTCTTTTCATCCAATTCAAGTTATATTCACAATTAGTGAAGAAATGTTCCTATCACTACATGTGATATCCCCATGTGGGGATTAGGTTTAACACTATATGAATTAAATGAGCATCCTTCTTTACTTATTTACTCATGAATTTTCGAGAAATCACCCATGTCTTCAAGCTAATATTTTCCTTCAATTTTTCCATTTAATAATTTTAGCACTCAATGCTAATAAATCTCCGAATGGACTTGATATAATTTATTTTACCTTGATACAAGAATTGGCTATAGGAGAAATAGATTTACACATGGATATACATGTGATGTTACTCTTACATGTGAAATTGTGAAACCCTTACCTAGATTTTAACTTCAATTCTATAGCTAATTTTTTTGGGGCCACTGTGTTTTTTATATTTCCACTAGACTTATTCTTTATGAGATTCACCAAACAAGAACCCCATATATTTTACTAATGGAACAACCGTTTACCATCAACCAAGATAAGGTTTCATTAAATGTGTAGTCTCAATACATTTCATGTAGTAATTTTGGGGGTTAGGTCCTCCTTAATTGGATAATTCAGGATTAAAAAAAACTGTGATCCATTTACTATGTTCTTTGAGTAAAATATTCAAACACATTGAATTTATACCAATGTTTCCTCTGAAATAAATAATCTGAATCGGTCAAGGTCCCTATCACATGCCATTAATCTATAAAAAACTTAGATATAGAGAGTGTGGTCTTTGACTCATCTACATTGGGACAAGGGTTATCAATAGTGCCAATAAGGCTCATCCTGTATATAAATATCAACATTTATTGGTACCACCTCATTAACCCAATACAAACATCAATAGATTCTAACTTCATCATCAATATCGGTGAGTATCCTTCATTAATTATTCAAACAAATATTTCTCAAACCTTGTCCACTATCCATCACCTTCTTCTATAGAATACTATGTCACCCCTGTTCTATGATTTTGTAACTTGAGGAATGAATATTCTCTAATTTATATTCTTATATTCAGAATTCATTGTAATTGAAACTTCAACCTTGATTTGGATATTACACTATATGTAGAGCTTTAATATGGTTAGTTCTCCTTCATTTGGTGATTCTATAGTAGGTATCTGTGGTAGATTATCAGAGGAAAGTATCTATATAGTTTATTTCATGCATTTTTAGTGTAATGACAACATGGTGAATCTTTTTTTGGTATAACTGTTTCTTCCAAGTAGGACCTTTTGTAGCTGGAAAATCACAAAAAAATAATATTTAGTAAAAATTAAAAATTAAAAATTAATTTAATAGCAGAAATTCGATACTAAATTATATTACGATAATTATATATAAAAAATTACCATATGCATAGATGAATGACTTAAAATCTAACGCTAAATATACTAGCTATTAAATATAAAAAAAACAATTTCAAAGAAAAAATAATATTATTTTCTCTAAAAACTTCATTTTAATGATTATATTCCTAATATACTTTTCAACAAAAATAAAAAATATACAATATCAACTCATTTCAGTTTTGAAAATCTCAACAATTCCCTAGAAAAGATGTAGAAATGTTATTCCCAAAAGGCCACATTAGAAGGAAAAATTACTGGACATTCCATTTGTAATGTGAAGTAATCTAGAAATTATGATAAATCATAAGAAAAAAAACTAGAAAAATATGACAAATATCACTTCAATATCATCACTTAATAAAAACATTAATAGGAGACCCATACCTTACTAAAGAGTACAGAAGTCAAAATGATTTTCCATCCCTATAGAGGAACTACTTCGCAATAATTTTAGTTTACAATAATAGAGAGGGTTAAATATTCAATGAGTGGAGGACATATGACTGATCAATCAAGGAGTGTTACCAATCAATCTAAAAACATTGAGGACCCATGACTTAATGTTAATGTACTTCTAGAAGGTTTAATACCATATGAATGCTCTAAATATCATCCCATACTTATTATCATCTCTATAAGGATATGAAATTATAATGCCTCAAATTCAAAAAATATAAAACAAAATGATGATAAAATAAAAATATTTCATTATATATGGAATAAAATTTATAATGAACTGTTTATATGAGAATAACTGACACTTAGGAAGAAATATTATGAATATTGAGAATTTCCTGGTACAAAACATGACCAATTGGGAACATGGTATGATGGATCTCTTAGGAAAAATAGTAGTGTAGTTTTTCTAAAAAATATATGTGAAACGAATATATAAAAAATTTCTATTATGGTACACAACATGCACAGTAAATCGGTCACAATAATGTATATTTTTTATACACACTATTCCACCTCACCGTCTATACAAATCAACTCTTAAAATTACATGGAATGTATGACCACACAAATTCTTACAATTTATGTCATGTTCATAATTATCCACTTCTCATGAAATACATGAATTCTGTTACGTGGAACATAATGTGCATGGTCTATATATTGACATGGAATTCATATAGAGTGCATGATGAGGTACTCTGTCCCATGATATAAGATGCATAACCCGAACTCACATGACATGTTATTTTTTTAAACTTGTGTATGTAACAACCCGAGATTTTATGAGATATGTTATTTTTAGTTTCTATGATGTGTTCTATTATACACTACACCAAGATTAGCTTGTACTATATGCAACACCATATTAGCTTGCAGTATACACAACATTATTCTTGGATCATGTTGTAAACAATTTTGATAGTAGATATTCTATGAAACATTGAGTGTGTATATATATATATATATTCAAATTACAAATGAAATATGGTTGGATTCTGTTATACAAAACAACGGAGGAGTCTTGCACAATACGCAACCCTGACTTGGCTTGCATTACACGCAATCCCGACCTTCCTCGATAGCGTGTGTTGTACGCAATACCAGGTTCCACTAAACAATGATATATGGTTATAATATTATTATGAACTTGCCATTATGAATATTATTAACTACATTTTGAATTTTATAACATTATTTTTAATCTTACATATTTTCTAGAACATGGTATGAGAACAAAATCAATTTTTCATGTAAAATAAGTATTTTTCAAAAAAATTAGTTTTTTCGCCTTTGGTGGCGCACCAACTTTAAATCTTGTTTTTGATATGTCTATAAGTTCAATTTAAAAAAAATAAAATTCTTCTTTGGAATAAGGATATACAAATTTAATTTTGATAAATTTTTCATATTATTCTGATAACATTCATATTTTGATGAATAGTAAAAACGCGCAATATTTTAATTAAAAACAAATTTTTTCATCGCAATAATTTATATGGATAGATTATCTTTTTAATTGGGTTTAAAGTGTAATTAGAATATATTTTTACCATTTAATCCAATTTTGGTAATTGGAATCAATTTCACTTTGAAATTGGACATAAACAAGTGACAATCTTTTGATAGTTATTGTTTCTTAAAAACACGCTATTTGTTTTGATAACGGGAATTAATTTTAAAATTAATTAATTCCACTTCTGTGTTTTGAATTTGGAAAAATAGAAATCGTTTTTGAATTCAGAATATCAAATATAGCTTAGGATGAATTTTTTGTATTTTTCTGAAAAACATCAATTTTTAATGAATAGTGAAAACACTGAGTTTTTGGTTAAAACCGACTTTTTATTTAAATAATAATTTATTTGATTTAAATTTATTTTAGGTCAAAATAGATACATAATACTTATACAAGTTCAACGAAATTCATTGGAATAATTTTATAACAATTTTAGATTTATAAAAAATTGTATTGAACTTTTCACCGTCTTTTACCAACCTCCTAGGAGCTTTTGTAATTGTTCATAAAACTTACTTTTACCTCTTATGTGAGTTGAATTTCTAAAATATGAGAGAAACAGTTAATATAATGGTGTAAAATGTGGTTCAATTAGATAAAAATAATTTTGGGTGAATAGTATCTTTTTACTTTTATTTACCACGGTTAAAGGTAAATCAGGTAATTCAAGGTTAAAAGAATATTATAATAATTCAAAATTACCTTAACAATTTTCCAAAACATTTTGGATGAGTAATGACCGACAATGGGAATCTTTGGGTCGATTTTGGGACCCCATGGAGCAACTTATGAAAGACAATGCCACATTATATTAATTAATTTAATGTAAAGACAAAATTGGCATTAACAAAAATCCTTTAGTAATTAATTTTTATAAGGGGTTATATAAATTATCTTTTAGACTAAAAATATTAATTGTAATTCTGAAAAGATTTCCTAAATTTTGGTATTTTTTTTATAATTCTTAGACATCATATAAATTAAACTATTTATGACACAATAATGATGCAGTATTTACCTCATTAATAAATGATTTAAATAAATAAGATTATAATGATTAATATATTATCCAAAACCTATCCAATTACTATTGGATGATTTTAATAAGAATATGAGTCATCTTATCTTCTACATTAATGTGTTTTTGACCTCTTGAAGCTGAAGATAAGTTTATAATAAAATAATGTTTTCACACTTTCCTAAAGAGCCCCTCCTCTCCCTTATAAAAGGAGACCACTTATATCCAATTCCTCAAACCTATCAAGCCTTTTGGATCATCCAAACTCTTCCCAAATAAGCTCCATACATCCCTCTCCTCTCCCTATAAGCCTTACATTGGGCATAAGAACTTCACGAAGTTCTTTTGGTTCAAACCAAAGGAAGCTACCCAAATTAAAGGTAATAGTTTCTCTTAAGTTGTTTTCTTTTATTCTACTTCTACAACCCCTAAACTCTTTTAATCCTTTCGTTTGTAACAACACCAGTATCCAAAAAACACTAGTATGTTTTTATGAGAATTATTAGAACTTCACTTACACAAACCTCCGTCTAATGGATAAAGAACAAAATGTTTCTGTGGATGGAAAACTAACACCTCACGAAACGATGATTGTTCTATTTTCTCCAACCACCTCTAATGGTATCCATTATGATGGAACTGTATTTATATATGGTATATATTATGTTTATTATTTCTTTATGCTTCTTTACTTCCCAATATTATCAAGCCTTTATGGTTTCCATATTTGGTAAATAAGCTGATCTCATTTGAGGAAGTGCGGACTACCGCCCCCTCAAAGTGATGTGATTTGTTAATGCCTTATGCGGGATGTATAAAGAATGGAGTTAATGATATTATATATGTTATTATACTGGAAATCTAATATACCTATTCCATTAAAATAATAAATAGAAATGAAGGTAGCGTTCATGCGTACGTATGGCTTACCGTCTCCATGAACGGTGCATTTCATTTCTTACCTCCATATGTTATGTACTATTATAAATACATGTATATGCTTGATATATAATGAATATATATGATATATAAATCATGATTACCTTCTGGAAGTAATTAAATCATGATATAATTAATAATAACATCAAGAACAACAATTCCAAACACGTACGATAAATAAGATGATTTTAGCCAAAACGTTGCTTTAACATGGTATTTACAAAAGAACGGGTAATATAAAGTCACAAGTAAACCATATATGATATCATAACAATGAATAATATTCTTTAGTAAGTCAATAACATTATTTAGATCATTATTTAGGAGGTTTGGACATGTACGAAGCATATCGGACCTATGGTAAGGGATATATTTTCCAATCTCATTTTTATCCGAGATTGTGTATTCGTAAGTATTTTCTGGGGTTATTGTTATCATCCATGTCCATGTTTTCTAGAAATGTTTTCATGTATTTTTAAAGTCATTTTACCCATTATTTACTTTTACTATATGGTATGTAAGGAATCTTTCTTCTGTTTACGTTATGAGGTACTTTTTTGACTTTTCCGTCAAAATGATGAGAAGAAGGTTTTTTAACTTATACGACATGAAAGGATTTTTATGGGTTTATAAAGCCTTATTTTCACGAATCTTCCTCCAAAATATTTCAGGACTATTTTCAAAAAATCCTTTTCTTTTAATTTTTTTTTGGAATTTTGTGAAAATAAAATTATTTTCAAGAAGAAAGGATATTTTCTTCAAGAATTCATTTCAAGTGTTTTATCCAAACTATTTTCCATCTAAGATGAAATTATTTCATATGTTTATGTTTCAAATATAATGTCTCTATGATTTACCTCTTTTCACTTTTATTATGATGAAATATCGATTTGTTTTATTTGGATTATGTGATGATGGGATGATGTTTATGTAACCCATTTTATTCATTGGGTTATGATGAATATTTTATGTTTATTTTGTGGCACAAGTAAGAATGATTTCATAATGAGATAGGTGCGACCTATATCCCCCTCCAATGCATTGGGTAAAGATTTATATCTCATGAGATAGACATGGCTGGAACGACAAGTTAAACCGGTTCAGTAATACAGGACTGGAACGAGGAGTGAACTTGATTCAGAAAGGGACTTTGTCCACTAAGATGGTCTTGGCAACAATGCCCAGAATACTATGGAAATAATATCATGTGCTTAATGTTTTTCCACAATTAAGAGTTTTATTCCCATGCTATTTTGTCATGATTGATGTTCCATTATGATCTATGCCTTACATATTTCCATGTTTTATGTCATTTCTCAAGATCTTGATGTTTAAACATTGTGTTAATGTTTTTAAGTTCAAATGTATATGATTTGTTTTATTTTATCAATGCTTACCCTTACTGAGAATTTGAGCTCACCCTTTATATTTTTTCTTTTCCCTAGGATATAAAGAAAGGTTTTTAGGTAAGAAAAGAAAAAGGGAAGATCTTTATGGAAGATGTTGAAGATATTTCACCATGATTAGAAGATTATGTTCTGTGTTTCCAAAGACACTAAAGTATTACGGTCCTTGTGTGTATGTTTTTGTTATGTATTAAGTATTCCGAAAAAATAATGTAATGACTATGTATGTCAAGCTTCGGGTCTCTAAAATTGGTATTAGAGGAAGGGTTTAGTTAACCATTGGAAACTAGGATGTGGAAAATTTAGTGAGATCCCTAGAGATATTTCTAAGGTATGTCTAGGGATGTCCCAAAGGATAAGTATACGTATAGGTTATAGTCCTAGAATTACAGTAATGATATTAGAATTAAACCTAAGATATTAGATATTGAAGGTACTCCCCCTTGATTGTGTTTTTTTCCTTGTATGATTTTTGCCTCTTACAGAATTATTTTTGTTTTTTAGACAATGGAGGGAACCAGAAGGAATTATGTTAACATTGAATCCAATAGAAAAATTGGTGACTATGAGCAACAAAATTGTGTAATTCCTAGAGAGAAAGATATTGTGATTATGCCGAATCAGTCATCGTGATATATGATTAACAAGGTGAAATTTAGTGGTATTCCTATTTCACCAAATAAGAGGAAGATAGACCTTTATGCATGTTCGCATGTTGAGGATCATAAAGAAAGGAAGATTGAGATTTCTAAAGAAGGGAAGAAGAACCTTGAGGAATACCTCAAATAGAGGGAAAGATGTTATCTGTGTGGAGAAAAGGGTCATAGAGTGACAGACTGTTATGGATTTCAATGTCTTATTTGTGGAGAACATGGGCATTACACAAATCAATGCCCTGACCTAAGAGGTTACTTATAAATCAAGGAAGGAATCATTCCATGACAATAATTGAAGAGGATGGATTGAAGTGTTTATGTATTGGTATTCAAGAATAATGTTGTTGAGGTACTTTTATGGTGTATTGGAATATTTTTGTATTGGTCTATTGTGGTTTTTAGTAATTTTATGGTACCGGTAACCATGGAAAGTGATTGAGATATTTTTGGAAAGAAGATGGTATGCGCATAATGAAGGGATAAGGAGAAAATTAAATGTTTGACAGTATTAATGAGATCATGGCTGATATAAGGAAATAGTTATATCAGGGTTTGAGTAGATAGAATTTTGGGATTTTGGTATGTGGAAAGTTTTAAATTTTGACAGCATTCATGTTTTCAATAAGAGTCAACATGTATTTTTTTTTTCAAGAGAATACATGATTAAGGTATTCACATGTTTGGAATGCGATCAACAAGATATATCTTATGATATATGGGGGATAAATGATGGTATTCACATGCTCGACAGATGAAATTTCTAGTAATTGTTTTCTTTATACTATAAGCTGGGACATAAGTATTTTGGATAAGCCTAATGATTTGAAATGTATTATGTTGGACATAAGTTAGTATTGTTTAAGGCTAGAACTGTTTTTCGCTATAATTTCTGTAATGTTATAATAGTGTAGTTTTAGAAAAAGGACAACCTGCAAGACGAGCGACAACTTGTCACGTCGGACAAGGCTGTGGGAATCGAACCCACAACTGAAGTGCTACCGACCTTTATCACATACCACTAGCCTATAGGAAGTCCCTGGTTAGTAGAAACTAGTTTTATTTTATTTTGCAGGATGATAGATGAAGTATAAGTCCATTTTGGAACCATATAAGATTAACCTCACCATAGATGGAATTATGTATATAACTTTTGCTGACTTTTGTTTGAGACAGATGGAATGACCTGTCATTCTATCGCATGATCTGCTAAAACTTTGCGAAAGACAAATTCAACTTCATTTATTAAAGAGATGAAGTGGAAATTGTTCAAGGTGCGAACAATGGTGAGATTATACCAAAATAAAGTAAATATTTCTTATAATTCAAATTCTTCAACTTTAGGGAAATGATCTGGAAAACCAAAAATGTTACTCTAGTGCCCTTATATGTGATGAATCGGATGGTACCTTAGATCATCACAAATTTATGGCTTTGGGATTGATGAGTTTTTCATAGCCATGTTCTCTACCACTCTCCATCAGAACTTGATGGTTAGAGTTTTCCTCCATATCCATATTTTCACCTATGTTCTTCTATGTGGAAACCCAGTGCTGAGTTAATTTGGGTAACCGTTATGATTCTTAGTTTACTTTTTAAAATTAAGTTTTAGTATTCCTTTTTTCGGTGTGGGTTTCTATGAAGGAAATTTTCAAGTAGTAAACCATTTATAACCCCGACGAATTTTGAGGGAGAAATTCATTTTAAGGTGGGTAGAATGTAACAAGCTGAGATTTTATGAGATATATTATTTTTAATTTATTTTATGTGTTCTATTATACACTACACCAGGATTATCTTCTACTATACGCAACACTGTATTAGCTTTTTGTATACGCAACACTATTCTTGGATCAGGTTACACACAATTTTGATAGCAGTTATTCTACAAAACATTGAGTGTATATATATATATATATTCAATGTATAAATGAAATAAGGTTGGATTATGTTATACGAAACAACAGAGGAGTTTTTCACAACACACAAACCTGACTTGGCTTGCATTACACGCAATCACAACCTTCCTCGATAGCATGTGTTGTACGCAATACTTAGTTTTACTAAACAAAGATATATGGTTATAATATTATTATGAACTAGCCGTTATGAATATTATTAACTACATTTTGGATTTTATGACATTATTATTCATTATAAAATTTTCTAGAACATGGTATGAGAACAAAATCAATTTTTCGAGTAAAATAAGTATTTTTCAAAAAATGTAGTTTTTCAACCTTTTGATGGCGCACCAACTTTAAATATTGTTTCTGAAATTTATATAAGTTCAATTTTTCAAAATAAAATTCTTTTTTGGAATCAGGATATAAAAATTTAATTTGGATAAATTTTTCATATTATTCGGATAACTTTCATATTTTGATGAATAGTAAAAACACGCTATATTTTAATTAATAACAACTTTTTTCATCACAGTAATTCATTTGGATATATTATCTTTTTAATTGGTTTTAAAGTGTAATTAGAATATATTTTTACAATTTAATACAATTTTGGTCATTGGAATTAATTTCACTTTGAAATTATACATAAACAAGTGATGGTCTTTTGATAGTTATTGTTTCCTAAAAACACGCTATTTATTTTGATAATGGGAATTAATTTTAAAATTAATTAATTCCACTTCTATGTTTTGAATTTGGAAAAATAGACATCATTTTTGAATTTGGAATATGAAATATAGATTCGGCTGAATTTTTGGTATTTTTCTGAAAAACTTCAATTTTTGATGAATAGTGAAAACACTGAGTTTTTTGGTTAAAAAAACTTTTTATTTAAATAATAATTTATTTGATTTAAATTTATTTTATGTCAAAATAGATACATAATAATTATATAAGTTCAATGAAATTCATTGGAATCATTTTATAATAATTTTAGATTTATAAGAAATTGTATTGAACTTTTCACCGTCTTTTACCCACCTCCTAGGAGTTTTTGCAATTGTTTATAAAACTTAATTTTACCGCTTTTGTGAGTTGAATTTCGAAAATTCGAGATACATGGTTAATATCAAGGAGTATAATATGGTTCAATTAGATAAAAATAATTTTTGGTGAATAGTAACTTTTTACTTTTATTTACCACGGTTAAAGGTAAATAGGGTAATTCAAGGTTAAAAGAATATTATAATAATTCAAAATGACCTTAACACTTGTCCAAAACTTATTTGATGAGTAATGACCAACCATGGGTATCCTTGGGTCGATTTTGGGACCCCATGGTGCCACTTATGAATGAAAATGACACATTAGATTAATTAATTTAATGTAAAGACAAAATTGGCATTAACAAAAATCCTTTAGTAATTAATTTTTATAAGGGGCTATATAAATTATATTTTCAACTATAAATATTCATTGGAAATATAAAAATATTTCCTACATGTTGGTATTTTTTTATAATTCCTAGACATCAAATAAATTAAATTATTTATGGCACAATAATGATGCAATATTTACCTCATTAATAAATGATTTAAACAAATAAAATTATAATGATTAAAATATTATACAGAAACTGTCCAATTCCACTTAGATGATTTTATTTCGAATATGAGTCGTTTTATATTCAACATTAATTTGTTTTGGACTTCTTGAAACCGAAGATATGTTAATAATAAAATTATGTTTTCACACTTTCCTAAAGAGCCCCTCCTCTCCCTTATAAAAGGGGACCACTTCTATGAAATTCCTCACACCTCTCAAGCCTTTTGGCCGATCCAAACTCTGCCCAAATAATCTCCCTACATCTTTCTCCTCGCCCTAAAAGACTTAAATTAGGCATAAATCACTTCAAGAAGACCTTTTCATTCAAACCAAAGGAAGTTAACCAAATTAAATGTAATAGTTTCTCTTAAGTTGTTATATTTTATTCTACTTTTACAACCCCTAAACTCTTTTAATCCATTATTTTGTAACAATACAAGTATCCTAAAAATACTAGAATGTTTTTATGAGAAGTATTATATCTACACATACACACACCTCCATCTAATGGATGAAGAATATAATGCTTCTGTGGATGGCTAACTAACACCTCACGAAATGATGATTGTTCGATTTTCTCCTACCGCCTCTCATGGTGGACATTATTATGGCACTGTATTTATATATGATATATATTATGTTTATGATTTCCTTATGATTCTTTACTTCCCAATCATATCAAGCCTTTATGGTTTCCATATTCGGTAAATACGATGATCTCATTTGAGGAAGTGCGGACTGCAGCCCCCTCAAAGTGATTGATTCGTTAATTCCTTATTCAGGATGTATAAATAATGGAGTTAATGATATTATATATTATATTATACTGGAATTATAATATACCTAATATTTTAAAATAATAAATAGAAATGAATGTAGCGTTCATGCGTACGTACGACTTACCGTCTCCATGAACGGTGCATTTAATTTCTTACCTCCATATGTTATGTACTATTATACATACATGTATATGCTGGATATATAATAAATATATATGATATATAAATCATGATTTACATTCTGGAAGTAAGTAAATCATGATATAAGTAATAATAAAATCAATAACAACAAGACCAAACACGTACGATAAATAAGATTATTTTACCCAAAACGTTGCTTTAACATGGTATTTACAAAAGAACGAGTAATATAAAGTAATAAGTAAATCATATATGATATAATAACAATGAATATGAATCTGTAATAATTCAATGACATTATTTAAATAATTATACAAGAGGCTCGGATACATACGAAGCATATCAGACCTATGGTAAGGGATATCTTTTCCAATCTTGTTTTTATCCAAGATTGTTTATTCGTAAGTATTTACTGGGGTTATTGTTATCATCCATGTCCATGTTTTCTAGAAATGTTTTCATGTATGTTTAAAGTCGTTTTTACCCATTTTTGACTTTTACTACATGGTATGAAATGAATCTTTCTTTTGTTTACGTTATGAGGTACCTTTTTGACATTTTCGACAAAAGTATGAGAAATTTTTTTTAACTTATACGACATAAAAGGATTTTTATGGTTTTATAAAGCCTTATTTTCACGAAGCTTCCTCCAAAATATTTCATCAATATTTTCAACAAAATCATCTTCTTTTAAAATCGAATGACATTTTGTGAAAAGAAAATTATTTTCAAGAAGAAAGGATATTTTCCTCAAGAATTCATTTCAAGTGTTTTATCAAAACTATTTTCCATCTAAGATGGCATTATTTCATATGTTTATGTTTCAAGTATAATTTCTCTAGGATTTAAATTGTTTCACTTTTGTTATGATGAAATATCGATTTGTTTTATATGGATTATGTGTTGATGAGATGATGTTTATAAACCCATTTTATTCTTTGGGTTATGATGAATGTTTTAAGTTTATTTTGTGGCATAAGTAAGAATGATTTCATAATGATATGGGTGGGACCTATATATCCCTCCAATGCATTGGGTAAATATTTATATCTAATGATATAGACATGGATGGAATGAAAAGTTAAACTGGTTCAGTAATACAGGACTGGAATGAGGAGTGAACTCGATTCAAAAAGGGACTTTGTCCACTAAGATGGTCTTGGCAGCAATGCCTTGGCTACTATGGAAATCATATCTTGTGATTAATGTTTTACACAATTAAAAGTTTTATTCCAATGTTATTTTATCATGATTGATGTTCCATTATGATCTATGCCTTACGTACTGCCATGTTTTATGTCATTGCTGAAGATCTTGATGTTTAAACATTGTGTTCATCTTTTTAAGTTCAAATGTATATGATTAGTTTTATTTTACCTATTCTTAACCTTACTGATCCTTTCATCTCACCCTTTATATGTTTTCTTTTCCTCAGGATATAAAGAAAGGATTTTAGGTAAGAAAACAAAAATGGAATATCATTATGGGAGATGTTGAAGAACTTTCACCATGATTAGAAGATTATGTTCCGAGTTTCGAAAGACACTAAACTATTACAATCTTGTGTGTCTGTTTTTTTATGTATTAAGTATTATTCAAAAGTAATGTAATGTCCATGTACGTCAAGTTTCGGGTCTCTATAGTGTAACCCTAAAATAATATCTCCTATGTTATATATCGTGTAACCTAGAGTGTTGAAAAATTTTCCTAAATGAAATATCCAGAATCTATATTTTTTATTAACCATAATACACTCTTTATTTTACATTAAATTTATTGGGGGGTTTTTAGTTATGTTTTTTATATAGACATAAATTCTTAGTGGCATAGTCTAGTTATCTTATTCTAATATATTTCTTTTCTTATGATTTATTAATAGGAATTTTTTACAAAAAAAGAGTATATAGAAAAATATTCTGATTTTCAACAACTAAATATGAATAAAATTTAGTATACCATTATATATTTTCTATACCAATTCTTATAAATGGAGATTAAGACATTGAGGGACATAATATAATTAAATTTTTAAATGAAACTCACGTGAGTTATAAACTAGGTAGGTGTTAGATATCCATTATTTTTAATATATTTTAGTGTGTTTCATAGTGCTATAATGTGTGAATACATTCAATAAAAAAGATCTAATATTTTTTATAATCATTTATGTAAGATCACTCATGATAGAAGGGATTCTATGGTAAATAATATGTTTCCTCTAGACTCAAATTTCAATGAATTATTTGAACTAACTTGATTCTAATTCGGGCCATTAGAGTTAGAGGGTTCAAAATATTTTTCCATGGATCTGGATACTAATTCAACTATTTCATTAAATTAAAAATAAGAAGTTCATTTAATTAGAATAACGAATATTATTTATAATATTATATTATTTTTCTTGTAAATTTTAATTCTAAATTCTGTTGAATTGTTTTCATTAATTCTTATACTTATTCCATTTTTTTTATTTTTTAAGTGATAACTTTGGAGTGATTTAATTTCCACTACATATATAATTTTTTTCATAACAGAGCAGTCATTTTTGAAGTTTTAAAATATAGATTATTTTTTTATAGATTGGATGAAATTTAATGTTTTATTAGTCTTAAATTCACCATTTCCATGAAACCTCTATATATTGGAATCAATTTTCATTAGGGAATTAATTTATGGTTATTTTATTTCACTTATATATAGTAAATTAAATATTAATTTTTTATAATATGTTTACCAATATGAACTGTAGAGGAATTGAATTAAATTCATAAACCAATTTTTTATTATGTATATTATGAGTATTGGATATATAAAATTAAATATTTTATGATTAATATAGGTGTAATTAATTATCAAATAATGATTAAAAATTATATTATTTTCGATAAATAAATTTCAAACATTAATTAAGAGGTGAAATAGAATTATCAAGCTATTTATTATTATGAGACAAGGAGAATCAGTTTTTTAGATTCATCAATGTGTCATGATTTTTGTGATTTTTTTAGTCTCTTAGTAAAAGTGATATTACAGATAAGGTTTTAATTGATAAAGATGTTGATATACATATTTAGGAGAGGGAGCCTAATAGATTAGTGATTAATGATACAAAACATATTTTTATGTTTAGTATTGATTATAATATTATAAATTTTATGTAGTGTGGTAATAAATTAAAGAGTGGTGATGGTAAGTATAAATATTGCAATGATGTGGGGTTTTTTCTTATATTAGTTTCAATGTTTCCAGTTATATTAAACCATATACTATAATAACAATATATAAATATTTTCTAGATAGAAATAGTTTGGATATTATTGAAGGTGATTTTTCTAAACTTATGATTCATATGAAAATGATTTTGGAAAATATGAATTTCCATAATGACCATCAGAATGAAAAATAGATAAGCCTGTGAATCCAAGGAGAAAAAAATATTCTTACATGGTTTACTATTTTTTCAAAACACTCTTAATTTGTTATAGTTTTTCTTTTTCTAGTTTAATTTTGATAATCCCAAAGGGATAGAGAGTATAGTATCTCAAACAACCAAGGGAGAGATATTCACCCTCGTGAGAAGTATGTTTTTTTGGGTACAATTATTTGAAACAAAAAAAGGATGAAACTAAGGTCAAGTCGTATATTATGAGGAGACAAGCTCTATAGTGAGAAGGTTTTTTATTAGGAGAAATGTTTTCAAACAAAATAGGATGAAATTATATGAAGGATTAATTTGGATTTTTTAAATTATTTTTTGTGGAAAGGGAGAGTGAGTTTTATTGAAATATATGGAGTTTTATATACTATTTTATTTTTTCTATTATTGGAGGTTAATTAGAATATTTATCATGTTTTATGTTTCTAAAATAGGGGTAGACTAGTTAGTCAATTTTCTAAAATAATAACTTTTGTATGTATTTCTTTTATGAATCAAAATACAATATTTGATTAAATATACTTACGTGAATTTTTTTAGTTCACTTTTTTTTATATAGACATAGTTTTTGAATAAAAATTATAGTAATATAATTATGATATATTTAATTTGTATAGATTTACGAATACACATTTTTTACATCAAATGGAATATAGAGTTGATGATTTGGATTATTTGGAGACCATCCCCAATGAAATTAGTGTTTTCTATTGGTATTTTTTACACCAATGGCAACAAATAGAGACCAAGTCATCAATGATCAGGAGATCATTACATACTAAAAAAAATAAATTTCTAGGGGTTTTACTCTATCTTGGTGATAGAGATTTTTTACTTTTTTTCATTTTTTATCATGTTTCATTTATATTCCATGTGTGAGGGTTTTCATTATAAAACCTCTAAGAAATTTAGTATAATTTTTTATTCAAATCCCTCATGAAGGAAGTGATTCATGGTCTATGAATCTATATCTTCCAAACTCATAGTTCAATAATATCTAGGGAAATATTTATTTCCATTCTATTTAATTGAATAGGTGATGAGGGATATAGATATTGCTATATAAATTAGCCAAAAAATATTGGGTTTGCATATGTATCTTGTAATCATGTTGATTGAAAACGTTTCTAGGTTTATAACTTCTATTACATAGATCTAGATATTGATCCTCCTAACACATTGGATTAAAAGTTAAGATTTCATTTTACTGGAGAATATAATGTCTATTATGTTAACATTTAATGGAGTTTATGAATTGTAATCCAAAAACCTTTTAAATTTTTTATGTTTTTATTATACTTATTCCTTTTAGTTTTTCTAGTTATGTACTAAAATCTATTTGATATAATTATTGATGTAATTTTTATTTTTATTTCATTGTACTGTTATTAGTTCAAAATTTATATCTTATAGAATTTTTACTTTTTTCGACATAAAAATTAATAGCTTCTGGTAATATTAAATTCTAATAGACTTTATGTTTCTAAATATTATATGAAATAGATAAGTAATCACTATATATTCGTGTTTTCTAGATTGAAAATTCATAATATCCCCTGGATAGTGACTCTACCTCAATGTTAGATCATATAATGAGTTTCATCAACATAAACTATCCCTATGAATTCTATTTCACCTCTATGAAGTGATTTATTGTTCTTTATTATCTCCATACCACATTGCGGACCAACCATCATCAAACCACATCTAAGAATAATTGTGTCTTTAATCCGATATGATCAAACTAGAGACTATCCATCCTTCCTCCAATGTGGTTTTGTGATTTCATGATTGAATCAAAGAGATACAAACAATGAGACAGTATTGAAACATTTACTGGTGGTGGATTTACTGAACACCTAATTGCTTGTTCAAAATAGAGAATTTTGGTATATGGGGAAGAATATATTCTTATAAAGAATTTCTGAATTTTGTGGAGGATTAACATTGACAGTAGAAAATTTTAAATAAATAAATTACAAACAATGTGAATGATCTTTTATAACTTGAAAAAAAATCATTAATATAATAATGTAATAAAAAGTCTCTAAAAATGTAATTAAATAAATATGATAGATTCACCCTAATGTTTTCTCATTCACGAAACAAACACCGAATAGTTTAGTTTATTATAGTAAATATTTGAATTATGGAAGGCCAATTCAATACATAACTTTTAAAATAATTAATTAAATAGTAGTATAATTATTCATACAATAAGATAAATAGTAATCATAAAAGAGTTTTTCATTGTATCAAATATTTTTTTTAAATAAATAATTATTATTTTTTCCCAATGGATATAAAAACAATATTCTGGAATTTTGTTTAGTAGGATGAAATTTAATCCTGAGGAAAATATGTAGAAGAGAAAATGTAAATTATTAACAAACTAATAATAATTAAAATATTATTTTTAATAAATTGAGATCTCAATTATTGATGAAAAATAATAAACCAAACTATTAATTGGATATTCATATATAAACTCTTCTAAAATTAATTTTACAATTTATTCATATTCTCTATATCCTTATGCCATTGTTGGGTTAAAAATTATTTTTATTTACTTTAATCATCTAACAATTTATAATAAATTATTCTAAGTTAAAATCATACACTTAATTTATTATCATTAATTAGTACATTTTCATATTTTTAATGTTGAAAAATTAAATCTATTTTAATATCATAGAAGTGTGATAAAATTATGAGAATAAGTGAATATGATCATAAAAAATAATGGAGGTGTTAGTATTTGAAAAACATTCCAATATTTTTTGAAAATTTTTGAATTATAAAAATTCAGTTATCGATAAAACATTTTTAAATATGTAACAGTATGAGAGTAATTCATCATGTAGGAATGAAATAATTTTTCCTCAAACTTATTCTTCACAGTAATGGAAAAGAGAGAGGGTCTGTTATGGAGAAATTATAGAGGATTACTAAAAAAGACAACCATTGGAGAAATCATAAATATATCATCTAATCCTATAACCCCATTTAATATTTCGCCAATTAAAAATATTAATAAATATAATCTTGAAAACAAAAAATTTAAATCAAATACAACCTATTTAATTCCTCTAATAATGGGAAGTAATCTATTAATAAATATCCATTTCACCCATCCTAAAAATTTCCACATCATCCCTATATTTCTACCTCAATACCACATCATCAATATCTAAATAAAAATAAAAATTTATTTTTTTGAGATATTTTATTGATTTTATTAAAGACACAATTTTTTTGTCCCATGGATCACCACCATGTTACATTATTGCACCACACCTAATAAAACATCACCTTTCAAACATAACTTTAATGTTTTATTATTTATCTCAGCAACCAATTTAGTCAAATGGTATGTTAAATTCAGTATTTGGAACTCTATAAACTAACCAAGTATTGAAACTAAAAAATAATTCTAGTTTTACTTGAAAAAAATCTAGTTCACTACATCCTTATTACATTTAAAACATTTTAACCTCAAAATGAAAACAACCCAAGATATTAAAAACTATTAGTCAATTAAATAACCTCATGTGGAATAAAATCCATACTCAAAAATATGAAATTCATTTCTAGACATACAAGACCCTAGTAGACATAGGATATAAATACTTGGAGAAATATCTATCATATTCTGATAGGAATAATTTAAGTCAAACTGATCCAAATAAAGCCTCAGAAAAAGATGTAAACTCACCTCTATTAACGAAGATTACCTAATTACTTTATAATATCTATATAGAGACGCAACTAATGGAAACACTAATATATTGATTCAACATTTTCATAGTACCATGAAATAATCTCAAATATAATCAATAAACTATTATTCAATAATTTGATGTTTACACTATTGACTATAAAAACCCTACCCTTTATTTCAGAGTTAATCCTGATTTTTTTCATAAAATTTCACTTAATAAAACCCAGAAGATCAAGAGTTCTAGTATCTTTAGGGATTAGGAACTTTACATGAAATCTGAATACATAAAATACAAAATATTTATTGAAAAATTATTTTACATTACCACAACCATCCTTCATCCATAACATTGCATGTGATAATTTGGGGGCATTTATAATAATAGTTTGATACATAAATCCCATTTAGGGAGTAAAAAGGCATAAAATGAAAAATAAAATACATGTTATGCAATAGGTGCATCACTTTATCATAATAGAAACATGAACAAAAAGGCATGGTATAACATGATTATCAAAACATGGAAATGTGGCCATAACATTAAACATTTCATCCTTAACAAAAGAAAAGATGGTAAACCACTGTCACAACATGATGGAACAAATTCTATAATGGAATCATGTAAAACCCTCTCCCAATATAATGTATCTTTTTACTAAACATTACTCAATGCATTGGAGTGATATAAGGGTGCACCCTTCACAATCTTTTCAATCACATTCTTAAGTGCGACACGTAAATCATATAACATGAATTCATTCAACAACATTATTTATTCCACGATAAAGAATTTTAGAATAAATAAATGAAATTATATGATCAATAAGTATATGTTCATAAAGATGAATACCCTTGATAGATTAATGGGCATGGTATTTACTACATGATGATTTTTTCATAGAAATTCATGGTGTAATTCTGTAGGCCTAACAGGATTGTAATAACCCGAAATTCTATGATTTTTTTTTCAAAATTACATGGGGTTATTTTGAGACTAGGAGCTAAGATGACACATAATTCTGAGGACTAGAGTGGTCTGAACATATTTTTTAACTATTTTTTATTTTTTTTAAATAATAGTGTGAAAAATATTTTGTAACATTTAAACCGTTTCCCAGATAAAAAATATGTGGGAGCCATTGAACTAAGAGTATCCAGATATTCCTAAAAAAGGAATAACATTGGCTGGCACATGCCAACAGTGGAAATTATTTTTTTTCTATAAATAAAATATTTAATTAATGAATATTTTATTTTCAAATCCTTATAACTCTTCAATAGTTGCTCGTATTGGATATATGAGAGTACCATTGAGATCGTGAGGTCCAGATTCCCATAATCAAAGCCTAACCTCGACTGATGTGAGTCCAGGGCGATTGTTAATTTTTAGATATTATGGAAGAGAAATTAAATAACATAAAAATATTTTTATTTGTTTTCTTCATCATTGAGAATTGGAACATTAGCGCAACAGTGTAGCGGTGAGGTGCAGATGAACCTCATTAATGAACCCCATAATTAGTTAGCGTGATGATGCTGAAATGTAGAGTAAACAAAACAAAGATTCACATTTCATCAATTAATTTCCAGAAAAGCGATATAGGATTATTGGCACAAACCTAGGATTTATCTGAAGATTTGGTGGGTGGTGACAGTGAATGGTAAATGCACTTTCTTCCATGCTTTGGAGAATCGCTAGATACTGTGGGATGTGGATCGAGATCGAAGAATAGAGGCACATGATCCCATTCTTCTTCGACAAACAATCCTATCCTAGGTTGTGGTTTGAAATTCTGTGCTTATTTTTTTCTCGTTCTCCACTATAAATGATGAATGTGGATCAAATCTCTAACAAGTTGATCCACAGATCAATTTTTATCGTGGGGTTTGGAAATTTGTTTTGTAGGTTTCTAGTGGGATTAAAATACTAGTGATTTATTTATATGGTTCATGTTTCATCTAATTGGAAAAAATCTGAGCTTACACAAACAAATTCCAGTTTGTTCTATTTGGGAATTCATCGTTAATTCGTGAACGAACCCCCCAATGGAATAGAAAAGAGGCCACAATGTCTTAGTAGAGAAGATAACATCCTAAGAAGTTCAAGGGAGTAGATAGTTTGAGAATCGGACTACAGGTGCAGAACCGGTGGCCCGCGGCGACGACCATGGGAGGGAGGCATGACACCTTGAATGAGGGTCGTGGCGGTGGAGGCCGCGGTATAACGGTGCCGCTCGAGTACCGTGTTGGAGGAGCAACAAGTGTCGATGGTCCACATTGAGCAGGTGGCACACATACCTATGTGTGGGTAGGAGGCAGCCGGCCTTAGCTTGCCGCATGGCAGTGTGCCCCAGAGGCCTCGGGCATCTGGACTAGAATCAAGTCATCCTGCCTTTGTGGGTCGTTCTAATGGTGTGGACCGGGACACTGTGTGGTTTGGGTTGTGGACAGAACTGGTGTGCCAGTGCGGGCCGGGCTGGAAGAAACGGGGTTTCCAGGTGACCCGACGGGCTGGACCCATGACCGAACCTAGCCGACCAGACCCAAACATTGTGGGTCGGGTTAAAAAAATGGGTCAAGTTATGCGGGACCCTCATGCATGGTTATTTGGGTAAGTTTGGCCATTTAGGACCCATTTCGGACGCAACTAGCCCCTGTTTACAAAAATGCCAACATCTTTCAGACCAATCATCAAATTGATGCACTGTCTATGACATTGGGACCCTTGAGATGAGATTTTTCTTTGGGAATACTCTATGGGATATTCTGTGATAGTCAATTAAAGAATGATTATCTGAGGAGTAGATTCTCCCAGAATCAATCACACTAGGGAGAGAATCTTATGGCTAGCAATGACACGAATGATATATGAGTGTATATCACTGGATTAATTATACGAACATACTCAATGTTATGATAACGAGTGTACCTCAGTGGTTTATCATACGATCATAAATCAGTGGTTCAACATAAGAGAGAACCATAGTTTTTCAACAGAAGAGTGTACCTTAGCGGTTTAGCGTAGGATTGTACTTTTCTGGTTCAACATACGAGCCTACCTCAGTGGTTCAGTACATGACCATACCTTAGTGGTTCAGAAAATGAGCATTCCTTAGTGGTTCTACATACAATCATACCTTAGTGGTTCAAAGAATAAGGGTACCTATTTGGTGTAGTAGATGAATGGATCTTAGTGGTCTTAAAAAAGATTTGACCTCAGTGGATCATCCAGGATGAGTCCATCCGCAGTACATGATGATTCATCTCTACGACTGCTAAATCTTATTTTCTCTTTGTTGAGTTATACAAGGTGTAAGATATATTTTCTTTGGGGAATTGCAATGTGATATTTCTTTTTGGTATTTCCATTGTGGTTTGGTTTCCCTACTATGTATTGTGTTACTCACCCCTACACAGGTCTCGCTCACAAATGTTGTGTCTCATGTAGGTGATCGATGCTTTGACAAAGAACTTGGTGGTCTAGGACCAAGTGGTGCCTAGGGAGTCTACATGGTCATGATGTACATCTATAGATACCGAAACCTACTCTAAACCTACCCTTCAGGTAGGGATCGAGCAGAAAAACCTTAGTAGCTGTACTTTTCCTTGCGATTTGGAGCTTGTATTCTGGACCCGTATACTTTTCAGTTATACTATACTCCAAGTAGTTGTATTTGTGATAGTTGATTTTTACTACATGTTTAATTTATACAGCTTTGGATTTGTGCATGTGTATAGATTTTAATACAATACCTTGCCTCTTTTGGGATATGACTTCTCGGTGCTAGTCGCTCGCCCCTGGTATATGGAAGGCATTTTTTGGGTAGTCACGACACATGCCTTGGGGGATGGGTTGTGACAAGAATCACATGGGTATTCATAAGACGGGTTTGTGAGAGAAAAAGGAGTCTATCATCCTTTATACATGAACTAGGTAGTAACGAGATCATGGAGCATAATATCCCAACTTATGAAATTGAATTTGAGATGAATAATATAACAGAAATGGTGGAATAAAAATTAGTAGAGAGAAATCCCTTATATAATTTCAGCATGGTAATAGCTATAAATGGTAGAGATTAGTGAGAGTGAATGGGGTATCCCACCATTTAAACATAATAGGGGCTGTATGGGGGAGGTTCAAAAACATACCCCATAATTTTTAATTGAAAAATAATAGTGTATAACAATATAAGGAAACATGGATGAAAATTATAAATGAAGGATATTGAAGATCCCTAAAGGAAATTTGATATGTTAACAGGTGTACACAAGGGTTCATAAAAGGGATAAATTTGAGTGATAGGTGATACAATCATTTATAAATAAAATGGAAATTATGAAAGATATTTAATAACATATCCCAACATATGTATAAAATTAATTAAAAGACATAACATGAAAATAATGCTTGATAACAGAATGGGGTGGAAGATCCCTTACATGGATGTGTGATACCAAAGGCTTAGGAGAGGCCTCTTGGGAGATTAGGGGAACCTTGGGAGGACTCTTGGGAGTGGATAGCCGAGTGGGGATGATATTCACAGAGTTTCAGTGAAGAGTAATGGCTGGTTGGGTGGGTTTATATTTTAATGGTGGAGGAATTATTTATTATTTTGGTTTTGGACCCAATACACTAAAATATTCCAAACCACAACCCATATCATGGTTATTTCATTTAATTAATTGAAAAGTGGAGTGGTATAAATTATTTTAAATGGATAAGGTCCGAACATATTAAAATATTTCCCTTTCTTATGTGGAGTTGAGTCACACTTTCAAGGATTTTTTTAAAATCTTAAAATAATTTATACGTCTGGAAGGATTATCTAAGGCTTTATAAAATAAATAAAATCAACCTAAAATTATATTATTTTATTGGAAGACCATATATGGACTAAGATAACACTTATATTATTTTATTATATCATTATTTGGTCATTATTATGTCATAAAACACATCATATATTTATACGGTATTAAACTTTTAACAAAAAATTCTACTGTCACAAAAAATTTTGAAAAATTCCCTTCGGGGTAATTCTGAAATCCTGATTCCAAAAATAATATCTATTTTATCTAAATTTTTTTATAAATATTTAAATTTTAACTTTAAAATAAAAAAAAACATTTATGGAAAATTGACTGTTTTGATAAAAATAGTTTTCAAACCTTAATAAACATTCCAATTGACTTTAGAAATATTATCAGATAAATTATATTTAATAAAGTTAATTTAATAAAAATATTTTATCAAAATATTAATTAACTCAAAAAATCCATTAATTCATCAAAGTAGATTACATAATTAAATTTGAATAATGAAAAAATACTATTTATTCCATAACAATAATTTACAATGTAATAATAATAGAATCAAAGGATATTTATTATTCTATAAAAAATAATGAACATAATCCTAATATTGTTGTCTTGTTACATATATTTTTATTACAACAGAAAATTCCCTATGTGTAAGGTGTGTGATGGTGGGGCTTACATGGGGCTGTTCGGTGAACATAGTTTGCGAAATGATCTCGATGAGATTAAACTTCTCCATTAAATAGTTTTGATCACGCTTAATTTGTTATATCTCGACTTAGGTTTGGTAAAGGTGGATGATCGGAAATTGTATCTCCCTCAGAAGGTATAATAATTGGGATTCATAGGATACAATCTTATAGGATGAGGCCAAAAATTCTTTGGTCTGGGTCAAAAGGATTTGTTTAAACTCTATATTTATACAGGTCATGTGATTACTATTCAATTACTATATTATCCACAGTTAAGATACTTAAAGTTCATTTAAATCATATTGTATATAATAAAACCAAAGGAGTCTGTGTGTTTTCTATATCCATAATACATTTAATTAAATGAAAATGAATTTTATTCATAAATGTTCAGGTCATTACATTGACCATTCTGACAAGCCGGATATATCATCTCTTGAAATCAAGATAACACCTATAAAACTCAAGTTACTAAATATAAAAAAATCACATAATAAACATAATGAAGGTAGTTAGGATCAAAAAACAACAAACACCAATACTCCATAATATTTACACCACTATGGTTCGATATCGACTAGGGAACCCTAGTTGAAAAAATGTACATTACTACTATAAGGTCTAAACATTAAAAACATTATATAATCATGAATTTTTAGCAAACAATTCTAATTTATTACTTTTAAATTATATTTCTTGTTTAGAGTTTTAGAGAATTAGTTTATAATTCATAAATAATAAACCCATACATTAAAAAGTGGACACTCCTACTCAGTATCCATTTTTTCCAAATACAATATATTTAAAATGAAACATGCTTTATATTCATGGGAAATATTCATTATTTTAAAAATTAAATAATATTTATTCTTAGTGATACATAAAAACTTATAAAAATAATTATAAACATGGGATAATAACAAAAAACTCAGTATGGTACTTATAAAAAATAAAATGAAAACTGCTAGGCCATTACAAAAACATGAGATCATATAAGAGAATTTACCATTAATATAATAAAATTTGAGCTAAAATAATCCTTTATATAAAAATTAAATAAAAACTAATATCTATAGTTTTTTCATAAAATAGTTTATAAGAAATCATAAAGGAAAAATAATAACCATTAGTTGTTTTTTTATAAAATATGACATCCCATGAAAAACAATTTATGAAAAACATAACATTTAACCCTTAAAGTGTATAATAATTCATTTAAAAAAGGTTAATTTGAGTACCTTTTGAAATAAATAAAAAATAAGAAATAATATAAAATTAATGAATGTCCAATGATATAAAATCCTTATAGAACTTTTTTTGAACCCCAACAAATGGAATACCCCACATAATTTTTAAATCTAACATAATTATATGATGAAAATAATCATTAAAAAATTAATTGGAAGTCTATATTAGGGTCACACATTATTTTTAACAATTTATGGGGACCCCAACATAAATTAAACTCAAAACAGCTTTAATTTTTATTATCGAACAAAAAATATATACTTCTCATCCCTTAAAAAATATTTACATATATTGATATATCCCTTTCTATTAAAACACAATTTTTTAAACTAAAATACCATAAAAAGTGAATTATGGTGTTTCTTTTAAGAATAATAGAAATATTGTAAATGAATAAAAATATCAAATAATTGTTACTATGGTTGGATAAGCCTTCAAGATTGTATACTATAAAAAAGATCATTACTTTTTTTCTTTTGTAAATAAATTCAGTACTTAAAAAGATTCATTTTTAAAATATTTGAAAAAAAAAACTCAAAATAGATACCAAATATCCTTATTAATTTATCTATTTCAATATAAATACCTGAAAAAAGGAATTTATAAATATGAACATAGTGGAAAAAATATTCTAAAATTAAATATTTAAAACATTTAAAATGAGGTTTTAATGTAAAGTATCACATACCTCGAGTCTGACTTGTCTCTTACATTATTTATCTTCTAGAATAATAAACCTATATTAATGATTTAATTACATAAAAAACAGACTAATTTTTTTATTTCTTTATTTCACTTATATATATGTATTAATTAATTAATTAATCCATTATTCCCACATCATACATTTTGAGGACATTCGACTTTTAGGTATGAAATGGATTAAGGAGGTCAAATATGGAAAAAGTGTTCATTGTTTAATCCTATATAAAATTTTATTAATGTCATTGGTTTCATTTTTAAACATAATAATCAATTATAGAACTTCAATTAAAGGATTTCCTGAAAAGGTAAAAACATCACTTAGTGGAGGTGGTAGTCCACACATACGCATCGATAATGTTGCAATTTTTTAATGAATGAAAATGCAAGAAAATATATGATATATAATATATATAGTAATACAATTAAATCATAAATATTCTATATGTAAATTATATCCATCATAATAACTATAATTTTCTAGTGGTGAGGAAACACCAAAAACAACGGTTCATGGATGTGTTAATCCACACATATGCATTAGCTATGACATTATTTCCCGTAGGATGGAAAAAATAAATGAAAAAGGTTTTAAAATAATCAGGGAAACATTTAAATATATAGATGATACAAATGTTATTATTTAATCTTTGTTAATGAATATATTTATGTGGTAGAATAATAAATAAACTTGGAATAGTTTAGTTAAGAGATACACCTTTTCCATAGATAACCTCTTTAGAATAAACATGAGTCCAACTATGTTTGTTTTTTGGGTGATACCAAGACCTCTAGGATGTGGAGAAATATTTTTTAGAAATATATGGGTACTCAATATACTATCAATAGTTCTGAAAATGTGTACATAAGAGTGGATATTTGGTTCCATTTTATAAGGAAATAGAGGGGAATCCTTTTTAATACATAAAGCATTATATTAATATAAGTTAATTTTCATATTAAATTAGGTCTAAATTAAATTAGTTATTTTATTTAATGATTATAAGTATATTCCCAATGACATCACAACATTTTTACAAGTTTAGTTTATGTTTTTACCCTTTTCTCTTTGTTTTAAAGACACATCCCATTTGATGAATACCATAGTATCAATGTTTTCTTAAACTCTAAGTGACAAGAAAGTTACTATAAAATGAAAAGTAAAAGCTAAGAGTAAAATATTTGATATTATATACCATATATATATATATAATGGAAAAAAATATTTCTATGAATTTTAAATCATTATATAAAATATAATTGTGAAATAATTTTCCATTACTGTCATTTTCTAGACTAATCATATAGTTTGATTTTAATGTCATAAATATTTTAATAGAACATGAATATACGATTTTAAAACATTAATAATATGGTTTATATATCTTAAACATGCATAGAACACAAAAATCCATAAAACGTTTTTTACCTTTAATGTTTTTTAGAATCTTTTACTTTATTATTCTTTTACAGGAACAAATACTATGTCGGTGTTGAGTAAGAATTTAATGTAATTTTTCAATTTCTACAAATTAAAAATATGTTACCATGATAAAAAAATAATTCATTTTTCTTATAAAAAATCATAACTTATTATAACCTCCTTTTATTGAAATTTAAAAAAATTAATGATATTAATATTAATACAGAGATATTTTGTATTTATTTTTTACTTAAAATCAAATTATGATGACTATCCAACTAAGGTGGAAATATGATTCCACAAGGTAAAATCTAGAATGCTTATGGTTTTAAAAAGATTGAAAATAAAATAAATAAAAGTATTATGGATATTTTTAGGCCTTATCTCATTGTTTTAACCATGTTTACCCCATTTTACCCAAACTACGGTGACACATATTTATAATGGTTACTATTAATAATGAAAAAAATTTAAGGAATCTATTTACCAAATCTACACCTACTAATTCAAAATATGCAATAACTTTTTATGATTCAATTTATATAAGTGGTAGAAATAAAGTTTTATATAAATATGTAGAATGTAATAAAGATCAACATTTTGAAAAAAATTTGTTTTAAAAGAAAAATGAACTTATATAAAAATAAGGTATAATTATGATTCTTATTTGAATTATTAGATTTTTAAAAAGTAAAGAAATTTTTTTTATTTAATGTCATAGTAATAACATAATGGTACTTTAACATTTATTTATATAATGAAAATATGCTAGGTTTTTTTGAAAATAATACCTTTCACTATTCAATTAAAAATAAATATTCTCAAAATATTTCTAAAAAACAATATAATGTAATTATGACATGACGATATCATGAATTTTCTTATTTTTTTGAATTAACATTTTATAATTAAGGAATTAAACTTTTGAAAAAAATAATATAATTCTTTAAAATCAATTTAGTTAGAACAAAAATATTTTTATTTAGATTAGAAAATTGATTTGTATTGTTATAGTGAGTATGTCTCTATAAAATAGAATTCATAAATATTTCCAAGGAATGAAATTTATCCATTATGGACACTACCTGGGTTATCACCAAAACTCACTATATAATTTTTTAAGAAAAAACATTCCATTCCTTAAAGAAAGATGATGTACTCCCCACTATTAAGGTAATGTTATAGGTGAACTATTCATAAATGAATTGTCATACATGATCCTTTAATATGAGATAAATTTTCATACCTCCAATGATTTTTGATGTGTGAGGGTTATCATCAATAGAAAATGTCACACCATATATTAAAAAATCTATTTCTATCAATGCTAGGAACTGAAAGATCACATTGACCTCATAAGAATACAACTTCAGAAAAGGTCATCAGCTACAAAAAAATGTTGTTCTATATTGACCAAATAATCTATCTTATTCAAGTGGTTAATGTGGATAAATCTATAACCCATTGAATCAAATATCATTCCCAGAAGGATGGATTTCTCCACTATGAACACACACCACAAGTTTACTGCAACATAAGTATTACTAAAGTAGGTAAAAAACCTCTAAATGAATGAAATCATCTCCCTACATTTTATTCAAAATACGGTTACATTATTAAATTATAAAAAAAACAATTTATTGGTCACATAATCACATAACAATATTGACAAATCCTAATTATGTCATTATTACTTTTCTAATGTACAAACGGATTTATGAATGCTATCGTTAGAGATTCACTCTTAGAAAAAAGAAGTTTCAATCAAATCACCCAAGATAGAACTATAACTACAATTTTTTAAATAGTTGGAAATAATATCATTGGAAAAATTAATATAATATATCATTCTATTTTATGTTATCTCCCTGATCTTATCTAGTAAATTCAATAAATCATCAAAGATATCAGTTCATTGCCTTAAGTGGACAATAATGAATGCCAATCACTGATGAGAAAAATAATACTCTTTAGAAAGTTATTCTTAAATATTATTTTCCATATAATACAAAAATTTTATGACAATATAGGGTATCATAAAAACAAGTAGGAATCCCTTCAATTTAATTTCTTTGGGGGAACTCACACTTTCAATATTTACATGAAAATGATGGTTACAATTCATAGGGGTTCCCAAATATAAGGATTTTTTTATGAAATACTGTGGACTATATACCCCTGTAATGCATAAAAGAAAATATATAACCCTATATGATAATAATATAAACACATGTTTTAGATAAAGAGACAAATAATTCATAAAATCTCTTTATATGCTAGAAAACACGATCCATCTATCACTTGTTACAACCTATCAAATTTCATCTAATACTATTTATCTGATATGTACTACCTTAAGATAGTAAAATAGACTGACAATAAAATCTATAATCTCGAGAAACTCTTCAACCAAAAACTCCCAAAATGGAACTATCTCTTGGAAGGATAAAATCCTGATAGTATGGAAGATCTAATCTAATTTATTTCTTTATCATAGTGCTGCATTAAAAATTTTAGTATAGACGGATATTTAATAATCAAAACCCTTTTTTGATACAAGTAACACATATTATACAAAACATACATCTATAATTATTGTTATATGCCTTTAGTATAAGGGGGTAATATAAAGAGTAAATTACCTTGGAATTGAAACTCAACCCCAATTACTTTCATGAACTCTTGAGTGGAGAAGGGATCTATCGAAAATTATATCCAATGTTTACCACATCTATAAACATGAAAATGTGCTTTCTCACATATCATTATACCCCGACAAAGATGGTCTAAAATATTATAAATTGAATATATATATATTATGATAAAAAATTAATCATCCAAATAATTTTCTCAAAATACAATCAAAATAAATGAATAATTATTTATAAATGGGTGTTTTAACTATAAAGGATGCCTAAATATCATACTCAAAAAAATCCTATACTATAAATAGATGAGCCTCACTAAAACACCTCAAGAATCATCTATAATTAGAGAAATCACAGCGAATATAGTCTATAGGTAGTCTCATCCATATATATACTGAAAAAACATTAAATTATTATAAAACAATAAATTATTAGACAATAATTCAAATTTTTAACACTTTTAAGATCTTAACAGTTTATATTTTTATAGAGTTAAGTCAAAACTCATATATAATAAACTTATAAATTAAAAATTGTACACTTTCACAATGTATCTATTTTTTAACAACAAAAAAATTTGAAAATGAATGATGTTTTATATTTTAGAAAAAACTTAATGATTTTAAACAATACTTCATCATTTTTCATACTCATGCAAAACCCAAATGAATAACAAATTAAAATTTAGTATGCGAAAAAAAATAAAATTATAATACATAAAAAAAATAAACCCATTATTTCATTTAAAACCCATGAGATCATAAAAGAGAGTTCTCTTTTATTACAATAAATGTTGACCTCAAATAATCATTTATTTTCACAAGATGTTAGATTCACCTCAAAATTTTTTTATGAAAAATTCATCAGAAAACATGAAGGAAAAATCGTGATAAAGATGGATTCCTATAAAATAAAATAAGCCATGAAAAACTTCTTATATACAAACCCTTTTACCCTTAAAGGTAATGATAATTCCCTTAAACAAATAATCATATAATTAACATCTAAAATAAAAAATTTTACATGAATATTCATCATAAAAAAATATAATTATTATAGGTTCATTATGATATCATCCTTATATAACCATTATAATAATAATTACAATAATAATAACATATTTAGTTAATTAAAATATAATTCTACCGAGAATATAATCAATACCCAATGAACTAAAGAGCTATATAATGATCAACCATCATTATATATTTTTTCAAGGACCCTAAGATAAAAAAATCACATAGATACTTTCATTTACAATATAAAAACTCATATATATATTTTTACCCATATTATAAATCATTTTAAATCATCATAGAAAATAAGGAAAATATCATTTTTTAGCATTTAAAAAAATTTACAATAATTTGGGATTAATTTTTTATTTGAAGTTAATCATGGAAATTTGTAGGTCAAGATTATTTAATAATAATTTCTATGAAAATAGGAAATTACATTAATGTTATAAATGTTAAAAACAATCATTTCACACCTTTAATAAAAACTACCTCATTTTTTAAATGTAATGAAGATTCTACATTATTATCCATTTTAAAGTAAGTGAAGAAGAATAGAAAAATAATTGTACTAATAATTTATGAGTAAATAATATATTTCATAAAATAATTTAAGAAAAATATGTAAATAGAAGAAATAAGAGTTGAAAGGAATACTTTAAAAATATTAAAATAATTTTAAATGATAATATATTACGACATTAATATTTTTTAACAAATAAAAAATTGGAGGAAAGAAAAATGAATGTAATTTTAAACCATTAATTTTTACATAATAATGTTAAAATAAACCCACAAGGATATTTTTACACTAAAAAAAGTATTATATGTTTTGAAAATAAATTAAGTCTCGAAGAAAGTGAATTGAGTCTAGAAATATATTTCCCTTAATACTAACAATTGGAATAGGTTCTTTAAATCATGAATGAAAAAAATAAATTAGTAATTAAGATTATTAATAACATTTTTCAGGTTCATTGAATTATTAATATACTTTTTATGTTATTTACGTCCCTGTTATATTTTAGTTACTTAATCATTTATTTTTACATTATATGTTTTTAGGATGTCATGTTAACATATCCAAATATGATTTAGTATGGATGCCATGATTTTAGTGATCATTTTTCCTCTTATATTGAATCTTAATCATGAAAATATTCTTTTTTTTGTAAATTAAATATTTTCAGAAAACTATACAAGAATGAAATCCATGAAACATGAATCAACTTGCATCATAGAGTTTATAGTCCAAATGTATGGATAAACAATGTTATTATTTTTAAATGTATGGAAAATTTATAAAATAATTTATATATTACTTTAAAAGAATTATAATAATTTTATTGGTATGATATATATTGATAAAATCCATCATGGTAACCATACATGTGATGTGGTAATTAAAATAGAAACACATCTCTTAGTTTGGTGGGCTTTGACATGTATGCACAAGGGAAGTTTTAATTTTCCATAGGATAAAAGAGAAGATGAAAATGGGTTTTAAGATAAACCTGAAATAAGTTAGTTTAGACTTATTACTTCTCCCAAGATAATCTCTTTGGATTACACTTTTTTCAATATAGTCTTTGAATTTTGGTGAAAATATTACTATAGAATTTGGGGAGTGATGTTGGGGAGAGATTTGGGTAGGTATTTTTTGAAATTGGGTTCTGAAAGTTTATGAGGAAACAAGGATAAGATGTATTATTTTTAAGTGAGGAGAGTGGCATTCAAAGAATCCTATTATGTATTGAATTAATAAAATTTAATTTTATTATTAATGTTGAGAAATTAGAAATATTTATAATATTGGATGAGTATGAGTTGACATAATCTCATAAAATAAAATTTGGGCATGTTTAGGTGATATTTTCATCCTAATAACTTTGTTTTAACAATCTATTAACACTTTTCACAATTTGAGATATATTATCATTTTTACTCTCTAGGAGTAAACAATCATACTATAAAATGAAAATGACACATAATTTAAAAATGTTTTATAATATATACCATATCCATTTCATTTGGATAGTGATAATATTTTTATTCTTTTGAATTTATTATGTTAAATATTAGTTGATATATTATACCATCATATTCACATTTAGGACTACTCAAAATATTTTAATTTAAAGAAATCATTATAGTATTGGAATTTTAATATCAACCATTAAAAAATAACTAATATATTATATTTTTCTGTAAAATTATTTCAATAGAATAATTCATCCAAATTGAATTACTTTTTATTTTACCTAAAATCATTTACTTGATTTTTCTATTATATAAAAAACTTCTTTATCGTCATTGTAAAAGTACATATAGTAATTATTCCATCAAATTTTTTAAAAATAAATATATCATTGAAAAAAAAATTCTTATTTTAAGTAGAGATTAATAAAAAATTATAAATAGTTTTTATCCCTATCACAAATTTATTAATATTAAATTTTATATATTCGCATTTTGAAAATATAATTTACTTAAAATTACAAAAATTGTACAATCAATGTTAAGGGTTAATAAATTACCAAATATTAGAATAATTTATGGTTATTATAACACTAGAAGGTATTGTGAAATATTTTTTCAATTAATTTAATCTTTTTGATATATTTTATTTCACACAACACTGAATATTTATTTTGTTATTTTATGGAACTATGTTTGGATTCCTTTATATGAAAAACTTTTTATACATGTGATACACACACCAATTAGATTAATTTTAGGTAGACAAAACACTATGTTTGTCTTGTGTTATAATAAATGTCGAGTTCCTTTGACAGCTTGAAATACTGGAACGGCTGAGTTTTACCTAACTATAATATACTATTAATATTTCTGTTAAAATATTATTGTGGTTACCACCATTACATTGGATGGAATGTTATGAATCAGTGTTACTAATGTGTGAAAAATAATTTACATATTTATATAAAATGATTTATTTTTTAACAATTAGTTAGAAATGGAAGTAAAAACTATTTAAAAATAATGAAATTAATTTTCAAAGAAAAATATTCCTCTTTATCTCAAAAAATTAAAAAAAACCATTTTGATGAATTTTTTCAATAAATTTATATCTTACACATTCAATCCAAATTTTTACAGTATTACAAAAGATTTTATCTGAAATGTATAATAATAAAACTAATTTTATGAACAAAAATAGTTATTTTAAAAAAAATTAATTATACAAACCTTTAATGGTGAATCCATTTTAAATATAATTTTCAAAATTTTTATAATTTTATTTGAAAAAATAAACTCCAATTTTGAAATAATAATATCAAAATTTACTTTGGAGTAATTTTTGGTATTTTTCTGAGTAGTTTAAAATTTTAATGAATAATGAAAAATATATAATTTTAATTGAAAACTACATTTCCATCTAAGTTAATAATAGAGTAAAATTATGTTTTTAAATGTTTTTAATGTAAATTTAGATTAATTTTACATTAATTAATCCATTTTAGGCCATTTTAATTAATTTTAATAGGAAATTTTCTATTAAAAAACTCAATCTTTTTAACATTTTCACATAAAAAGCTTATTATTTTGTCTCATGTGTAAGAAGAATTTTGAATTAATTTTAGCCACTTTTGTGATTAGAATTTAGAAAAATGGATTAAACATTTATAATTATAATATTTTATAATTTATAATATGGTAAAAGTATTTTTTGGGGATAAATATTAGTGAATGTAATTATAATTAATTACAATAATTAAGGTAAAAACAAGAATACTTAGTACAAAAACATTAATTTAATTTGGAAAATAACCTAGAAACATCACCAAGTTACATTGTATAGAAATATTTCTACTAGATACCTTATTTGATAAAAAATGTAAATTATTGGGGAAAATTATGTTAGGGTGACCTCTCAATATATTTTTTACCTTTTTTATAAAAAATAATTCTACTCCTCATCCACTATAAAAATAGAACATAACCCCCTCACTACTTCACACCTCTAAAGCCATTTGAATCATTAAAACAACCCAAGATATCATCCAAACATCCCAAAATTCATCCTAGATGCTTTCTTTTTTTGGAATAAATCCATCCAACGATTCCCTTTCGTGTAAACTAGTAGGGATTATCCAAGGAAGAGGTAAGATAATTTCACAAGAGATTTTGTTTTATTTTATTTATCCATTACATTAATTATTATTATTATTATATGATTTAATAAAAAATTAGTATAATAAATATACATATATGTTTTTATAGTGTTTGTTATACCTACACTCACACAATTTTCTATCAAATGGGATACAAAATCAATGTTTGTGGGTATGAAAGACAACATGCTCGGGTTCAGATGTCATTCATTCTTCCATTACTACCTTTAAAGTTAGGTAATAATAGTGGAATTTATGTTTTTATAATATATATATTATATTTATGATGTACCTATAATTTATTAATTACTGAATAATACATACCTTCATAATTTCCATTTTGTGTAAATATGATAACCTCAACTGTTGACATTTTGAATACAACCTCCTTAAAGTGATGTGATTCATTCACACATTACATGGAATATATTATGAATGGGTTTAGTGAATTTAAATTATATATATGAAATAATAATTCTTCTAAAAGGATTACACACATAAACTTATCATTTACTTTTCATTCATTTAAACAATGAAAATAAATTAGAAATAATGTTCAGGCTTTAATATGGTCTGCTATCTCCATGAACAATGTATTTAATTTATTATTTCCATATTTTATATATTTTTATAAATAAATATACAATGAATATATATTATATTTATATTTTTGTTTTAAATTATTTAAATAATTAAATCATGATCTATGTTAGAGGACCAAGAATAACAAGTCAAATCAAGTATGAAAAACAAAGCAGTTTTTACATAAAATATAACATAACCATGGTATTATTAAATAATGGGAAATATAAGTTCATAATAATTTCATATATGGTATGATATAAAATAATATGGTCATATATTATATTTTTAATCAAAATATATTTCTGAAGAGGGATGAAGGTGTATAATTGAAGTCAAGACTTAAGGTAAGGGTCTTCTCATCTCACTTTTATTTCTGTTTGACTTATGCATTATCCACCCTAATTTATTTTTCTGTGATGTTTATAATACACATGAATGTATTATATTATCATTATACTTATATTTATGGGTAGTTAAATATCCATTTTATGAAATTTATTTCAAGGGGATTATGGTTCAAAATTTACAAAATCAGTAAAGTAATATTTGCCTCAATTTTCCTTTTTTGAGATACATGACATGCTATGGACCTACATTTTTCTATGGGATGTATATAGTACCCATTTAAATGTTTTATAATTAATCTAATCATTTTAATGATATTTTAAGCATCATTTAATTTTATTCACTCTTGGAGATTATGATTCAATGTTACAAAAGTTGTAACAACTTATTGCTACAAAATATTCATTCATCATGATTTTTAATGATTATTATTACTCAAGAATTCTCAAGAATTTTCTTATTATATTATTATTAATTATATATTTAATTATTTGAAACATTTTTAAACTCCATTTTAATTAATATAATTAATTAAATGTTTTTAAATCAATCTCACATTATTCTAATTTTTGGTCAAAAATATGTGTTCTTACAAAACCATGTTTTCTAAAAAAATGTTTCAATAATTTTCATAAATTTTAATATGTTTATTAAAATATTATTTTACCAATGTTTTACCTTTAAAAAAATTGTTGTTAAAAAGGAATATTCTTAATGTTTTCCCATCGATCCTCTTTTCTAAATTTTATATGACACAAAATAAATGTTCAACATGTACATATTTATCTTCTGTCATGATCATCCTACAATTTAATACTAATTTAAAAGTTCAGAAGATTTATGTTAAGAAATTTTTTTCCTAATATTTAGGAATTCTTTTTTTTCAATTGGTTTTGAATAAAATAGTTTTTTAAGAATTTTTTCATGCTTTATTTAATATTTTTTCAAAGTATTTTGAATGAAAAAGTTTTTCAAATTGTTTTTCATCTTTATTTATATTATTTATAAGTATTTTCAAAGAAAAATGTTTTTATTTTTTCCATGATTTATTTTAAAATTTTCAAATTATTTTCCAATGAATATAGTTTTTTAAACCATGTTCAAGATTTATTTATATTCTCTCAAAGAAATTTTCAATGAAAAAGGATTCCAAAAGGATTTATATTTTTAAAAGTATTTTCACAGATGAAAACATTTTTCTTTAATATTTTTTAAATTATATTTAAATGACTTTTTTTGGAAAATAATTTCTTTGAATTTTTTTATGAAATGGATTTTCAAATAAAATAAATTTTCCTTAAAAATGTTCCATGTGATCTTTAAAAATCCTCTTCAATATTATATGAAATACATTAAAAATTTATATACTTTACATGGGGTATGATCCATGGACACAATTATCATTTTTTTTGAATGGTTTATGTTTATGATGAAGGGTTGTTTATGAAAATGAATTCTCTCTCAAATATTTTATACCTTCGAAACCCACATATTTTCATCGGTTATGCTTGGATGAAATGATTATGAATCCTTTCTATTTTCTATATATTCATATTTTATTACATGTTTATGATACACATTTCATTTCAAGGGTTGAGATATGATATTTATGAAACACATCTCCTATTATGGGGCATGATTTGATGAATGTTTCTCCATATTGTGCCACACGTAAATATTAATTCATTATGGTTTTGGGGGGACCTATATCTATGTCTAATTTATTGGGTAATGTTTTATATCTCTCGATATAGACATGGGTGGAACTAAGATTGAAATTCGTTTGGTAAAGGACATTTCCTGCTAAAATGGTATTGGGAGTGATCCTTGACTTATAATATGGTCTTGAGAGTGAAACTTGATTACTATGATGGTTTTTGGAGTGAAACCATTCCACTAAAAGGATTACAAATGTGGATAGTGGTTTTTCCTACTATTAGGTGTAACCTCCATGATGTGTCGTGATTGGTTTTTGAAATAATCCATTAATTATATGGATTGGTTTTATATTCATAAATGTTTAACAAAAATTATACGTCTAATTAATATGTTTTTATCACATGGATTATGCTCTTGATCCCCCTATGATTATTGTCTTCTGAGATACCAATCCTTATTCCATGACTCATTTATACAATCTTTGATATACAATGTATGATCTTCAAATATTATTCTCATGTTTTGATACCGTTATTCTCATTTTATTCTTATGAATCTACAATATTTTCCCTTACCAATAATTTGAACTCACAGTTTCTTATGTCTCATTCAATTGGTTATAAAGAATCATATTATGTTTAAGTACTAAAGGAAAATATTTGTTTTTGAAACATTGAAGATATTTCACCATGTTTGATGAATTTTTTATATGATTCCAAAGACATTAAACTATTGCTATCTTCAAGCATGTATTTTTGTAATTTTATAAATACTCATTTTATTTAATGTAATATCCATGTATTTTTTTAATGGGTAATTATATTTGGTATCAAAGTAAATGATTAATAAACCCTTAGATACTAGGATAATAAAACGCTTTTGAGGTCCATAAGGATATTTGTAATGTTATGTCTTGATATTTGTCTAAGAGTAATATTATGTTATCATGTATTTAGAAGATCGTATTATAATTTATACATCCCATAATTGATTTTTTATAATTACGTGGTTTTCTACTATGATATTCTCTTCACATAATATTATTTTTGGTTCTAGTCAATGGAAGGAACCAAAAGAAACTAGGTGAATGCGGGACATGACATAAAATTTTCTAATGAGTAGCCAAATGGGATGATCATATGGGTAAAGGATGTTTTGAACATTCTTAATCAGTTATCATAGAACATGATTAATAATGTTTAACCTAACCAACTATTTGACTCACCAAATAAGATAAGTAAATTGTTTTCTGAGTTTTTTGGTAATGGAGACCATCATGTAAAGAAGATTTAGTTTATTTTAAGTCGATAACTTGTAATGAAGCACCCTTGTGAATGACTTAGAGGAACAAGAAGGTGTTTTGACAATGGAATAGAAGGACACAAAGAAGGTAACTAAAAAGGAAAATTTTAAAGTTTGGTTATAATAGTGGATATGAATATTGTCCTCCCAAAGAAATCATCAACATATCAATGCTTTAAATATGAAATGAATGGAAATTATGAGAATCGATACCCTATGTGGTAAGATCATGAAGGGAATCAGCAAGGTGGTATGAGTTATATATATATTGAGCATGATGATGAGACTATATATGAAATGTGAATGTAAATAGGTATTATGAAATAATATGAGGTAGCCTTGTCATTTTTTAAGGATATTGTAATCAAAGTGTTTATGTATTTGGTTTTAAGAATTATGAATTGTGAAATATATAAGGAAGGTTTAGTTTATGTTTTTAAAAATTTTATTATAAGAGTATTTTTAATAGTTCGTATGGACTTGAAATGTGATTTTATTTCTTGGTGGTATTCATTGGAAAAAATATTAATGAAAATATAAAACATAATATGTTTCTAAAGTTGATATAGTAATGTTTGGATATGTCACGACCCGTACCCTGGGGCCCATGCTGTGACTACCGCAAGCCTGCCTTCCATAGTCCATTGGTTGATGACTAGTACCAAAGGTGTAAATCCATAAAACTGGGAAGGCGTTGACTTTATGAAGTGTAAAAACAGACAATTCAGTACGATTTGGAAGTAAAAAAATAGAAAAAACTGTATATAAAGAAGTGATGGAAAATAAAAGGGGCTGGAAATAGAATCCCAACAGGAAAGTACAATTAAAACTGAAAAAAAAGTACAACTGAAAAAGAGTAAAACAACTGCCAGGATATCCTCTGGGGAATCCTACCTGAATGGTAGGTATAGATATCCTCCACGATGCTCCACGTCTATACGTCTCCTTCGTGTACCGCCATTCAATATGGTCTACCTCCGGGTGTCGTTCAGTACTATTACTCTCAGCCTTAATCAGCGCTGTCTGTCGTCAACAACCAACACAACAAAGTACGGGCATAGCCCGTGCATGTGTGAGTATAGTGACATCCAGTAGGGACCCTGAGATGCTCAAGGTCTCACAAAATCAAACAAGGATAAATTATAGAGTATGAAATAAATAGATAACCCCACTTAGGTATATGCCCACACATATAAAAAAGTTATCAATTAATCCATCTGAATCATGAGGTAAACAAAAAAGATACCAACTTAGCTCAAAATAGGATTTTCATTATCGAAACCACGGATGATCGAGGACTACTACTCAATCAAGTACAGTGGGCCTGCTGCAACACACAGAGGCGCTTCCAAATAACCTTAGACTACTAAGGTACTTCTCATGTCGAGTACTGTGGGTTTCCGTGCTCACACAGAGGCGCTCCCCATCGTGGGTCTTCCATGCTCACACATAGGTGCTCCCCCTCATAGCCAGCTGAGGTACTCCTCCTATCCAGTACCGTGGGTCTTCCTTGCTCACACAGAGGCGCTCCCCACAATGGTTCTTCCATGACACCAAGGCGCTCCCCACTGGGCTAGTCAAAACACTCCGAGTCGAAGCAGTCAGCAGTCGTCAGGTCTCAGCAAGCTACTAGGTCTCCGCACTACGCACAATATTTTCTAGGTGGATCCTCTCCATGAGCTATTGGTCGATGTTCCAAATGGAAGGAAGTACCAAGAATAATTATCTCAAATTCCACATGAAATAGGGGTCTCAACGCAATAGACAACACGTCAATCAGACGCCGAGTCTGTGAGTTTTTAGCCTTTTAGTCCCGGGGGCCCGGTTGGATTCGTGTAAGATCCAACCTGACTGTATTGCAAAATTAACCTGAACACTGTGGGGGTATACTCAAAGGGAGCATCATGCTCCATGAAAACTAGCACTGCTGACGGTTCGTCAAACTGTTTTCCGGTGCCAAAGATAGTACCAAAGAAAGAAAAGGGTCAGTAGTGGGACCAGGTCTGGTCTAACCCATTCGGATAGACTCGGTCCAACCTAGTTTGGGCCGACCCGGTCTGGGTCGACCTAGTCAGACCAATTGGGTCTAGCCCGACCCATTGGGAAGGCTAGCCTGTTAGGTTCTTCCCGGCACACTGGGCCCAACCCAGCACGCAGTGAGGGTGGTTCGGCCCAGAACGTCTCGAGGGTGCGGCCCGGAACGGCTCGACCCGGAGGGCGCGACCAGACTGTTTCGACCAGGGTGCTGTGAGGGGGGGCCGAGAAACCGGCTTATACTATAGGCCGTGAAGAGGCAGGGACATCGGCTCGGCTGGGTGGCCACGAGGGAGCTAGGATGCCAGCTCGACCAGGAGGCCGTGAGGGTGCCCTACTCGGGGAGGCGCGCGAGGCGTGCAGAGAGGCCAATAGGTGGGCCGGCGGCATTCAGACGGCCAGGGTGCGGCCAGGCTGGCTGGCGGCTAGGAGGTGACCGGGTAGGCCGGTTCGATACGACTAGGGTTTTCGGCGTTCTTCCGTGAGCACTGGAGCACCACCGGGGCAGCGCGGTTCGCGGAAGCCACAGGTAGCACGACCTTTGTCATCGCCGCCTTTGTAGTTCCGTCGCCTCATCTCCATGCCGAAGTTCATCATAAACATGATCGGAGGAGGGGTCGGTCCATGTTGGTTTGTCCCACACCCACCGCATTCAGGGTGGTATCAATTGTTTCATCAAAGAATAAGAAACATGAACAGCTGTTGTTTTACAACAATGCATGAATTCTTTTCCAATCCGAAGAAAATGAAAAATAAGGTTACACAAAATAAACCCCATACCATTGATTTTCAGTAATCGACATTGAAGTCGCGGGAAGAATATGAAGGATTTCATTCTTAATTATGTCAGTCATACGCTTCAAATCCCATGTTGTGTCGACTGTGGGAGACGCTCCACGTCCGTAGGATCTGAGGGAGGAAGTTGAAGAAGGATCATCGCCGATGCTCTTCATTAGAAGAGCATCTTCTTCATTCTTTGTTCTTCATTTGGATAATTCTAATCCTCCCAATCTCTTCTTTTCCCCAATTACATGGCTCGAACTAATTAATGTGAAGGGTTGGGACAAATTAATTAGGGGAGTTGGCACAATTGAATTAAAGGGAAGGGTAAGAGGCTCTCCCTCATTAATGAGGCGTAGTTGAGAGTTTTTACTCACTTCTATCAATAGGGAGGTTAAGCCACGTGTGGTTACCACATCGTAACCTCTCACTAGCAGTTATGTTCGTGTGGGCCTCACCACCATAACCTCTCGTGGGAGGTTATGGTGTGGTGGTCCCACCTCCAACTTCCATGAAGAGGTTTTAACCACTAATCACCCTCATGAAAGATAAAATAAAATAAAGTGAAGCTCACATTATTTTATAACATTAGATGAAAACCGAAATATAAATATTTTATTCTCAACTTAATGCCATCGAAGAGAATATCTTCATAAGCGAATACCAGCGCTGCTTGTTCAATGGTGCCCTCCGGTTTCAGTTCCGAGCACCGATTCAAAATTTTAAAAAACATGCTCATACATTTACTTAATGTACCTGAAAAAAATTCATAATTTGATTCCGGGAACACTGGGACTCAGAATCACGTGTCGTCAATTTTCTCGGACCCTTAAAATTCCCATGTATTGTAAAAAAATTCCACGGAATTTCCAGGTCTTTATAGGATAACGATAAATTAGATATGATTGAGTAAATTGGACAGTACCGATTACCCAGGAACTGATTATGTATTTTTTTGAAAAAGTGGTATATGTTATCAAGGAATAATTTTACATTTTTTTTGTATTTATGGAATATATACATTAATATTTGGAATAATAAATTATTTATGATTTTAATCTGGTTTTAATGTAATTAAGGTTCTTACCATGTTTCAAGAGAAAACATGACAAAAGTATTCAAATGTTCGGAATATGACAACAAAGAGTTACCTTATGAAATATGGGTGATCAATTTTAAACTGATTTATTTGTTTTATTTATAAAAGTTTAGGATATTCATCTTTCTGAAGGGTTATATGGTTAACCATTTATATAATGTTTTATGTTAAAGATCATAATAGGTTTTAGAGGTTCAATTATTATCTCACCATATATGGATTTATTCATATTGTATAACATGTACTAACCTGTTTTATGTGACTTTAAAAAAATATAGATGGAATGAACTTAGAATTATACCTCGTGGTCTATTAGAACATTAAGAATTAAAAATTTACCTTAATTTTTTGGTGTAGGAGATTAAGTTTAAATTTATTAAGGAACAACAAATAGTGAGGTTTTCCTAAAATATTTTAAGTATATCTTTTATTTATTTTTTTCTAAATTTTGTAAAGAGGATCAGAAAATAATTTTCCACCAGTATCTTCTATTTTGATGGTATCAATGTCCATTTTCAAACTGCATTAGGTTATGAATTTTTGATCATTATCATTCTACTAACTATGTTCTCTATTACTCCCCATTGGAACATGATAGTTATATTTCTCATTCATGTCCATATTTTCACTTTGAAACTATGTTATCCTATGTGAAAAACAAGTTATGAGTTACTTTGTGTAACCATTATGTTTCAAAATTTCCATTTTTAAAGAAAGATTTAGTATTAATTATTAATATTTGGGTTTTATTAAAAGGAACTTATAAGATATAAAACATTGATAACCTAGATGAATTTCAAATGTGAAATTAATTTTAAGGGTGTAGAATGTTACTCCTTGACATTTTGTTAACTATTTTATGAATTAATTTAATCATTTTTATATTTCTCTTTATGAGAAACTATGAAAATAGATTTTGTTATATAAAAGAACCATGTTTGTATTGTGGTATATGAAACGCCATGTTAATCCTACTCCACATGGGACCTTAATTTTAACTTCTGGTACACATAAAACTATGTTTGGATTGTGGTACACACAATATTGAGTTCCATCAATAGCTTCTATTTAACACAAGCCATGTTTTATCAAAGGATTTTATAATATTAATATTGTTATTAAAATATTAATATATTTTCCTCCTAGGAATTGGAATGGTAGTTAAGAATAAGATTAATTAAAGCATGAAAATATTATTTATATGCGTATATAAAATGAGTCCTCTGGTTATCAATTTATTAGAAATTAAAGCAATAACTATTTGAAAATAATGAAATTCCTTTTCTAAGAAAAATATTCCTCTATCTAAATAAATTAAACAAAACACTTTTGATGAATGTTTCCGATAAAATTTATATATTACATATTCAATAAAATTTATGACCCTCATCCAAAATATTTTATAGGAATAAAATAAAAACAAATCCAATTTGATGAATAAAAATATGTATTTTTCAAAAATATAATTTTCCGGATTTTAATGGGTAAAAAATTTTAAATATAAATTTTGAAACTTTAATAAATATTACATGAAAAAATAAACTCTATTTTTTAACTGATAATATAAAAATTTACTTTGGGGTATTATTTTTTATTTTTTGTGAATTTTTATTTCCATGAATAGTGAAAAATACTGAATTTTAATTAATAATTGCATCCTTATCTAAATTATTAATACAATTAAATTATATTTTTTTATTGGTTTTAAAATTAATTTATATCAATTTTAGATAAATTTATCCAAATTTAGGATATTTTAATTAATTTCACATGGAAATTAGACTAAGAACAATTCAAACTGCTGAACATTTTCACCTTAAAAAACCATTATTTCATACAACATGAGGGATTAATATTAGATTAATTTCTGTAAATTTTGTGATTATAATATAGATAATTTGATTTTATATTTGGAATAATAATAATAATTAATTTATAAAAATTTCTAATTATATTTTTACGAAAAGAATTAGTGAATGTAATTAAAATTCATTTAAATGATTAAGGTAGAAACAAGATAACATAGGAGTTATGATTAACATTCTGTGGCCAAATAACCAAGAAGCATGTCAAATAAACATTCGATGGATGTATTTAGACAAGCTACACTCTCAGATAAAAAACTTAAAATAATTAGAGCCACATGATGTAAGGGACATCTCTCAATAATATTTAGTTTTCCATATTTACAAGAATACCACTCCTTATGCACTATAAAATGAGAAATCACTCCCCTCCATTGTTAACACATATGTGAAACTTGCTTTTGAAAAAAACCTATCAAAATAAATTCCAAAATTCCCTCCATTTATCCTCAAAAACGCACATTTCATAGAAATCCAACCAAGGATTCTTTTTTGTGAAAACTAAGAAGAGTAACCCACTGATGAGGTTACATCCATCCATAATTTGTTTTATTTTTATTTTTTATGCCCTATTTTTTTATTATATGATAAAATAATAAATTCAGTATCATTAGTATAATTATATTTTTTTGTTATGGTTCAGAACTAAACTCACTCACACTTCTATAAAATGGGACACACAATCATCCTTTGTGTGTTTGGTGGAAAACCGACTTACGAAATGATGTTGTTCGTTATTTCATTTTCCCCATTCATGGTAGGGAATAATGATGTAATATATTTTTTATATGATATAAATAATATTATAGATGTATTTATTCTTATTTTATTATTATATAACACATACCTTTATTATTTTCGTTTTATGGGAATACATTAACTTCATTTGGGGTTGTGTGGTCTACCGCCTCCAAAAAGAGGTGCGATTCATTTAAACATTAGGATTATAAAAGAATATCCATGATCATCATTAAATTTTATAAACTTATGTTCAAACATTTAATAATGATTCATATAAAACATGTGAATAAACCCAAGAATATCCTGTAGGATTTCCTAAAAAGTTGTACTATCTTTGGTCTACTCAACGTGGAGTAGGCGATGATTGAGTTAATACCCAATCCATGACTTCTATATTTATTACCCCTAGGTACATCTAATCCACAAATACTTACACTATAAAGTATCTCTAAAAGGATGTAATTTTTAATAAAACCAATAAATATTTTCATAAAAAATATTAATATATTATCAAATAATCAGACTTATTTATGTATAATTTTATATAAAGAACTAAATATATCCTCATATAAATCATCCAAAACATTAATGTTATCTAAATATTTCTTTGATTCCAATATTAAAGACCCAACATTAAAAAATCATATAATATTAATGTTTATTTAATAATTTTCTATTATAAATTTCAAGTATCTGTACAATTGGGAGTTTTAAATTATAATATCAAAACAATAACAAAATAGGCCCATTCATTTTAAAGTGGGAACTTCCACTCTGTGTCCATTTTTTTTTAAATTTTTGTAAAATAAAACATGTTCTCATTTCATAAAAAATCAATATGTTTTTTCACTTGAATTATTCATTGTTCATACTCATCATTAAACCCTACAGTGATTATTTTAAAACATTGTACGAATGCACCAATTTTAGTATTGGAAATTTAAAAATATGAAAAGTAATATTCTATTTCATTTCAAATCACGGATATCATATAAATGTGTTTTACCTAAAACAAATAAAATTTTAGCTCATATATTTTTTTTAATAAAACATGATATTAGTTACACTACCCATTTTTTTACATAAAAACATTTATATGAATTCACAAATGAAAATATTAATCAGGAGGGTTTCCACAAAAAAATTAAAAAACATAAAAAACATTTTCTTAAAAATATAAATTTTTACCCATAAATTGTATTATCATTTATTGGTTAAAAAAATTATTTTATTACCTTATGAAATAAAAATATTTCCATGGAATCTCATCATAAATCATTGAAAATTTGTATTTTATCCATGGAAAATCATCTTCATAGAATCCCTATAGGAACCCATTCCAGTGAAATAATCTACTCAATTAATTCCACTATAATTTTCAAGAGTACATAAGCATTATCCAATTTATTTTATATATATATTGGGCTCCCTAATCATCAAAAAAAATTTCACGAAGTATAACATACAAAAATAAAATATAATGTTACATATCCATAATAAAACTCATATAATATGATTTTGCACCCATTTATAAATCATTATCTGTCTTCATAGAAAATAAAGAAAATACCATTTTTTATAATATCAAATATAAATTTATTAAATATCAGGAATAATATTTCATTTCATGATAATCATGGAAACATTAAGAGTTATATTTAAAACGAATAATTACTATGATGTTGAGAAAATTCATTCATGATGTATATGTTAAAAAAAATTCTATTCACATTTTTCTCAAGTAGTATCTCTTTTTAAAAATGAAAAGAATATTGAATTATATAAAATTTCAAAGAAATCATAAGGTAATAGAAAATTAATTTAAAAAACTAATTATATGTAAATAATATCATCCAAATTTTTATTAATAAAAATATATTTATGTAAGAAAAATATTCACATGGAATGATTTAAAATGTTAAATACAGTTTAAAAAAACCTAATCACTTGATAAAATTTTAACCAAGGAAACATTGAAGCTATGATCATTGAATGGATTTTTCTAAAATTTACCCAATGCATTGGAGCGCTGTATAATTATGGATTCACCCGTCACATTTAAACATTCATATTGCGCTATATAATTCCGGGTGCACCCATCACATCATAACATTATCATTTATCATTCAAGGCACAATGAACATATTACTTAAATAAACATAACGAACCCATGAAATGGAATGGGTTTCATATCATAATAATACATTAATAAGCTTTGGGTTCCCAAAATAAAGAGGGAACAAAGTATTTGATACCAGAACCATCAACCACGAAGGAGAGGTAAAAGTTGAGTTCATAAAAGAAGAGTTCTTTTGGAAAACATTTAGATTGACATAAACATCATTAGAAAACATTTATATCCCAGAAAAGGAAAGACAATGATGAAAAATTATCTTTATGGAGAGACCATATAAAAAATGGAGTGAAAGAGGTAAAACCCGAAGGATGAAAGTTGGGTTCGAGAATTTCCCGTTACCTTGAATCTGAATGATTCCTTCTCTTTATTGTCCTGTATAATGACATTATATTCATTAATTTGAAATTCTATAACCTTTTATACATTAATAGGGTCCATTACTATTTCTTTATGTCATTTTATGTTCCTTTGGATGACTTATAGTGTTTAAAAACATTGTTCGGAGTAGTTCATTTTTATGGTTTTTTCTTGTGTGGTTAACTTGTATTCATAAATTGAAGTTCAGGTAGAACATGGGTAAAAAAATAGTAATGATATTACATTTCACTAATGATATTACATGAGTTTTATTTGTCTTATAATGAATTATATTGGATCCATGTGGATTAATCATTAGTTAAGATTTAAATGATGGTTATTTGGGTCAATTTGGGCGGTTTTTCGACCACAACAAACTTGTTTTAACTTATCACTTAGTAATATGGACATAGGTTATTTCCAGAACTTTAAATAGGAAATAATATATATAAAATATTCTGTTTAAACTATAAAAATGGTTTCATGACCAGATCTAAAGGTATAAAAGGTAGAAGAAATCATGTCGTTCTTGAAGGTGATATATTAACACCTCACGAACAACGTTCTCTTTAATAAAATAAATGGAAGAGGGAAAGGGTGTTGGATGATATAATATCCCATTAGAATCATAAAATTATATTATAAGTATAATAATGGATTTACAATACCATTTGAATGAATATAGGTGGGGAGAGATCCAGAAATGAAATTGAACTTCAAAAGAAATTAAAGGAGAAGAGGGAGGGAAATTAACTCTTGAATCCTTCTATTGAGAACCTCCTTAAGGGCCTAAGATTGATATTTTGATGAGACCATCAGCTCTTGGACGTAAAAGAATGGCTAGGGAGGATGTGTGGGTAGAGTTTAGGGAAGTATTGGAGCTTGAGAGGTGTGAGGAAATGAGGGTGTGAATGGTGGCTTTTACACATGACTCTATAATTAGCGTATTTAACTTATTTTTTTGTAAATTATTGTATTTAACTATTCATAAAAAATTCAAGTATCTAAGAAAATTCCCCAAAATTTACCCCAAATCTTTTTAGATGTGTAGAATCAAAAAATGAAGTCCATTTTTCTAAAATAAATTTCTAAATATTATTAATTTAAAATTTAATTCAAATGATAATTTACATAAAAACACAGTTTTTAAGATTAAAACAGATTTTATAGTGCTTTCAAAAATTATGTTGGGTCATATAAAGTTATCTAAAAACTATAAGACATTGATTCATTAATTTATGTATACATTTTAGGGAAATTTTATTTTTAAATTAATTAATTAATTATAATAAATTATTTATGAATTACAAAATACCAAAACGTTTACTAAGGTAAAATTGCCACTTTCTATGATTTCTAAATTTTATTTAATTATTCATGGGTAAGGTTACAATTATTTTGGATGATTTACTATTCATAAGGGTCATAATAATATTCATAAAGGTATGTTACTATTCACAGGGGTACATTACAATTCACTGGGGTACATTACTATTCACCAAAAATTATTTTTGTTTCATTGTACTCCAAAAATCATCTTGAACACAACCGTGTATGTCGGATTTTAAAAATTCCAAACACAAAAGTGACAAAATTATGTTTAAAGGTCACTTATAACTTATTATTTCCTTATGTTGTGTTTTCATGTTATTTTATGACATAAATATAAGAAGGAAATTTCCATTGAAAAATATTCAGTCGTTACATTCTTACCCCTTAAGAAATTTCTTCCCTAAAATTTCAATTTACACAAACAGGTGAGGGTGTTTCTTCTTCATTTCCTCTTCTAGTTCCCAAGTTGCTTCCTCAAACTTATGGTTACTCCACTACACTTTGAAAATATGGGTTTTCATGTTGCGTAAAACATTATCTCTCAGATCCCGAATCTTTACTGGTTGCTCCTCATAGGAGAGATCATCTTCCAGCTGCACCACCTCTGAGTTTAGTACATGTGAGGGGTCTCATATGTACTTCCTCAGTAGTGATACATGAACCACCTCATGAACATGAGCCATATTTTGCAGAAGTGCAAGACGATAGGCCACGACTCATATGCGATCTAGGATTTCAAAGGGGCCAATATACCTTGGGATTAGCTTCCCTTTCTTCCCGTATCGCATGACTCTCTTCTATGGAGATATTCAAAGGAAGACTTTATCTACAATGTCAAACTACACGTCCCTTCGATGGTTGTCAGCATAGCTCTTTTTCCGACTTTGAGAAGCTTTGATGTGTTTCTGGATGACTTGAACCTTCTCTGTCATCTCTTGACCAAGATCAGGTCCAAGTAGCATTCTTTCTACAACTTCATCCCAACAGGTTGGATTTATACATCGCTTTCTATATGGAGCTTCATATGGAGCCATCTGAATACTCGAGTGGAAGCTATTGTTGTATGAGAACACAACCAATGGGAGTTTCTGATCCCAATCACCTTTGAATTCAAGTGAGCAGGATCTTAGCATATCTTCAAGCGTCTGAATAGTCATTTCAGACTAGCCATCTGTTTGGGAGTGATAAGCCGTAATGAAATTTAATTCAGTACTTAAAGCATGTTGAAGGATCCTCCATAATTTAGATGTGAACCATGGATCACGGTGAGAGACAATTGAGAGTGGACCATCATGCAGTCTCACCACTTCCTTCACATATATCTTTGGATGTTTTTCAAGTTAGAGATCTTCCCGAATAGCGATAAAATGGGCAGTATTGGTGAGTCGGTCAACCACAACCCATATCGCATTATTTCCCTTTCAAATATTTGGGAGGCCCATGACAAAGTCCATAGTAATGTTTTCCCATTTCCACATGGGTATATGCAATGGATGCTTCATACCATTGGACGTTTTCCTCTTAGTATTATCTTGATGACATACCAAGAACCTTGAAGTATATTCCACAATCTCCTTCTTCATGTTATCCCACCAGAAGTGTTCTTAGAGATCACGACACATATTGGTACTCCGAGGATGGATAGAGAATGCTGAGCTATGTGCATTATCAAATAGCTCCTTCTTTATCCCGGGTGATGAAGGCACACAAAGCCGCGTTCCAAACTAAATCACACCATAATCGTCGATATGGAACTCTTGCAGCTTCCCTCCCTTTACGGTATTCACCCTCTTTTGTATCTCCTCATCATACCTTTGGATTCCTTAATCTTCTCTTGGATGGATGATTACACAATAATTTGGGTAAGGTTGGATGTGTCCCATGACCTTATGATTTCTAAATCCATCCTTTTCATATCTAAGAGGATAGGGTCTTTCTCAATCCATAACATGGATAAAGTAGAGGGTTATTTTATGCTTAGAGCCTCATCTACCTTGTTCGTCTTTCCCGGAAGATTGTGAATAGAGAAATTGTAATCCTTGATTAGCTCTAACCATCTCCTTTGATGCATGCTGAGCTCCTTTTGTGTGAATATATATTTTAGGCTCATGTGGTCGGTGTATATGTCACACTTCTCTCCATAAAGGTAGTGATGCCAAATTTTCAAGGCAAAAATCATGGCTTACAACTCTAGATCATGCGGCGGGTATTTCTGCTCATGGATCTTTAAATGTTGTGAGGCGCAGGCTATCAAATTATCATTTTCATGAGTACACAACCCAAGGCTTTCATTGAAGAATCACTATATATCACAAAACATTCTCCACTTTTTGGTAGTTTGAGTACAGGTGTTGTGAATAGCCTTATCATTAGCTCCTTGAAGCTTCCACCACATTCTTCCATCTAGAAATAAATTACCCCTTTCCTTATTAACTTAGTTAGTGGGATTGAAAATCATGAGAAGTTTCTCAGAAAACGTCAGTAGTACCTAGAAAATCTAAAAAAAATACGGATTTCTATGACAGTAGAGGGCCAGGGCCATTCCTCAATCGCCTTTGTCTTTGAAGGATCCACATAAATTCCTTCACTTGTGATCACATGTCCCCAGAATGTGACTTGCTTCATCCAAAAGTCAAACTTGCTGTACTTGGAATACAAATTCTCCATTCTCAATGTTTCCAACTCATGTCATATATGTTCTTCATGTTACTCCTTTCTCTTGGAGTAGATGACAATATCATTGATAAAAACTACCAATAAATTTTCAAGGTAATATATAAATACTCTATTCATAAAATCCATGAAGATTTTTGGAGCATTAGTAAGTCCGAAGGGCATCACCAAAAACTCATAGTGCCCATACCTTGTACGGAAGGCAGACTTCTGAATATCTTCCTTCTTCACCTTTACCTGATGATATCAAGAATGAAGATCCACCTTTGATAAGTATTGAGCCCCTCTTAACTGGTCAAACAAGTCATCAATCCTTGGGAGAAGATACTTCTTCTTTAAGGTGATCTGGTTGAGTTCCTGATAATCGATTTATAACTGCATAGTTCCATCCTTCTTCTTCACAAAGAGCACTGGTGCACCCCATGCTGATGCACTAGGGCATATGAACCCTTTGTCCAGATGCTCTTGAAGCTACTTATTTAAATCATCTAGTTCGATAGGATCCATCCTATAAGGACACATTGAGATAGGATTTACTCCAGTTATGAGTTCAATAGAGAACTATACCTCATGATCCGAGGGAATTCTGGGTAACTCTTCAGGAAATACATCACCGTATTCCTTCACCATGGGAATTTCCTCAAGCTTGGCACTTTCCTTTAACTCAACCATTTGGTCGAGGTATGCTTCTTCATGGGGAATCAACACCCACACCATTGAAGTATTTTTCAAAGGATATTCATGATCTTCCTTGCATTTTTAGAGAATCAAGGGATGGTTCAGAATATGAAAGGATATTCTCTTTTCCCGATAGTTAATATGTGCTCTATATAACAAGATCCAATCCATTCCCATTATAGCGTCAAATTCCACTAAGGGAAGCATTACAAGATTTTCCAGAAGAATATTTCCACATATCCCAATAGGAGAAGAGTCAAACACTTGGGTTGGAATGATGGAACCACATAGTGTTTTTACCGATATCTCTACTTCAAGGTTTCGGGGCTTCGATTCTATAATTATAGCAAACTTGAAAGATATAAAGGAATGTGTATAAAAAGAATCAAATAAGAATTTTTCCATTATTGATTGAATAAGAAGTGTACCTTGTATGAACTCATTATCATGATCCACCTCCATAGTAGTGATGGCATAATCCTTCCCTTGTTCCATTAGATTTGGTGGCCGCTGATGCTGATTACCCATGAGAACACGAGGTTTAGTGCACTGGTTTGCATAGTTCCCTAGCTCCCTACAGTTGTAGCATTGAACCATGAGTGGTTCTATCCTTTCATCGGCTACATTCTCCTTCCTTTTCATGTATTTTCGACACTCTTGAGCATAGTGTCCTTCTTTCCCACACTTGAAGATTTTCCCCATCCCTTGGAGGCTGTTCCCATGGTGCAACTTCCCATATTTTTGGCATGTGGGTTGTTGATTTTTCATCCCACCTTTATCATTAGATCCACCGACTTGAAATTACATCTTTTGTTTCTTATCCCCATATCCATGGGACCATTCTCCAAACTCCATCTCCACTTTGAGAGCACATTGAACAACTTCTTCATAACTCCCAAAGTCTCGAACTGCAAGAGCCTTTCAAAGGTGTGGTTTTAATCCAATAAAGAATCTTTAAATTTTGCTATCATTTTTTATAACAATACCCTAATTGTACCCTGAAAGACCTGTGAAATTCACTTTGTATGTTGTGACATATTCTCCTTATTTTTTCTTGAGCTCTATAAATTCTTTCTCCATCTTCATACGAAGAGTTCGTGGGAAATAATTATTAAGAAACATTATCATAAAGTCTTCCCATTACATTTATTCAATTTCCTCCCTTTTCTTGGTGTCCATGATCAATGCCCACTGTTGATCAGCTTCTCCATCTAGACAATAAATAGCTAGAGTCACCGTCTCCATCTAAGAATAGTGAACCACCGAAAAGATCTTCTCTATGGAGTTGACCCACTTTTCCGCAACTAATGGATCAGAATATCCACAAAACATCAGTGGACATTGCTGCATAAAACATTCAATAGCTAGTTGCTCCCTATTTAGTGAAGGATGATGTTCCCCATTATTATGGTTATTATTCATAACCTGATATAATTGGGTAAGCATCGCTATGATGTTTTGAACTCCACCTCCCAAATCATTGGGGATGTTCTTCAGGCAATCATTGCATTGGCCCTCGCATGAGTTGTTGGCCTAATTTCTCCTGGTTCCCACAATTTCCTAAAATAGAAAAGGTTAGAACAAAACATAAGTAAACAAGTCATGAATAACTTATTCATTTAAACAACAAAAAAAATAACATATGGGATCCCTAGGTAAATATTCTTGTGTGCATATTTTCACTTAGTCTCATGCTAGAGTTTTTCTCTAGGGTTCATTAATCCTAATTCCCAAATTAATTAAATCATTACTCTGATACCAAATATAATGACCCGAGCCTTTTATTACATTACTATTACATCATTTTAAAGATAAAACATAATATTATTACACATAGTGGATCCAAAGGTTCAGTGTCTTGGGAAAACTAGGACCACACATAACAAATACAACATCAAGCATAAACATTTATTTAATTTATTTTTCTATAGCTTCTATTGGAATGTTTCCTCAACTCATTAAATGTAGCCACATGAGGATATATATCAAAAGGGGTGAGATAAAATCCCAGTAATAGGATATATAATAATAATATATCATGGTGTGTTTATAATCATGACATAGGCAGAGGATCATGAACATGAGAGAAGCATAAATAAAAGACTTGAAACGTGGAAATTAATAAAAATGAAACATCATGTCTTAGCGTTTAACTACCACACATACTTTTGAACCAAGATATAAACCTGTTGACACATCATTTCACATTTAATCATGAGATTCATCACTTTAGCCAATGCATTGGAGCGCTGTGTAATTTTGGGCACACCCGTCGCATCATTACATTATCATTTATCATGAAAGCCACAATAAACATATAAAATAAATGAAAATAACTAACCCATGAAATGGAATGGGTTTCATCTCATAATAATACATTCATATGCTTTGGTTTCCCAAAAGAAATAGGGAACAACGTATTCGATACAAGAACCATCAACCATGAATGAGAGGTAAAAGTTGAGTTCATAAAAAAAGAGTTCATTTGGGAAAAAAATGGATTGAAATATAGTTCATTAGAAAACATGTGTATCCCAGAAAAGGAAAGAAAATGATGAAAACATTATCTTTAAGGAGTGAACATAACCAAAATGGAGTGAAAGAGGTAAAACCCGAAGGATGAAAGTTGGGATCAAGAATTTTCTCATACCTAGCATCTGAATGCTTCCTTCTCTTTAATGTCTGGTATAATGACATTATATTCATTAATAAGAAATTAAAGAACCTTTTATACATTAATATGGTTCATTTTGGTTTCATTATGTCATTTTAATGTTCCTTTGGATGACTTATAGTGTTTAAAAACATTTTTCGGTGATGTTTGTTTTTAGGGTTTTTTTCTTGGGTGTTCACATGTATTCATAAATTGAAGTTCGGGTAGAACATTCGTAAACATCCAGAAAGGATATTACATGTAAATAATGATATAAATAACTTTTAATGATCTTATAATGAATTATATTAGATCCATGTGGATGAATCATTATATAATAATTAAATGATGGTTATTTGGGTCAATTTGGGCGGTTTCTCAATCACAACGAACTTGTTTTAACTTATCACTTAGTAATATGGCCTCAGGTTATTTACAGAACTTAAAATAGGAAATAATACATATAAAATATTCTAGTTCAAACATAAAAATGGTTTTATTACCAGATATGAAGGTAGAATTGGAAGAAGAAAGCATTTCATTCTTGAAGGTTATAAATTAACACCTCAAGAACAATGTTCTAATTAATAAAATAAAAGGAAGAGGGAAAGGGGCTTGGATGATATAATATCCCATTAGAATCATAAAATTGAAATATATTTACAATAATGGAGTTAAAATAACATTTGGAAGAATATAGTTGGGGAGATATCAAGAAATGAACTTGAACTTGAAAGGAAATTAAAGGAGAAGAGAGAGGGAAATTACCTCTTGAATCCTTTTCTTGAGAACCTCCATAAGGGCCTAAGTATGGTCTTTTGATGAGACCAGGAGATTTTGAAAGTTGGGGAGGGGATAGGGAGGATGTTTGGTCAGAGTTTAGAGAAGGTTTGGAGCTTGATAGGTGTGAGGAAATAAGGGTGAGAAAGGTGTCTTTTATAGTGGAGGGGAGAGGGGTTTCGTTAATATAAAACTCCTTAGTTTATTAATTTCCCCCAAGACAAGGAATAGTGAGTCTTGAATGACCAATAATAGTAATTTTATAATGTGATTCTGAAATAGGTGGGCTTGCATCATAAGAAAATCACACTTGACTCTATAATTAGCTTATTTTGTTTATTTTTGTAAATTGCGGTATTTCACTATTCATCAAAAATTCAAGTATCTCAAAAAACTCCAAAAAATTTACACGAACCATTTTAACATGTGTAGAATCCAAAAATGAAGTTAACTTTTCAAAAATAATTTTCTTCATATTATTAATTTAATATTTAATTAAAATCATAATTTAATTAAGAAAATATTTTTAAGATTAAAACTAATTTTATAGTGCTTTCAAAAATTACGTAGGGGATTATAAAATTTTATAAATACTATAAGAAATTGATTCATTAATTTATGAATAAATTTTAGGGAAATTTTATTTTAAATTAATTAATTAATTATAATTAATTTTTTATGACTTACAAAATACCATAACGTTTACTAAGGTCAAATTGTCACTTTATAAGATGTTTAAATTTTATTTAATTATTCTTGGGTAATGTTACATTTCTGTTGGATGATTTATTATTCATAAAAGTCATAAAACTATTCATAAGTGTGTGTTACTATTCACAAGGGTACGTTACTATTCACAAAAAATTATATTTTTTTCATTAGACTCCAAAATTCATCTTGAACACAATAGTGTATGTCAGATTTTCAAAATTCCAAACACAAAAGTGAAAAAATTATGTTTAAAGGTCACTTATCACATAGTATTTCATTATGTTGTGTTTTCATGTTATTTTATGACTTAAATATAAGAAGGAAATTTCCATTGAAAAACATTAGGTCCTTACAATTGCACCTTGAGAAATCAGGGTTGGTGTGATACCAAGACCTCAAGGATGATGGTAATAATGTGGGGAATAAATTTTGGTAGGTATCGGCCCAAATAGAATGCCAAAAAGTTTTGCTATGGAGAGTATAAAAGTTTTTATTTTATATGTGATGGGAGGTCCATCCTTGTAATTACTTAATTAATTAAATTATTATAAATAAAATTTCAACATAACGTGGAAGAAAATTGTATTATTTAGAGTATATCATTATTATGAGTATAAATAATATTCTTAAATAGAAATTTTGAATTTTTTTGTGAAGTTTTTACCCTTATGTATTATATTTAACCCTCATTAACTGTTTTTTTGATTTTTGGGAAATAATTGTTTTTATCCTATAGGTGTTAGAAAATTTAATATAAATGGAAAAGTGAACTATATGTGAGAAATGGTTGATATTATTTACCATATCTTATTAAACTTGAATATTGAAAGATTTATATGAATATTAAATAAATAAATAGTTTTTTTATCATACTATAACGTTAATTTCATTTTCAAAACTATTCATATAGTTTTATTTTAATGACACTATAATAGTAATGTAATTATAACATAAAGTTATTAAACAATAATATTAAGTTATATTTATCTTAATAATTCATGAAAAATAATAATTCATCCACATTATGTTTCTTTTAATATTTTTTAAAAATCATGTACTTGATATTTCTATAAATTGAATAAACACGGTGTTTGTATTATAAGAACTTAATGTAATTATATCAACACACAAAATTTAAAATCAAATACCACAGTAAAAAATTATTGGAATTTTAAATAAAAAATTAGGAAAAATAACAATTTTTACCCATATAATAAAATATTATAGATATTGAAAGGAAGAGAGGTACAATTTCAATTTATCCTTTACATAAAATAACACAAAGGTCATAACTAAAGTATAGGGAATATAAATTTTTTTTTCAAATAATGGATGGTTATAGTTGAAATAAACCTATTTAATTAAATATATACAAGTTTTAAGACTATTTTAAAGTCTTATACCACAATTATAATATTTTTTTACCTATTGTACCTTTTCTAGGGTTACAAATATTTAATTATAAGGACCCAGCCTTACACATTACATAATCTTGAATTAAATAAATAATTCACGTTGAGGATCTTTTCAAGTTTAGAGTTTTAGTCAATTAGACCACAACTATTACATCTCAAAAATTACAAGGTAGACACTTCTACTCAGTTTCCATTTTTTTCATAAAATTAAAACTCTTGAAAAAAAGAGTCATTCCTAGTTCCATGATTTAGACAACCTTACATTTCCTTTCTCCCATCTTTGAACCTATTCATCTTTATTTCCTGTGAAAGACATTTCAAAACATGGGATGATCATAAAAATATCAGTAAGGGTTATAAAATAAGAAATAAATCAATAGTACATCAATACATACAAAACATAGACTCTTTTACTTACCTCATGAAAACATAAGATTTATTAATAACACATAGTAAACACAAATTATAAAATAACTTATGGAATTCACATCATACTTACATTATAGCCATCATAGTTACATAAGGAGTTACGTTGGAATAGCGATCACAGTATAGTCCCTAAATCTCGTAGGAGAAACATTGACGTTTACCTCTGTCATGTTACCCATTGCATTAGAGAGCTATCTTGGGCTCCCCCACACTTGGTTTATCACCAAACCACCCGTATACGTAAACAATGCGCAAGAACCATAACATATTCGTAACACATAAAAAAACATAAAGGAAAGATAATATTTCAACATTTCAATGACAATATATCATTAAAATATATTGACATAACAAATCCATTATAAAATGCATTTTCAATACCAAAATACATAAAACACATATGGTATTTATTTTCCTTTAATAAAAATAGAATGACTTGTTATGGAAGCCAAAGATCAAATAATACACGTGGCAACGGAAAAAGGTCGTTGTCACCGCTTACGTTAAAAAAACATTCTTTTTTTATAATTTAGTAAAAAAATTATTAGAAAAATATTCCAGTTTAATGAAATGAAAATTCAAAGTGTTTTATACACTGTATAAAATAAAGTCGTGAATAAAACAAAATATGCCTCAATGAAAAGAGATTGAGATGAAGTCACTTACCTCGTGTCTGACTTGACCCATTCATTTTTTAATCTCCAGAATAATAAACTAAAGTTAATTTATAATTGATTAAGAACATTTGTAAATTTTATTATTAATTTTATATAAATTATTACCATTTTATATACGTTATGTAATCATTTATGTTAATAATGATTGTTTTGTCGAGATTTGGTACTTGAGTAAAAAATGAACACCCTATAATTACATGTTGTCCATGTAGTAAATAGTAAATTATCTCCTTAATGACATTCATTATTTATATATCATATACAACATATATATCTAGTATATATATGTATTTATAATAGTACATAACTTTTTGGAGATAAGAAATGAAATGCACCATTCATGGAGACGGTAACCCGTACATACGCATGAACACTACTTTCATTTTTATTTCAAATTTTAATTGAATTAAAACATAAAGATACATAGTTGTATTATAATTATAGTATAATATAATATTAAATATCATTAAATTTGTCCTTTATATGCCACACATATGGAATTAACAAGTCATATCACTTTGAGGGGGCGGTAGTTCGCACTTCCTCAAATGAAATTATCACGTTTACCCATTATGGAAACCATAAAGGTACGATATAAATGTAAAATAAAGAAGAATAAATAAAACATAAACATAATATATATCAAATATAAATACAGTTCCACATTAATGTCCACCATGAGAGGCAGTAGGAGATAATCAAACAATCATTGTTTCATTTGGCGTTAGTTTTCCATCCACAGAAAGAGTATGTTCTTCACCAATTAGAAGGAGGTGTGTGTAAGTGTAGTTTGAATCCATCTCAGAAAAACATCCTAGTATATTGAGGATACTGGTGTTGTTATAAAAGAAAATAATAAAAAGAGTTTATGGGTTGGAGAACTAAAATAAAAGAAAAGAAGTTAAGAGGAACCGTTACCTTTAATTTGGGTAACTCAATCTGGTTTGAACCAAAAGGACTTCTTGAAGTGTCGTTTGCCTATAGTAAGGCTTCTAGAAGGAGGAAATGGATCTTTATAGATTATTTAGGAAAGGTTTGGATTATCCAAGTGGCTTGAGAGGAGTGAGGAAATAATTATAGGTGGGGGTTTTTTATAAGGGGGAGGAGGGGCTCTTTAGGAAAGTGTAAAAATATTATTTTATTATATAATGATATTCGATCTCTAAAGGTCCAAAACGAATTAACGTATAAGATAATATGACTCATGGTTGGAATAATATAATCCATTAAACATTTTATAGGTTTTGGATTTAATTGTAATATTTATAATCTTATTTATTAAAATCATTTATTAATGAGGTAAATACTGCATCTTTATTGTGTCATTAATTATATAATTTTCTTGATGTCAACAAATTATAAGAAAATAACATGATATAGAAAATATTTTTATCCTTACAATGAATATTTATTGTTGAAAAGATAATTTATATAACTCCCAGTAAAAATTAATTTACTTAAAGATATTTGTTTATGTCATTTTTGAAATTACTTTAAGTTAATTAATATAATGTTTCATTTTCACTCAAAAGCTGCCCCATGGGGTTCCAAAATCGACCCAAATAAGATCATAGTAATAAATGACTCAACCAATAAGGTTAGGACAAGTATTAAGATAATTTTGTATTATTATAATATTCTTTTTTACCTTGAATTACCCCATTTATCGTTAACTGCGATAAGTAAAAGTCAAAGATTACTATTCACAAATAATTATTTTCATCTTATTGAACCAAATTTTACTTACTAATAAATACCATGTATGTCGGATTTTCAAAATTCAATTCCTAGAAGTGGTAAAATTTCATTTAAATGAAAAAGTCAGTTTTTTAACTACTACTAAGTGGTTTCACTATTCATCAAAAAATTGATGTTTTCAGAAAAATACCAAAAATTATGCTGAAGCTATATTTGATATTTTGAATTAAAAAATTGATATCTATTTTACAGAATTAAAAAAATATATGTCATGTTAATTAATTTAAAATCAATTCCCGCTGTCAAAATAACGTGTTTTTAAGAAACGATAACTATCAAAAGATTGTCACTTGTTTATGACCAATTTCAAAGTGAAATTAATTACAAAGGCCAACATTGGGTTAAGTGGTAAAAATATATTATAATTACACATTAAAAACAACTAAAAAGATAATATAAATATGTAAATTAAATAGATTAAAAGGTACTTTGGAATTAAAATACAGTATTTTTCACTATTCATTAACAAATGAACTTTATCAGAAAAATACCAAAAATTTACTCAAAGTAAATTTTTGTTCCCCAAATCTAAATAAGAATTTTATTTTGTCAAATAGAACATATAAAAATGACCAAAACTATATTTAAAGAGGGTTCACCATCAAAATGTGATAAATCCACCTTTTACTGAATATTAGAGTATTTATGCTTAATATTAGATTCATTCATATTTTAAGCCTGTAACTTTTATTTAACAAACATGTATAATAATATTTTAGTAATTTTTGTTTATTCTCTCCAATACAATGTCTAGGAGTTAACTACCATTAAAAATAATAATATTATATTATTAGTGTGTAACGTAAAATTTCAAAGAAACCCATTGTTGCGTATCAGGTACGTCATCGAACATAGAAACCCCATTAAAGTAAAATTAATATTTAATTCAGAAATATTAAAAAATATGAAAATAGATTATGCTTTATTTACATGGGTTGTTACATTAATATTATTACTGTTCATAGTAACCAGAAGTAAAAGTGAAATATTTAAAATCTATAACCTCATGATTTGAAATATGGTGTATATATATTTCATAATTAAATTGGTAGAATTTGTAGAAAATAATATTTCTATAAATAAGTCAAATGCAATGAATTTTTTTAGGAATTTTTTTAAGCCTAAAAAAGATCATATAGCAAATTCAAGTATAATAATAATTACTATATAATTAATTAGATTATTTCTAATTAATGGATATTTAAATTACATTATGTTAAAATTTATATCATAATACTTATTTTTAATTACTTTATTTAAAATAATGAAATGACAGTTTTATAAAAATTAGAATTTTCACAATCCACTAAAAATTAAATATTTTTCCAAAAATCGAAGATTTTAATCGAAATATAATATTGAAATGCTGATTTCCAAATTATTGTTCCTTTAATAAAAAATTACAAATAATGGTATAAATTAATTACAATTTATACACACAAAATGCATTAATTATTATTTATGAATAAAATATATTTTTAAAGAATTAAATGAATTTTTTGCAAACTGAATACTTATTTATCATACATTAACAAAAAAATTATATAAACCCTTTATCCATATTTTTCATATTGTATTTTATTCATATTCATTCCATAAATTTAATGAAATTTTTTTAATAATAAAATTTAAATATTAATATTTTTATAATATATATTAATTAACATAATGATTGATATTTCATACTAGGAAATATATCAATAATATTATTTTTTATACACAATTTTTAGGGTGATAAAATTTAAGTGGAAAACACCATTAAGTCCACAAAGTAATCTTTACAATGAATATATGGGAAATATCCCTCCCTCTGCTTCTAAGATGGGGAAGACTCATAGTCAATATTCAAATAGATTCTGCATCTCTCAATAGATTAATATAGAGGGGCTATATCATATGCACAATATAGTCCAAAACCTAACTCCAAAAAATTGTTGAATTTCTATGGGTAGAATCATCAATCTTCTGGAATGATCTCACTATTACATAATATTAACTTTGTTATCTTTATTTAGAAATGTAATGGATGATATTGAATATACACTATATAATGCACATCTGAATAAAATTGTATTTAGTAAATAAATCTGTAGAGATTTTATTTAACTAATAGGTCATTATATTTTTATAGAAATGATTATGTTGTGACCAATGAAACTATAAGATGGGGGGGGGGGGTGGGGTTAATAAACATAATGGTCAAGTGAAACATTTTCATTATATCATTAATCTTAATTTTTGGATTAAAATAATACATTGGTCTGAACAATATTCAATGTATTTTATTTTATAGTGAAACCTAAAAAATAATCATAGATATTTATGAAATTAATATATAATAATTACACATATATTTTAATTATTACACAAAAAAGGGATACATACCAGGTGAACGCATCCATGAAATTTCAACATGAAAAAATAAACTAATACCCATTATTTATGCGTATACAATAATTTATCCCCAATTAATACATGACACATGCACAAACCTGATAAGGATTAGTGTTCAATTACTTGTCACCCAAGTGACAGTACTACCTCTTCACATCCATGAACTACTTCTGTGATGGATCTTCCACATTTTATAGACTTGTAGGTCCCTCCACTAGATAAAGAACATGATGGTCTATCTTTATTTTGTGTGAGACTCTTCTTTAATCATAACATATAATCAAGTTCTCCATATATAATTTTAAGATATTTTCTACCAATCCATAATATATTTACTCCCCAATAAGAGTGTCAATTCAATGAAATCATCAGTATAATATCAGCAATGATTCTTCTCCATAAGAGTTTAATTATACCCTGTAATGCTCAAATTTCCCTTTTTCTTCATCAAATAAAGATAAATTTAGATGAAATTATATGATTTATCTATTATTCTTCATCCTAGATATGGAACGAAAATCATATTCTTTCTATTTATATATAATTTTTATCTGGTAAAGGTGTTTTTTGCTTAAAAAATTCTCAATTTCATAACTCTTGGGTGTATAAAATTGAGATTGTGAATCATGTGATATGGCCCCTCTATATAAGTCCTATTAGAAAATGGCCCCTCGAGTGTATTACCTTGAGTATGAACCCATTTCATGTTCATATTGTGTGAATTCAAGTGTAAGACCCTATGATATTTTAACTGTGATAATGAGACATTTGAGTGAAGGAAAATGTGCATGAGACTTCTCAGCTCATAAACGCTTGGTGAATATCTCCTCGTGAAATATTGTGAGACCACATAACCTTCATAGATATATGCGATCACATGAATCATCCATATACACATGGTCCTGTAACTTTTAAGGTTTTTGAAATATTTAAACTCATTATACAGTACAAATTCATAGACCCCCACTTATAAAATATCTATAAAAATCATTATATAGAGAATAAGTTTATCCTAATAAATCTTTTTAATGATTTGAATGATTGGTATTTATAGAAAATGTTCCTCCACTTTAAATATATAAAACATAGTTAGCCATCCATTCAACCACCTCATGAATTATGTGCATCATTTTTCATATTGAAAATAATAAATCTGCTTGACTTCTTACACTAACCATTAATCATGTGTTTTTATAAGAAATCCCTGATCACATGATTCAACTATACTCATTAACTCATGGTTCCATAGGATCATCATCATTTCAAGCATATCCCTCATTTCATTGGTTTTGTGTAACTATGTCTAGAGTCTCCTTTGACATTATAATATCACTTTAATAATTCAAAAAATTGTGATCCCATTGAGATTACAAAATTATGTAACTATTCTATTATTACAAAATTTGAGATCCTTTAATATATATTTTATGCTTTAAAATATGGAAAACACTAGGAAACATTGTCTTTTTAAAACCACGTTCTATGTTTCCCAATTCATTATTTATACTATTGTGGTCCTATTTTATACCTTATTTATAAAATATTTTGTTTACCTTTAACACCCACTATGATAGTTCTTGATATATCTATATATAAAGGACTTATTTTCATTTCTCCACATAAATCCATCATGGACTTATCGATATCCATTAATGGATTCAATATTATTCCAAAATGAAAACAATACTGTATGATACAATGTTAAAAGAAAATGCAACCTGAAACCTAGGTATGGATTCAATATGATTAGTGGTTGTCACTCACACACTGTTTTGCTTAGTTTAATATTTGAGGACAATATCACCTTATAATCACATTACTAATTACCCATTAAAAACATCAAAAATAATAAACCACAAAATAATCACCTAACACTAAAAATAATCAAAGTCTATTTTGACCATAGTAAACCCTTTGAGGCCCCATCAAGGGTAGTGTTAAATAATGTGTCTGACCTGAGGTATACCTTTAACGAGCCATGGGATGAAAAATAGAACCGACAAGGAATACCACACTTGGGAGGCCCAATCCTATAATAAAATACAATAATAATTCATCTCTAATATAAAATAATACCTAAAAACACCAGAATATATATATGTATATATGTATATATATAAAAAATTTATAAACAGGAATTAATGAGATAATTGATATCCCCTACAATTCAATCAATGATAAAATGGGAATAAAAATGAATATAAAAAAATTAGGTACTGATGACTCTATGAATGGGATGGAACAACCACATTACATTGACTCATTGAGTGAAATATATCATTAATTTTATCTGAACACTCACCACTATTATCCCAACACCTTTATCTATACTACTTTATCCATAGAATTCTTGGTTTTTACTAAATCATGTTATTTCGGCACAAAGATAAAATGTGTGGAAATTAATCCCTTGGAATTGTGAGTATAAATATAATAAGTAGGACACCTTGAAATCATAATGGTAAGGATAAAATAATAACTTATATAAAAACTCAAGTATTTGGGAAAAAAGGAAGAGTATCCCAAAGTGAATTAGATATGATTCATTTGTTGAAATATAGACATGAAATAAAATGGGAATCCAAAACATCACAACTCAAATAATTATGGGATCATTTTTAATTACAACCAAGGAAACTAGAGTAAAAAATCACATAAATATTGAAGTCAATATATTGTTTGGAGACATAGCTAAAAGGTATAAAAAATACCAATAGTCCATAAATAACTTGATGGAATCAATTCTTGATGACACATTATAAAATCCAAAACTCCTGAACTATCTCACAATAATCACTTCAATATCATCCCGACTTTGTGGTGGTTGTGGGGAAAGAATTCCCCAAGTATTAGTATATTAGTTGAATGTGATATTAAACCATCTAGTGGACCAAAGTTTCAATATGTATAGTATGAATCAACAAGTAGAGTAACCTAATTTATTGTTAAAGGACTTGTTCTATATCACTTTGAGCGGGTTATTACTAAGGGTCATATCATCCCCCCAGACATGATTGAGTCCACTTTAACTTACTACATCATGTTCTTCATGGGACTTATAGAGGGAGATACTTACCATATGATAACTATATGTGACATTTAACTAGGGTGACACATGCTAGTGACCCGAGCCGATTACTCCACAAGAACTAAAGAACCTCCCCGCAAGCCAGAGGCTACCAACTAGAAGCAAGCGAATAATATAGATCTCGTTCATAGACTATACCCTCTTTATCAAAAAATAAAATAAATGTAATGAAATATACTATATCAAATGGATGACAAACAATAAATAGAATAATACCATAACCAATAAATACTAGTATCACATTGTAATCAAAAACAGGAAAACAATATCCAATCCAGAGAAGTAGACATGTCATGCCGTATATGTGTCAAATGCCAAATGAAAAATCAAAACAAACACACAGTGAAAAATCCCAATGTGTCTCATGTCATCACACCTAGTTCCCTCATCCATGATACATCCCATATCAATCATCTAAAATTAGTAGATTTCTGTAATCTTGTCGTGAAATGATAATGTCTATTCAGGTGCCGATTTGGCATCCCATGTAAGGAGTGATTACAACATTGCAGGACACCAGCAATGGAGTCTAAATCAATATGCACTCTAAAACATTGTATGCATTTATATAAAGAAAAAGTACAGAATATTATGTAAAAAAATTTCCCAATAAATTTTTATTTAATTAACCATGCTAATCCCAAGTTTAATGATGAAACAAAAACCAAAAATATCAGATTTAGATCATGCTTGAGTTTCTTCCACTTCCAAAGGGCTGAAAAATTTCACAATAAATTGGGTTTTCATAAATAAATCAATTTCAAATTCTCATTCAAATAATGGGGGACTATAGATTCATTTTCACACCCAGTGGGTATTTGTAGTATTAGTCTATATCCCCAAACACAATTATCACTTGTATACAGAAATTTATCTAGGGCCTAGAATGCCAATATTATTCTTCTAGTTATTTGGATTAGTATTACATTTCCCATAACTCAGTCAGTATTTTTACATCACATAGTTCTATATTTCCAACCATATATTATCAATTACCATAATTCATTATTCAACCCATTTCAAAATTCCATTTATCGACCAATCCTAAATTTTAAATCATAATTTTGTTAATAATTTTTGACATGATGGGTCACAATAAATTTCACAAACAACTAATAAATAAATTTCATATTCCCATTATTCACTAATTTCATCTCCTCATATTCAACCAATTTCATAGTCACATGGGAGAAATAATCGATTAATTAATTCAATTTAGAATATAATTTTCCAACATGGAAATTGAAATTCCACACTCACATACTCTAATTAGTAATCTAGAATATGGGAATTGACAATTGGACCACCACCATCAGGGTCATTGATGGAATTTATCCAAAACAAAAACCAAAAATTTATGCAGATTGAACATGAAAAGAACGATGAAAAAGGTCAAAGGCCATAACTTTGGATCAATATCAAAAGGCATTAAATTTTGTTAAAACAAATATTTAATCCTTTAACAATATGGAAAAACATTCCTATTCATCCAAAAACAAAGAAGATAGATAGATAAGAAACCAAATGGGGAAGAAACCACATATTGTACAAGAGATGATGTATTGATCAAATATTTTATTTTTCAATAAAGGGTTTTTAAAATCCATGTAATCCAACTTGGAAATTCCAAAAATGAAAGAATTATGACATGGATGATCTACAGTAATTTTTGGTTTAACCCTATTGATATGGTATTTTAAATAAATTATAGATGATTAAAAAACCACAAGAATTGTTTTTAGGGATGAAACTATGGTTTTACATAACATATGACTTAACCATACACCTCACCTTAGGATTGAGATGGTTTATATCAAGTGGTACATAGTTTAAAAATCTATGTGCCAACTGTTTAAATCCCCTTTTACTTAGGTTTCAATGTTTGGGGTGGGTTCCCGAACGGTTTGGCCAAAATGTATACCGACCGAGTGCCACCTAATGTCTCTACAAATAGGTGTAAACGTTTTTTAGGACAAACCACATGGTTTTCCATAACCATGAAAAGACCATTAAGAACCCCTTATGGTTCCAAAATTCTAAAACTTATCTTGGAACTAACCCCAAAACAATACCCAACAAAGCTATATCCCAAAAAGGGAAAAAAAGTATATGTAATCAGCATGAATCTTCTCCAGAAACGTTTAGGATCTTACAATCACCCCACTTTATGAAAACTCAACATTGAGTTTTATTACCAAGAATATCTAATGTTGCATGGTTACAAGTTGGGCTATTGAGAAAACATACTTTTTCCATCTAATATGTTTCCTCCTACACAATGTCGTGTTTCCAGAATAATCTTAGAACTAGCATGGTCTATCCTGATAACCCATCATCACTATGTTCTATAAGACAAATCATATTCTCCCCATTGGATTCATCACTCTTAATCTCGACATCATAAACATCGAACACATGAGTAGGGTTAGGGTTATACCTCTGAAATATGTGACACATGAAAATCATCATTCACAGAAATATACCTCCCTGGAAGATCCAATCAGTATGCCACCAATCTGACCCTCTCTACAATATCATAAGTTCCAAAAAACCTAGGTCCAAACATTCCTTGTATCAATATCCATAATTGAAACAATATTAAAGAAATGAGAAATAATATATAAGCATACACTTTAAAATAATGGGGTCATCAATGTCTATCAGTATATGGATTTTATCTACTCCAAATTGTATCCATTTATTTTCAAATCAGCTGGACCTACTCTAACATCTCCTGCAGAAGACTCATTCAAAAAAATTCTGATTCACCTACCTTTATCTACTACCGAGGTGATCTCAATGGCCCATGATTAAGTTCTTATTATAACACCATTCAAATAGTCACTTGATAACTGTTTTTATAGATGAACTCAAGAGCTATACGTACTTCACAAAAGTCCCAAAAAATTACTTAATACATTACCATATCATATCCTATAATACATATATAATACATTTCAAATTTCCATATATGTACGAGGAAAAATCCATAGTCTGAAACAATTATCTACGACACACAATGTAGATGAACTATCACCTGAATGTACAGTTATCCTAATTGATCAAATGTGAATGTATCATGGATAATTAATAAATGGGAAACTATTGTCATTCAGTCCACAAACACAAATATTGGATCATTCTTATGAGTATTACTTGAATGAAATACCATAAAGTCTATGGTAATGTTTTCCCCGATCCATTTTGGAATGGGTAATGGATATAACAAACCACCAGGTAATTGATTCACACACTTTACATGATGACAACTATAGTATCGGGTCTTGAAACATGCAATTTTCTTTTTCCTGATAGACCACCAATACTATTGATATAGCTATCTATACTATTTTGGTCAAACTAGGAAGCACCATTTACTCCGTCAAATGAAACTCTCATATTATCTCGTATCACATACTCGTTGGCACAAATATGTCATTATAGACATAGACAATCTCATCCTTATCTATTGTCCAATAAAAAGGTGACTCCCCACATTCAAGTATTTCCCTCAAGTTTGAACAATATATTTCCTCATACATCCCCTATCTAATCCAGTTCAAAATTGTTTAATCAAATGATATAGAAATGATGTTAATCTACTCCTATGCCTCCCAAACCATAATATGCATCTCATCTAGTGAAGTCATAATATTCCACTTAGAAATGGACTCCTGAATTACCAGATAATGTGTCTTCCAACTCAAAGCTTCAAAAATACTATTTCATTTCCTCGGGCATATATATCAGTTAAAAATAAAATGGCTAAACATAATCAACCCATCTATGTTTTCAGATATTCAATTCTCTCTATGAAAAAATTTAACTTAATCTCTTGTGATTGATATTTATAGTAAAATTATCAGCCAATAGATAGTTCCAGTAACACTTTAAGGTATAAACCTCTTCAGCCAATTCAAGATCATCTGTAGGATAATTATTTACTTGTGGCCTAGACTGCCATAAGCTATACACAAAAACTCGATCCCCCCAATATCCGCACTACTCCATGTCATATCCCTAATTCATCACATAACACCTTGTACTCTATACTCAGCTTGAGTATTATCATGATCAGTGTGGTTTTCAGATGCTTCATCAACTCTTAGAATGTATTCTCGCATGCCTTAAACCATTTGAACATAACTCCCATCATGTAAAAAAATAAAATATGGGAATCCAAGATAAAACATTCCTAGATAAAAATCTTATAAAAATATTACAAACCTAGAAATATATGAATATCAAAGACATTATTGGGATGATACCTAGAAATCACTACCTAAACCTTATTTGGGGCCACTGAAACACCTTCTTCTAAGATTATGTGAGACCAAAAATGTACCATATCCATCCTTAATTTCCATTTAGATATATTTCCATATTAGCGATGGTCTCTCAGTGTACCCAGGATGATGTCAAGAAGTTGGGTAAGATCATCATGAGTTTGGGAGTACCCTAAGATTTTATTCAAAAAAGTTCATGATATGTGTGTAAGGTGCTGTTCCTCAATTCAATAAAAAAATTAGGAACATATTTCAACCCTAACAACATCAAGAAAAACTATTACACAACATAACTACTTCTAAAATTAGTCTACGGTACATCATATGGTCTCACTCTCAACTAATGATACCGCAATATCAAATCAATCTTGGAGAAAAAATAATCTCCTCTAAAATGGTCAAAAATATCATTCATATGTGGAAGAGGATACTAATTATTCACTTCCATCTAGTGAAATGTATAGTAATTAACAAGAAATTATAATGTTCCATTATCAATATTTGAAAACCGGGTTGGAGAATCCCATGGAGAAATACTCAGATAGATAAATCCCTTATCCTTCTAATCATCTAACATAGTTCTAATCTCTTGAAGATCGGTTGGTTCCATTATATAAGGTGGAATAGAAACCAGATCACCTCAATACATGTGACCAATAGTAAACTAAATATCTCTCTTAGGTGGAATCCTTGATAATTCAATGGGAAACATGTCCTGGAACTAGTATACTATGAGTGGAAGGACATATGTTCTCATACACTATCATCGAGAAAAATACTTGCAACTTGGGTGGTGAGATACCCCAGTTGCTGATGAATTCACCCTATACAACCTTCCTGGATATACCACTCTCTATGAAGAACATAACATTCACCATTAAGAGATGTAAAGGTTACTATCCTACATTAATAATTGATATGTTTTTGGTATGATACCAACCAATATATACCGAAAATCAAGTCAAATCTCAATTTGGAAATTTTATTGGGATCCCAATGAAAATGATACTACCCAACATTGAGAAAACTCCACTTAATAAAAATATGTATCTTGAAAATAATCCCAAAGGTGTATTGGTCATTAGAACCCCACTCAAATACTCCACCTCCAGACTGAAACTATATAAAAGTTGTGTTTATATAAAGTAATGAGAATCCCCTATATCAATTAAGGAACTTGAAAGAATAATCACTACATGAATAATACCTCTAACTGTCGATGGCCCAACGTCACTATCTACAAGTGCAGGCTGAATTTCATGAAACTACCATCCACCTACTCCCTTTGTTGTAGTTCGATTCCCTTCATATTCACCACTCTAATTATAACAATTGTGTTAAAATTATTATATTTTAGTAGTATATCATGGTTCATTTAAACATAGTGTTTCATGCCACCCAAGGTACCAAAGAAATAAAATAATGTATCAAAAAATATTTCATAAAAATTTCATTATCTAGGAAGATATATATAAAGATACATTTTTCATAGAAAAACATCAATGATGAATTTTTTATATAGAATAAATTGACACGTGACAGGGAGGATAAAAAATACTCATATCCAAATCCTACATCGTGTTTCCTTATTTGGTATAAATAATATAAAGAACATGAAGGTACATTAAATACACAACATATAGACATATATCCGATCATTTTTAAATAAACAATGTCTATTACATTAATCATGATATGTGGGTCTGACGTATTGGCTTGTAATGTAAGTTAGGAACACACTGAGGCACTCATTACCATAATACACGGTCTATAACCTAGAGTGACATGGTGTGTGATATATAAACCTTTATTACCATAGTATCATACCTCATGGGATAAATGGCATAATATATAGACGATGGGTCATTATCTAATCCGGATTTCTAGATCCATAATATATGGAATCCCACAAGTTTAATTTGTATCTCTAATTTTGATCGTACTACAAATGTCAGATATATTTTTAATCCTTTTTATTACCATTTCACCACCACTACCATATTACTGAACCTAATTTTACTCAATCTCCCATTTTATAGAATTATGGTTTCAAGATTTAGTAGAAATGATAAGAAAAAAGAAAAATACTCAATATTTTTTCATTGGTGAAATAACAGACCACCCCTGGATATATTCAGAATCGAAGAACACATGTATAAGGGGAGAATAATTTTTCATAATAAATTTTTTTAAATTTTTATTGAAATTCAGTTGTTTTTAAATTTTCAATTTCCTATCATTAAATCCCAAACAAAGAGAATAATAATTTTCAATAATAAAATACTCAATAGTATAATAATCCAATAAAAATTAATTAAATTAAGAAATTAGATAATCATCAAGGCTTTATCCCATGTTAACTCTTTCCTAATAAATTGTCATATATTTGATTTTTTGTTAGTAATTATTTTATGGTTGAGAGTATAATAAATTATAAATAATTTAAAATAATCAATTAGGAGTTTAATTGAAAATTAATTTAATATTCAATCCCTAAATATTTCTTCCCTTTTCATATTTTTGACAAAATCTATTATAAAATAATTAAAGATATGAAATTTGAATAATTTAATTAGAGAAACACAAGTTTTCCAAAATTAATTGAAATAGTCAATATAATAAATTAAAAATAATTTACTAATTAATTTTTTACTTAAATATCATATTTTTATTTTCACCAAACATTTATAAAAATTCCTCTAAGAATTCTATTTAGATATTGATCATGAGAAAAATGTTGGAAACCCAAAAAATTCTAATAATAATAATAATAATGATAATAATAATGATAATAATAATAAAAACAATAATAACAATCAGTTGAGAACCCGAAAATTAAATCATAAAAATCAATAAAACTATTAATGGATAATATATATATAAATTATCATTAATATAAATTATTAATCTAAACCAAATCTTCATTCCATAAATAGACTAACAATTATTATAATCTACATCAATATTGGTAATATTCTCCGGGAAATATCCATGATACCAAAATCATTATTTAATATAACACAAAATACATGTCAATTTATTATATTTTGTATATCCCCTAATTCAATCCATTCATTTTTCCTAGAATAATGTTTTTTTTCATTAAGAGGGAATAAAATCATAAAAAATAAACAAGGAAACCCAAATACAAAAAGTTTCCTACATTATTAAAATGTTTTCAACCCTTTAGAAATTATTCCATTGATGAAATGTTGTCGAATAATTGTTTCTGTTATAATTTTTTTATCCATTAACAAGATGAATTATTCCCACCCATAATGAAAAATTTAGAGGGTCCAGAAAACATATATTAGAGTGAATTATCTAAAAATTCTACAACTGGTTAAAAGGTAAAACACAAATCCAATTATCTCACCCCATTTAATTTTTGTCAAACTGATAATATATGTAACCACACATTAAGTAACATTTAATATCTAATAAATATTTCCAATTTAATTTTCATCATCATGGCCGATTAAATTCCATAAAATCTCAGATCTATTTATCCTCTGACATGGCACACAATCACTATATGACCACCTAAATAAAAAATCACTATTATACAAATAAAAATAAAAAAATATTTTTTGTTATATAATTTAATGACTTTAAGATATATTTTAAAATGTTTAGTCCAAGGCCCACTATCTGAGTACATAGTTTACACCTCACCTAAGAATAAAATCCATATATAGAAGCAATGAATTTTTTTTCTTACAACCCTAAATTCAGAATGTATTAAAATTTCTGTTCATGGGGTAAAAATTAATTTACATTAAAAATATTAAATAGTACCTAAAATCAAACTATATTGGGAAATCACCTAAATTTATCCCAAATGATTACACTGAAATGTAAATTCAATGGACCTATAATTTTTTTAGATCAATTAATTTTGTAAACATAATCTTTTACAATATTTGAAAACCCCATTGTTAAAAAAATGAAAAATAAATTAATTCAAACATGAAAAAATATAGGTTACTATAAAACAATTAATTAATTCATTAAAAGACATTAATAAATCCAAAAATTTTATTATTTAATCCATAAATGTTGATCCACTTGACCAATTTATTCCCATTTAAGCTACTACATAAAATTTCTCATTAAGTTTTTATAGAATTTCAAGAACCAAAATTCATGTATATTATATTTAATAGTTCAATATTTAAAGAATTTCAAAAAAATTCCTCAGTATTCAAAATATTCCATCGAATTCTTTTAAAGATGCAGATATGGAATCAAAAATTTAAATTATCAAAATCGAAGTATAGAAATCATACAATTAGTGTCATCATATAAGTGATATAATTAATTTATTCTATTTTTGATAATTATGTATGTAAAATATAGTAATTTCACAAAATATAAAAATATTATATTATTTAATAATTCTCCTAAATGTTTCAATTGTATTCTAACATTATCATCTTTTGATAAATGTTAGTTATATTAACAATCTTTTATGAGTGGAAATTTTACTAATCCTTATATTTTATACTAATTAATTATATCTCCCACTGATTTTTTAAAATTAATTTCTATTCAAAAATACTAAATTATCTTTTCCTTATTTCGTTATTCTTCATTTTTCTCGCCATTTTTTTTCATTTAACACCACCAAAAATATGTCTACAGAACATGATATATTTTTTAAATACGATGGTGTACTTCTAGAAGAGACCTAATGAACTAGCACAAAACTAATCCTAATTTTATATGAGTAACATATATATTTATATAAAATAATACCCAATTTTCATCATCCTTTATCTAATTGTGATGAAAATCAGGAATAACCTCTCAGTCTCTATGTACTTCTACTCCATGATCTCAATGTTGAGAATATTCTACTTGTTGAAACCAAGTATAATTCATGACCATGTAATATAAGAAATATTCTGCACTAACCTTATCCACATCTAAATTCAATTCTATGATAATCTTCATAATCATTTATTAATCACTTATCACCAATGAAATGCCACTATCTATAATTAAGCTCAATCCATCAACTACAATGTTAAATTTATAGAATGTATATGAAATATGAAAATCATAATGTAGCTGTAACTCCACCACACACATTGGATAAATATTTAACTCAATATATTAGAATAAATAGCGCATGAATTTTTTTCTTTGTTGTCCGAAAAGAATCCATATTGTAGATAATATCGATACAAATTAAAAAAAATATTATAGTAACATTATCAAGGTTATGAGTAGTGCAATTAAATTATTGTTGTCACATCTATAGTGATATATAATATATAATAAATCGTTAGAATCTGAACACTATAACAACACAATATTTTACTATATATGTTTTTTAAACCTAATTAGTTATGTTCATTGTTTTATATGATAGTACTGTTCAAAAAAAACCTTGAAACTATAAAATAAAATAAAAAAAATTACAAATTATAATATATCTATTATATTTGTGGCTATAAAAGTATGTGACCATATTAAAGAATGATGGCGGAAAAGGGATGGAAATGGAATCATGTTTCTAAAGTTTCAACTTTGAATCTCGTTTTTTTGTGAATGGAAAGTATGCGGATTCAATAGGGATTTCCCTAGGACAATCTCAAATCAAACTCAAAAAATATTGTAAGATAGAAGTTTTATGTGGGAGAAGTTCAGCTCATGGAAATTAATACAAGTTTCATTATAGCTGAATCACTACCCAAAATTACCACTAGAGATTACCTTACGAAAATATCAAATATTCTTATCTAGAGGGGAAATGATGATAAAAAATTAAATTACATAAACATGAATTTATTAATGTATTAATAAATTAATTATATTTATTTTATACATTTTTCATTTTGACTTAAAAAACATTATTTATTTATAAATACATTGAAAACATAATTAGATTATTTTACAATTTTTTTTATAAAATAGGATTTTTAGGAACTTTATCTAAAGAGATAGAATATATCATCGATAAAATATATGTTGGATACTACATTAAAAATAATATAATTATTATTTGATATAAAAAAAGAATATGATTTATTAATATCTATATTTCCTTAAAAAAGTAAATTTGATAAACAATATAATTTTAATTTGAAAAAATTGATGATATTTTTGCATTTACCATATAAATATTAGCTTACGATGAATTAATTATAATTTTCAAAAATATTTGAAACATATGTGAATATTGAACACTAATAATTTTGTTAATACAAACACTATGTGAAATTATCATAATAAAATATTGAAATTAATTTGTTAATTTGTTTTTCTATAATATATATATATATGTAAAATAAATCATTTAATGATTCCATTATATATTTATAAAGCCCATGTTTATCATTTTGGAAACATAAATAATCATTTAATTTGAAAACTATGTTATTCAACTCTCTTAAAAATTATTTTCATCACATGTTGATATTAAATATAATAAAAAGGATATTGTAATTTAAATAAAAATTATTATATTTGGTCCTAATCATATTTTCATTTTTTAGTACAAAATTATGACTACAAAGATTACTATAATTGACTGTGATAATGGAGAAAAAGTTATTTTTAATGAATGATTTGATAAATATTAATTAATTTTTATCTAATAAATTAAATTTATATACTTTATATAATAATTTTATATGTTTTTAGACATATATGAAATTTTTTTGACCTATTTAATTGGTGAATAATTCCTTTAACTGACCAAAATTACCCAACTATCCTTAACCTGGACCGAATTTTACATGATCGGAAGTGTGTTCTAGGTGTCAAACCTATGTTTACACACACCTAGACATCAAAAAACTCTAGGAATCATTTTTCCATAATTAACATGAAACAAAACAATATATATAAAGAAGATACATGTATTCTAGAAATAAGTTCCAATATCTCAAAATATAGAAAAACTACAAGAGAACCACTATGTCCCAACTCTATTTGATATTTCAACCCCTGTAATCTCCCACACCCTTCTAGTGAACAAACTTCCAAACACTTTATGTTTACTTTACCTTAACTACATGAAATAGAACACTATATAAATATATATATAAAATGGTGTATAAAGGGTATGAGAATAAAATCCTACAAGGACCACAATTATTTTCATAAGTATAATTATTAAATAAAAAAATTAATCTAGATTAACTAAACACAATAATGAGATAACGATATATATAGTTTAATACAAAACATGTATAAATAACTATTTTCATTTAATTATTAATCATTACTAGTAAATTTATTTTGAAACATTTCTACAGACATTCCAAACATACTTTATAGGAACACAAATAGGTAAAAAAATCCCTTTGTGATAAAATTAGATATAGGTTTGTGAGGATAATAAATACATTATTTTCATCTTTAGGCCACTCAATTTTCATATTACCCTAACAAAATAGTTTTAAGTGGTAATATTTCACTCTATAGAGTGGCTCAATTCCACAAAATAGAAATTTTGATACACACATTACACTATTAGAATCTGTAATGGGGGAAAGATTCTATCCCATAATATAGAAACATTACTCATATTTTATCATATTTAGGTTGACTACATAATAAACATTCATTGGAATTTCATATTTCAAACCAAACAGATCTTACTTATAATTAATTTTTGTTAACAACTATGAAGGACAAGTCCATTTTCAAAATCCTAACCAGAATAATATTTTTTATCAAAACATGGATCATACCCTATTATAACCATTTCCAAACCATTTTATATAAAAATAAAATAAAATACATTCATAATATCTTATTATTCTAAATAATGATTATAAAATGAATGTTTGTATAATAAATCTGAATCTGGAAACTGAAGACCTTGAAACTCTTGGGATATCTAGACCCATGGGAAACAACTCAAGATAATCCAGGGATGTAAATAATAAAGTAAAAATACTAAATCAAGAGTTACCAAAAATAAATCTCTATATTATTTAGTTCTAGAATGAAGGATACCAATGGAAACTCCTTCACCAAAATTCATGAATAATGCATAGTGATAAATGAAGATCCCATTAATAATTTATAATATCATTAATAATATATATGGAATCTAATTAAACTATCTCAAAAACCTTATATAATTAATCAACTATCCTTATCAAAGGTTTCTTTCAAGTATAAAAGAGGGAATCTAGAATATAGATAAATAATGACCACTTACCTTCAAATATCTAGATCTGATGCTCTTGGTTCTATTCAATTCACACTACAGAAGTTCATGAATCATTAATATCTCTATGTTGAGTATCCTAGGTCAAGAGATAAATTTTATAGAGGGATAATGTGGAAAAATATATGTGTTTAATGAGATAATATAAAAATTATTTTTTATTAATTTTTTTGTACTGTTGGGAAGCATGGTTTGTCTGACCATGTTTCAACCATACACCATGTAGTACTACTAATGTTGTTACATCAAATATTATTTACTTTTGGATTTCAGGATCTTAAATACCCTTAAAATATTAATAATGTTTTTTTCTTAATAGTGTTAATCAGGATTTTATATTACCTTTTCAGTTTATTCTATTGAAGAATTCGAATATTGAAGGTTGATGATGATTTTATTAATATCCACAATCAACTATTTGAATAATTACTTATCATTAAATAAATTTCGATGTCAATAAGTTATATATTACAGTCAGATACATGAAGGGGACACCTATTTGAAATGACTACGTCATGAAATTAGCTATGTTAAGATAATCTAGTCTGATGAATCACCCAAATGAGTGTTTGGATAATTTTTTCAAATGATTTTGTGAATTAGTTATTTTGAGTAAACATTTAAATGACTTGGATATGTGGTGAAAATAGCTACATTGTTTGAAATGTATGTGTAATTCATTATTTTTTGTAAAATTTGGCTACATGGTCTGGAATCCTCTATGAATAAATGAGGATGCATGAATATTGCCTAAGAAATATGGATATTTGGATAAATTAGCTTTGTGAAGTATGACCAAGTAGATCAATTTGGATATTCTAATTTTGATTAAGGTAATTTCGCTTTGTGGTGATCTAGTATTTGAAATGTTGTTCGATAATATTCTTTTTGATTACTATTGTTGTAATTTTAATTTAAATTAATGCTACATTGTATGTATTAAATATTGGATTACCTATTTATAGTAAAAATGATTATGAAAATTTTCATGTACCCAAATATAATACAATACAAGTAAATTTTAATGTTCATTGATATTATTTCGGTATTTTGAAAAAAATGATTTGTGGATTTTAGATTTGGGCATGGATTTTTTTGGATATGATATTGTGTGAGTAAAATATAAGTTTCTATGCATATTTATGAAAAATGATGAAGAGAATATTCACAACAATTGAATCACATGCACATTTCAACATTGAAATTGATCATAAACCATTAAGTGTGATGCTTTGGAAGAATATATTGGGGATTTAACTATTCATAAATGATAGATCTTACTGTTTCTTAAAGACTATCCCTGAGTTTATTTCCATTTTTATCATCTCTCATGGAGATTTATTCTCTTCTTCAATTGTATTTTAGAGATGCAAACTTCATTTTTAATATCACTATTTATCCAAACATTTTTTTGAAGGTTCTTTGAAAAAGAAACAAAATGGATTGTGTTTATAATTCCCTATTGCAGCCAGGATAAAATAACATGGTAATATTCCAATTGTAGACTTCATTCACTCATTCATACCATTCCTGGGAAAAGTAATATATGTCTATTGGAAGTGTACATATGTAGTTAAAATAAAAAATATTTTCATGTTAATCATTGGTGGAGAGATTTAGGGGATTTCTATTCCCTAAATAACTATAAATATTTGGTTTTTGATATATTTTATATTTTATTTATATTTTTTTTTGTTCACGTGTCAAGACACGATGATACTTAATTCTATTTTAAGGAGAGTGGTTTTATAAGTTAATATATTTTCAAGAACTCTATTCAATACCCTATTAACTCTTATAACATATTGTCTGTAACTAAAAGTAGGTACAAATGGTTGTGACATTTTAGTTGTCAACATTCAAAGGTTGATGTCTTATGATCTCCATGATAATAGTTGGTATAATGAAAACAAGGAAGGTATATTAATGGAAAGATATCTTTATATTATTGGGGATAATTACTGATTCTACAAGGCATACATGATAACAAATTTGATGAAAGTTGGTCAGAAGAATTATCTTAAATCCATGAAACCTTATGAAATTCCCAAGAAACCAACTGATACCTAAGATATTGATAATAAAAAAGCTGGTATCTAAAATTAATTTAATGACATAATATGTGGACTTGGTCCAGATGAGTTCAATTTGATTTTACATTGTGAAACTACTCATTAAATTTGGATAACTATAGTAGTGGATTATGAAATGACCAACCATATGAGATATCTCAATTATACTAAATCCAAGTTGAAGTTCAATAAATTCATATTTATGGAAGTAGAAAACAATTCTCAGTTTAATTGAAGACATAATAAGGTTATAAATAATGTTGATTCTTTAAGAACACTCATTCCTAAACTTGATCAAGAATTTAAAATACCTATAAATCTTCGACGTAGATGAAATAAAATCTTTATATCCATTAATAAAGTAAAGTGGTAAATTTTTTAAAGTAAAATATTTTACCGAAACACTTATGATGTACATTTTTTAAATAATTTATGAATCATAATGCTATAGATTTGTTTTTAAATAGAATTATACTCGGAATAACTGAACTTCAATGGAAAAAATGAATCTAAATAAATATATTTTGTCGAGTCATATAATAAAGATAACTAAAATTGATATAATTCATATAGTGGAATTGAACTTTTTTCCAGGATGTTAAAAAATATATATAACCAGATAATATGTTTTATAAAACAGAACAATTAGTATAGGAAATATAACACAATTCTAAAGAAGTTTGATGTTTCGAGTGTATGAGACGTAGACACATCGATCAAACTACACTTAGCTATAAAAGAATAAAAAACATTAGATATGAAATTTCAACTATGTTGGATATTATAATAATTCTAGTAAAGTAATGAAATAAATATTAAGTGATCCTGAATATTATAAAATTGATTCATATTTAGATTCACAATCAGGAATTTCTAATAAAAATGAAAATATGTGCATTATGGAACAGTGAGATGGGGAATATTATTATTATTTTTCTAAGGGTGGATCTAGATTTCAAAATGAAATAAGTCTATATGAATAATTAAATGAATTTTATAACTTGATTGAAACAATTTATTAATATTTCAGGTGGAGAAAAAGTCCCTAAAAACATTTTCTTGAAGATGAAATTCAAAAATACTACAAAAATAAACAAATTTTATATCATAAAAACAACATAAAATATTTTATTTATTCATAACATTAATATTTTAATAAAATTAAAAGGTTTTAAAAATTATTTTGATAATTTAAAAATTATTCATGTGTTTTAAAAAAGGTGAAGATTACATGAATTACATTATTGGAAAGAATAAAGTTCCATAAAAGAATTTTAGAATAGTTATCCAATTTGAGAAACCAATGTATTAAAAAAGCTATTTTCTTCCACGTTTTAGAAATAAAAATCACTCAAAATTTACTTTCTTTCAATGTAGTGAATTTTGGATTTATGTTAAATTTTTGATTTTAAGAAATCCATAATTTTTTGGATTGAAATAGTCTTTTCATTCAATTTTTTCCCAAATATAGTGTTGGATTTTCTTGATAACACCAATATATTTCTGGTCCCAAATATTTATTTAATAGCAATATTGGACCTAAGCGAATACAATTACCAAATCAATTTCTTCTTTGATTATTCTTTGAATGAAAAAATATCTAATAAAATCCATTAGAAATGGTATATGGATAGTGGATTCTCAATGCACATTGGTGGATATTTCACTATCCTATAATCTCTATAAGTAATTTATGGAGTATATTTCACTTTTAGTCAAATTCTAGAAGAAATATTATGGGAGTTGGATTAGTTAGTAATACAAGACTAGTCACATTAAGAGAATTTATATATGTGGCAGGACTAAATCATAATATGATAAGTATTACCAATATTTTTGGTGTATTTTTTTATACTTTATTAAAAATCCATGTTCTATTTTCAATGATAAAATTTAGATGTTTATTTAACCTTAAATGGTGAATTATAAATCCATTGGTGTCAATTAGTTGAGTAAAAATAATTGAACTATTTAAAAACTAAAATAAATTAATCCTGTGTTTGGATTAAATTATTGGGAAATTGTAATTTCTATTATTTGAGAAAATATTAAGAGGAATTAATTTAGGTTTTGATTCACTATAACATAAAATTATACAAAAATAAATAATTTGATACATGCCAAATGGGAATGTCAAACAATTAAGAGTTTAAATAAATTAATGTTATTTCTAGTTCAAAACCCATAGAACTTATTCAAATGGGGTTTTTGGCTATATAGAAACTAAATTCTGAGATGAAAATATTTTTTATGTGTTTGTTACAGATTTTTATATAATAACTTTGGTTTTTATTTTTAGTGTTAATAGTGTGTCCAGTTCTGTAAGTATAAATTTGTTGAAAAATTGGAAGATTCATAAATTATTTATTTAATAATTTACAATGGAGAATAATTTAAAAACCATGTGTTAGATTCCTATTTCTTAAAACATGATATCCAATATACATTATTAGTCCACAAGATACCTCAATAGAATGGTGCTATGGAAAGGAGGAATAATAAATTAGAGAAATTTATTAAACAATGTTATATGAATATAAATTTCCCACTCATTTTGGGATGAAGCTATAAATTTACCATGTTATTATATAAATATATTTCTATTTAGACAAATTTTTAATAATATTCCCTATGATCTATGGAATAATATAATGCCAAAAATTGGATACCTTAATATTTTGGAATGAAATTTTTATAATCTAAGCACTAAGGATAATAAAATTACATTTGATCTGAAGAATGATAAAGGAATCTTACTTGGATACTCTACTAATGTTATAAAATATAGAGTTTAAAAAAATGGATAATGATTATTGAATTATCAAATCATGTGAAATTTGATCTAAGTGAACTTTTAACCAAAAAAATTTTAGTTTTAATAAGGTGAAAGATTATTTTGAAAACATTATATCAAATTGTATCTTTGAAAATAAAAATTATTTTGATTTGAAATTTCATTTTGATGAACCAAAACTCTATTGGAAGAAATCCAGTGAAGTAGAATTCATGCTTCCTATAAATACTTGATCCTTGATAAACCATTCCTTAGAAACTAATATAGGATATCTAGATGAAGGAATTTATTGTAGAATTGTAGGATTCTATAGAGACCCAAATCTTGACATACATAGACATTACATTAATTTTTCGAAATAATTAAAGCATAAACAAAATTGAAATCCAAGGACCGTAATAGTTTAGTGTCTTTGGAAACGTGGAACACAATCTTCTAATCATGGTGAAAGATCTTCAACGTCTCCCATAAGATCTTTCCCTTTTGTTTTCTTACCTAAAACCTTTATTTATATCCCGGGGAAAAGAAAACATAAAAAGGGTGAGCCCAAATGCTCAGTAAGGGTATGCATGGAGAAAATAAAACAAACCATATACGTTTGAACTTAAAAACATGAACGTACTGTTTAAACATTAAAATCTTGAGTTGTGAAATAAATCTTGGAAGTATGTAAGGTATAGATCATAATGGAACATTAATCATGAAATAATTGCATGGAAATAAAACATGTAATTTTGGAAAACCATTAAGCACATGATTTGATTTCCATAGTAGCCAAGGCATTGCTGCCAAGACCATCATAGTGGACAAAGTCCCTTACGGAACCGGGTTTACATGCCATTCCAGCCTTATATTACTGAACCTGATTTACTTGCTGTTCCATCCATGTCTATATCATGAGATATAAATAATTACCCAATGAATTGGATGGAGATATAGGTCCCACTCATCTCATATTGATATCATTATTACGTGTTACACAACACAATCATAAACCATGCATCATAACCCATAAAATAAAATGGGTTTCATAAACATCATCCCATCTTAACATAATCTATATGAATCAAATGGATATCATATCATCATAACAAAAATCAAACCATGAAAATAATAGAGAAATTATACTTATACATAATCATACTAAATACTGTCATCTTATATGGGAGATAGTTTGGAATAAACACTTGAAATGAATTCTTGAAGAAAATATCCTTTCTTCATCAAAATCATTTTCTTTTCTCAAAATGACATGAGATTTTAAAAGAAAAGTTTTTTTGAAAATAATCATGAAATAATGTAGTGTTAGATTCATGGAAATAAGGCATTATGAAATTGCGAAAATCCATTCTCACCGTATAAGTCAAAAAAACATTCTTCTCGTACTATTGCTTGAAAAGTCAAAAAGTACCTTATATGGTAAAAAAGGAAAGATTCCTTCAATACAATATGGTAAATGTCAAAAAAGGGTATGAATGACTTTAAACATACATGTAGGAATAGTAAACATTTTATGAAATTTTTTTAGAAAACATAGACATGGATGATAAACATAACCCCAGTAAATACTTACGAATAAACAGTCTCGGATAAGAATGAGATTGGAATAATTATCCCTTACCTTATGTACAATTTTCATCCGTATGTTTCCGAGACTCCTGTATAGTGGGTTTAAAAATATTATGAACTTGTAAAAAACCATAATAATATTTATGATATCATATATGATTCCCTTATGACTTTTTATTACCCGTGCATTTCACAATTACATGTTAAAGTAGTGGTTTGGGTAAAATCGTATCATTTATCGTATGTGTTTGGACTTGTTGTTCTTGATTTCATTATTACTTATATAATGATATACTTACTTCCAGAAAGTAAAACATGATTTATATATCATATATATTCAGGATATATATGTATATAATAGATAGATAAATGAAATTAAATACACCATTCATGGAGATAGAAGACCGTACGTACGCACAAATGTTGTTTTCATTTCATTATTAAATTGAATCGAAGTAAGTATATGATATATATATATATATATGTATATAAATAAATTAATACAATAGAATTATTTTTTCATAAATTTCTTCATTATTTATTATATATATACTTTATAATCATTCTAGAATGGTTAACATGGAAAATGAATCTCATCACGTCGTGGAGACAGTAATCCGTACGTACGCACGAGCGATGGTATCATTCCCATAATTGTTGAATGATATTAGAGTGGATTATCTCAGAATTATTATAATGTTATAATAATCATATATAGTTCTAATTTCCACCATTATACACATCCAAGTAGGGTGGTGGTGGAAAAACAGATTACACCATGGCGTGGAGACGGTATTCCGTACGTACGCATGTGCGGTGACTTCGTTTTCTGTAGGATGTATTGAAGGTGAAATGGGGTTGTTTCATATTTATAATAACATATAAGTATATTATTTATACTGATGTTTTTACTTTATTATGAAACAACTAAAGAAGATGAAGTTTGATAATAAAGAAAAATGAAAGAATCGGTAGAAGAGATTACCTCTTCTTCGGCGCACCTCCTATTATCCACTCGTAGAGCACTAATGCTGGTCTTAGTAGAAGACAAGAACCTCTAGTAGGATTATATGGAAGTGGAGAAGTGAAATGGGTAGGGGTTGGTAGATATTGAAATATCAAATTTGTGTGAAGAGGAGTGGGAGGAGGTTCCCTTTTATAAGGGATGAGAGGGGCACCTTTGGAAACCTCAAAAATATTAATTTAATATAAACTAAAACCCCACATAAAACTTCCAAAATGACTCAAATCAGAATATTAGATGAGATAAGGTTGTAATATCGTCAACTAATTAGATTTATACATGTTATTAATTTATTTTAAACCTTATCAACTTGATTTATGATTATTTAATCTATTTAATTTTATTTGTGGTAATAAAATTCTAAATTCTAAATTGTTATAAATAATTACTTATGTTTTTTAAAATGTCCACAATTGGATAATTTGTGACATTTTAGAACATATAACTTTAATTTTATAATTTTTAAATATTTTTGGGATTTTTAATCAATTTTATAATATGTTATTTTTTTAAAATTATAATAGTGTTATTTTTAACACTATTCATTTGTTTGAATTTAAATAAAATCCACACAGAGGATATATTCGAACCAAAATGTTTAATAGATTAATAACTTGTAATATTCATCTATGAAATTTTTGGAGAACATTAATTAGTTAATATAACATTTATTTTAATATTTATAAAACAATTTATTTGATATTTCTCTTAATAAAACAATTACTATATCATTTTTTAATAATCATTTAATATACTTTTTAGGTGGACAAAAATTAAAAATAAAATACTATGATGATGATAAATCTAATATAATTCAAAATAATACTTTTAATCGAATTTATCATCTTAAAATCACAACATGTAAATTGTTATATTTATTAAATTATGAAGGTGACAACTTTGACATCATTTAAAATAAAATAATATAAGTGTCATAATAGCTTTTATAAAGCTCCAAAGGGTCAAAAATTAGACAATTGGACGGTTATGATTTATATATATACGAAAAATAATTTTTGGTCGGGTTTTTGGGCCTTTTAATGGTTATTAATATTTTAATAAAAACTATATTACTGATTTTTTCTAAATAAATAATTTCAGAATCATTAATGTATAAGCTATTAAGCTAATTAAATATCTATTAAAAATTACAATTAAATTACCATAAAAAAATAAAAACAATTTATCTTTCTAATGAGTATTTGAATTTTTATTCTTTATAACCATATATTAAAAATACATTAATTATTAAAGTTTGTATGATACATATTTCACTTTCTCTAAAATAAATTAAATTAAAGGTGTTAATCACATCTAAGTGGGTTCTAATGGATTCAATTTCAACCCAAATATGCCTTATGACGAAATATAATCATCCAATTATACAAGTGTTAGGGTAATTTTATAATATTATATTTACCCATAACTACCTGATTTACCTCTATCTATGGTAAATAAAATTTACCTTAGTTACTATTCATAGTGCCCAAAAATAAAAAGTAGCGTATTAACATAATTTGGACCTACGGATTCCAAATATAGAATCTATTTTTCAAATTCAAATCACAGAAGTTATAGAAATTAATTTAAAATTAATCATGTTGTTAAGAAAACGAGTTTTAAATGATAAAACATTGCAAAAGATTGATTTGATTTTACATATTAATTCAATGTAAAATCAATGCTAATGGCATACATTATATTAAATGGTAAAAATATATTCTATTTATATTTTAAACCCATATAATATTATAATTTAACAAAATAAATTATTATGATGAAAAAAGTTGTTTTTAATTAAAATATACCGTGTTTTTACTATTCATTAAAATATGAATGTTAGCAGAATAATATGAAAAATTTATCCAAAGTTAATTTTTTATATCATAATTTCACAGAATAATTTTATTTTTTCAAATTTAACTCATAAACCAGTCAAAAACTAGATTTAAAGTGGGTGCGACATCAAAAGGTGGCAAAACTGCATTTCTTGAAAAATACTTATTTTACCCGAAAAATTTATTTTGTTCTCATAACATGTTCTAGAGAATGTTTAAGATGAATAATAACGTTTTAAAATAACAAATTTAGTTAATAATATTCATAACGTCTAGTTCATAATAATATTATAACAATATATTGTTGTTTAGTGAAACCTGGTTTTGTGCACTACACACGCTATCGAGGAAGGTCACAATTAAGTGTAATGCAAGCCATGTCAGGGCTGCGTGTAGTGAATGTTCCCTTTTGTGTTTTGTATAAAATAATCAAAACTTATTTCGTTTTTACATTAAAAAAATCTATAATTAATGTTATATAGAATAATTTCTACAAAATGAACTTGAAATTGTGTGCAACACAAGCTAAGAATAGTGTTGCGTATACTGAAAGCTAATACGGTGTTGCGTATAGAACTAGATAATTTTGGTATAGAATACAACACAAGAAATCAATGAAATTAAAATGATATTTTCATAAAATCTTATGGTGTTACATTATACCACCCTTAAAATGAATTTCGCACTAGAATTTCGTCGGGGTTATAAATGGTTTACTACTTGAAATTTTATTTAATAGAAACCCACATCGTAAAAAGGAATACCAAAACATATCATTAAAAACTAAAGTATGAAATGTAATAGTTACCCAAATTAAATAATTACTGGGTTTCCACATAGGAGAACATAAGTGAAAATATGGATATGGAAGAAAAATCTAACCATCAATATCTGATGGTGAGTCGTAGAGAACATGGCTATGAAAATGCCAACAGTCACAAAGCCATAAATTTGAGATGATCTAAGGTACTATCTAATTCATCGGATATGAGGGTAGTATGAATTTTTTTTTGTTTTCCAGATCATTTCCCTAAAGTTGATGAATTTTCTCTATAAGGATAAATACTTACCTAATTTCACTCTAAAATCATCATTGGTCATAACATGAACAATTTCCACTTCATCCCTATTTAATGAAATGAATTTGAATTTGTTATTCATGAAGTGTTAGTATATCATTCGATAGAATTAAAAGTCATCCCATCTGTTTCTATCACAAAAAGGTTAGCATAAGATATTTAATATACATAAGTCCATCTATGGTGAGATTAATCATATATGGTTCCTTAAATGGACTTATAATTCATCTCTCATATCGTTTAATAAAATAAGACTAATTTCTACAAACCAGGGTCTTCTTGTAAGCCAGTGGTAGGTGATAGAGGCCTATCACACTTCAGTTGTGGGTTCGATTCCTACAACCTTTTCTGAAGCAATGGGTTGTCGCCCATCCTGCAGGTTGTACTTTTTCTAAAACTATACTATTATATCATTCCATAAATTATATCGAAAAGGATATATCATTAAATAGAATTATCTTATATCCAATAGAATCCATTTCAAATCTTTAGAATTATCCAAAATACTTCTGTCCAATCTCATAGTATAAAGAAACAATTACTAGAGAGGTCATCTACCAAGCCTATGAATACTATCATTTATCCCATGTATATCATAAGATATATCTTGTTGGTCACATTTAAAACATGTAAATTCTTTAATCATGTATTCTCTTGAAACATGAGTTACCATAAAACCTCAGTGAAAACATGAATGCTGTTTAAAGTTAACTCTTTCCACATACAAAAATCCCAAAAATTCTATATATGCAATCCATGAAATCACATTTTCCTTATATCAATCAAAATCTCCTTAATACTATCAAACATTTCATTATCTCCTTATACCTTTATTATGCACATATTAGGTGCATTATAACAATATTTCAATCACTTTTCATGGTTACCAAAACCACAACAAACCAATACATAAAAATTCAAATATTCCACGATACTATAAATGAGATTCCACAACACAATTTTGGAATCTTGTTAGATAACCACTTAATCATTCCACCACTTCGTTGTCATACTCAACATCGCCAACAATGATCACATGTGACTTCCCTTTTACCTTTTCCTTAAGAGGTTGTTGATGTTTATCATCATTAACCCTTGGATTAGAGCATTGATTAGCATAATGCCCAATTTCCTTACACTTGTAACATTAAAGTGTAGTAGGTGCATTCTGTGTATCCCTTTATTTGTTTGCATCATTAGAAATCTTCTTCCCATTACATTGACGTTCAATTTCCCTATGACCTTATTTTTCACACTTAAAACATTTTCTTGTCCCTTTATGGAAATCTCCACCATGCTTCTTTCCACACTTTGAGCATAATGAATCATTTGTATTCTTTTCACCATAGTTTTGAGATTTTTCCTTGAACTCCATATTTCATTTCATGTCAAAACCATGAGATGGATATGTAAAACCAACTTAAAATTCTACCTTGATAGCACAATGCACAATTTCTTCATAGCTACTGAAGTCTCTTATTGCTAATGCCCTTGGAAGACTTGGTTTTACGCCACTGAAGAATCAGTCAACTTTACTTCCAGGTTGGATGATAAAGCCAGATTGATACCATGCAAGCCTTGCAAAATTTTCCTCATATATACCAAAAGATTCATCATCCATTTTCTTAAGCTCAGGGAAGTCCATTTACATATTCATTTGAAGAATATGAGGGAAGTAATTATTGAAAGAAATGTTCTTGAATTCATCCCATTCCCTAGATTCAATTTCATCATGGGGCCTTGTATTCTTAATTAGAGTCCACCACTTGTATGTTTCACCTTCTAAATGGTAAATAGCTGAAATATATTTTTCATGTTCTGAACAGCGAAGTATGGAAAATAACTTTTCAATGGTACCGATCCATTGGTCAGAGACAAGTGGATCAGAAGACCCACTGCATGAAGGTGGACGTTGCCTCATGAAGGACTCAATAGAATATTGTTCCCCTCTATGCTCATTTGGAAGTCCAGAATGATTCATATCTTGTGTATGTTTATAAATAAGATTCTTCACTCCATCTCCAATAACATTGGTTTTTTCAAGAGTAAAATCATTGAATTTTCCATTACATTGATCAACATGGTTCATTCGGGTTCCAGCCATCATCTAAAACCCAAAAAGAATAGCTTGAGAGAAAAAAATAATACAAGGAAAATAACCTAATAAATGAGGAGTACCTTCAATATCTAACAACTTTGGTTTAATTATATGATCATTACCTTGATTCTATGACTATAACCTATACTTATACTTATCCTTAGGGACATCCCAAGACATACCTTAGAAATATCTCTAGGGATTTCACTAATGTTTTCGCATCCTAGTTTCCAAAGGTTTACTAAACCTTTACTCTAATACCAACTGTAGAGACCAAAACCTTGACATATATGGACATTATATTACTTTTTTGGAATACTTAAAACATAAAAAAAATTGAAATCTAAGGATGGTAATATTTTAGTGTCTTTGGAAACATGGAACACAATCTTATAATCATGGTGAAAGATCTTCAACAGCTCCCATAAATAACTTTCCCTTTTGTTTTCTAACCAAAAACTATTCTTTATATACTGGGGAAAAGAAAAAATAAAAAGTGCGATCTAAAATGCTCAGTAAGGGTAAGAATAGAGAAAATAAAACAAACCATATACGTTTGAGCTTAAAAACATGAACATAATGTTTAAACATTAAAATCTTGAGTTGTGAAATAAATTTTGGAAGTACTTAAGGAAGAGATCACGAAGGAACATTAATCATGAGAAAATGGCATGGGAATAAAACATGTAGTTGTGGAAAACCATTAAGAACATGATTTGATTTCCATTTTAGCCAAGGCATTGCTTCCACGACCATCATAGTGTATAAAATCTTTTACTGAACCAGATTTACTTTCCATTCTAGCCCTGTATTACTGAACTGGATTTACATTTCATTCCAGCCATGTCTATCTCATAAGATATTAATCATTACCCAATGCATTGGATGGAGATATAGATACCACTCATCTCATATTTAAATCATTCTTACATGTGCCACAACACAATCATAAATCATGTATCATAACCAAAAGAATAAAATGGGTTTCATAATCATCATCCCATCTTAACATAATCCATATAGAACAAATGGATATCATTTCATCATAAGAGAAATCAATCCATGAAAATAATAGTGAAATTGTACTTGAAACATAATCATACTAAATATTGTCATCTTAGATGGGAAATTGTTTTGAATAAACACTTGTAATGAATTCTGGAGGAAAATGTCATTTCTTCTTCCAAATCATTTTCTTTTCTCAAAATGTCATGTGATTTTAAAAGAAAAGAATTTTGTTAAAAATAATAATGAAATATTTTAGAGGAATCTTCATTCAAATAAGGCATTATGAAACCGTAAAAATCAGTTCACACCATATAAGTTAAAAAACATTCTTCTCATACTTTTGTTGGAAAATTCAAAAAGCACATTATATGGTAAACAAAGGAAATATTCCTTCAATACAATGTCATAAAAGTCAAAAAAGGGTTAAAATGACTTTAAACATACATGGAAGAATAGTAAACATTTTATGAAAACATTTTTAGAATACATGGACGTGTATGATAAACATAACCCCAGTAAATAATTACGAATAAACAATCTCAGCTAAGAACAATATTGGAATAATTATCCCTTACCTTTTGTCTAATTTCTTATGTATGTTTCCGAGACACATGTATTGGTTTTAAACATATTATGAACTTTTAAAAGAACCATAATACTATTTATGATATCATATATTATTTCCTCACGAATTTATATTACCTGTGCATTTAATAATTCCACGTTAAAGCAGTGGTTTGGGTAAAATCGTATCATTTATCGCTTGAGTTTGGACTTGTTGTTCTTGATTTTATTACAACTTATATCATGATATAATTACTTCCAGAATGTAGAAAATGATTTATATATCATATATATTCAGGATATATATTTATATAATAGATAGATAAATGAAATGAAGTACGCCTTTTATGGAGACGGAAGACCGTATGTACGAATGAACACTATTTTCATTTCCTTATTGAATTGAATGGAAGTAGATGACAAATATAAATATAAATGTATATATATATATATCTAGTAGAATTATTATGTATTAAATTTCATCATTATTTATTATATATATACTTTATAATCATTCTGGAATGGTTACCATGGAGAATGAATCTCATCGCGACGTGGAGACGATAATCCGTACATACGCACAAGTGACGATATCATTCACATAATTGTTGAATGGTATTGGAATGGATTTTGTCAGAATTAGTATAATGTTATAATAATCATATATAGTTATTATTTACACCCTTATACCCATCCAAGTAAGGTGGTGGTGGAAAAACAGATTACACCACAGCGTGGAGATAGTATTCTGTACGTACGCACGCGCGGTGATATCATTTTCCGTAGGATGGATAGATGGTGAAATGGGGTTGTTTCATATTTATAATACAATTTCGGTATATTATTTATAATTATGTTATTAATTTATAATGAAAAAACTAAATAAGAAGAAGTATAAAAATAAAGAAACTTGAAAGAATCGGTAGAAGTGATTACCTCTTCTTCATCGTGCCTCCTCTAAACCTCCTTTTAGGGAACTAAAGTTGGTATTTGAAAAAGAAAAGAACATATATTATGTTTATATGGAAGTGGAGAAGTGAAATGGGCAGGTTTTGGACGAGGTTGAAGGCTCAAATTTATGTGAAGAGGAGGGGGAGGGGGTTCCCTTTTATAAGGGAGGAAAGGGGCACCTTTGGAAATCACAAAAATATTAATTTAATATAAATTAACACCCAACCTAAAACATATAAAATGACTCAAATCCGAATATTAGATGAGATAAGATTTTAATATAATCAAAAAAAAATATTTAGACATGTTGTTAACTTATTTTAAACCTTATCAACTTGATTTATCTTTATTTAATCTATTTAATTTTATTTTTGGTAATAAATTTATAAATTTTAAATTGTTATAAATAATTTTCTATGTGTTGTAAATTTCGCATAATTGGATACTTTATGACTTTTTAGACCATATAAATTTCAATTAATAATATTTAAATATATTTGTGATTTTTAAACAATTTTATAATATGTTATTTTTATAAAATAACAATAGTTTTAATTTTGAAACAATTAATATATTTGAATTTAAATAAAATCCAAATAGAGGATATATTCAAAGAAAAATGTTTAGTATATTCCTAACATGTCAAAGTAATCTAGAAATTTTTTGGAGGACATTAAATAGTTCATTTATTATTTATTTTAATATTTATAAAACCATTTATTTGATATTTCTCTTAATAAAACAATTACTACATCATTTTTTATAATCATTTAATATACTTATTAGTTGTATAAAAATTAATAATAAAATACTATGATGATGATAAATATAATATATTTCAAAATAGTACATTTAATCAAATTTATCTTCTTAAAATCACTACATGTAAATTTTTATATTTATTAAATTATGAAGGTGACAACTTTGAAATCATTTAAAATAAAATAATAATAGTGTCATAATCGCTTTTATAAAGCTCCAAATGGTCAACAATTTGACCATTGGATGGTTATGGTTTAGATATATACTAATAATAAGTTTTGGTCATGATTTTGGGACTTTTAATGGGCATTATTATTTTAATAATAACTATATTACTGATATTTCACTATGTAAATAATTTCTACATCATTAATGTATAAGATATTAAGGTAATTAAATATCTATTAAAAATTACAAATAAATTACCATAAAAAAGAAAAAAAAATTATATTTCAAATAATTATTTATAATCAAATTTATATTCTATATAACCTTATATTAAATATACATTAATTTTTAAATTTTGAGTGAGACATATTTCATATTCTTTAAAAAAAATAAATTAAAGTTCTTAATCACATCCAAGCGGTTTACAATGGATTCCATTTCGACCCAAATATTTCTTATGATGAAATATAATCATCCAATTATATTAAGACAATTTTTAGGGTAATTTTATAATATTATATTTACCCTTAATTAACAAATTTACCTTTAACTGCGGTAAATAAAATTAACCATAGTTACTATTCATAGTGCCCAAAAATAAAAAGTATCCTATTAAAATAATTTGGACCTACTGACTACAAATATGGATTCCATTTTTCCAAATTCAAATCACAGAAGTAGCAGAAATTAATTTAAAATTAATCCCATTGTTAAGAAAATGAGTTTTAAGAGTTAAAACATTACAAAAGATTGATATTATTTTACCTATGAATTCAATGTAAAATAAATGCTAATAAAATAAATTATATTAAATGGTAAAAATATATTCTATTTATACTTTAAAACCATCCAATATTATAATTTTACCATATACAATATTATGATGAAAAAGGTATTTTTTAATTAAAATATAGTGTGTTTTTTACTATTCATTAAAATATGAAAGTTATCAGAATAATATGAAAATTTTATCCTAAGTAAATTTTCATATCCTGATTCCAAAGAATAATTTTATTTTTTTCAAATTGAACTTATAAACATGTCAAAATCTAGATTTAAAGTGGGTGCGCCATCAAAAGGCGACAAAACTACATTTTTTGAAAAATACTTATTTTACGTGAAAAAAATATTTTGTTCTCATACCATGTTCTATAAAATGTTTAAGATGAATAATAATGTTATAAAATAAAAACTTTAGTTAATACTATTCATAACAGGTAGTTCATAGCAATATTATAACAATATATCGTTGATTAGTGAAACCCAGTATTGCGCACTACACACACTATCAAGGAAGGTCGTGATTACGTGTAATGCATGCCATGTCCGGGATGCATGTAGTGAAAGCTCCCTTTGGTGTTTCCTATAACATAATCCAAACTTATTTAATTTATACATTAAAAAAATATATACTTAATGTTGCATAGAATAATTTCTACAAAACGAACTTCAAATTGTGTGTAACACGAGCCAAGAATAGTGTTGTGTATACTGGAAGCTAATACGATGTTGTATATAGCACAAGATAATTATTGTGTAGTATACAACACAAGACATCATTGAAATAAAAAAAAATATTTTTCATAAAATCTCAGGGTGTTACAGAATCCATGTAGAATTTTCCAAATTTCTATCTCAATAATAACATATAACAATAAATGAAGTCGTAGTCGATTAAATAAAGGTTTTATAAATAAATAAAGAGTTAGACCAGTTCTAAAGAAACCAGGTATTTGAGTTCCTTAAAAGAAACTTAGACTATCTTGTTCTGGGAAGAAATGGGCATGTAGAAACAAACATGATGATCATGGAATAATCACTAGGATTAATGCTAGATGGGTAGATAAAGGTTACAACAAAGATGAATGCATAGATTATGAGGAGACCATGAGACTAATATGTAGTCTAGTTTCTATTTTGATTATTTTATACTATGCATCCCATATGAGTTTCAAGTGATATCATATATTTTAAAAATATTTTCTTAATTTTTTATAGAGGAAGTTTATTCCGAACATCCACTGGGTTATGAAAATCACCATTATCCAAATTTATTTTTAAAACCTACCATAATACATTGTATCCTTATATATTCACTTAGATATTGTTATGAATTTTTAATGTGTTTTAATTTATCAAATGTATTTTTAATATCAGTGTAAAATACCCTATTTTCATTAAAAATTAATCTTCAAATATCTTGTATGTTAATTATATGTTAATGAAGTTATTTTTGGTTAAATAAATAAAAATTTAGGCTTTGAGTATAAACAAACCCATGAAAAAATAATTTGAAATAAGCATGATGGGAAGGTGGTGGGTTAATTTTTTTTATAGTTTTTTAGATTTATAAAAAAGAATTTGTGAATGTTATAAATCATAGTATATAAATTCTTGGATTACATATAATTTTTTACTCAAAATAGGTAAAGTACATGAAACTCTTATGAGTTTAATGAAAATATTGACTTGTATGACACACGAAACTAGTTGAAAACAACCTATAGAGGTGAATAATTTGGATCAAGTATATTTTAATACTAGTAGAATATAGATTATATTATGTGTATTCTTATGTACTAGATTTAATTTTTATCCCTGGGAATATAATTTTAATGGTGCAAAAAAATTATGATATTTAAAAGGAACAATTTCTCTTCCCTATTTTTTTAAAAAATCTTATTTTAATATAAATTCATTTTCTAATGCTGAAATTCGTAGTTGCAGACTAGGTATGAAGAATACACGAGGAACCAACTAGTTTCTATATAAATACATGTTATCCATATCTTGTAAGAAAAAAATCCATTTCATTATCAAATATGGACGTATAATATATAGATATCAGTAATTTTTGTGCAGAAGTGTTAGGTATAAAATGAACCTTAATAGATTTTGAATTAAATTATAATTAAGAAATATTAAAATATAACAATACTAGTGATATGAAATTCTCAAATAATCTATTAAATTATTGTTGAATAAATCATATAGATCTCATAAATGTTTTCTTGAGAGATCATCCACAGAATTGTGATTTTACACTTGAATTAATCTCATGTGATAATCCATTATTAGTTAATTTTTATTATGCCACTTTGGCATGAACACATAAATTTTATTAAAATTTTCTTTAGGTTAGTTAAATTTAAATAATGTTAATCTTATATAATTCAATTAAATTCTAATTTCTATATTGACTTCATAATTTTTTATATTAATGTTTTATAAAAAAATAATTTTTTTTATTTTGATTAATTTTTTGAATTAATTTAGAAACGATCTTTGAAAACCATTTTTGTTATATAATATATTTATTTTATGTCAAAAGTAACACTAAAATACTAAATTAGGCACACAACATTTTTACCGATTACATAAAATATTAAATGGGAAATTCTAAGAGGGGAGATGATGTATTTTATAGTTCCTATAAGAAAGCTATGTCATGAATTACACCTCATAGAGTTCTAACTAGAAAATCTATGTATTTGGCTTCGCTAAAGGGTAACAAGATACTATAAAATAAATTCCTTCTATTTTAAGGTAGATAGATCATTTTTTATGAAAATAATTTTAGATTCGTATTTTAAGAAAATGTTAATGAGTTCACAAGGAATTCGAAGTTCTAGTCTGCTAAACTAGTGGACACTCTATCCTTGAATTATAATGATAATGATGTGGTTGGTTTTTAGTATAAATGACCAAAATATTTTATTTCCCCCTTGATTGGGAGTTCAGAGTTAGCTAAAATCTAGTTGGTAGGAGTACAATGGTGACAAATGAGGTTAATAGGTTATTTTTTTCATCCTATTATTTTGTAAATAAATATATAATTCTTTTTGAGACTAAATTTAATGTTCATTTACTGCATGTTTAGACTGGGATTACCCAAAGAGATTGAAAAATGGAGGTGTTTTTTCAGGATATTTTTCTTATATATATCTTGTTCAATAGTAAAAAGATGAATCTTTCATGATATATGAAGTGGTTTATGAATCATTTTTATAAGGGGCAAGAATTGATAAATAATTACCCTTATGGAGGGATCATCTCTCTAATGTTAATAAAGAAAGAGGTGGATCTTAATTAGGTAGGTAATGTAATGTTCCAAAAAATGAATACACCTTTATTCATTATATTGAAGTCTAATGGATACTAATAGGATACTTCTAAAGAATCCGTATGACCTATTGGATAAGAATATGTAGCTTAAATGGATACATTTCAAACCTCACAGCCTTGGGATTCAGCACCCATTGAGATGATGATTTCTAGGGAGTTTCAAGAGTCATTAGTTTCCAGATTATAAGATTGGTGTCCAGAGGTCATACCTTCTATAATAGAGCTAATCAAGAGCTAATAAATATATTTTATTAAACCTACTAAATCTGTTCATCTTGTGAGACTGCTGAAGTTGTTTTATAGGAAAGGATATTTAAAACTCTAATAAGTTTACCAGTTGTGATGGGAAAAGGAGATCCGAAAGTGGATCACCTTGAAGATGATCCAATTCCTCTTTTATCTCCGACTCATGACTAAGACAAAACAAGATATGTGATTATGGTTGCTGACGATCATTCACATACTCCAACCCATATTCTATCACCTCCTTAAATTCATGATGATGCACATTTTATGAGTACAATCTATGATAATTTTGATTTGTAGTCATTTACGTCTACAATCATGATTGAAGCTCGATAATATTACAAGATACTATAATAATTTAAATAATTGATAATAATATATATTATTTATATTATACTACACAATTAGATTTTTTTGCAAATATGATTTAGAATATCTATTTCGAATCATTGAAACCAAAATTTATCCTATAAAAAATAAACTCCCAGGGTCTGTTGTGCAACTTGTTTCTTCTGGGGTATGTGATAAGTATGTGGAAGGAAAAAAATATTAAGAGGTCAAACTTATAGAAGTACGTGATACCTAATTCGAGCTAAATGAAGTTTGATTAGTTGTTTCATATCAATGGGAAATGATTCAGAATATTGATATGATTAAATATAATATGTATGAGGGTATTGTTGATGAGAATTAGAGTTTCTGGGTTAAGATTAAGGACATGTTATATAATTTTATGAGTATAGTGGTAAGTTGGTTTCAGTTTACCAAGAGGTTCCAACCCTATATCTCAGCCATATTTTCACCTTTAGTGGGATCTAACTTTCGATCTCACATTCATCATATATCTTCAGAATTGTATAAACCATATTCCAATATTTAATCACATAAATGTGATATGTTTACAACAGTGTTCATGAAAAATTTCAAGACAAATATTTTAGGTGACTTCAAGGAAAGAAATACGTAGATATAAGGCTTGGTGTTGGAGTTGAAATATATTTGAATGACACGGTTGAATATCATGAAGAACCAGTTAGGGGAATGATGAAATATATCTTGATATTTTCTCAGGATGTGAAATATCTGATTTCTAGGTCAATTGGTGCAGTAACCAAAAAATATCAGTACTTTATAAAAATTCTAGTAAATATTTATATGAAAGTTTAAGGTTTGTACTCTAACTCTTCATAAGAAGATTCTAGTTTCTCAATGTCTACGGCTATTCACAGTGTTCCAGTTTTTCATATTTTGAGATAGCTTTTTGTTTAGAAGCATATCATGATTGTACATTTGGTGAAACCAGTTTCTACTACCCCTAGAGTAACTTCTACCATTTTACTTAATTATGTAGATAATAATACTAGTACCTTAGTTCCTCCACCCATTTCCAGTGTTCTTGAGTTATCTCATGTTCTAGTAGTGTAGATAGAAATTATTAAAAAAGATGAAGAGTGATATGAATGGCAGACTAACCATTATACAAGGATCCATCGACCAGACTCTAAATAAATTTTTTAGTGATTCTAGATAATTCATCAAGTTCTCATCCTACACGCATGTTTATTGATCGACATAGTATTTTATTTTAATGGATTTATCCATTCAAATAAATTATAAGAAATAATTTAGAAATAATTTCCCAAATACATCGATATCCATATACATCTATTTTGGTGTGATGGAATTCCAACATCGTTAATAGGATTTACATGTATACAGATGGTCAATTTTATATATGAGGTAGAAGAGGTCTCAAACCAAATCCTCTATACACCATTCAAGGTACCAAATATATATTTGATAGTTTTTAGGATCCCAACCTCAGTTCTAGAATACATAAAATCCTGATGGAATATACCATAGTAGATGAGCGATCTTGGGAAGAGGATTCACCATATGAACTAGAAAAGAAGTTCACTACTGGAAATGGAGGATATACCGACGGTTCTAAACCATTGGTATATGCTGGAAAACAGTTGGTATATTCAATACCAACGGTTTTCCAAACCATAGGGAAGTAAGGTGTGGGGAAAGATCTATACCAACGGTTTGAAGTAAACCATTGGTATAGCCCACTCTATGTCTTGATTTGCCAACAGTTCTTATTGAACCGTTGGTATAGGTTTACCCAACAGTTTAAAACCGTTTGGAATTCTATGATTTTGATATTATACCAACGGTTTACAACCGTTGGTATAGTTTTTTTCCAAACGGTTTCAATGAAACTGTTGGAACATGTTCAAAAGAAATACTATACCATCGGTTACAAACCGTTGGTATAATTCTCCTCAAAGTATACCAACGGTTGTAAACCGTTGGTATTGTTTATTTCTAGAATTGTTGCACAACAGCCCCTCCTGTGCATACACCTGCATACAAAAGAGCACTTAAAACAGTGAAAAATTAAAACAACCAAAAAAGACAACCTCTTTGATTAGAGACATGGTGAATATTTCCCCAGTTTAATCTTCATATGACAACAATCATCTAGTATAGTTGAATAAGAGTTTCAATAACTCAAATATTATTTACACCATTTCAATCTTCATATGACAACCACTTTTCTAAAATATTGTGAAGAGGTATTTTCTTAGGAGTGTCATCACTTTTGACTCCATAAGTGCCACACCGGGCCTTTTATTGAGGCGAGGTTGACTGGTAGACGTCACATATGATCCATGAATCACTTTCCTAAAGTTTCAACACAATCAGAATCCGTTTGATCGGTTTGGCGTATGTACATAAAATATTTTCCATTTTGAACAAAAGAGAGGCAGTTTGGGTGGTCCCGGCCCCACGGTGACTCCAATTTAGGCGGGGTTGACTCATACACATCACATATGACCCATGGATAGTTTTCATAAAGTTTCAACAGAATCAGAAGGCATTTGGTCTATTTCCCGTATGTCAGTTGTTGATATCACTTACAATTTAGTCCATTTTAACAAAAGAGAGACAGTTTGAGTGGTCCCGACCACACCGCGGCTCAGATTGATGCGGAGTTGAATCTTACACGTCAAATATGACCCATGTATCTTTTTCCTAAAGTTTCAATAGAATCCGATGGCGTTTGGTTGGTTTGGAATATGTTAGTTTTTGTTTTAACTTAAAATTAAGTCCATTTTAAACAAAAGAGAGACACTTTGAGTGGTGACGGCCACACTGGGCCTTGTATTGAGGTAGGGTTGACTCGTACATGTCACTTATTATCCATGGATTGTTTTCCTAAAGTTTCAACACAATCAGAATCCGTTTGATCGGTTTGGCATAAGTACATAAAATATTGTCCATTTTAAACATAAGAGAGACAATTTGGGTGGTGTCGGCCACACCGCGCCTCGAATTATGGTGGAATTGACTCATAAAAATCGCAAATGACCCATGGATTGTTTTAATAATGTGTCAATAGAATCCGAAGGCGTTTGGTTGATTTCCCGTATGACAGTTGTTGATTTCATTTACAATTTAGTCCATTTTCAACAAAAGAGAGACTATTTGAGTGGTCCCAGCCACACCGCGGCTCGGATTGAGGCGGAGTTGACTCGTACATGTCACATATGACCCATGGATCGTTTTCCTGAAGTTTCAACAGAATCCGAAGGTGTTTGGTCGGTTTGGATTATGTCAGTTGTTGTTTTCACTAAAAATTAAGTTCATTTTAAACAAAAGAGAGGCACTTTGAGTGGTGTCGGCCACACCGTGCTTCGGATTGAGGCGGGGTTGACTCGTACACGTCAAATATAATCCATGGATCATTTTCCTAATGTTTCAACATAATTAGAATCCGTTTGATCAGTTTAGCATATGTACATAAAATATTGTCCATTTTGAACAAAAGAGAGGTAGTTTGTGTGGTCCCTGCCACACGGTGCCTTGGATTGAGGCGAGTTTGACTCGTACACATCACATATGACCCATGTATTGTTTTCCTAAAGTTTCAACAGAATATGAAGGTGTTTGGTAGGTTTTTCGTATGTCATTTGTTGATATCACTTACAATTTAGTCCATCTTGAACAAAAGAGTGATAGTTTGAGTGGTCCCGGCCACACCGCAGCTCAGATTGAGGCGGCGTTGACTCGTACACATCAAATATGACCCATGTATTGTTTTAAGAATGTTTCAACAGAATCCGAAGGCATTTGGTTGGTTTGGCGTATGTCAGTTGTTGTTTTCACTTAAAATTAAGTCCATTTTAAACAAAAAAGAGGCACATTGAGTGGTGTCGGCCACTCTGGGCCTCCAATTTAGGCGGGGTTGACTCGTACACATCACATATGACCCATGGATCGTTTTACTAAAGTTTAAATAGAATCCGTAGGCGTCTGGTTGGTTTCCATATGTCAGTTGTTGTTTTCACTTAAAATTAAGTACATTTTTAAAAAAAAGAGGCACTTTGAGTGGTGTTGGCCACACCGGGCCTCATATTGAGGTGGGGTTAACTCGTAAACGTCACATATGAGCCAATGATCATTCTCCTAGAGTTTCAACACAATACGAATCTGTTTGATCGGTTTGGCCTATGTACGTAAAATATTGTCCATTTGGAACAAAAGAGAGGCAGTTTGGGTGGTCCTGTCCCCACGGTGCCTCAGATTGAGGCACGGTTGACTTGTACACATCAAATATGACCCATGGATTATTTTCCTAACGTTTCAACAGAATCCTAAGCGTTTGGGAGATTTCCTGTACGTTAGTTGTTGATTTCACTTGCAATTTAGTCCATTTTGAACAAAAGAGAGATAGATTGAGTGGTCCCGGTCACACCACAACTCGGATTGATGCGGAGTTGACTAGTACACATCACATATGACCCATGGATCATTTTACTAAATTTTCAATAGAATCAGAAGTCGTTTGGTTGGTTTGGAGTATGTCAGTTGTTGTTTTCATTTACAATTTAGTCCATTTTCAACAAAAGAGAGACAATTTTAGTGGTCCCTGCCACACCGTGGCTCGAATTGAGGAAAGGTTGACTCTAACATGTCACATCTGACCCATGGACCGTTTTCCTAAAGTTTCAATAGAATATTAAGGCGTTTGGTTGGTTTGACGTATGTCAGTTGTTGTTTTACTTAAAATTAAGTCCATTTTAAACAAAAGAGAGCCACTTTGAGTGGTGTCGGCCACACCAGGCCTCAGATTGAGGCGGGAATGACTCCTACACGTCACATATGAAAAATGGATCATTTTACTAAAGTTTCAAAACAATCAGAATTCGTTTGATTGGTTTGGCGTATATACGTAAAATATTGTCCATTTTGAACAAAAGAGAGGAATTTTGGGTGGTTCTGTCCACACGGAGCCTCATATTGAGGTGGGGTTGACTCATACACATAACATATGACCAATGAATCGTTCTCCTAATGTTTCAACAGAATCCAAAGGCGTTTGGTATGTTTCTCTTATGTCAGTTGTTGATTTCACTTACAATTTAGTCCATTTTGAACAAAAGAGAGACAGTTTGAGTGGTCTTGGCCACACCACGACTCAGATTGAGGCAGGGTTGACTCGTACAGGTTACATTTGACTAATGGATCGTTTAACTTATGTTTCAATATAATTCTAATGTGTTTGGTCGGTTTGGAGTATGTCGGTTGTTGTTTTCACTTAAATTTAAGTCCATTTTTGACAAATAGAGGCACTTTGAGTGGTTTCGGCCACACTGGGCCTCAGATTGATGCGGGGTTGACTCTTACTCATCACATATGAGTCATGGTTTTTTGTTCAAAAGTATCAATACAATCCGAATCCGTTTGATCGGTTTGACGTATGTACGTAAAATATTGTCCATTTTAAACATAAGAGAGATAGTTTGGGTGGTGTTGGCCACGCCGCTCCTCGGATTGAGGCGGGATTGACTCTTACACATGACATATTACCCATGGATCGTTTTTCTAAAGTTTCAATAGATTTGGAACGCATTTGGTCAGTTTCCCGTATAACAGTTGTTGTTTTCACTTAAAATTTAGTCCATTTTCAACAAAAGACTAGCAATTTGGGTGGTCTCGGCCCCACAGTGCCTCATATTGAGGTGGTATTTAGTCATACACATCACATATGACCCATGGATCGTTTTCCTAAAGTTTCAAGAGAATCCGTAGGCGATTGGTCAGTTTTCCGTATGACAGTTGTTGTTTTCTCTTAAAATTAAGTACATTTTAAAAAAAAGAGGCACTTTGAGTGGTGTTGGCCACAATGGGCCTCGTATTGAGGCGGGGATAACTCATACACAACACATTTGACTCATGTATTGTTTTATTTAAGTTTCAATATAATCCAAATGCGTTTGGTCGGTTTGTTGTATGTCAGTTGTTGATTTCACATAAAATTAAGTCCATTTTTAACAAAAAAGAGGCACTTTGAGTGGTATCGGCCACACCGGGCCTCAAATTGAGGCAAGTTTGACTCATACACATCACATATGAGTCCTGGATCGTTGTGAAAAAGTATCAACACAATCAGAATCCATTTGACTTGTTTGGCGTATGTACGTAAAATATTGTCTATTTTAAACAAAAGAGGGACAGTTTGGGTGGTTCCGGCCACACTGTGACTTGGATTGAGGCGGGGTTGACTCGTACATGTCACATATGACCCATGTATCATTTTCCTAAAGTTTAAACAGATTTGGAATGCATTTGGTTGGTTTTCCGTATATCAGTTGTTATTTTCACTTAAAATTAAAGTCATTTTGAACAAGAAAGATACATTTTGAATGGTACGGTCCACATCGCGCCTTGGATTGAGGTGGCGTTGACTCATAAATGTCACATATTACCCATGGATCGTTTTCCTATAGTATCAATAGAATCCGAATGCGTTTGGTCGGTTTACCGTATGTCAGTTTTTGATTTCACTTAAAATTAAGTCCATTTTTAACAAAATAGAGGCATTTTGAGTGGTGTCGGCCACACTGAACCGTGTATTGAGGCGGAGTTGATTCATAAATGTCAAATTTGACTCAGAGATCATTTTCCTTAAGTTTAAATAGAATACGAATGCGTTTGGTCAGTTTTACTTATGTTAGTTGTTGATTTCACTTAAAATTAAGTCTATTTTTAACAAAACAGAGGCACTTTGAGTGGTATCGGCCACATCAGGTCTCTAATTGTGGTGGGTTTGACTCGTACACGTCACATATGAGTCATGGATCATTGTTAAAAAGTATCAACAAAATAAAAAGTTGTTTTATTGGATTGGTGTATGTACGTAAAATATTGTCCATTTTAAACAAAATACATACACTTGGTGTGATACCGGCCACAACGCACATCGGATTGAGGCATAGTTGACTTTTTCATGTCACATATGACCCATGGATCGTTTTAATAAAGTTTCAACACAATCCGAAGGTGTTTGGTTGGTTTCCCATATGACAATTGTTGATTTCACTTAAAAATAAGTCAATTTTGAACAAAAGAGAGGCAGTTTGAGTGATCCTAGCCACACCGTGCCTTTTATTGAGGAGAGGTTGACTTATACACGTCAAATTTGACCCATAGACTGTTTACCTTATGTTTCAATAGAATCCGAATGCATTTGGTCGGAGGATGAAGGTCTAGTCGGGTACGCGGAGATGCTCGTCTACCTCTGGTACGAGCCTCCCTGGTACCATCTGCCAAAGAATTGAATTAATGGAATAATGAAAAGTGCACATACTTATGTACCTGTAAAATCTACACATAGATAACACATAGCCGCATCATGTTAAAAAAAATAACACCAAGGATCAGACAAAATAGAAGCAGTCAAGCAGAGTAATGACAAGTGCACATACAGATCAGAAGCAGCTAAACAATTGTTGCATACATGCCATGTTTATTTCCTAAAACAGAGTAAAAAAATCAAAATAATGAAACTCTATAATATGGGTTGCCTCCCAGGAAGCGCTATGTTTTACGTCTTCAGCCAGATGGATGGACACTGGTCAATCATCTTGGTCCATCAACTCAGAACTCCTCTGCCTCTTACAAGAACTGGTGGCTGTGTCATCAAGCTCACATGGATGCTTAGTGGGATTGGTCACTTCAGGAGAGTAGAGGGAGTGAATATGGTGTGGAAGTAAGAGAATATGGCACTCGTCATCATCCAGACACTGAGTGGGATTGATCACTTCAGAAGCATAGTGGGCATGAATCTGGAGTGGAAGTAAGAGAATCTGGCGCTCGTCATAAGTCAGACGCTGAGTCACCCCCCGTGAGAGGTCAGATGGAGACGGGATGTGCACATTGATGATCATGGAAGAGACAGACAAGCTATACATTTTTTGTTAAGCTGCATCCACAAATAGATTCATTTTTATATATTAGATCCTTTATAAATGTTTGTCCCATTTTTACAAACAATTAATGTCTGAAAATTGTGAAAAATAACTTATCGGATATATAAAAATGGATTTACTCATGGACATGATGCATCATATCTCAAATATTCATCATTGGATCCCAATTTTAAATTTTAATCCATTATCAAATGTATTATATCAATTTATTTTTATTTGTATCTTTAAGGTTGAACACTTTTTGTAAAATCTAGACAAGGGAGGATAGACTAGTGACTTGGAATACAATTGGATGTTATGTGGTGAAAACTACATTATAAGCATTGTTTAGGATATTATTGAGGTGGTTTGAGGAGAAATCTATCTTTTTAGAGAAAATATAGCATGTCCATGTTTGGTGGTCAATGTTTTGAAGTGGGGGGTATTTGGTGGTTGAGGAGGGGGTGGGGGGATGTCCAAGGTCTAGGAGGAGGGGTGGGGGGTTGTCCAGGGTCTAGGAAGGGGGGAGGGGGGCTTTCCAGGGTCAAGGAGAAGGGGAGAAGGGGCTGTCCATTGTCCAGGAAGGAGGGGGGGTTGTCCAGGGTCCATCGAGGAGGGGGCTATCCAGGGTCCAGGGTGAAGGGTGGGGGGCTTCCTAGGGTCCAGGAAGGAGGGGGGACTATACAAGGTTATGGGAGGAGGGTGGAGTGGGGTTGTCCAGGGTCCAGGAGGGGGGATGTCCAAGTTTCAGGAAAGAGGGGGGCCAGGCTATCCAAGTTCCAGGAGGTGGGACTGTCCAGGGTCCAAGAGGGGGGTGTCTAGGGTCCATGAGGAGTGGGGGCTCTGTTAAAGTGAGGAAATCCCCAAATAATTCATTGGAAATTAACTAATCTTAATCCAAAAAACATCACAATTCCAATCCATCACCCAACCAACATCCAATTCATCCTCAATATCACTAACCTTTGCATTCCATATACAACACAACCTAGTTTATACCAAATTAAAACAGAAAACAAAAATAATAGATGGAAAACATTAAAACTAAGGTAGTACTTAAATATTTAGAGTGTAGAACTAATTTTTTATTTATTTAATATGGATATATGAGTGGAATGAGTTTCTGAGTACTTGTATTGAGAGATCCGAGATGTTTAGGTCAAATCAAAATAGAAAATAAAAAAATAGATAAAGAACATTATAACTTACAGATTTGAAGTATAGAACAGAAAAATTGTTTGATTGAATGGGATGTATGGAGTCTTGGAGACTGGGTAACGAGAGTGGGTCGAGAGAGCTTCAGTTTTGGGCTGCAGTCGAGTAGAGGGGGACTGCAATCGAGCGAAGGGGCTACTGGATTTAGGGGAAAACTTTCCCAACGGTTTTTAAAAACCGTTGGGAATGTATGTTTACCTAAGGCCTATAACAACAGTTTACACAAACCGTTGGTATAGATTCCAACATATACCAATGGTTTGTGTATAACTGTTGGTAAAAGTCTCTTAATGGATCCCTATACCAACGGTTTTATAAACCATTGGTAAAAATATTCATAAAATCATCTATGACAATGATTTTCTTAAAACCGTTGGTATACATAACCATTCCCAATGGTTTGATAAACTGTTGGGATATAAGCGTTGGTAAAAATGGGATTTCTAGTAGTGGTTGGATATTTAACCTGTACGATCTAATGATTTTGGTATTTCATTAGGTAATATTAAATGAGTTAAAAATATTAATACTTTGGATGCAAGAGATAAATCACAAGTTGGGTCTATAGATTGTGATATTAAAAATATTTGGAAATCTGTGATTTAACTTGTGATAGATGGTCCTTTTATCTCTCTTAACTCTAACATTAATTATTCATCCACCCAAAAGTATATCTTATCAAAATCCTGTCCATGATCCAAATTATTTTAACTAGTGTGTTGTATATGTAATTTTTTTAGTGTTGAAAAAATGTTATTTTTGTATCAATGGTTATCATTAATAAAATTATTATCCTTCCATTTCTTAATTATTTCGCAGATATTATTTTAATTTAGTGCGTTTCTTAGATATTGTTTTTCTTAATTATTTATTCCTTTATTAAAAATTCCATTATTGTTTTACAAAATTAAAATTCTTTCCTTGTTCCCATTTAGTTTCTGCACTGTATCTAATCAGTTCATATCACTAAGAGCTAAATTTAATGTATTTTTACTCATAATAACATTTATTTTTAATGATAGAAATAGGGAATATGTTTAATAAATGGGGGAGGGGCTATTTTGTAAATATAAATATAATTTTCTAATAATGGGGGAGAATAATAGGATAACAAAATATTCTAAAATAATTATCCATATTATTTAGTTATATGAAAAATTTAGAAAAAAAATCTCAAGTTTATTTTTTAATGACTTATAGGTTTTGTGATCATCAAAAAGAGAAAGATTGTTGGACTACCAATATTTTCCCAACATATCCCATGTATATAAGGTTTTATGATTGGAAATACCCTTTATATGTTATTGTTGTTTCATTCTTTTGTTATTTCATAAGGATTTTAAAGAACCTTTCTAGAACTTTAAGTTAATATATACAAAATTTAATATTTTCAGAACAATTTCCTATTTATGAAAATTGGATATGAAAGGAGTTAAAATACATTTATGAGATGTCTCTGTGAAAAAATACTTTATTTTTATGAAAGAAATACATAAAATGGGTATGTCCAAAAATCATCTACATAAAAATTGCTGACATTGATGAATTTACAATATTGATAAATCCCCTATACAAGTCATCCAATACATCAATAAAATGATAAAATGAGACAAATAAATAATGAATAAATGGGTCATTTGATTTATATGAATTTAAATTAATGGAATTTTTATACATTGGGATATAGAATTAGCTGTGTTGTTATGAATCCATCTATTTATCATTATAGGTTTTCATTTAGTGGAAATTAATTCTCTTGGGAATAAATTAATTATTAGATTATATATTTACAGAAAAATTGACCATAAGAAGTTTAAATTAATTGAGAAATGTAGATATTATTTGGATAGTTTAGTAGTTAGTACTATTAGTGATGTATTTCCAAGAAAATAAAATATGGAATTTAATTCCAAGATCAGATTTTATTAATCTAATTTTTTATGATTAAAATAAATATTTTTAGGAATATTCAAGAAGTTTAAATAAGATAATATTAAAATCAATAGAAACACCTGTACTATTAACTAAACCACCCCTCAATGATCTCCATGATTTGGTCTGTTTTTAAATAAATTGAAAATGTAGGTTCTTGTGCTACTACTTTCCTTATATAATCCATGCTGATGTTTTTTTTGAAGACTCTTATCGAGATTTTTTTTAATTTTTATCATCTCTAGTTGAGACTTATTATCATATGTTACTTTTACCTTATAATTGTGAACATCATTTTTAAAATATTTTCTTATTCTTTATTTTTTATTCAATGTTCACGATGAAATATCCCTGAAGGATTGTATTTATAAACTACTATTAGAGCCTAGTAAAATTATCCTAGTATTATTCCATGTGTAAGATACTTTAATTCATTCACGCTGTCCCTTTGAAAATAAGTCGTAGTCCTCAACTGGAGGATTGGTCTTATTTAAATCCCCATGCTCTAATAGATGAGAATTGTAGGGCTGGAATAGAATATTTCAGTGTTCCAGAACTATATAAATCCATTATGTCATATCTATTTGCATTGAAATATTATTTATTTTGGGTGCATGTATTAAAAAAAGATAAAAAATAAGGATATTTTAAAGAGGGATGTATTCTAAACCACTAATTTTTCATGATGTAAGAACCTGGTTCTTATTCTTGAGGTGTGGGGTTCTTCCTTTCTCTTTTTCTTCAGTGTTCTTGAGAAAATAAGGAAAATGTAGAAAAATCACACTTTTGTGGGTACATGCCGGGTACTTTTCCACATACTTTGTACTTAGGCCGTGTGGGATGAGTACACTGGGTGTGTATCCAGGATGGCGATGAAAGGTTTAAAAACTTACTACACGCCGTTTAGTGGGTATGTACATGCCACGTAGACAGTCAGCAAGAAAATAGTAAGGTGGTGGAAGCTAAGCGACAGTACACGCCGTGTAATCAGGAATGCAAGCCGTGTAATCATGTCGACAGATGAACAATGCCACGGTAGAAATAACCCACCGTAGGAATAGTTAAAAATAGAAAGGTCACACCGGGTACTCAATAGTACATGCTGTGTAGTCTTTTTTTCTCTTAAAATGGGCAGTAGCCTCTTATGTTCATAGATAAGGATTAGAACCGGAGGATAGCATGGGAGAGACTTCTGAACTTTTGAGGACCTCCCGACCGCACACTGGGAACACGTTTTCCGCACCGTCGATCTCCTTGGAACTGCATGGGTGAGTTCTTCCTCCCCCTTGTGTAGTTCCTTCCAATTATTCCCCTAGGGGAAGTTATTTAGGATTGAACATGTTGCTTTTTTTTCTATATCTACGTCATTCTTGGGCATTTCGGGAGGCATCATTCACGTATACCGATCAGGGGCGATCGAGGTAGGTGGTTTGGTGTTTAAATTCCAACTTTTTTGTGTTTTGTGTACTGTTGTGATAAGAACCCATGTTCGGGGTGTCATATGGCTGAGGTCGTGGCTTTTTAGATACTTGGAATTTCATAGATGATTTATTTTAATTGTAAAACTACTGTTTGGAATGAATGCTTGGATCCAGGACCTCCCGGGGGGTGTGTTCCTTTGTTGAGCCATTTGGCAGGATACCCAAGGGTATGCCATTGTAATAATAATTATTTAATTGATCTGAGAAGAAATATTTATGAATTTCTTGTTTATATGTTGGGCATGACCCGATTACTTGTTTAGCATAAGGGCAGTGTTCTGATGGCCTGAGGGTAGTGCTCTATCAGCCTGAGGGTAAATTATTCCATCCCTATGGGTAGTAGATTCTATTCCTAAGGGCGACACTTAGTACACCTGAGGGAAATATCTGTTATTCCTGTGGGTAATTACCTTCGGGTTCGATTCCAATTACCTGAGGGTAAGGGTTTCGTGTGAAAGGACACTGACTGTTTACATACAAAATTCACTGTGGAGATTTCCTTATACTGAATGATAAATGAATATTAAATGGAAATATAACTAGTAAAGCTAGTAACTTTTGAGTACTTCTTAGTTGTTGCATATTACTATTGCACACAATGTTTCACATTTACACTGACAGATGGGAACGAGCCTTTGGTGGGTGCCTACTGGGATTTATTGATCACACCCTGTTTGGATCATTTCTTCGGCCCAAAAATACAATGTTGCTACAGGTGTGGATAAGGGAAAGGGTCCCTATATAGGTTCATGATTGTTTTAGTGGAGTAGGAGAGAATGGGACCGAGCATTGGCTTGCGATGCTGCTGAGTTCCTGTTACTCTATTTTTTTTGTTTTACTGTACATTGTACTTGAGCTATTTTGAATTGTACTGTATTGTTGTGTAACATGTTCTGGCTATTTTCCTAGAACTAGATACATGTTTCATCATTATCTATATAACTTTTGGTTATCTTCTACTGCAGTTGTTCATTTTAAATGTGTATGGTTTATTGATTCCACAGTTGTTGTATGCTATTTATCTTTTCCGAAGCACTACACTTTGAAAAATGAGGGCATAGTTTCCCCACTATCAGATGTGTGCCCTCACTGCTAGTCGATAACCTCTGGTGTTTGGGGAAAAGCATTTGAGGTTTTCTGACCAACCGAGTCTGGGGCACCCGCTGAGTAGCTTTCGGTACCGGGATGTTACAAAGTGGTATCAGAGGCAGGTTTCTTTTCGTTGACTTAATATTTGGATCCTTAGTCAGGGATAAGAAAAAAACGGTAATTGGTAATAAGTTGTACCTGGGTTTAGCTAACCAGTGTAGAGGGAAAATCTAGTCTACCTCGCGTGTTACAATTTTACTGATTTTGAAATTTTTTTTGTTGATTTTATTTTCACCGTTGTGTGACCCATTTGTGATTGTGATGTTAATATTTTATCTATGGGTTCTATTTGGTTGGAAACCTATTGAGATGAGGGTATTCCATCTCATGCATCATTTAGGCACATGCTAGAAATCACATTCCATGCATAGTTCCATGCCATGTAGGCACATTAGAAATTTCACGTTGTTGTGATAGTTGTTGTCCTAGAAAAGCATGCTGCTGTGATAGTTTCTTTAATAAATACCAACTATGTGATAGGGTATTTTTGTGAGATCTTGTTGATAGGATAGACACAAAACATTGGTTTTTGGGGAGTATGGGCCCTCAATGACCTGAATTTGTTAGATCATTGAATTTTTCTACTTCTGTATAACATGTATAAGATGCCAAACTTTGATTCGCGGTGAGTTTGCTCCCTCAAGGATCGAAATATGGAACTTTGGTGTTGTTTTTCAGTATTTACTGGGTTCCGGAGTAGTTTCAGAGGCTTACTGTCTGGAAAACCCAAGATAGATTCTGTGTAGTTCCTCAGACACACGCCATGTGTTCTTTTGTTCAAGAAGAAATGAAAACTTTTTGAGTACTCTCTGTGTACCCTCAGTAAATGTCGTGTAGTCTCTTCTCATGTCATAGACCGTGTGGGCAGGGACACGGGGTAGGGAAGGGCTTGGGAAAAATAGGCCGTGTACCTGATGTACACACTATGTAGTGTTGACCCGGAGTCCGCCCGTGTAACTAACAACAAGGATGGAGGAGACCTTGAGACATTCACGACGTGCCCACCTTGGAACACGCCGTGTACTTTGACCTGGGGACCCGACTGTTCAGCTAAAAAACACAGGTTGATGTTACCTCCTCTTGAACACGCCGGGTACCTGAGGGACACGCCGTGTAGTCCTTTCCAGTGGGAGACCGTGTGGACTTAGCCGTATGGCTGGGGAAACGGGGTGGTGTACATGCCGTGTGCAGGTTTAACACTCCGTGTAGTATTAGCCGAGTAGTGGTCTATGTCACAAACGATACAGGTAGTTGGAATTTAAAACATACAAGCCATGTAGATGTTATACACTCTATGTAGTCTTGTTTAGAAGAGAGTCGTGTGGCTAAGTCGTGTAGATGGACCCAGGCCGGAGAAGAAGGGCCAGGTACACGCCGCGTAGTTAATATACACACCATGTAGTCTTGTTTTTCAAATCATAAAATGCCTTATTCCTCCTATCCCTTTTTGGTCCCCTCATTTTTCAGTCTTTGATGAAATTAAATCTAAGGCGTGCATTTGACCTTGTAGAGTCAGGCCGCCAAGACGACCACACATTGTTTGCCAAGAGAGAGGCTATGATTATACTCCAGAGATGGTAGGCCATGGGCTATAATTGGATTCTCTAAAAGATCTAGATGCGGCGCCTGCTGTTATACCGAACATAGATGCGGAGGTGCAGTTCCATGAAGGCTTGATGCGGTTCATGCAGACCTTTCAGGGAGCACCACCGTCTGCCACATCAATGGTAGAGTTGACTCGTATCTTCCTGTAGCAGCATCTGCCTACGTTTTCAAGGGATTCCAGACCACAGGCTATGGTTTATTGGCTGGGGTCTATACAGACCATTTTCGAGCATCTTGAGACACCTCTTGGGTGGAGGGTAAAGCTCGCTACATACATGCTGCATGATTCTGCCAAGAGGTGGTGGGACTTTACCACTCGGACAAAGCATCACAGAGACATGGCGTGGGAAGATTTTCAGATAGACTTCTATGACTTCTTCTTCCCAGAGACACTGAGGGTAGATAGAGCTCGAGCGTTCATAAGTCTGCAACAGGGTGCTTTGTCGGTGATGGATTATTCGGCTCGTTTCATAGAGCTTCAGCGTTTTGCACCCTTTCTTGTGGGTGATGAGACGTTAAGGGCCATATGATTTTAGGATGGTCTCCGATATAATATATGAGCACTGTTGAATGTTTTATGGTTTCCTATAGTACATACGATTGTGAACCAAGCACTGATTATAGAGAGGAACCTTTAGGAGGCTAGTTGTGTGGGCCAGGGCGGTTCGACACCAGTTTCTGGTACTATTTCTACCGGGAAGAGGAAGAGATTGATGTACTTATCTCTCAGTGGTAGTACCATCCAGAATAATGTTTTAGGTGGTCATGTCATGTGATACTAGTGTGGTATGGAGGGGAAAAAGAGACCACATTTTCCACGTGACCCAGTGGAGTGCCGAGCTTGTGGCAAGATGGGTTATCTGCGACGCTTTTGCTGGGAGTTTCTACCAGTGGCTAGTGAGAGGGGTTCTGTACAGGCTCCGTGAGTGGGAGAAGGACCAGAAGATTCATACAAGTCAGGAAACTGGAATACGTCAGGGCGTGCTGGCCGAGATGGTGGTCATAGATGGGGTAGCCATACACCAGGATCTCAGAGGCCACACGACAAGACAGCTCAGGGTGGCCGGGCTGTGTTGTAGGGCCGCGACACTGGGCAGGCATATGCAATGTAACAAACCCAACAAGAGCAGGATCCCGGAACTTCTACTGTCATAGGTACTATTTTAGTTGCTTCGGTTTTATCTTCAGTACTTTTCGATACAGGTGCTACACATAGCTTTATATCTGTACCCATTGTGGAGATCCTTAGGCTCTGTGTTTCCTCTTCTTCTGTTTTTATGACACTAGAAATTCCGTTGGGGACTAGAACGACTGGTGTGCATCAGTGCAGTGAGTGCCCCTAGAGGTTGGTGGGTGTCACTTTCTACGGGACCTCTATGTCTTGGAGATGAAGATCTATGATTTCATTCTTGAGATGGACTGGTTGGTTCCATTTCGAGCCTTTGTAAGCTGCTATTGTCGTAGGGTTCGTTTCACATCACCAGAGGGCAGAGAGTTTCTATATAAGGGCGGGTGGGATGTTCAGGCGAGTCGAGCTGGACTAGAGCATCATGGGCAAGGTGGAGTCACATCCCATGTTGTGAGTTAATATCTGGATGACCAGGGAACTTGTTAGATGTATTTCCCCCCAGTGGTTGATCTTTTTAGCAATGTCTTCCCAGACAAATTTTTAGGTCTACCTCTAGAGCGAGATGTGGATTTCACTATCGAGCTTGTTCTAGGAGCAACACCGGTGTCCATTCATGCTTATAGGATAGATACACTTGAGTTAAAGGATCTCTAAAGATAGTTACAAGAGTTGCAGTCAAAGGGTTTTTTCTGAACTAGTACTTATCCATGGGGTTCGCCAGTCCTTTTTGCGAAGAAGGCGGACGGTACCCTCAGACTCTATGTGGATTATCAGAAGCGGAACCAGTTGACAGTCAAGAACCGATATCCCTTTCCAAGGATTTATGATATTTTTCATCAACTTCGAGGTGCAAAAGTGTTCTCAAAGATTGATTTGAGATCATGATATCATCAGTTACACATTAGACCATCGGATATACCTCTTACAACGTTTTGGAGCTGATATGATCTATACGAGTACTTGGTTATGCCGTTCGGACTTATGAACGTCCCAACAGTTTTCATGGCTCTAATGAATCATGTGTTCCACCCTTATCTAGATTCTGTTGTGGTAGTCTTCGTGGATGACATCTTGGTGTACTCTCAAACTCGACACGACCATGATACCCATCTTGAGATCAATTTGAGTACACTGAGAGAGCATCGACTATATGCTATGCTCTCAAAGTTCCTATTTTGGATGGACTAGATGCACTTCCTGGGTCATATCATCTCAGAGGAAGGACTTGCAGTAGACCCAGAGAAGGTGAGAGCAGTAGTTTACTCGGAGCAGCCTAAAAACGTGTTTGAGATACAAAGTTTCTTGGGGCTGGATGGTTACTACAGGTGTTTTGTACAGGACTTAACCCACTTAGAAATGCAGTTGATGGGTTTGACTAAGAAGGGTGTGAAGTTCGTTTGGACAAAATCTTGTGAGACAACCTTCTAGGTGCTGAAGGGAAGGTTGACATCAGCACCAATCCTAATACTTCTAGAGAAGGGAAACAACTATATAGTTTACTGTGATCCATCAGGTGTTGGGATGGGAGCTGCGTTGTTGTAGGGAGATCAAGTAGTTTCATACGGGTCTCGGCAGTTGAGGCCACATGAGAGGAATTGCCCTACTCATGACCTCGAGTTGGCTGTAGTTATTCATGCATTATGCTGTTGGGGACATTATCTCTTGGGAAAACATTTTGTGGTTTTAACTGACCAAAAAAGTATCAAGTATATATTTACTCAGTGTGACTTGAATATGAGGCAGCGAAGGTGGGTCAAATACCTTCAGTACTTTGATTTTGAGCTTTCCTATACACCTGGAAAAGGTTATGCAGTTGTTGATGCACTGAGGAGGAAGACTCAGATACAACCAGTTCATAAGGCCAGTGGTGAATGGCAGCTTATGGATTTGTGCTCTGAGATGTATTTGGAGGTGCATGAAAGTCAGGGGAAAACCTATATTTCATCTTTGGTTATGACTTCTACCCTCCTGGATAGAGTGAGGATGAGATAGCTATCTAATTCATAAGGCATAGTTCTATGGGAGTCAGTGCCAAGTGAGGAACCTCCTCCTAGTTGGACGATAGACAACGATGAAGTACTGCATTTAAATGGACGAGTATGGGTTCAGGGGATATACGTGAGGAGATGATGCATAAGTTTCATGCTTCAGCTTGGGCAGTTCATCCCAGAGTTACCAAAATGTACCATGACATGAGACATCAGTATTGGTGGCCAGGTATGAAGAGGGGGATTGATGATTTTTTTACAAGACGTTCCACCTGTCAGCAGGTGAAGGAAGAGTATCAGAGGCTAGCCAGACTGTTACAACATTTACCCATTCCGGAGTGGAAATGGGATGATGTCGTGATGGACTTTGTGACTGGGTTGCCGAGGTCACCTCGGGGCAATGATAACGTGTGGGTTGTTGTAGATAGACTCACAATGTAAGCTCACTTTTTTTGATCAAGGAGGCCTTTATAGTTGACGAGATGGGGATGTTGTATATCAGAGAGATCTTACGTCTTCATGGGGTCCCTCATTCTATCGTTTCAGATAGGGACACCTGTTATACATCTCATTTCTGGCAGTGTTTTCAGAGGGCACTAGGTATACATGTGCTTTTGAGCACAACCTACCACCCTTAGACCCATGGTCAGTCAGAGAGTATGATACATGTGCTGGAGGAAATTCTGTGTGCATGCGTCATAGACTTTGGGGGCTCTTGGGAGAATCATATATCCCTAGTCATGTTTTCCTAAAATAACATTTTTCAGGAAACTATTGAGATGACACCTTACGAGGCATTATATGGTAGGCCTTGCTGGTAACCTTTGTTCTAGATAGAGGTAGGTGAGGAAGCTTTATTGGGACCACTTCTCATGCAAGAGACTTCTGAACAGGTCCAGTTGTTTGAGAACCGAATGGCTACCACACAGTCTCATCAGAAATCTTATGCTGATCACCACAGTTTTCCATTGGAGTTTGCAGTAGGGGATCAAGTTTTCTTTAATGTTTGACCGAGGTTGGGACATAGGTGGATCAGGAGGTAGGGAAAACATTCACCGTGGTATGTGGGGAAAATTCAGATTCTGGAGAGTGTCGGGCCGGTTTCCTTTCGGTTGCAGTTACCACAGAGGTACCGGGCCATGCACGACGTCTTTCATGTATCTCAGTTGCACCGTTATTATTCAGACTTGTCTCATGTATTTCAGCGAGAGGAGGTTGAGCTTCAGACCGATGCATCCTTTGAGGAGCATCTGATTCATATTGTGGATAAGAGCATGAAGGTTCTCCGAGACCAGACAGTTCCTCTCGTACAGGTGCTATGGAAGCATGGCTGAGTGCAGGATGAAACCTGGGAGCGAGAGGCCGACGTATGTGGTGAGTGGCCAGAGTTTTTCTGAGCATTATCTTCAGCACCCTTGGAAGGGAAATTCAGGGACGAATTGTTTTAAGAGGGGGGGGGGGAGTTTGTAAGAACCCAATTATTATTCTTGAGGTGCGAGTTTCTTCCATTCTCTTTTCCTTTAGTGTATTTTATAAAATAACAAAAATGCTAGAAAATCACACTTTTTGTGGGTACACACAGTGTACTTTTCCACATTCCATATACTTATGCCGTGTGGGATTAGTACAAAGGGTGTGCAGCCAGGCTGGCGATGATAGGTGTAAAAACCGACTACGCACTGTGTAGTGGGTATGTACACGCCGTTTAGTTAGTCGGAAAGAGAATAGTAAGGCAGTGGAAGATGAGAGATAGTACACGCCATGTAATCAGGAATACACACAGTGTACTCTTGTCGATAGATGAACAACGCCTCGGTGGAAAGAGGCCACCATAGGAATAGTTAAAAATGGAAAGTACACACCGTGTACTCAATAGTACGTGACTTGTAGTCTGTTTTTTTTGCTTAAAATGGGCAGTAGCCTACTCTGTTCATAGAGAAGGCTTAGAACAGGAGGAGAGATTTGGAGAGACAAACGAACCTTTTAGGACCTCCCAACCGCACAACAGGAACCCATTTTCTCCACCGTCGATCTCCTTTGAACCGCACGGTTGAGGTCTTCCTCCTCCTTGAGTAGTTCTTGCCAATTCTTCCACTAGGTGAAGTTATTTTGGTTTGAACGTGTTGTTGTTTTTCCCAGATCTATGTCATTATTGGGAGTTTTTGGAAGCATCGTTCACGTATACCGATTAGGGGTGATCGAGGTAGGTGGGTTGGTGTTTAAATTCTAGCTGGTGTGTGTTTTGTGTACAATTGTTCTATGAAACCTTGTTCGGGGTGTCCTATGGCTGAGGCCGTGGCTGTTTAAATACCTAGAATTCCATATTTAATTTATTGTAATTGTAAAACTGTTGTTTGGGATCACTGCTTGGATGCAGGACCACCCTGGTGGTGTGTTCTTCTGAATAGCCATTTGGAAAGGATACCCGAGGGTATGCCATTGTAATAATAATTTTTGAATTTCCTTGAGAGGAAGTATATATGAATTGCTTGTTTATATGTTGGGAATGGCTCGGTTACTTTTTTAGCCTGAGGGAAGTATTCTGATGGCCTAAGGGAAGTGCTCTATCAGCCTGAGGGCAACTTCTTTCATTCATGTGGGTAGTATATTCTGTGTTTGAGGGAGTCACTTTGTACGCCTAAGGGAAATATCTATTATGCCTGTGGGAAATTACCTACGAGTTTGATTCCAATTACCCGAGGGTAAGGGTTGCGTGTTTGAGGACACTGACTATTTACTTAGGAAATTCACTGTGGTTATTTCCTTATACTGAATGATTTAATTAATATTAAAAGGAAATTTAATTGGTAAAGTTAGTTACCTTTGAGTACTACTTAGTTGTTTCATATTACTATTTTACACGATGATTCACATTTACACTGACAGTTGGGCACGAGACTTTTGTGGGTGCCTACTGGGATTTATTTCTCACACCCTGTTTGGGTCATGTCTTTGGCCCAAATAGACTATGTTGCTAAAGTTGTGGATAAGGGAGAGGGTCCCTATACAGGTACTTTATTGTCGTAGAGGAGTAGGAGAGCATGAGACAGAGCTTAGGATTACGATGCTGTTGAGTTCCTGTTGTGATATATTGTTTTGTTTTACTTTACCTTGTACTTGAGTTGTATTGAATTGTATTTTATTGCAGTGTAACATGTTCTGGCTATTTTCCTAGAACTAGAGACATGTTTCATCATTATCTATATAACTATTGGTTATCTTCAACTGCAGTAGTTCATTTTAAATGTGTATGGTTTATTTCTTCCGCAGTTGTGGTATACTATTTATCTTTCCCACTATGCTAAACTTTGAAAAATAGGGGCATAGTTTCCCCAATATCAGACTGGGGCCCTCGCTGCTAGTCGGCAGCCTCTGGAATTTGGGAAAATGCGGTTGAGGTCGTGTGACCAATGGGGTCTGGGACACCCGTTGAGTATCTTTCGAAACCTGGACGTTACACATGAACTGAATTCACCCCACTCTTGATTCTTGGTGTAATCATTTTTTGTCTAACACACCCCTCTTTAGACTATTGGCGAAGTCACATGGATTTGTTTCATAGTTTTAAAAACTATTTCCAACCATAAAAAATTAACTTATCCCATGTTTCAAAATATTAATAGGAAAATGTATGGTTTTTACTAATTTTGAGGCTAAACATGTTCCCTCCTATATAACTCCAATACATGATGCTCTGTTTCCAGGAAAGAACCACAAAATTATCCATAACCATGGTATTACAATTCAAAGGACCAAAAATCAAAAAAAAAATCCAAAACTCACACACAACAACCCAATAATATTACAAGATGATATTTTTCTCGTAAAAAAGATTTAATTACTTCAAATAAAAACAAATATTAGAAAATTAATTTTAAATAAGTTTAATAACACATAATAGTAGAAAAATTGTTTTTCTAGAAAAATAAATTTTCTATATACTATTGATTTTAATTTAAAAGTTATTTTTCACATGTTTTGAAAATTAATTTTTCAAAATTAATTTTATATTTAGGAATAGTACACTGAAATTTATTTTTAATAGTTATTTTATATTTTCTATAAAATCTCAATTACTTCGATAAAAACTAGTTACCAATGTAAAAACCAAAAAGGTAAGATGTAAAAATTTATTTTTAAATTGATCAAAACTTGTTAAAAAAATATAAGGGAATTAATGGATAAGGTTTGATAGGCCAAAACCCCTCTCCAATCAATTAAGGACCACTTTTGGCCTCATTTACCCTTGAATAGTGTCAGGAAATCATTGATATGTAATGGGTTTTTATAAAAATTCCACCGTCCTCAACATAAAAAAGAGGCCTCTCACCACCCCTTCAATACAACTCCGTATTTTGTTTTCTCATGGGAATCATCAAAATTTACCTCCAAAATAAGTATCTTACATATCCATAAGCCTCTAGTCTCTATAAGTTATCATAATCTATTTATATTCATGAAGAAATTCAAGAAAAAAGGAGAGGCTCTCCACTTGAGTATTTCTTACTCTGTGACAGTTAATTTTTAGAATTATGCACCACCAAAAATAATATTTTCCATGAAATTATGATAACATAAGTACTATTAATATGTTTAATTTTATTTTGAAAATGGAATTTTATTCTTTGAGCTCACTACCATACCATTTACAAAATTTAGACATTGTCATGTGTTTGTGCAAACGGCCACCTCATTGGACTGTGAATTCAATTATTCATAAACATCATACATGGATGATTAAAATGACTTATTTAATGAATAAATTTTATAAATTTTATAATATTATAAAATTTATAATTATTTTATTTTTATATTCCATCTCATTCTATGGAAAATTAAATTGTCTTTCGTGTATATATGGACTACCACCTGCCGAGAACTACATATTTCATTTTAATATTACCACCTAACATGGATGAAATTAAAAACTTATCTAATGTATAAAAACAATATTTATGACAGAATTGATATTATATAGTGGTAATATTTTATGATCTATAAGTAATATCAATAATAAATATTTATAGTAAATTTAACCACATTAAATGAACATATTGACTCTCTTTTTTTATTTGAGTATATTTTTGAATTATATGAAACTATATATATTTTATTGTATGGAAATAATAAATAAAATACACTTTCTAAAATATATATATTATTAGGATATTTTAAAAGACCTTTTCTAATGCCCAATATATAAAAAATTCATACAGGGAATTTTACTGAACCATTTTGGTAACAATCATAAGCTAAAACTATTTAATAAATGAACAAAAAATTATAATAAATAGTACTATGTAAATGAAATATAAACGAAAAAATTGAATATATTTTTTATTAAACATAATTTTATTATATAATATATTTAGAATACCAACTAATCTAATCTGTAAGTATGGTATATGAGTTTCATATCCACATTTTGTTTCTTTGAGATATGACTCATGGTAACCACTTGTTCCTTTTTAAAAGTGAATATATTAGATCTATATTTCAGTTCATAAAAAATTTCATGAAATATATGGAATTTAAAAATCTATCTCATGAAGTTTTTGTTAACACAAAACCCCATTCCTTGAGTTATAACGTTTCATCTTGATCTTCTAACTACTGTGATTGGTTTTTTCCACCATAATATTTTATAATCGACATTATCTTTCTCTTTGAGGGAATTTCACTTTTGATTCAAATATTCTACCTCAATGAATCTGTTCCCTATAAAATACTGATATTTTTTAAAAAAATTCTCTTTATAATTAATGCGATTTTTTTCTTCCATGTTCATATTTTGCCTTCCTACGAATGTTCTTGTTTATATTTGGAAGAATAATTATGTTTTATCTCATATTTTATTCATATTTAACTTATCATAATTTCAAAATATTGTTTTATTATCACTTTTTAAAATTTTGGATTTCCTCAATGGGATTTTAAAAAATAAAAAATAATCTTATAAACCAACCAATTTACATTAGGATTACACATTATCATTAATTTTATCTCTATTCCTTAATATTTTTCTCTAGTAATTGATCCATATTATGCATATTTTCATGACCCTTCTTCATCAATATGTGTTAAGGGATGGAATAGAGCCATGGCCTTCTTTTTTCTAGATGTAAAATAGATAATGACCCCCAAATCCCTCCTATTGTACTCTCCATGGTGATGACCAACACCAAGGGTATTCAAATATCTCAAAATGGGAGTCATTAATCTTTTTGTAATAACCAATACTGGGAGATAAGATGCATCTTTCTCAAAAAAATTAAACCCCATTAAATATATACAAATGAAGAAAATATCCATACCACATGCATTTTTAATGTACAACTACGAGAAATACAATGAAAACACCAAAGTACATACCAAAATGAAACTATGTAGTGACATAGAAACATTCCCCAACATCTAAGCTAGTAAGGTCCTACATGGTCCATGGAATCCCCATAGAAACTTGAAAAGAGTATTATATACATAGGGTTAGCATACAAGTATACTCAGTAGAAAAATCAATGTCACCCATGAACTAGTGGGAGAAGCATACTAATGACCATGTAAGAAAAAACAGAAGCACAAAAGCACCTAAAAAGGTATACTATCCACCCCAACCTCACAGATGCATGCTCACAAAATAGTAAAAGTCAACTAAATTAAAATATCAAGCACATCAATATTTGGTTACCCCACACCACTTCCCACTGGATAACTACTCAACCTGAATGGTTAATGTTCTGACACAACTACGCTCTTTAACAGGCTCCACTTTCACAATATGCCAACACACACCAAGTCCACATACCATTTTTCATCTTGTCCGTAGACACTTGGGCCTCAAAACCACAAAATCATATTGAAGAAATCTAGGAAGGTATGACATATCTCATTCTAAAGACACTTGGAAAAGAACACCTTGCAAACAGAAACCTTGGAATTACAGTGTATGTCATCCCAAAGACACCAGGGAAGTACCCCTCTCCCACTTACACATGGCCTTGAAAACTACACCACTACCTGGACAAAGAGTATAGGGATATAAATTTCTAGAAGAGGGAGAATTGAAGATCAAATAACCATCCATACATCCTCTCTTTCAGATGTTGGATGAGACACCCTCCCCCTTAACAATTATGTGTTTGACATGTAGTACTCAACACGGGAGGGGTGCATATAGAAAAAACAAGGATATATACACATATATATACATATATAAATATATATATAGGTACCAAACACTCAGACCAACCTATTAGTATTAAAGAAACTAGACTAAATAAACAGCCCTTACTGCCACCTCTAAATGCATTTATCCGGACAAACGGCGGTTACTTCCCAATCCGATACATTAATGCCACTTCACAACAAGCCATGACATGAAGTATACCCCCAGCCAGATCATTTAACTAGTTTTAATTTGGCATAATCAAATTATTTATTTTTTATTCTATCCCTTCCTGGGAAACTACCATCCACTACTAATTATATAAGACGAAGCAACCATACCAGCCAATGCCAAATTGATACAAAATAAAGAAGTTCCAAGTAAAATGTAATGACCAAATTTTTTATATGAAAAATTACCTTCTTATAATTATTTTATATATTATAACCACATAATATTATTTATAGAACACAATACAAACATTATAAAATATTAATTAGTGATATAATTTAATCTATGGAATTTAAGGAATGTATATGGATGAAATTGGAACTTGACCATTGGAATAGTTACACAACCCTTTTGAAGAGTAAACTTTCCAATGTATCAGAAACCTCACCAATTAATGTATAAATTAAATTTATCCATAGTACAATTTTCAATATGATATAATTAGGTCATTGTAAAAGTAAATAAATATTTGAAATATTATTAATTATGTGTTGGTATTTTTATAAGTTTGGTATATTTAATTACAGTTTTATCAATAATTTAATTAATTTAATGAAAATTTAGTATCAAAACTGAAATCATAAACCATTATTTCTATTTTTATGATTATAATATAATTTTATTATACCATAATTAATTTTTCAAAGTATTAGCAATGTAGTTTTAAGTTTAAAATTTGTATTTTTTATGTAAATGAGGATTTTAATTAAAAATAAAATTTCTAATATTTAGAATGTTATTTTGGAAAAAGGATTTCATATTTTGTATTATACACTTCAAAAAATAGTTAGGGAATTTTTTTGGGTTTTTTCTAAAAAACATGTATTTTTGGTAAATAGTAAAATATGATAATTTATAATAAATTCCAAATAAATGAAATTCTACATCATGATTGAGTCATGGATGGTGTAAATGGAAATTTGTTCGGAATGAAATTATATATTTACTATTTTTCACATTAATCTTGAATATTAATAGTCTTGATCAAAAATATTAAAATTATAATTAAAATAATGTCAAACCCCTCCTCTCCTCTTATATAAATACCACACATCTCTACTAATTACAGTCACTAATCTCAATCCTTTTACCTTGACTAAAATAAGATAAAATATACTCCAAATATCCTCTATATTTCCAATAGAACTTGGTTACTTAAAAAGACCAAATAATCTCCCCTAAAGATACACTTAAGGAAGACAAATTCAAGAGGTAAATTCCCATTTTCATTTTTTATTTTATTTCATGTTCCCTTCTTTATTTTTCTTCCCTCACCTCCTTTAATCAAAATGTTATGTTAAATCTTGTATATTACATGTATTGTAATGTTTTTAATGATAATTTAATAATTCACCATCATCTCTCCATTCCCTTTTTTAATGAAATTAAAATACCATCTGAGATGTGTTAATTCATCACATTAAAGGAAAACAGGTTTTTAGTTTCTTTTACCATATTCAATTATGGTAATGAAAAAAATTTAGTGTTGAACAAAAATATAATTTAGGTATTATTTATTATTTATGTTTTTATAATATTTTTTATAAATTTAAATAATTTATAAAATAAAGTGAAATCATTGTGATCAAAATATCAAATAAACCAAAACTGTTATCATTAAATTTATATATAATAATTAGTGATCAGTCCTTATAATATAATGAATTTAATGAAAATTTAATGTTCTATATGTTCAATAATAATTTATACCCTCAACTATGGAAAACCATTATCATCTTACATGTATATCCGCACATGTATATAAGTAAGCTTAACATGAAAACCAAGGAAACAAATTCTCACAAACAATGAAATTGACCATCTTAACCCATAAAATAGGTCATTATTTAACCTAATAATGTTTTAATAAAAACCTTTCTTGTATAAGAGGTTCAATTATTATTAATTAATTAATTTAATTTTGTTATCTGGGAAATTAAGTTCATGTGAAGGACATTGTCGTACTTAAGTAAAGGGATTCATCCCGAACGTCCGCTATTCCATTGGGTTGTTATATATTTATTTTGACCCAAATGATGTTATCTATTGTTTTTATGAAAATATAATAAATTCTATGTATATTCTCCATAATCTAATATTATGTTCTATTAGTCATTTTCCCTCAGGGATAAACATGTTTTTAAATGATTCCCTCCACAATACATCTCAATAAAGAAGCCCCTTTTAAGAAAACATCCCTAATTATTACCCTATATTAAGTGAACTATATCATCTATTTTAAGAAACAATATTTTTAAAAAAATTAGTATTTTTATAATCAAATCCTTCTTGCATCATATCTGGTTTCGTATAAAATATTATGCCCATTTCTATTTTAAATTCACATTAGTATTTTCTTAAAAACCATACAAAAATGTTTTAATTCTAAAATTTATTAAATAATATTTTCACATTTTATCACTTATATTTGACATATAATAACATTATATATGCATATTGTCCCTTATTAATGACTTTTTATCATTTAATTCCTTTATTTCAGGTTCACTTGTATGATATTCCCGTTTATAATGAATTATGTCATGATGAAGATACCCATTTCATTCTATGGGTAGCCATCTATTTATGTATGATTGATTATGTATGTTTATTTACGATAATAAAATAGTCATGAAAAATTTAATATGGGTTAACCTAGATAGCGCTCCAATTCATTTGGTAATGTTGAGTCTCATGAGACATTATGGGCAACAGTTTGGGCGGTTAAACTTGACTCGTGCTACCATGTGCAATGGTTATGGTGGTTAACCCTGACATATGTTCCTCTATGAGCATCAAGCCTTGAATCATGGTAAAGTCATATTTTATATTGATTCCACAATACATTGAATCCATGTTAATATGATCCCAGGCTTATGTGTTGTGATTCCATATGTTCTGTTCTTTTTTATATCATTATGTCATGCCTTCTAATCCATGTGATTAAGATTTATTCTTAGGTTTGTTGCCATACTAGTATTTTTAGTTGATCCCTCTATCCATGTTATCCCCACTTTATCCTATGTAGATGTATGGTCATAATGGGAGTTTGGATATAAATATGGAGATTAAATAATTGTCTCTTTAATAATTCTAAATTATGTACCAACTCTTCTAAAGGAACCAGACTTTTCGATCACTGTCTTGTAATTCAATGTTAATTTATTCTTAAAATCATGTAGTGTAATATGTAAAAGGCTAGGTTCTCTATAGTAAAAGTATCTTCTATAACAACCATTCATAATATCGTTGTCTCTAGAATCCCCGGGCGAAAGGACCATGCAAGGTACACCATCCTTCTTCAAAATAATCCATGCTAAACCATCCTCGACAACCCCTCTGCATGAAAGGCACCAAATAATGAAAAATAAGAAAAAGTCAAATATATTTTAGTCCCACATACCACTACACTTTATTGGATATTCCCACCATAATTCATTAATGTCACAGCTCCCTATAATTTCTCTCAACAATTTAACCCCATAAGACACCTCAACCCACCGAACATGGAAGCCCTGCTGTATAAAAACAAAACACCCAACACACCCCAAAAAAAATAACACAACCCAAACCTGATGCCCTCTACCCATCCACTTCCAAGAAGCAATCCCACTATATGATAGTTTTATCCATTCCACAATGAACCAATTTCTCAACTTGAGATTTCATTACACCACCTCCACCACCCCACACCCATAGGCACACTCCCAGCCACAAAACCAGACAAACAAGACAGACACAATGTTGATCAGAATGAAGTACATCATACAACCACACCAATAAGGAAATATTTATTAATTTTTATCAAGAAATCATGGTTTAATTCCACTTGATAAAAAATTGTTAGTCACATGACAAGTCTGATCCTAGGGAATTCGTTTATTTAGCCGAATATACATTGTCAAATGATTTCATAATCATACGGTCCATCATGGTGTATCTACAATAACTATTTATAAACCAACATGTGTGAAAATAGATACCACCAATATATATGATTCTTATAAGGCATAAAATCCTTAAAAAACACTACATGAATCATGTATAACATATAAAACAATGAGATCATCAACATCATCTTCCATGCCCCTGATTTATTACTTCTTATTATCTTTGTCTTATTGGGGTCAAACCGTATTCACAAGGGGACATGAGTAAAACCACCCCTCATGATACATAAATAAATGATATATGATGGAATCCGTACTTAACAAAATATGATAAAACACTCTTTCTTCAACCAAAATAGAGGGCAACACAAGTAGCTAGGGGCTCCAAGAAAAACTGATTCCGAAAACCACAACATGAAACAAGACTTCATGCAGGAAGAAGTGATATTGGCACACCAAGAGAAAAAAACACACCGGGAAGATGATATCTCATAATAGAAGAGGCAGATCCCATATCAATGGAAGAAAACAACATCAAGGGCCATCAGTGCCAGATCAAGGTCAATATTATGTGGTTTGACTATTTGAATGTATCAGTAGGGTTAGGATATTAATTATATAATTAATATCTTATGAAATTCCTTCATAAATTCTAAAAAATGACATTAATCTTTATTTCCGTTAATGAAAATATAAGATGGGTGAAACTGAAAAAACATTGGAAAATATGAAATGAATCACTGATTGGTGGGTCACTGATGTGAGTCATCGATAGTGAGTCATCGATGCCTGACATACTGATGCACATGACTGATGCTTGACTCACTGACGCCTCACCTACTGTTGTCCAACCTAATAATAACCAAACTTTCGATGCATTCCCTACTAACACGTCAACTCCCCGATGCCCTAACTCATCGATGAATTGAATAACCAACACCCTGACTCACCTATGCCTAGAAATACTGATTCCATGATCGAACGATGCTAAGAATATTAATTGAGCCTCTGACACGAGCTACAAATTCCAACCTCTTGACATAGAACTACAGAAAAGAGCTACATTTTCCTCTCTGAATCCCCACACACTATATTTTGATAAATTAATGGGCTGAGGAGGCCCATGACATTACAATAGATACCTCTCAATTTTTTCACACCCTCGATATTTCAAAACCAATCTCAGAAGAAAGTGGGGCCTGAACAACCACCCCATAAGATACCTGTCATAGATAAACCACATTTTATTTTTTTAAAGTTAGAGTTAAATATCATCATACTATAACACCCCTCATACCTATGCTAACCCAAAATTCCAAAAGATACCCCTCACAAGCACAAACTATTTAGGAACACGATTTAGGAAATTATTTCCCCCATGTCAGGACACTATCTTATCTAGGTGGAACTGACACACCCACATGATTTTAATCACATATTAATTAATTCATCATGGTTTGGAATCTGGTCTCCCCCATCTCCCATGTTAGTACTTCATCCCACAATAATGAATAAGGAAGAAATCATTATTATTAAAAACAAGGTTCAAGAACTTCATCACAAATCAAAACACAAATTAAAAACCAGTAACACCTTTGGCTATGGGGAAAACATTTGGGTATCTCTCTCCCATGTAATCTCCTCTAGGTTATCATGCCACCACAAAACATGAACCAAAAGAATGTTCTATCCAGGTATCACCTTCTCTCAATGATCCTAGATCTCTACTAGTAACTCCATGAGCATTGTGTCATCATAGATATCTAACTATCCCCATTCATTGACTTGGGAGTCATCCCGAATATACTGACGAGGTTATGAGACATGAAATACATCGTGGATCCCCCTCGACTATGGTGGAATCACCAACAGGAATGCCACCTCAGCAACTTTACCCAATACATCGATAGGTCCGATGATCATGGGGGAATGATTTTCCCCTTTACCAAACCTCCACTACCCACATCGAGGGGAGACCATCACGAGAATTTGGTCCTCAACCATGTACTCCAATGGTCATATCTTACTATCTACATACAACTTATTCTGGTCATGTGTTGGCTTCATCCTATCATGTAAAAGATGAACCTTCTCTATCATTCTCAACCCCATGCCTGGACCAAGAACAGTTGCCTCCCCAACTTATATCTAACACAAAGGTGAACAACACAACATTTCGTATAAAGCTTCTAATAAATCATGTCAATGGAAGAGTGATACATATTATTGTAATCGAACTCTACAAAGGTAATGGGTAATGACCATGTTATTCCAATGTTTTGAACACATTCTCACAACACGTTCTCCAATGTCTGAATGTTCCTCTTTGTATGACCATATGTCTGAGTGTGAAATGTAGTGCGATGGTAAAACTACGTCCCAAATCATGCTTCAATTCCCTCTAGACTCACATGATAAACTCATATCCCGATCCAAGATGATTGATCTTGGAACCCATGCACCCGCACAACCTCATCCACATACCTCTATGATAAGGAATACACCACATGTGACCCCTTGATCACTACAAAGTGACCCATTTTCATTATCTAGTACATGATACCCAAATTAAATCACATTCTCCCTAAGATCTAGGTATTCCTCTGAGGAAATCCATTGAGATTTTAGACCACTTCCATTATGGGATATTTGAGGGATATAATAAACCATTGAGAACACAGTGCTCAATATTCATCTACGATCGTAGTATGCACTTTTCCCAAAAATCCTCCGCTACCCGCTTCATCCTAGGTCACCAGAACAATTCCCTCAAGCTACAATACTTCTTGGAAATTTTCATTATTACTTCTAGGGGTGAGGAATGAAACTCATGGAGAAATTCCTTGTGCATCTCCACTAGAGGAAGTTATTCTCATGGAACAAAATCTGATTCTGAACATCCTCTGACCATCCCTCCATAGAATCACCTTGGTCAGAGAGTTCACACATCACCTCTCTCTATTTGTTTTCTCACTATAAATCCTCAAACTGTTTCCTGAAAGTTGAATGCACCATTATCTGAAATATATATCCCCTACCACCATTTATTTATTCATCTATGTGCAAGGGATCCAACTTCTACATTGCCTTCCAAGCATCCACAGTTTCCCGAACCACCTTTTTTTGTGACTTGCTTATAAATGCGTTGACCACAACATTTCATTTTCTAGAGGTGTAAGAGATATCAAAATTGTAGTCCAAGAGAAAATCCATCCGCCTTTTTTGTTGCAAGTTATGATCTTCTTGGGAAAATATATAACTCAAGATCTTGTGATATTTTATGAACACAATGTTCTCCCCAATGAGGTAGTGTCACCACAACATTAGGTTGAATATGATTCGTATAATATCTAGATCATGTGTGGAATAGTTACGTTCATGGGGACATAACTACATAGACCAATAAGATACCACTCACCATTGTTGCATTAGCACACAACCCAAGCCTAGGCGGGAAGCATCAAAAAACACCTCGACCATCACCACTTCCTATAGAAACCTGTGCTCTAGGGAACTGACCAACTTCCCCTATAGATAGTCAAACACTTAATAACATTACTTACTCCACATATAATCATGGCCTTTTCTGGTAAGATCAATAAATGGATATGCTACTTAATAAAAATCATGTACGAATATTTGGTAATAGCCTAACATAATGAGAAAACTCTAAACGTAACACCAAACTATAGTTAGTGTGTTCGTAACACCACACTATATAACCATGAACTCAAATTTCCCATACCTAGACGTGAAAGCAGTCTTCTGGATTTCACCTTCCTTCAACCTCAATTGGTTTTACCCAAACTATTGATCAATCATATAGAACCAACATTCCACCCTTAGATGGTGGAAATGATCGTCTATCTTCAGAAGAGGGTAACTGTTCCTAAATGTAACCTGATTCAGTCTCTTGTAGTGTATGCATAGAATCCATCCAACTTCTTCCTTCTCCACAAATAAGAAAGAAAAACCCCATGGAAATAAATTGGGATGGATATATCCCTTCTCTACTAGATCGTTAATCTGGATTCGCAACTCCTGCATCTCTGAAGGCACACTCATATAATGATCCATCAAAATCATAATTTCACCGGGTTGTATGTCACTCCAAAACTCATCATCACATCAAGGGGACAAATTCACAAACTCAGGGGGTGGAAATACCTGAACTACTTGAAAACTCTCAAAACCTCCACTTTCTTAGCATCCACCAACTCCACTGATAGCTCTGCCAACAAGGAAAAGTCTCCACACATCGACTTCCCATCTACCAACTTCGCTCGCTAAATAAAGTTACCTGTTGGCTATCCACCTCTGAAAACATGAATATTCTTTGAAATAAGTTTCTAATGTCAGGCATTGAGTATGACCAATAGATTCTAATGATGACAATTTATGGTTTCATCTACAATAGAAAAAGATCCCCACATGACATATGTGATCCCATCATCATTCTACATTCAATAAAAACATCCAAGAAGATGTTATAACCTTTGAATGGTGTGCTCAACACCATGGGCATGAAAAGTTTCACTATTTTTAGTCCTAAAGAATTGGATAGACTAGGTGAAACAAAGTATTGTGAAGCTCCTGAATCAAATAAGGTGAGGAATAGTACTAAAAAAATTAATCTTACCTTGAACGATCTCCATCCCTGGTGAAACTACAAACTCTGCAGCAAAAATCCAACCATGCCCAAATTCCCTTCCCTTCTACTATCGACCACCTCCCAAACCTTTAATGGGTCAAGGACCCTGAGTGACTACCTTTGTTTTTACTCCACCTACTCAATCTTCCCTCAATAGAGTAGGATCCTGCTATCACTACTTCTTAAATAGCCTGGATGGAAACTGATGATGAGGTTGGTGCTAAAACATCCCAGAAGCTCCATATTGGGATCAAACTAGGCACTATCTGGAGAGGTTCCTACGACCCCCACAAGTGAAACACCTAGGTCCCAAGACAATTGGAAAAGGATGAGGACTAGCAAGTTGGAACTAAAACTAATGGAGTCAGATCCCTACGGGCTGAAACCTCAAAGGCCATAGCACTTGAGACCTCTACCTGAAACCTTTCCTTATGAGGAACTCAGATAGCTACCTTCTCATGGTAAGCCTCCTCATGAGTTCATCCTTTCCACTACCTCACCCTTATTCTTAATATCAATGTTTGTTGGTAGGGTGAAGTGAGAAACCGCATACTGGAGGGAAGAAAAGAGTGCCTCCTCTAAACCTCTCACCTAAGACTACTCATCTGGAAAAAGAAATAGTGAAAAGAGAATAAGATCCTTAAAATTGATCCCCATCTACCTCACTAACATACTCCCCTAATGGATGGATAGTATCTTTTTCCTTTTATCAATCGTTATCTTCAATGAATGGAATTCCACCTGAAAAACCTTCTTAAAGTTGACCCATAGAACATCAGCCTCCTTCTTCATCCTGAGGTAAAGAATCCACCACATACATGCTTATCCCCTCATCTAGATCAATGCAATTGGAACCCAGTACTCTATCGGTGCCCAAATCCAGTTGAAAGTGATAACCAACTTCTAAAGATAACTCTATGTAACTATAATATAAAGGCTGCGTTCATTCATTCCCAAAGTATTCCATGAGAAATAACGAATCATATTCTATCAATGATCTTCCTCCCCAACTAGGTCAACCCTCAGTTGGTCGACCATGTTTGTTTGTTGAGTCGCTATTGCCCATACCACATGTAGACATAGACTAGCTTCCACAACTAAAATGTGAATAGGGAACTACTAAGCATGAGTAGTATGTAATTTATTTAGGATTCCTTTTACCAAATTATTTTTTTAATTTTGAAAAAAATACCAAAAACCACAAGAATAACAAGTTATAATGATGCATGTAACATTCCTAGGGTCTCTAGTACACAAAATGTGTAGCCTCACTCAGTTGTTCTATAAACATAGATTCCTTGAATCTAATCACGTGGGGCCCAAAAATCCTCTGTCCAAGCCAATTTTCCATGGCCAATGTCATGCACCATGATCACCTTAGTCTATTTCCAAACCAACACACGCAATCTTGAGTGTTCCAAACTCTAAAATACATATTCTCTACCAACCTCCATCTTATACCATTCTGTCATGAACCTCCTTCATAAGATGAGGGAAGGTATGGAAAACTGTTTTGACCTTCCTTCATCACGATGAAATAATGATAATGAACCATGATTCCCACCTCCAGTAGGCCTCGTGGGGTTGACCAAAACCCTGGGTAAACAGTTCTCACAAAATGGGAGGCATTACTAATTTTATAGTAACCATGATCGTGAGATAAGAAGTATCAACCTTATAAAAACTCCAATAAATATTTATAAAAGAATCCAAAATCCATCCCACATTCATGTCTAATGTAAAACTACTAGAAATAAATGGAAAACTACAAAGTATGTACCAAAATAAAAATAAATATTGACACAACAACCATACCCTACATCTGAGCTAGTAATTTCCATCATTTTCCACGTAATCACCCTAGAAAACTAAAAATATTTTTATATATGTATGGTTAGAATAAATGTATACTCAGTTGGACAACCAAAGTCACATATGCACAAGTGGGAGAATCATACTAAATCCCCTATGAGAAACCATTAGAAACACAAAAGAACCAAACATGATAAACTCTCAAACACAACGTCACCAAGGCACACTCACCAAATAACACAATTCATGTAATGTAAAATCATATGTGCATTGATATTTGGGAACCCCACACCACTTACAACTAGTTGACTACTTATTAGTAACGGCGAACGTCTTAATGATACCACTCTATTCCACAAGCCACATTGTCACAAACTATCTCCACCCACCTAGGACACAAACCACATGACACCCCACCCATATACATATGGTCCACAAAACCACAACCTCATCCTGAAGACACCTGATAAGGTACAATATATCTCATCCCGAAGACATATGGGAAGCATACCTCGACTGTAGACACCTATAAAGGCCCAACATATCACATCACAAATTCATCTGGGAAGAACACCTCACTTATAGAACCTTGAGCCTCACAATTTCACCACAACCTTATTGAACTTTATAGGGCTACCAATGCCCAGAACATGGATTAGAGAAGAGACAATAACCATCCATCTATCCTCCCACTAGGATATTGGGAAAAGACACCCCCATAATAATGGGGGTTCAGAATGTAGTGGTCAACCTGGGTGTGATTTATATAAAAAAACAAGGAACAAAAAATATATATAGAGTGGTACAAAAAAATCATCCCAACCCATGAGTTTTCAAAAAAACCACCAAACCACACAAAACTTCCCTTTCTTCAACCTCTAAATAAATGTACCATAACAAACAATAGTTACTTCTCAATCCGATAATTGAATGCCACTTCACTAAAAGCCACGAATCGAAGCATACCCCCAGATTGTTCAACAAAAAATTTGCCATTCTTCATTATCAAATTATTTAATTATTTATTCCATCCTTACCTGGAAAAATACTATCACTAAAAACATTATAAAGCGAAGAAACCATACCAACCGTGACCGAAGCGAAAAAATGAAATAAGGGTAATGGTAAAAGAATATACTCTAACACACATTAATAACATAAAGGTATCTGGAAACACTAAGATAAAGGACCACATAAGGTAACACCATACTTATTTAAAACTATCACTCCTAAACCATCATCGACATCCTCGCTGCATGAATAAAACTATATACATAAAAACAATCAAAAATGAACCAGCTTGCAATCCTAATTAAAAATCCCTATTCCAAGACACCCCCACCATCATTATTTAATGTCATGTTGTCCGGTACATCCTCGCAATAGGTAAACCCCCTTACACACCTCATCCTAACAACACATTGCACCCCTATTTGTTGACAACACCACACCCATCACACCAAAAGCATAAACATAATTCAACCAAAACATGCAATCACACATCCCAACCACTATCTAGATGTAGTACCACTACATAACAGGTTAATCCATCCTATAATCAGCCAATATCTCAACCTGAGAATCCATTACGCCACATGCACCACCCCAAACACACAACCCCACTTCTAGCCACATCACCACATGAATAACATATACATAATGCCGAACATAACCACAAATAGAACATATCCACACAAAAAAGGTAAGGTTTATTTATATTTATTAAGCACTTGCGCTTTAAATGCACTTGATAAAAATATGGGTTGTCACAGAACATGGTTAATCTTTGTTAAACCATTTATTTAACAAAATATATGTGGTTAACCAATTTCATAACCATATGACCATTCCTGGAGTATTAACAAAAAGAATTTACAAACTGAATGGTACACAAACAAGGACCACAAACTGACATGATTTTAAGAATTAATAAAACCCTAAAAAAACATGAAATTGATCGATGATAACATATAAAACCAAGTGACCATCATAATCATATTCTTTAACCCCCATTTATTACTTATTATTATCTTTTTTAAATTCTTGTTGTATAGTTTTCATAAGGGGACATCAGTACACCCACCCCACAAGATACAAAAATAAAATAGGGGAAAAATAATCCATAGTTGGAAAAAGATACGATCAAAAAATCCTGCTTGCACCAATATAAAGGGTCATGAAAGAAGGATAGGGCTCTAAGGGAAATTAAATATAAAGGCCACATCATGGGACATGACTTCGTAGGGATGAAATATTCTTGGCACACCAAAAGAAATAGAAAACACATGAATTCATGCGGAAGAACGACTCTACGTGATCTAAGAGAAAAATAAAACAAATTCTGAAGATAAGACCAAGGCTTAGAAGTGCCAAATCCTATATCCACATAATGAAATAGAATCAACAGCCCTTAAAATCAGACCATGGTCCAGATTACACGGTTTGACTATTGTAACATCCCGAGAGTGTTAAGATATAAAAAATATAATTAATATCTATTGATAAATAATTATAAATGGAAAAAACAGCTTTATAAACTATTTATGTCAAATAAATTTTATGAGGGGAAAAACTGGAAAAATTTGGAAAAAATTGGAAATGAATTATCAAAGGGTGACTCATCGACATGACTCACTATTAGTGATTCCCTGATGACCGAATCATCAACACGAGTCATCGAAACCTGACCCAATGACACTCAACCTATAGATTTCTGACCTACCTATGCCCGACCTACGGATTCCAGAACTACAGATGCCTCAACTCACTAATTCCCAGACTCATAGAGGCCCTGATTGACCGATTCCCTAACTAACCAACACCCTAACTTAACGACACCCTGACCGACTGATGCTGAGATACTATTTCAAAATACAAAATCTAACATACCAACACTGAGCTACAGATTTGAGAAACTATTTCCTTCTAAAACACCAAAACACTAGATTTTGACAAAGTAATAGCTCAGTGAGTTCTATGACAATATATATATATATATATTTCTTAAATATATTTCTATTTTATTTACCATTTCATTTTGAGGACAATACTTGTAATAAGTTGACATCATATGTTCATCTTTTAAGGGAAACCATATTTAAGGGAACTTACCTATTTCTTATTTCATATTAAACATGACCTTTATAAAATATTTTTAATCTTTTTATAGATTTTTTAAAATGGTAATTATTTTTTAAAAACCTCAGTGGTTCAATTATGGTCCAAAGGTGTATAATAAGCTCCCCCTTTAAATGACCATTTAATAATTTAATAAAGATTCACCTATGTTGTTCATTCTTATTCTGACTCCCCTAACATTTATCATGAATTATTATACATTGGAACACAATGTTCAAGTACTATGTTTCTCTTTAATATTTTCAAATATGAAATAATTTAATTCCTCATTTCCAAAGAAATCATTATGTTATAGCCTTCACTTATTTCTTGAGAAAATATTATGAAATCCAATTATTTCTCATTGGATTTATGATGCCTATAATTTTTTATGAGGAATACGTTTTCCTAAAATATTAGGAATAAGATGGGTGATCTCTAATATCACTACTAAGTGTTGGGTAATTTTTTACCCTATAATATAAAATGTATTCTGTATGAGTATCTACCCTAATCAAGCTATATTATGTATTTTTTGTGGTGATTCGTGGCTAATGCTCATAGTGTATAAAAGGATATCCTTAGAACACTATGTTATATTTTCTTTTTATTATGACTTCACTAATTGTTAATAAGTTATTAATTTTAATTTTTTCTTATGTTTTTGTTTCCATAATCTTTCTACATCATATACAAATACCATGTTTCCATTCTTATGATAACTCTCTTTATGATAAAATTTTATTCTTTCTAACTTATTTGTGTCTTCTTAAACATATCACATACTATAATTATTCCCTTACAGATCATTTAAGATCACCCATTCTTAGGATTCCATTCCTTATATTATGGAGATTAGTATAGCTTATGATAGGTCCATATGAATTCGACAATGGAGATATTATTCCATGTGGTATAAAAGAAAGTGATTTTGTAGCTAGATCTAGGAGACACTAAACCTTCAGTTTTTATGATAATTAAATGAATTATGAGAGGTAAGGTTTAACTTATGGTGAAATTCTAAAATCAAGGTATGAATATAGTGGGTATTTATTAAGAACCACCATAATCCATGATGTGGGAATCATACTAAAATTTATATCACGTTTTATCCTATAGAAAATGAATGATAAGGGTAATATATAATTTATTTTTAATAAATAAAAACACTATTTGGTACAACATTTTCTAAATAAAATCATGGACCTTTTAATAATATATAAAAATGGTGCTAAAATATGTGAGACATTAGATTTGATCCTATGATAATATTTTTTCAATAAGTGAATGTTTCACACCAAAATGGAATTATTTGAAACAACCCAAGAAACCCCTCTTTGGCCTATATTCAATCCATAACTACTCATTGAGAAATTAATTTTATATGAATATAAAAATTCTATATGCCGATAATATACACTTCAAAACATTCTTTTATTATTCATGGAGGAAATTTAGGTTAAGAATATTATATTGATGTTATACATGCTCCACCGTAGCCCTTAAATAAATTAAATTTCCATTTTAAAATCTCTATGAAATGATCTAAATAAGGACTGAACACCAAACACATAAATCCCAATGAACATAAACAGTGCATTAGTTTTTCCGAAGAGCATTTACATGAACTAAAATTGATTATAACGAAATTTTAAAAAATTATTTTTAATATTTTCCAATATGAAACTATTTTGAATATTTCTTAACCATAAGTCAATATTATGAAACCAATTAATGTCCTATTGTTGATCAAGCTAGTTATGAATACTAAAAATGGAGTAGTAATAAATTATTTTCCTATGAATTAATTTTTGGTAATTATTACACGAAATTAAAAAAACAATAAATTGCATATAAATTACTACTAGATCACCAAATACTGATAGAAAGGGATAAATAGAATATTTATGTGGTTTTTGTCAATAAGAATTTATATCTTATGAATCCCTAATAATGCCATCAAATAAATTTCTATGAATTTATGTAGTGTTCCTACGTATTAATTTACGTAAAAATATATTTATTTAATGGTAAATTTTTAATATCATCAAATAATACGTCAAAAAACCCCTAATCAAATTTAATAGTTTATTGTACCAAAACATTTGGGCCATTTTATTTTACTCACTTGATGAGATGTTAGGCTTGGATGTTCAATATGACGAAACCTATTTAGTTGATCTTATTATCTCTTAAAAACCATGAGACTACTATGAATATTATAATAAATATATATCCTTTAATAGAAATAAATGTTATGTTTTTTAAAAATTAAGAATATAAAAACAAAGCATGACATCATATGGTTATATGTGCTATAAGACTAGATCCCACATTAGTTAAACACTCCCCACCAAAAACTCAATGTGAGGAAGCATATTAACTAATATCAAATGAACTGCCAGAGGTGATTATAAATTGATAATTTAATAAATCTGCTCAATGGAAACATCAAATACTTTACATTACGAGGTATTATGAATGGATGTGATTTAATATATTAAAAAATTCTATGGTCAAAATGATAAAAATCATCCCTAAAAAAACCTCAAGTAATACCATCGCTTAAAATTATTCAATATTGAGTTATTTGAAACTAATTATTATTTCATATTTTTATTCCTAAAAAAACTATATCTTCTTATGAGAACCAGGAATTGGGGTAATGGAAAACATAAGTGTTGTCCTCAGTTAATACCACCCAACACTGATGGTCCCTAAGGTCATTGATGCTCCTATTATGATTTTTTTGGAGTGGATAGTATGTTTTTTGGGCTTCATATCCATGATAACACTATTGCCATGTATAAAATAATAACCTTGATTAAAGGGACATATAAAAAACATACACTATTTATGTTTTCATAAACAATATACAAATTATTACTGACACTAGAGAAAAATCACATCTCCAAAGAATTGTAAATATAGGTTTCTATGATGATTTATTAACTATTACAAGAATGAAATCCACCTTATATAAGTTCTAACCAATTAAAAATTCCATCATCAGTGAATTTCTCTTCTAATTAGGGGAATGAAATAACCTTAGGCTTTTATAATTCAACAATCTACATCATCAATATAAATTAATTGAACTATTACTGAATAAAATATTGTTTTATATTGGACTATTTAACTACAATATTTTCTATATAATATTTTAATTTACTCCTAAAAATTAGTACATACTCATAATAAATATAATTTCCTTTATGGAAGTCCAATATCTCTGGGAAAATCTTCAATTGAAGATTAGAATCAAAGAACTCATCTTATAATTGATCTTGAAATCAAATCATCATTATAATAGATATATCAATATTTATTAAAAAAACATCAACCACTATTATATATTTCCATAAAATAATTTCAACAAAAAATGGAATATGATACTCTGTAATATCTTAAATAATTAAAATGGCTATATCTACTTCCTATATCTACCACTCTGTATTATTATTAGAAATAAACTATTTATAATTTGGAATGTATAGCCACTAGATCTATAAAAATGTATCACTAAATGTTTTAAAAAATATGGGTTTCTCCCTTTAATGAATACTATTTGAATAATATAATATCTTTTTTTTATATCTTAATTTTGAATAACATGTAGAATAACTATTAGTAAAAAATATCTTTACTCAATGGGAAATTTATATTTCTATATTTCGAAAAAAATGATCCATGGAAAACAATCACTACATATCACACATAATCATCATGATCTAATACTATATAATGCATGAACCCACACCATTATAACTTTAATGGTTATAATACCCCTTCCTCATTTAACATTCCATGAGAAATAAATGTTTATGCTCAAAATCACAGGTTCCCCAATTTCCTCATAATGTTTCCATATCCTTATTTACATACTAGTTTTATGAAATATAATATCTTTACCACCCCATGGAATCAAAAAAAGTTAGTATTCTAAAAATACATTATTTAACACTAACTTTGATAACATTCTATCACATCCTTTCCCTGTTAACACTGTTGTTATGTTTAAAATGATATCTCTTTTTATAGGATGCCTAAAACCAATAGTCCATGGTAAATTGATAAGAATAATGTGTATAAAACCAAAATTATTGTTCGAAATTGACTTATTTGAGAGAAAATACCATTTCAATAAAAACTAATAAAATATTTCCAATATTTGTAAATAAATAGATGATTAAGTACACTAGTACATATATGAAAAATAATACAAAAAATTCCATGAAATTTGAATGTCACGATATATCCTACTCCCAAATACATCACCTTGTACTTGAACTATAAAAAATAACCTATATTTGAAAAAATTGTTAACAATATGGTGAGCATACAAGTATGTCAACTAGATTCATTAGTTAAAATCCCCAATATCAAGTGAAAATAAAAAATAACATTATAGTAAATGAAATTTCTAAATTTACATAGTTTAGAATAGAAAAATAAAAAATAACATCAAATCATTCCAACTACTACCTCATGTTTTCCATATCATCATAACTATATTACCACTTAAAAACCACATTGTGACATTTATATCACCCTAAATAATGTTTAAACACCATATTAAGCTTTTTATACTAATTTTGATGGTATATATATAACCATATAGGACACTTTTCATTATAGCTGCAAAAAACATTGTATATGAGGAGCATACAAGTAAAACAGTAATAACTTTATACTACCATGACTATAAACAAATGACAATCAAATGTATAGTGGGAAAAAAATATCCCTTTAAATTTCCTCATTAACATGGAATAGAACATTACTACACACAACAAAATTATCATTTTTATAGCTATTTGCACCACAAATATCAAAACATTTATATCTCATATATCTTTCCAAATATCAAATGAAAGCATAAATAATCATAAGTTACCACAATTAAAATCACACCAACAATCATAACACCTCATATCTATCAACCTCTATTATTTGATTTCCACTTTCCACTTATAAAAATGTAAACATTTATTTAGGTGGATTAACAAAACTACCACATATCCAAACCTAAATTCATTATAATTTCTTTTTTCAAAATATCAATATAATCAATTTTCAGTACATGGTTTCTGGAATTCCATTATTCAAGAATAATAAAGGATCAAATTATCAAATAAAAACATAATGTAATCATATTTTACATAATATCACATTATGATTATTTATAGAAAGTGCTTGAAGTCCATTTATTATTTATTATATCATGAAATATAAATTATATCTTACTGTTATAGTCATTATTCATGGAAAATTAATTTCTATAAGATGGAGTACATTTTAATACATTTTTATTTATTTTATTTTTCCACATTGGTTCAATTTAATAAACAATACATAGTCCGATAAATTATATGTTTTTGTCAAACACATATATATTTTTTAAATTACCTAACATTACATTACTAAATTATAAAAATCCCATAATTATTGAAAAAAAGATGTTAAAATTCCGTACCATATCATATTTGAATACTTTGATAAATATTCATCAGGTTTTCACTCTTAATTCCATAAATTATATTTCAAAATTAAATTAACATTGATTCATCAATGAATATATATAATTCCAAAATAAAATAGATATATATATAATAGTTCCACAAGGAGTGAAATGAAATATATCTAAAATTACCCATACCATTGATATGATCTTTTTCCAATGTAATTATATAATAAATATGAAAGAAGATATTTATGAGACAATTCAATTTATCCTAAGTTACCAAAATGATCATCACAATCTTAAAAAAAATTAAAAGAGAAATAATACAAGTTTGACATGATTTATATTATTATTAATATAATTTATTTAAAATTAGGGAAAGTGAATATCCAATACTGCATGTTTCATCAGTTGATACCAAACCAAAAATTTATATAATTTTCTTTTTTCAACCAAAAATATATTATATATTTATAGTTAATTTTTTTCAACAATAAAATCAAAATATTTTTTGAAATAAACTATAAATTATTTCATAAATTGTATAAAAACTATGGAATGAATTAATCATATATACTATTCCTTGTATTAACAAGATGAAATATATAATATCTAAAGACAACCCACAAAGACTTGTTCGAAATAAATCATGTACTGTTTCATTAAAAAAAATCATAACAAAAAATTATTTAAACCACATCATAGAACTATGGAATTTCTTGTGAACCCATGGTTTTTTCAATTTAACCACAACATGTATTATAAATCTTGCTAATCTATAAACAAAAATTATTCATTCTAACTATTAAATAATAACTTTTATCATAACATTCTCTTTTTGAAATAAAAAAAAATTTTTCCAAACAAAATTTTGTATTCCTTTAAGTGATATTGAAAAAATATCATAGTATGACATTTCATATCTACCAAAGATTATCAATAACCAAAAAAATCATTAAAATAAAAACACATAATTTATTTTCCCTTATAAATAATATATTTTGAATATATATAATCATTTATATAGATTTACTCTAAAATTTTTTATTTATTCCGTAATTAGTTAAAACCATTTTCACCATTCCGACGAAAAATTGATCTTTATTATAAACTACTACCTTTAATAGTAGTTTATGGAGAGATATATTAATAAAATATCATATTACTCTAATAATATGTTAAAATATATTTTTTTAATTAATCCCATACTTAGATCAAAATTAATTTGTATGATACCCGATTTAATTATTGAAAGATATTTGGCAGTTGATTATCAATTATATGTCATACGATTTAGTTGATATAAATAAAAAATAATTCAAAAAATCCAATTTATCAATAAATGTTAAGAATTAATTATCATTAATGCTTGATTTTGAGATCGTTGGACCATATAAAACAGAATGAATATGTTTGGGTCTTTGACTCCTAATCTTATCCTTTTTGAGAATAATCACATATAATGGATGAATCTTTACTAATTTCTGGATTATTTTTTACTCTATTATGATTTAAATTACTTTTCTTGTTCTTTGGACCAAGGTAACCATATTTTCAGAATAATGTCTCAATTTTATATTTTATACACATGTAAAGAGGATCCATACCTCTTTTATTTAGAAAATATTTCCTCATATTCATTTTTAGATAACTATATAGTGATACAATTAGATATTTCAATGAATTATCTGATTTTATAGAATAATTACTTATTTCCATTATTGAATAATTAAGAAAAACCATATAAATTAAGTATTTATCCATCATTAATGACATGAGGTTTCAAAATAATTTGTTTTCACCAATTTAAGTGTTCATAATGACTTTAATATTAAATGTTACCTTATAAAAAATGTTAAAAAACATATATCATACATCTAAATTCTTTTCAAAATTATTTATAACCATTAATATGAGACGAATAATAGACATAAATGATCCAAGAATTATGTTGGTATGATCCATTTTATGTGACCATAAATACAATTAATGTTTCTTGATAACTAATCGTCTTATGGAAAATATAATGGGTTGATGGGAGGTGGGATTGGGAACTTTTAAGATAATGATTGATAACCATAGGTTTCCATTTTGATAATGGAATTTCAAGATGAATTGTAGTTTTATCTATTGTTTAGAAGAGCTAGTCCCACTCTATCTTGATCCCTATCATTATCATCAGTGTATGATGGAATAGGGTAATTCACAAAAGATGAAGGTTCAAAGGGAAGACATATCTCATATGTGAAGGATTAAATATATAAAAGAATATATTTTAATGGTATGGATTCACATGTTATTGAAAATGAAGTTATTACTAGAAATAGGTTTAATATATATTGGTTCTTAGTTCATTCTAGTTTAATTTTTCATGGATGGGTAAATCATTACATTGATTATGAACTTCTGAAAAGGTTGAACATGATTTTGGGTTTCTCAGAATAATGATGTATTTCAATTGGGGGAGGCCTCTTCCACATTCTTTTTTCTATATATGCCTCTGAAAATATGGGCATGGGGACATGGTTCAACTCCTTGAAGTCTTGCATGATGACCGATTAGGATTGGGACTTCTGTTTTAATAAATTATATATAATGAACACTAGAATATAGGTTTACATCAAAATAAATATAATTAAATGGATATTATGGAATAACCACTTTATTTTTTTACATTGGATCAGGTTTTCGTATACACACTAAGATGAATAGAACCACTGGGATGGGTTGATTTGGCTATTTTTATAGGATATTAGTTTAATTTGATGGCAATTATAAATTAGATGATAAAAAATACATTCTAAATTAGAATATGATTTATTTGTATATTTCAAATATGAGGTCATGCCTCTTTTCTATTTAGACAATCAGTCTACTGGGCATCTCAATGAATATATTTTTTGGAATTATTTTTGTTAATTTTGTTCTTCAAATGGACATAATAAAAATAATACAGAGAATTACTAATAAAGGAATTAAATGATAGTTTATCTCCATCTTATTTGGGAGTAATCCCTATAATAAATCACGTATCTTGTAACCCCCCAAGCTTCCATGATATTCTTCTCTTTAAATAATACAGTAGCGTGTGTTGTACGCAACTTCGAGTTCTAACACAAACCACAACCAATCAAACTAGCCGTTATGAATAGTAATACCCACTTTTAGAAATTTTTTACATTTTAACATTCAAAATGGACTTCATTTTTTGATTCGGGATATCGAAATTATCTTAGGGTGAATTTTTTGTACATTTCTGATAACTTTCATATTTTGATTAAGAGTGAAAATTACTAAATTTTAATTAAAAACAACATTTTTAATCGAAATAATTAATAGTGATAAATTATAAATTTTTTTGGTGTTATAGTATATTTAGAATATATTTTTCCCATTTAATACAATTTTGGTCATTGGACGTAATTTCACATTAAAACCGAACATAAACAAGTGTCAGTATTTTGATACATATTATTTCTTAAAAACACACTTTTTGTTTTGATAGTGGGAATTAATTTTAAATAAATTTTGGCCACTTTTGTGTTTTGAATTTAGAAAAATAGATTCCATATTTAGAATCAGGAGGTTTAAATTGTGTAAATAGGTAACATTTATTTTTAGACATTTTAAATAATTACTTCAGTAAATATTTTATTTACCATGGTTAAAGGGTAAATCTGGTAAATAAGGGTAAGAAATAATATTATAATAATAATAAATTACCCTAAAACGTGTCCTAACCCAATTGGATGATATATTTCCGACCATGGGAATCTTTGGGTCTATTTTTGGACCCCATGGGTCCACTTTTAAGTGATAATTACACTTTATATTAATTAAGTTAAAGTAAATACAAAAATGACATAAACATATATCTTTTAGAAATTTTTTTTACATGGGGTTATATATGTTATATTTTTGACTATAAATATTAATTATTAATATAAAAGTATCTACTAGATAATGTTATTTTATTTATAATTTTTATACATTTAATAATTAAATTTATTTATGACACAATAATGATGCAGTATTTTCCTTATTAATAAATGAATCAAATAATTGGTTTTATAAATGATAAAATAAAAATAATTTGAAAGTTTTGATTCCATCCACGAATATTATTTGTTAATATGACATGTTAGGATTCCGTAAATTATTTTTTTCGAATTAATAATGTTATTATGACTTTAACAAAAATCAATTATTAAATATTGTCAAAATTGACATAAATGAGTTTTTAAAACAAGTATTATATTATTAATAAATATTATATTCCTAAAAATATAATTCTAGGCCAAAGGACTTATATCATGATATGTGTATCATTAATTGGAAACTTGGGGGTCTTTTGGATGTATATAGTATGTTTATTAACAATATAATATAAAAATACAAAGTGACATGGTAAATGTCAATCTAATTAACTAAGAGTTAAAACTAAAAGATAACACTAATAAAATGAACCAAACCAGTATAAAATTTATTGGTTGAATGTATTGAAACCCATACCCACCTTATACCTTTATTAATCCAGTTTTGAGCCATTATAAACCTAATATGAATTTATTATAAAATAATACTTTATGTTTTTTCAAAAGAGCCCCTCCTCCCCCTTATAAAAGGACACCACTTCTAACCAATTATTCACATATTAAAAGCCTTTTGGTTGGGCCAAACCCTGCCAAATATTCTCTCAACTTCCCTCACTTATACCTATAGGACTTAGTTTGATCAGAAATCCAACCTAATAAGCCCTTTTTATCTAATCAAAAGGAAGATCCTAAAGAAGAGGTAATGTTTTCACCACCCTCTTTCAAGTTCCTTTCCTCTTCAACATCTTCTTTCATTGTTATTTCCATTATAAAATAATAAATCCAGTTCCTTTTAAATACTATTATGTTATTATAAATATGGTACAACCATATTCAGTATTCTATCCATCCTTTGAATAAAATGTCACCATACGTGCGTACGGACGGCTTACCGTCTCCACGTCGTGGTGTAATTGTTATTCAAAACATTATTATTTGGTTGGGTATGATAATGATGTGTAATTGATGTAAATATAAAACATAGAATGATAAGTATTCTTTATATATGATATACCATCAAATTATATATTATTTTAATATCAAAATAATGATATTGTCGCTCGTGCGTACGTACAGACTACCGTCTCCATGAATGCGATGAGATTCATTCTCCATCGTATCCATTCAAGAATAATTTTCATTTGATGGTAAAAAATAATGTTTAAGGACTTGATATCATTCTGTATATGAATAATATTAAACCTATACATAAAAATAATGACTTATGTAACAAAACATATAAAAGAAAATGAGTAAGTTAACACTCGAAACGACGATAATAAAAAGATATTATTAAAAAAGAAATGTTAAAAGATCGTATATGATATAATATTAATGTATATGATTCTTGTATAATTAAATTAAAACTATTTAACCATTATATAGGAAGTTATCCTACCCTATACCAAGTAAAAAGTACAATGTAAGGGGTTTCTTATCTCACTTTTAATTCTGTGAGATTTCCATTGTTCACCAATTATTTATTGCATGTGGTGTGTGTACTTCTCATGTTTGTATTCATTGTGTAATATACTTTAATTTAGGGATAATTAAATCATCATTGTATGATCCTTCTTTCATGGGTGTATGTTACGTAAGTTAACAAATCAATAATGGAATTTTAAATTTCAATTTCCACTCATTCGTCTTAACGCATACTTCATTGATTATTTTAATCGAAGATTATGTGTGGAATAACTATTCATTTGATTATGTAATAATTTCCACTCCCCTTTATGTGGATATACCCTTGATACACATAATCACTCTATTTATAAGTTCTCAAGTCATCGGTATGAACATGATAAGAGTAATTTTTACTCAATCTCCATTCGTTGAGTTAAACATCCTATTCATTGGTGTTGTTTTTACAAGAATATCTTTGATTGTCCTTTGAATGTTTTACACTCAACATCCAATCATATTGAGTGTATTTATATTTTTCACACATAATTATGTCATTGATTTATCATTAACCTAAGGATACAACCTTTATGAGATATTTCATCTCAACTTACATTCCATTGACACTCCTTTGTTTCTATACACCAAATCACTTTTATATGGTGTATATAATGTACTTTGACATATTATATCATGAATCCCTTTATTCTCATGATATAAAAAAGCATTTATTACCTCAGTTATTTGTATTCAAGTACCTCTCTTTTGGTTAGGAACTCTAACTAAAATATCATTTTAATTTTTTTTACATTTATTATTCTAAATATTTCTCATTAATGTCCATGTTTTAAAAATGGTTTTATGGATTTATTTATATGGGTATTTAACTTTTCAAATCAAAACTCCTTTTAAAAGTTTCAAAGTGGTATGGGAAACTTTGATTCCAAAATCTTTTTTAACTGGCTTCTTGACAAAGAGTGTGACTTTTAAATATTTTCAAGAAAAAGTGGGATATTTCTCTCAAATAGATTTGATGATTATTTTCATCTATGTAAATATCCTTCATTATTATCTATTGAGGTTAATATGATACAATACAATATGTCTTATTGTATTGAATGAGTTATGTTTGACTGTTCATGAGTTATTTTTATACCATTATTGGTTTGTGGATAGATTATTGACATTTCGTATGCTAGTTTTAATAAAAATGTTTTTGTCCTGATTGAAACTTTTCATATGAGGAATTTATTGGACTTAGTAAATGATAGGTGGAGACCTCTATAGATCCTCGATGCATCAGTAGGTCTCATGAGACAAACTAGTGTCTTGGCATAGGGCCTTGACAAAATCTTATTTGTAGTCTTGGCACGAGGCCTTGACTATGTGGTTATGATAGTCTGGCAATATGCATTCCATCATTATGAAAGTGGTTATTGATATTTCATGTGGTTATTTTTTGAGTATAATATCCATGTGAATATGTAAATGTCATTATTTTATTTCATCTTTTCCATATTATGTTGAAGTTCATGTTTTAAAGGCTTTTGTTTTAGTTATACATTGCCTTAAATGTTTATGCTTATTTATGAACGTTTCACTATATTGTTATCCTTACTGAGCATCTGAGCTCACCCCTTTCAATGTTTTATTTTTCCCAATATGGGATGAAGTATTTTATGAATGACATGCAGGGATAGTATAAGGGGATATTATTGTGGAGACAATATGTTGTTGTAGTTTTCACTTTATGATGTAATGTAATACTTATGAATGTATCTAGTGTTTCCAAGGCTACTAAACTAATCGGTATTTTGAGACATGAACTATTGTGATCATGAAAATTTTATGTAATAATGCACTGACTTTAGGTAATTGGGGTCGGGGCGTTACAGTTGGTATCAGAGGAAGTTTAGTACATACCTTGGAAGCTATATTTAGATAAACTCTGATTAGAGCACATATCCCTAAGATAGACATTCATGATTAGTATAAGAACTTTCTATAATTTTAGTATTGTAGAGATTTTGTGTGTTTTCCAGGAAATACATCCCTTTCTAGATACGAGCAGGCAGATGCGGCTCTGTCACAGATGTACATAGGGGTAAAACCTGAAAACACCGGTTTGAGCTAGACTCGAACGGGAACTAGTGCACGACAATGGGCCTTGCTTCACTTTTGGTTACGACACTCACGGGGGATATCATTATTATAATTTACATTTTCTTTACAAACTAATTTTATGTATTTTAATATAAGATGAGAACAAATGACCTTAGTTAATCCTAAGGTGTTTCAAATTAAGAATATGGTGTCATGATATTCTCTAAATGATTTTATGACAACTGTTACTCAAACAATGATTTCTGGTTTTAGTCAATGGATAGATTCCAAGGAAGTCATTGTAACATTGAGAATGATGTACAAGTTGGAAACGGTGGTGGAAATGAGCAACAAAATGGAATGTTGATTGGCATAAAAGATATCGTGTTCAGGCCGAATCTGTTTTCCAAAAATATGATCAACAAAATATATATTAACCAACTCCCAGACTCAACAAAGAACAGAAAGGTGGTGAATTATAAGAGCTCCAATAGTGGAGACCATGGATAAATGAATCTTCAATTTCCATCATGCAGGAAATGTGGAAGAAAGAACCCAGGAAAGTGTCTCAATGGAACAAAGAAATGATTTATGTGAGAGAAAGAAGGACATAAAGTGAAGAATTGCCGAGTAAAAATGAAGAGTACCATAGAAGAAAAAAATCTCCCAAGAATCCATATACATTCATTTGCTGTAAATGTAGGGGACCTGGCCATTACCCGAGTGAATTCCCTATTCTATAGGATATTTTCTGGGTCAAAGAAGAAGTTATGTGGAAATAAATGGTTGGAGAAATGTTTAAAATTATTAGTGCTCCTTGTTGATGGGATTACTTTGTAATAATTTTCTCTTGAATTTGTAACCATGTAGTTTTCCATGTGAGAATGATATTTGGGGAAGTCTTATCTTTTCCCTCATGGATACAGTTATACATAAACATTTGGTTTAATATGATCTTTAGGTTTGTGGCAATTAACAGTTATTATATTTTGGGATAAAAATTCAAGTTATGAGATAACATTTGTGGTTAAATTATGTTATGATTATTTTGAGGAATTTATCTCATTCTGGTAATGTTAGAAAACATAGTTTTTTTTGAAAAAGGACAACATACAAACCGTGTGACAACCCGTCGCGTCGGACAAAGATGTAGGAATCAAACCCAAAACCAAAGTGAGATTGGGATTTGTCACCTACCACTGGACTACATGAAGTCCCGGGTTAGTGTGACTAATTATTTTTAGTTAAATGATTTTATTGATCAATAATAAGTTTATTTGGGATCTTATGACTTTTCAAATTAATACCCTTAGTATAGGAAAATGATTTGGTGATTAAGTGATAAATGTTATTTTAGAAGATGTTTGCTTTATTGGGAACACTATATTCCCAAGGAAAATAGAATACTATGGGATTTCACAAGAGGAGTAATGGTGGATTTTTATCTATGTTTTTATTGTGGATTTATAGTGATTTGGGTTATTTATGGAAATGATTAACCTATAATAGAGAATACGTGATTAGGTTAATTACTTTTATGTATGTGACTTTAAGAGTAGTTGATGTCATTTGGAGATACCATTTAACGTGGAAGACTACATAACCAAATTCTTCTATGTTTGGGGTTTAAATATTAGTTTGGATTATATTGGAGGATTTTAAGGACAATTGTTTATTGAATGGTATTCTTTTAACTTTGGGGTATTATTGTTTTAATTTTGGAAATTAAGATTAGTGTTTCTTTCTCTAAAGGAATATCCTTTTGGGGGATCATCAGATCTTGTACTTACCGTTTTGGTTTTGATTATTCTGTAAAGACAAGGTAAATATATAGTTTAACCTTTGTAGATCATCTTATTCTCTAGAAGTTTATTCTTTCTCTTCTAGTGTGACCAAGTCTTCTCGAATACTCATCATTTAAAAATGAGTTAGTAGTAGAAATTTATTAAAGAATGACACTTTACATAAAAAGTAAGTTTATAACTTTATGTTCTTAGTCAATATCAGAAATTAATTCCTCATCTTTATGTAATGTAACTTAAAAAAATGTTGTCCGTTTACTTTTCTTACTGAGAAACTAATGACCGTTTGACCCATCACAAGTTTGTGGTTTTTTTGTTGTTAAATTTCTCCTGGTCATGTTTTCTATCCCTCTCCATCAGAACTTGACACTTAGTTTATCATCCATATCCATGTTTTTCTACATGGAATCCTAGTATAGGTTATCTTTGGTGACCTTTGTACTTCTCTTTCTTTCTTTTAAAGTTATAATTTTATTGACTCTATTTTCCGATGTGGGACTTTCCATTATATTACCAAGCCCAATTTTAAAAATAGAGAGGATGAAATTTATTTAAGGAGGGGATAATGTAACACCCTATGCTTCCATGGTATTCTTCTCTTTGAATAATACAATAGCGTGTGTTTAATGCAACTTCGAGCTCTAACACAAACCACAACCAATAAAACTAGCCATTATGAATAATAATACCCACTTTTAGAAATTTTATACATTTTAGATTTCAAAATGGACTTCATTTTTGGATTCATAATAACGAAATTATATTAGGGTAAATTTTTGGTACATTTCTGATAAATTTCATATTTTGATGAATAGTGAAAATTACTAAATTTTAATTAAAAACAACTTTTTTAATAAAAATAATTAATTGTGATAAATTATGAATTTTAGTGGTTTTAAAGTATATTTAGAATATATTTTTACCATTTAATAAAATGTTGGCCATTGGATGTAATTTCACATTTAAATCGGACATAAACAAGTGTGAATCTTTTGGTACTTATTATTTCTTAAAAACAGGCTTTATGTTTTGACAGTGGGAATTAATTTTAAATTAATTTCTGCCACTTATGTGTTTTGAATTTAGATAAATGGATTCCATATTTAGAATCAAGAGGTCCAAATTTTTTAAATAGGTAACTTTTAGTCTTATACATCTTGAATAATTACTTCAGTAAATATTTTATTTACCATGGTTAAAGGGTAAATATGGTAAATAAGGGTAAAATAATAACAATAAAATAATAATAAATTATCGTAAAACGTGTCCTAACCATATAGGTTGATACATTTCCGACCATGGGAATATTTGGGTCGATTTTGGGACCCCATGGATCCACTTGTAAGTGATAATGACACTTTATATTAATTAAGTTAAAGTAAATACAAAAATGACATAAGCATATATATTTTAGAATAACAATTTTTACATCAAGTTATATATGTTATATTTTCTACTATAAATATTCATTAGAAATTTAAAAGTATTTAATAGATAACGGTATTTTATTTATAATTTTTAGACATTCAATAATTAAATTTATTTATGACACAATAATGATGCAATATTTTCCTTATTAATGAAAGAATCAAATAATTGGGTTTATAAAGGATAAAATAAATATACTTTGAAAGTTTTCATGCCATCCTAGAATTTTATTGGTTAATATGACATATTAGGATTTCTTAAATTAATTTTTTTCGAATTAATAAAGTTGTTAAGACTTTAACAAAAATCAATTATTAAATATTGTTAAAATTGACATAAATGAGTTTTTAAAACAAGTATTATATTATTAATTGATATTCTATTAATTAAAACATAATGTTCGGAAAAAGGAATTATATCATGATAGGAGTATCATTAATGGACCACTTGGGGGTCTCTTGGATGTATATAGTATGTTTATTAAATATATAATATAAAAATACAAAGTGACATGGTAAATGTCAATCTAATTAACTAAGAGTTAAAACTAAAAGATAATGTTAATATAATGACACAAACCTGTCTAAAATCTATTGGTTGAAAGGATTTCTACCCATCCAAACATTATACTTTTAATAATCCACTTTTTATCCATTATAAACCGAATATGGATTTATTATAAAATAATACTTTAAGTTTTTCCTAAAGATCCCCTCCTCCCCCTTATAAAAGGACACCACTTCTAACCAATTATTCACACCTTCAAAGCCTTATGGATCGGCCAAAACCTACCTTAATATTATCTCAACTTCCCTCACTTCAACCTAGAGGCCTTATTTTGATCAGAAAGCCAACCTAAGGAGGCTTTTTGATCAAATCAAAAGAAAGAACCCGAAGAAGACGTAATGTTTTCACCACCCTCTTTCAAGTTCCTTTCTTCTTCAACTCCTTATTTCTTTCTTATTTCCATTCTAAAACAATAAATACAGTATCTTTTATATACATTTATGATATAATAAATATGGTACAACCATATTCAGTATTCTATCCATCCTTTGAATAACATGTCACAATACGTGGGTACGTACGAGTTACCGTCTCCACTTCGTGGTGTAATTGTTATTTACAACATTATTATTTAGATGGGTATGATAATGAGGAGTAATTGATGTAAATAATAAATATAAAATGATAATGATTCCTTATATATGATATACCATCCATTTATATATTATTTTAATATCAAAATAACGATAGTGTCGCTCGTGCGTACGTACGGACTATCGTCTCCACGAACGCGATGAGATTCGTTCCCCATCGCATTCATTAAAGAATAAATTTCATTTGATGGTAAAAAACAATGTTTAAGGAATTGATATAATTCTGTATATGAATATGATTCAACGTATCCATAACAAACACAACTTATGTAACAAAACATATAAAAGAAAACGAGTAAGTTAACACCCAAAACGAGGATAATAATAAGATATTATTAACAAAGCAATGTTAAAAGGTCATATATGATATCATATTAATGTATATGATTCTTTTATAATTTAATAACAACTATTTCACCATTATACAGGAGATTATCCTACCCTCTACCAAGGAAATATTAAAATTTAAGGGGTTTCTTATGTCACTTTTAATTCCTTGAGATTTCCATTGTTCCCCACTTATTTATTGCATGCGGTGTGTGTACTACCGATGTTTGTATTAATTGTGAAATATACCATAATTCATGGATATTCAATTAATAATTGTATGATCCTTCATTCATTGGCGTATGTTTCGTAAGTTACTAAATCAATAATGAAATTTTAAATTTCAATTTCTACTCATTCGTCTTTACGCATACTTCATTTATTATTTTACTCCAAGATTATGTGTGGAATCTCTATTCTCTTGCTTATGTCATAATATATGCTCCCCTTTATGTGGATATACTTTTGATACACATAAACACTCCATTGATAAATTCTCAAGTCATCGGTATGAACATGTTAAGAGTAATTTTTACACAACCTCCATTTGTTGAGTTAAACATACAATTCATTGTTGTTGTTCTAACATGAATATGTGTGAATGTACTTTGAATGTTTTACACCAAATATCCAATAATTTTTAGTGTATTTATATTTGTCACATATAATTATGATGTTTATTTATTCTTACCCTAAGGATAGAGCCTTTATGAGATATTTAATGTCAATTTACACTCAATTGAGACTCCTTTGTCATAATACACCAAATCACTTTTATATGGTGTATATAATGTACTTTGACATAATATATCATAAATAACTTTATTCTCATGATATTACAACGTTTTTATTAAATTAGTTATTTGTATTCAAGTGCCTCTCTTTTGGTTACGAACTATAACTAAAATATCATTTTAAAATGTTGTAAAGATTTATTATTCTAAATATTTCTCATTAATGTCCATGTTTTAAAAAAGGTTTTAAGGATTTATTTATATGGGCATTAGATTTTTCAAATCAAAATTCATTTTAAATGTTTCAATGTTTTATGGGACACTTTGATTCAAAAATCTATTTTAAATGAGTTCTTGACAAACAATGTGACTTTAAAATGTTTTCAAAAAAAGGGGGATATTTCTCTCAAATAGTTTTGATGATTATTTTAATATATGTCGATATCCTTCATTATTATCGACTGAGGTTAATATGTTACAATACAATCTTCCTTATTGTATTGAATGAGTTATGTTTTACTGTGGATGTGTTATTTTCATACCATTCATGGTTTTTGGATAAAGTATTGAAATTTCGTCTGCTAGTTTTAATACGAATGTTTATGTCATGTTTTAAACATTTCATATGAGGAATGAATTGGACTTAGAAAGTGATGGGTGGAGCCCACTATAGCTCCTTGATGGATCGATAGGTCTCATGAGACAAACTAGTGTCTTGGAACAAGGCCTTGACAAAATATTATTTGTAGTCTTCGAACAAGGCCTTGACTATGTGGTTATGATAGTCTAGCATTATGAATTCCATAACTATGTATGTGGTTAATGATATTGCATGTGGTTATTTTACTTGTATAATATCCATGTGAATAAGTAAATAGAATTATTTCATTTTATCTTTTCCATATTATGCCGAAGTTCAAGTTTAAAAGGCTTTTGTTTTAGTTATACATAGCCTTAAATGTTTATGATTATTTATGAAAGTTTCAGCTATATTGTTATCCTTACTGAGCATCTGAGCTCAGCCCTTTCAATGTTTTATTTTTTCCAGGATGTGAAGAATTATTTTATGAATTACCTGCGGGGATAGTATAAGGGGATATGTGTGTGGAGACAAGATGTTGTTGTAGATTTCACTTTATGATGTAATGTAAAACTTATGAATGTATCTAGTGTTTCCAAGGCTACTAAACTAATCGGTCTTTAGAGAATTGATATTTTGTGATCATGCTAATGTTATGTAATAATGAGCTGACTCTAGGTAACTGGGGTTAGGGAATTACAGTTACAGTTATTAAAGGATCCTGTAGGGATTAGGTAGGCTAATGATGTGATTCATGTACAATAATTTGAGCATGGAAGTGCTACTAAAAATCACCATCTAGATTAATTTTTATATGAGGTACTACCTAATGGTTATATATGGGATGATAATGAGGCTTTGGTTAGATATATTCATGTGTAACAGAATATTGATGTTCATATGATTGATACCAGGAATTTCAGGATGGTTTTAGAACATATATGGACATGGATCTTCATTTGGGTGAGGACGATCTCTCCCATGATCTGAATTCCATAAACCCTTTGTGGCCTCTAAGATAGGGAGATTATTTAATGAAATCCACTAATATGACTGCTAGTGATAATTCTATTAAAGGTACCTAGAACATAGAGGAACTCAACAAACAATAGAGATAAGATAACATTTGGAGTAATTGGTTCGATATAATGGATGATTAATATATAAATAAAAGATTATATTTCAATGATATTGTAGAAGGTATGGTTGTGGAGAATGATTGTTTTAATTTGGTTCCAATGATTATTTTTTTGGAAAAGAATGGATTACTCACATTTAAATCCCAACATGAGAACTGTATATATTTCATGAAGGATAAAAGATCAAGGTAACTACCTAAGTGCATTGGAAGATCAATCTAACTGAATATTTTTTTTATTATAATAGTTTTGATTTTGATATTTAATGATTCTTTTGACCTTTTTGGTGTCTAAATTTGGGAATGTGTTTTTTATGACCCAATTCCCATATTCCTTTTATTTCATTATTTATTTAAATTAAATGGATTTAACCCACATTTTCTTAAAACTAAAAAAGCTAAAAAAGTAATAAAATTCATCAAATTCATAATTTTATCACTTACATAATTATTGGGATCATTCACATATTGATCACATTTTCAATAAGTAACATAGTTAAAGTCAAAACTTTTTTTCACATGAAGGTTTCACTTTTATTTCATTGTTTATTTCTTGTTTGACCATTTAGGGTTTTCTACCCCAATATTTCACTCCACTTATTTATATATTAATAATATTCTATAAAATTATCTATTTTTTTTATTTCATACATACTAAAATCCAATTTCTTTTTTTAATCACCAATCATTTAATTTGACGATAAAATCATTGGGAATATTCTAATTTTTACTTTTTGTTAATTTCTACCTAATTTATGATCATCTATCACACAATTACGATTAAATGAGATTCATTTCATAAAATATTTTCCCTTAGGATCAGTATTTAATAATACATTAATAATAATAAATCCTTATTCTAAATTTAAATATCTATGTTATGTAAAATATCCTGTGATGGATATTTATTAGGAGGAAAAAATTATAATCTTCCCATTTTCATTAATATTACATTAAATATATCATATGACTTGAAATCTTATATGATGTTATCATTACTAGTTTATAAAATCAAAATTTTTATTTAAGGGCTGAAGAAGTTTCCCCGGTGATGTATATGATTGAATCCATTTATTAATAAATTTCATAAACTAAAACATAAATTTACTCATGATGTTTTCTTATTTTCCTACCTATGCTTCATGTGAGTTCACATTTTAATATATTATTACCAATATGGTTATTTTATCATCAATAATATCGTTATTTTTTAAAAATGGAATTGAAATTAAAAAAAATTATAAATAAATCTCCAAAACAACAAGAATTTTACCATTATTTGATATGATTAATTTTTTTAATGATTCATTCACTTTATCATGTTTGATGATTTATTTTTACACAAATTGAAATCTATTCAAAAGAATTATTTTTCATATACATTTATAATAAATAATTTTTAGATCATTATAATAATCATAATAGGTTTCCTTAGTTTTTTTGGATTAAAAATTTTATGTATGATCTTCATTATCCTATAAACTTCTATCTTCCATAACAAATTTATCATTATAAAGTGACTAATTTTATATATATATAACATTTATCCCTTGACTATATTTTAAAAATATTTCCCTTTCCTATAGATAAACCTCATCTTCTCCATTTATTTGTCACATATTTCTTGTTCTTATACAATGGTATTTTATATATTTCTTTATCATCTTACTTAAGAGTATTTTTAGTGAAAATTGAAAAAAAAATATTCTAGAAAGATATAATAAAAAAAATGAAATTAAGATTTAAATTATTAATTCAATTTACCATTTTGGTTTTTTAGATAATCCACATCAATTATTTAAAGGTCATGTTATTTACTTGATTCTCAAAATGTTCATTAAATATTTGCATTCTATTATTAATTAATAAGGTTTATAATGATTTAAAAGTTTTATTTTTCTTTCATCACACTATATTCAAGAAAATATAACTTCATATCATTTCATGTAAAGTCCAAAAATTATAATTAATTTATTTAAAGTAATACATTTGAATACTATGATAAATATCATTTCATTAATATTAGCTATAATAATTCACATCAATTTTAGTGTAAAGGAAGAATATTCTAGAATTTATATTCTTCATTGGAATCTTCGAAACACACTATTATTTATTCCCCCTATATATGTTTCCTCATCCCCTCTTCTTTCTATACAATTTTCTTTCTATGATGCCTCATAAATATGGATCTATGTTCCCTGGATCATGTGGAAATTCAATTTTTTGTATGTTCCATGGATTGGATGATTACAATGATTTTTTGTGACCTTGTTGTTATATAATTATTAATTTTGGAGCCTTGGTGATTTTTATTTAAACATGGTGGTACAAATCTTATTCTCTAGTTTTTCAACCCCAATGTTTCATACACACTGTAAGAGTGGATGTGAATTATGGCGGGAATTGATTTTCACCTCAAATTCTAAGAGATATCACAATAGAACCATGAATCAGAATGCTAAATTATATCTATACCCATTAACTGGTGACATTTAATATAATAAATTTCATCATAATGACAAATAACATGAATTTATATAGAAATTATTAACCCTCAACTATGAGGGTGTTCTCATTTACATCAATATCTGCTACCATGTTTAGATCTTCAGTATAGTTCTTCCATTATAGTACCATCTCTGTAAATTCATGATGTATTAATCCTCTGAAAAAGTGTTATATCATCTCAAATGATCCTATATCTTTATAATATATTTATGTTCCATTAACTCATATTTATTCATCATTACCTTGATTTTTTTTCCAAAAAAATCATTAATAATAAAATAATTTGAACAACCAATGTTAAGACTAATTACTCAAAATTTTGAAAATATTATAATTTTAAAAATTATATGAAAATTATCAAATGATTGAATGATCCCATATATTTCTGTGTGATTTACTAAAAGTTTTTTAGATTATTCCATGACATGCTACATTAATGTAAGAATATCTACCAACTATTAATCCACAAAATCTAGATCTATTATATTCTAACACTCTTTAAAAACAACTAAATGCTCTATCATGTAATCAATTATCTCAAAACCATTATGTCATAGTTCCAAAATTCATTACGTAATACCTTTAACATCATAAAACAATAGAAAATTAAATCCTTATATGAATAATACATTATGGAATTAAACATGTTTTTGGGCTCATCACCTTTTTATTGAATTATGTGTTATTCCTTATTTTCACACCCAACCCATCTTATAGTATGGAAAAACTCTTTGTAGTGTAATGAATATTTCTTGCATATATAGAGATACACATAGATTTATATGGATTTTTATTGTTCCATGATATATTCATATATAGAATGATGGATTACAATGTTGGGTGATAGATAAAATAAATCATTAAATCACTCTTGTGAATACACATTCTTGGTTTGAATTTGATACCCATTAATGAATTGTATGTTCAGAGATATATAATTACACGTACTCATGAATTTATCCATTTATGTAAGGGGAAACCAGCTAGCAGAGGGAGCCTAAGTCAGAGGAATAGTAAACATCATCATATGCTATATCTTATTAAGACATAAAATTTCACATATCTGAGTGAGAAATATATCTACATATAATGGATGAATATATGTCACATTTTTTTAGAATAATAATAGAGTCATAGTAAAAATACATCTTAGAGCATGTCTAGATTTTAACCCTATATATTACCTATACTACCTACTCATAATCCCAATATAGATATCCTTTCTTTGGAAAAATCCCTGAAAATAAAGTATACATGCATACCGAGATTCCCACAAAATGTGTGACTAATGGATTCAATGGGAAAAATCCACACTTAAAGATTTGGTTCTTGACAATCATAAATTTTATTCATTAATGAATTAATAAAAACCCTACAATAATAAATTTTATATCCTTGGAAACTCAGGTATATAAACATATTAACTCTCAATACAAAGCCTATTAATTCCATTAGAATTATAGCTAATAATATCTATTTTACGCATAACTTCTTTTAAATTCATGGATGGTAAGGAAACATAAAAAATGAGTGACATAGATAACATAATAAGGGGTTAAAAACTAATAATTATACATATATCATAAACTATTGAGATAATTGATCATAATTGAATTGTAATAATAAATGAAATAAGATCATAGAATCACTTAATTTGAAAATTAAGAATGGGATAATAATTATTGAACATGGAATAAAATTTGGTGAGATGTTATAAGAGTCAAAAATCATATATTGGAGTCAATCGTAGTAACAAGACATAAGTGACAAGACTTAATAGGATGATCTAAAAATTTTAATGGAATAAAATTTAGTATAAAAAAGTTAGGTCATCCAAGTCATAGGTCAAGGTACAATGAAAATACGTCATTACATTGTGGACAAGGCTAATTGCATATCATCAACATATGAAAATTCTTACAAGGCTAACAATATGAAGACCATGTATAATATTTTGGATGAGGCATAATTGTCATGGCCCAAACATAGTTATATCATGATATATTAGGCATTACCTAAATTTTTTGGGGCCCATAAATTTTTATCACTCTCATCTTTATAATAATAAATTTAAATTAATTCCACATGAAGCCAATCGTATAGTTTATAATGTAAAATATATGTAAATAATATGGTTAACATAATAATTTCTAATGGTATAACATAAATTGATATCAAAAATTCAAAATTTTGGAAAAATGATCACCTAATGGAAGTATATAAAATGATAATTTAGAGGGTGATTTATGAAACATGACTCCACAAATGATATAACTTTTTGAATTAGTAAGTAAAGTGGAAGAGAAATTATAATGAGAATTTTATGAAATCTATTGTAATGGTATTTTAAAAATGATGTCATAAATAACTTTTAAAACCCATTCAAAGTGGTGAAAGGGTAGTTTCAAAACTATAATTTAAAAAATATTAATAATTGTATCTTGAACTAAAAAATGTTGTAGAGTAAAAATTTTGAGTAAAAGATAAGAAATATATATAGGCATATTAAATAGAATTTATGATTTATAAATTGGTTTTAGGAAACCCACATTGAAAATGAAATACAAGAATACATTTTGAATGAATATAATGCATAACATAAATTATTCAGAAGAGATTACATATCAATCACTCATAAAAATAAAAGTAATAATTTTTTTATGAGAGAAATTGGGAATGATGGATAAAAATATTCCACTAAGAGATGGGGAATTATTATGAAAAATATCATTATTTGAAAAAATAAGAAAGTAATAAGAGAATATTTACATGAAAAGTAAATGTTATATCCCCATATAGAATGAGAAAGAAAATTTTTAGGTAGATACCGGTAAAATATATCAGTCATATAATAATGTTATAAAAATAATGATTATAACTCAAATAAAATAGTTGAGTCAAGGAAAACCATTATAATCAATTTAATGTATGAAATAAAAATCTGTAATGGAAGAAGAGAGACTATAAATTAAATATAAAATAAAATAAAATAAAAATTCATTGAATTAAATATGTTTTGTTTGAAATAAATCATAGAATATTTAACATAAAATAATATTTTATAAAAAGAATGTAGAATGATAATCGAAATCCATTCCCCAAGCTCTGTACCACATATTTTGTTCACTAATATACAGATTAATTAATTGTATTAAATATTTTCATTCTAAATAATTTTTTAATATTAATTTAATTATCATGATTACTTTCAATTAATTTATTATCACATTTCAATCATTTACAAATTTCATGTTGTTCGCCTTGGTCATGTTGAGATTGTTCGACTCATAATCACAAAAATTACTTTGGTAAAATTATGATGGTAAAAGGATATTATAAAAGGGTAAAAAAACTAAATAAGATTTTAATTATTGTATTCATATCATTATATAAGTGAGGAGTTAAATAGGTCATTTAATTTTTAACACCCATGGAAAATTCATTGATAAACATGTTTTGAAGGTTAAAAATTATGACTTTTTTTTTACTTTTAACATCACTATTATGATTGATATTTTTCTATTAAAGAATAATAATAATGAAAATAATTTAATTTAAATATTTCAATTATTTATGAAATAAATTTATAATGTTAAAAGAGAATTTTAGATGATTATTAGAACCTCATTATTCACTTAGATAGTGTAAAAACACTATAGTGAGAATTGTGTTTCAATAGAGTTTAAAAGATTGGAATACCCTAAAAATACACGAGTTTAATGAAAAATTATCATATAATTATATCACATATTTTTATTTTATGTTAAATATTTATTATTTTATTTAATTTTTTTTGTGGAGAAATGAAATAAAAGGACATGATCTCTGAAAAAAATTAATTTTGTTTCATATAAATGCCATATAAAAAGATGTTTCATGAGAGTTAATGGGTAATTTTTTCTAATTTATAGACTAAATAAATTCTAACAAAATAATAATGGAATCATGGAAGAATAATATTTAGTGGGTTTAAATATTATAAAATCTAAGAATAACAAATATTTAAGGAGAGTGAGGATTTGATATCTTTAAGGTTCTATTTGAGTCACTTCCATTGGATTGTGTCTAAAGATTTCAGAAAAGGGATTTTTTGTTCAATTGGATATGGGAAGGGACATTTATAAGGGTATTTGGGAATATAATCCATAAAATATGGATTTTTTTAACTATGAATAAAGGGATGGGGCGGGGTGATTAAAAATCCAAGGGGTTGGGTATTTTAGAATAAAGTACTGATTATTTTATAAATTAGACCATGTATAGGAATGCTATTTAATATCATGAAATTTATAAGTTTATTATTATTTAATGGGGTGTTAATAAACATTAAAACAATGGAAATTTTAATGGAATAAAGGAAACAATTAACTTATGATTATGATTAAAACATTATTTTTTGTTAGAATAAATTAAAACTTATTTATAAAACAAATAAAATATTGGTTTACAATTTCATTTTTTTTATTTATGACGTATTATTTTAATAAATAAATCATTTTTTGGAGTATCATTAAGTTTATTAAAATTTTAAGTCATATATATATCAAGATGATCGTAAAAGAGAAATAATTTTTTATGAACTATGTTATTTAATATTTAATAAAAAATAAATTTTTTCGTAAAAATAACAAAATTTCACCTTAAAAAATTTAAAATATGAAAAATACAAATAAAAATTTCATTTTACAAAATTTAATTTAATATTTTAGTTCACCTTCATAGTAAAATAAATAATACATGGGTGAACAATTTATTTACAATAAAAACTATTACATTTACCTTGTTTTCTTAAATTTAGAATTTTTATTATATATTAATTATTATAAGATTTATTATTAAAAATTTATACATGTCTAACATATTAATTATATTCTTATAAATAAAAAATTGAGAAAATAATTCTAGGGAAACAAATATTACACACTATGATTAAAATTGTAATTCAATGACTATTTTACATTGTTAAAAACCACATTATCAAAATTTTGTAACTATATTATGGTAATAATGTATATATATATATAATATGAGGAATCATATTTTGAAATAAAATTTTAAAATAATTTTTAATGTTAAATTATTATAAAACATGTCACATACAAGGAAATTTTAGAGTCGTAAAACATGTATAAAAATAAGATAACAACCATTAAAAAATAATACATACTATAAAGATGACTAAAATTTACAGATAAAGTGTTATTTAAGTGAAAAATAGTATTTAAACAATCATAAAATTATTAAAATAATATTAAATAAGAAATTAATTTCAAAAATTATATGTTACTAATTTATAATAATAAAAATATGTATCATAGTTTGTTAACCATTAGATTAACTTTAACTAACTTCCATGATGATATAAAAGGAATGTAATTTTGTAAAAGTAACTTATTTATAAAATAACACTATACATGTAATAATAATTATGAATACAATATAAGAGATTTAACAAAACCAATTAAATATTTTAAATTCCATTACACATGAATTTCTATTTTAATGAAATAAATGTAACTGAATCCTATAATTTAGTAAATATGTATATAAATTATTCATTAATATCATTATAAAAAGAAATGAATTTGACATTATAATATTTAATTTATGAATGGATATTTAAAAAAACATTAATATGAAATCTGAGATGTTACCTTCTAACAAAATTAATTCAATAGTTCCATCTCAATTTTACTTATTAATAAACACTTACTAATGATTAATCTAATTTACCTATGCCAAAAAACTATTCCATAATGATATTTAAAATATTAAATATAACTGGGGTTTAATATGACTCGAAGTAAATATATTTAAATTGACTAAAGATGTATTATTAAAATAGTTATATAGAACCTAGTAATCTAGATATAATGGATATCAGTATAAGAATGCTTACCCTATTTTTTGCAAACCTAATTACGAAAGATAAAAAAACTCTTCAATTATTGTAACTGAGATGATCGAAAATCTAAATTTCAGATATAATTCTTAATATATATAATTTTTATACATATAATTAATTAAAACAGTCCCAAAAGATAAAAAGTATGATGTCTTTGGATCCTAGTTACATATCGATCCTCACACTCAACAAATTATACATTTCATCGACCCAAAAAATCCATATGTGTCTTTTTTCTAAATTCATATTCTGAGAAGTTATACAGAGATGGTGATAAATAAAAAAAAGAGTTAGTTCAGATACATAGTTTTTGGTATAATAAAAATAGTGAAAATTGATAATAAAAAATATAGATACATGATCACGAGAAAAATGATAGAGATAAAACAATTAGATCTTGAAATTAAAAAAACTTAAATATAAGGATTGGGTTAGTAATCATAAAACATTTTATAATAATCTGGTGAGAATTTATGAGAGTCAAAAATCATAACATGTAATCAATCTTAGAAACATGTCATAGAAGACAAGATGTAATGGGAGTGTGGTAAACAAGATAAGACATCAAATTTTTTATAAATATAACGAGTTTCATTATAAAAATATATTAAGGATCAATAACATGACATAATAGTATTGTTGATGATGCTAACTACACCTGGCCCATACATGACATTATGGATGATTCAAACTAAACTCGGAACTTGAATATGTTTATCGACACGACTTACATTACTTGGACCTTGTATAGAGATATCAATTGATATTTGTAATTACCAAATTGATTGGAGGGTTATATAATTTTATTCCCACCCTAATCATTAAAAATCACGAAGAAACAATAAAAGTAATATTGGTTAGATAATAATATGTAATAGTATCAGAAAAGATGATATGTAGAATTTAATTGATTTATATAATAAATTAATCAATAAAATATTGTATACCATGATATAATATGGGTGTAGTTGATTGTAAATAATTTTATTAGAGACATACCTTTTGGATATAGAGAGTTAAATGGAAGTGAGATCATCAATTTTTTTTCTCAATTCTATAGTAATAGTTTCATAAGAAAAAGTTATACGTCACTTTAAAAACCCATTTCATGTAGTAAAAGTTGAATTTGGAAACTATAATTTTAAATTAAGTACCAATATTATAATTTTTAAATAAAATAAAATTAAAGAAGACAAATATTTAGTGGAATATAATGTACTTATATTTGTGACAATAATTATCTTTTAGTATTTTCAATGTGTTTTAAGGAAACCCTCATTGATAAAAGAAATATATGTTTACCTTTTTAAAAGAGAAAATTTTAAATATATATAGTTTAAAAGATATAAAATATAAATATTTCATAATAATAAATGAAATTACTTATTGAAATATACAATGTGAATAAAGGGGATAAAAATCATTAACAATTAGATGAGGAATTATTTTCAACAACATTCTATTTTATGAAATTAGATAATCATGAAATTATAAGAACATGTAATGTTAATATAATTTACATAAAGAGAAAGGGAAAACAATTTTTTTTAAATATTAAGGAATATTTTATCAACCGTTGATTAAAACATGCATAGAAAAACACTTTAACTCAATAAATTGTGATTGAGTCATGAAAAGTCCTTATGAAAAATGTTGTTTTTGTAATATATATCCATAAGGAACGAATAGAGACCATAAATTCATATAAAATAAATTAAAAATAACATTAAATTAAGGATATTTTATTTTATACCTAGAAAATAAGATATTAAATAGAAATCAATACTAAAATATAATGGAGATTTTGAAATAAAATAATTTCCTCGAGACCCATGTTACTTTTCACGTCATCTAATAATTTAAATAAAAAAATTAAATTAGTTTTTAAATTTAAAAAAACTATAGAATGATCTTACTAACATTGTCAAAAACAATTTTATTAGATTCAAAAACCATTTATTTGAGGCCATTGGCACAAATCCAAGGGTACAGTCATAGTTTCAACTATGTCCATAGGAGACAAACTTGTAGGCATAGTTTTTAAATCCTGGCCATAAGCCCATACCAAAATGGTTCAAAAATTAATGTGGAATGTAAAAATATTTTTCTCATGATTCAAAACATGGCCCTAAATTTCCAAAACTAAAAAATATACAGTGCGTTTTAATCCGAAGACCTTAGACAAGTTTCATAAAACACCTTACCATTTACCTGAAGCTCACTATGTGTATTAATATATGAATATATACATATATAATCATATATATATATATATAAATATTTATTAATATTATTATAAAAAATTTGAAAAGTGATAAAATAAATCTTGTCCCAAGACTTATATCCATGGTTTTGGGAAACAATGTCCATAGGTGTTCGATAATAGCTTAATGACCATTGTCCCAATTAATTGTTTTCATAGTTGTTAGGAAAACTATATGGGTTCAATTTTATGTAAAACTATGGTTATATGACCTATCAAACAAAATAATCAATATAGTGTGTGGCTATAATGCATGGGATAACCACAACTGATGGGGATCATTATAGTAGCCATTTCCATCCCTTTTATTACCTATATCCCTAGAAATGTTGGTACTTCCATCTTTCACCTACTGTGAATGTTTAACATTCTCATAATTTCATGATATATTATATCTACAATACCTATGATATATAGAAATAAACAAACACATAATTCAATAAAAACATAGTTAAATATTTATTTTTTACATCTGTCATTTTGAGATCGTTTGGTTTGTAATCACTGAAATGATTGTAGTAAAATTGCAACGGTCAATGGTCATTAAAGAACATACCAATATTCAATGTAAGTTTCAATTTATTATTATTATTATTATAATTATTATATATATATAAATATCATTATAGAATAAAATAATTCCACTATTTTACAAAATATTTACCATTTGTAGAATCTTTCTTGATTTGCATGTTATTTATGGGTAAAAATGGCTACGTGTATTTACTTTTAACTTCATTGTTTTGATTAATATTGTATCATTACAGAGCCATATTATTGAAATCTATATAATATTAATTATATATTAAATATTGTAATTTTTTATGAATAATATCAATGAAAAATATATGTTAATGAAATCTTCATCGTTGTCATAGGTACCACAAAACCACCACGGTGAGCGAAGTTTTTGAAATATGTTTTAATTAAGGTAAAATTAAATAAATATGTGAATTTGTTAGATAAATTATTTTATAATCATCATAAATTTTTTGGGATAATTTTATGGACTAAATATTTTATTTAAAATAGTATTCAGAAAATTGAAACAAAAAGACACACTATTTCAAAAGCACTTATATATACATACAAATGTATGATAAAAAATAGTTCAGTGTGAAGTATTTGTAATGATAACATAATTAATTTGAACAAGGAATAAAATATAATTAAATAGGAAATATGGAAACAAAATATGTTTGGATGTAAATTAATTTTATTATAATGAATCAGAAATATGAAAGGGAAAAGAGCTTCAGAATCCCTTACTATATGTTTTGAGTCAAATCCTTTTGATTAAATTTAAATCGTTAAGTGATTAGTCTAATAGTTACACAATGGGATCTAGAATGTGGTAAAGAGACTATAAATATTTGTTTTGAAAATAATTTTTAAAAATAAGGAATTTAGGGAATAATGCGAAAGGAGAGGAGAAGGGGTGTTCATATAGAAAAGGGGGATGGTTTATTTAATTTTAATCCAATCTAAATCTATTTTTCATATTAGAAAAATGAAAATAATGTAAAAAAATTATATTTTTTAATATAATAAAAGATAAATTAGATTATAAATTTTTCTAATATAAATTAAAGAGTTGATAATATTTTTTGGTTTCATTATTTTAAACTTTTATTCCATTTTATGTATAAAAAATATTTTGTATGTCATATTTATAACACAATGATGTCAGGAAAGTTATGTTTTTATGACAAAATCATATTTCGACTACAAAAAATAAAAATATCAGTAGAAAAAGGAAAAAAATCAAAAAAAGATAATTTGAATGTTACAAATAAAAAATATTAATTCCATTTTATTCAATAATTATTCAGAAATTTAAAAAATTATTATCTAAATAATTTTAAACAATATGTGGTAATATAATATTATTAGATTTAAATCAATATATTTTTTTGGGATTATTAGATTTATATTTATTTTTATCTCCTAAGTTTTATAAGATTGATAATTTTTATTTTATAAATGTAAAACATTTAAATTTTATAATTTAAAATACATAATTAAGAAAATAGTTCTAGTGCGACTAATATTATAAAATATGATTATAATGGTATGTTGAAGAAAATATTACTTTCCAACATAATATATTATCAATCTTTTACAGACATTTTTTATAAATAGAAACTATAAATAAAAGTAATTATAATTTATTATAAAAATATTAAGTATTTCTATAATTTATTTTTTATAAAACAACTTACTACTTAAAATTTAAAAGGAAAATTTGACAGTAATATATCTTATTCATAGAATTTAAGAAAACCCCTTTATAATTTGAATGAGCTATAATGATAATAATGAATTCGTGGTAATGTTATTTTTGGTAAGAATAAAATTTAACCATTCATGAAATGTTTCTCATAAAATTCCTTATGGAAATAATTTAAATGGATATATATTTCAATTTTTTATATTATGAAATCATGTATACTATTTTGTTAACCCATATATTTCATAAACTAAAATACCACAATGATATGAAAATAAAAAAAATATCATTAAATGCGGCATTTCTGTAAAAGAATAATGTAGACGTAGAAGGAATTATAAATAAAAAAAGTGATTTTATGGAGATGTTTGAATAAATATAATTACATTATACTTGAATATATATTTTTAACATACTATAATATTCCCTTTTCTAGTCACGGTTCTCAAACTAGGATAGCAAAAAAAATTAATGTAGCCTATTCAAATACATTATATATAATGATTCAAATAATTCTATAATGTGCATCTTGAGTCATGGTTAGAACCATTAAACTCAAGGAAATTTCAAATATCATGTCCCTTATTGTCTCCTGAATCATGTCTGACGACACATAATCTCACTCAATGGAAGTCACACATCATCATCTCATAGTTAAACCATATCACTATGGGTTGAATCAATATCCATAATAAAAATAAATAACATAAAAAGGCACCAAAAACTAACTTAGATCACGATACCATAATCATCAGTCTCAATATATAATACAACATTGTATAGAAATGTCGACCAATATTGAAAATTCCAACACTACCCCACATATGCCAACAAGACTTCACGAACATAAAAATGAAACTATGATAACCCTTATTATAATATCAATACAAACAAAATAGGTTTATATTCTTCCCAAAACCTTCAACATTGATGGTAATCATCAACCATATCCATTTAAAAATGATCAATCAAGCCTCAACCAATCAGAAAAATATGATGTTAGACCTAATTTATCTATGTATAAAACCCTTACTCATTCCCGAGAATAAGGAGAATTTTTACCAAAGCAAAAATTATATACATATAAATAACTTGAAATTAGTAAATTACATCAATTTTCTTACATCTGGTCCATTTAATAAAAAATTAATGAGTTAGTCTACCCTACACTCCTTCATACTCTTCAGTCCACATAAAACCTTATAGACATCATAACAAGGTAGAAACTCCATACCTTGAGCATAATAGAGAACACTCTCCAATCCCAGAACCAAACTAAATACTTCTTATAATCAAACCAAAACCAATATAAATTTTTATTCATCACAGAAAAAATAAAAACAGTGAGATAAGGGATTAACTAGGGCATATGATAGTTTAATGTCCTAAATTCAGAAACCCTATAATGAGGAAAACCTATAATGGGAAAGGGAACAGAAAATAGAAGATATTGAAATCTAATAAGGGCTCAATATTGATATAATGATGATTTTGGTTGAGGGAGGTGCTGAGTGGATCCTTATCACATTACTCAATTACTATTTTGATGATTTAAAATATAAATTTTATTTATTTTGGTTTTGATAAATTACAAAATTATTTTTTATTCCCTATAATAAGGGTTGGGAAATTTATTTTCAATATCCACTAGATTTTGAAGGATATATAAATATTCTTATTGTTTATTGATTTTTTCATAAAAAGTTTTTCCAATGATATAATATAAGAGAAAAATTAATTGTAATATGATTTGGGTTATAATTCATCTAATAAAGATATAATAAATGAATAGTTTTAATTTGTCATTGTATAATTTATTAATTATTTTATTGTATTAATTTTTTGGTATTTTTTTAAATTTATGATTTTTTATATGTTCTGATGTTTCTCAATGTATTTTATTTTTATGATTTGGATCCTTATATCCTAAAAATAAGATGCATATGGTGGATAAATTAATGCTTACGGTATACTTAATGATGTTTAAATAGTACGTAGAATAATTCTAAATAAACATATATTGTTTTTTTAAAATTAAATATAGATTATTACATATATCTTAGTAATTATTAGAATGATGTTCAATTGAAAAAATATCTATGTCCATACATAATTATGTTCACTAAAGATAAATTTTTATATATAAAATTTGTTTATACAGAAAAGAAAAATGAATCTTTGGCATTCTTTGATTTTTTTAAAATAAAAAATATTTTATTATTATTAATTTTTAACTTTTATTTTATGGATTTTATGTTGATTATTTCATTAATTTATTCATTTCAAAATTATATGTTAAATATTTCATTTCATTGAAAATATTTTTTTTACGTTATGAAAATTTAAATGATCTTCACATGAGATAAAATATTCACACTACTTTCACGGAAATTCACATAATTCAAATTTAATATTTTAAAAAATATGAATAGTTTTATCATTTGAGTTATGGGAGTGTTCCTATAACATTAATATTAATTAATATTATTTATTTTAAAATTAATTAATCTAAGGAGTTTTTCTTAATAAATATTTTTGTTTTACAGTTCATTAAGGCTTTATTTAACTCTAATGTTTTCTTTTATATTTTAGAGGGAGAATATTTTAGTTAAATCAGAAAAAATATTATTTTTCTATGATTTAATTTTTTTTGACGTCAATGTGCATGAAGGAAGTCTATAGAGGGAGTTTAGTTTAACCAGTCCTAGACATTGATCAATGTGTCTTGGAATATGAAAATGAACACTGTGATTATCCTTTGTCTCTAAGAAAACAAGGTTAGATATTATAATTGTAATCCTTACTTCCAAAAGATATAAATTTCACATTGACACTTCTACACTACTAATTCAATAAGTTTTTATGGTTATAAATGTTTTATAATTTTTTTAGTTTATTTGTGTTTTATGATTTTTAATTAAAAATATGAACCATAATTTCTATGTAATACATCCTAAATAGAAGGTATATCATGATTTTTCCTATATTTGGTTAAATGGTGGATATTTAGTTATGCCTTTATCCAAAAAAGGAATGGTTAGTTCTTTCTCCAGTTTAATAGGATTGTTCTAGGATTTCCTCTTAGCATGTGAAAAATAGTATAAGGGTTGTCCCTCAAGGGGTTAAAAATATATCTTTAAAAGTATTATAATCCTATAAATATTCATGTTACTATATTAGTGGGTTTGATATTATAAAATTAATAGTGTGAAGAGCAGATGTAATATCCTTTGGAACTAATCTACAAAAAAATTATTAAGTTATTATTTTATTCCATTGCAAAATTAATTTAACAGTGATATGCTTTTATATTTTTTATAAATGGTCATTTCACCTCCCTTCTTGACTATTCATCCTTCTATCCAATTAGGACCAAAAAATTGTTATCATTTTTTTCTTTAATTATTTATTTTGTTCTAATTTTTATTTATTCCAAGACGTTAACCATATTCTAGGAATAACCTTTTATGTAAATGATATATTTTTTAGATGGAAGGGGTTAGATGAAATGATTAGTGTACATGCTAAATACCACTATTTATCTATGTTAATGATTACAACTATTGGCATGTTTTTATTTATGTGTTTGTGATAAAAATAACTTTTGATCAATAGTGAAATCTGGTAAAACCTTATAACGTCTTTAAGGATAACAATAATACTCTCATAGGAGATGATTATTTGACCAAAGATCTTAATTATAAGTTATGAATATATGTAATTTAACTATTAACATAAATTTATTTATCCACATTTCAGCATATAAAACCAAATATAATATAGATAAAATATTAAAAAAAATCATTTTTGTTTAGATATAATAAATATAACTAAAAATGGTATTCTATGGGTGCAATATTAAGATTATAAATAGGGAGAAAATGAAACTATGAATTATATGTTTCAAAATTTAAATAATACTATGAATGGAATGAATTATTAAGCAGAATATTTAGAAAATATGTTTTTAGTTGAAATAGTGTTAAGAGGTCTTCAAAAAAATGGAAAAATAAGAAAGTATAAATAATTTCAAGAATAAAATTTATATAATAATATCTTGATGAAATTATTGGTTCTCTATTTTAATGGGAACATGGGTTTAAAAATAAATATAATGAAGAATATAATATATGTACGAGAGTTTCATTTAAATAATAAATGAACGTTACTACTTACTCCAACGATTATGAGTTACATGAAAATGAAAATGATGAAACTGATCATGTTCCTAGAGGAGATTACAAGGGATTTATGGTATATTCATGTGGGAAAGGAAAAAATTATTTGAGGGATGGTTATATTTAAATCAAAAATGGTATATCTATTTGTAATGATGTTCCATAAAAAATATTTTATGAATATATAAGGAAAGGGAACCTCATATTAGAATGTCCAATAATGAAATAAAATAAAAAGAAGATATGAAAAAATGTGAATATAGAACATGTTATAGGATTTATTTACAACGAATATTTAGATTCTAATGAATAATATAGTTTTAAATATGCTTTACAAAATTAGTGCTTAATGGATTCTTCAAATTAAGTAAGTGAATATGAATTTAACCCTTCATAATATTTTTTTAAATAAATAATGAGGGATGAATTTTATGGTGATATGTATATATATATATATATGTATATGATATTTAAATATTTTAAATATATAAAAGGAATATAGGAATAAGAATAAAATTCTCGTTGAGGAAAATAAGATCACTCTTGAATTGAATGAGAAATTGATAAATATTTCTTCAATCTATAATACTAAACTATATGCACATTGTTACTTCTTTAAAAGGAAAAATATTAAACATAAATATTATCTTTATATATTTTAGAATGATCAAGAAAATATGATCAATACCATTATGGAAGAAAATGATGAGATCAGAAATGAAATTTAATGTTCAAAAAAAGATTTCTAAATTTGGTCATGTAATATAAAATTATGATTAAATATTAAGATTAAACAAAATTAATGAATAATATATAGTATTGGATATGATAGTAAATTTCATAAATTGTATATTTTTTTAAAATAATTCATTGTGAATATATAAATAGTTTGATGTTTTAAATTTAGAATTAACTAACACTATAAAACTAGACATTCATTAAAATCTCCCCAATCGCATAGAATCACTAATGTCATTATTTCAAAATAATTATCATCTATATTACATGTTAGTGAATTTTTGAAATTAATTTCAGTTCTTTAGAAAGATTTCTCTAATATTATTGGGAAGATTTTTTCATGTGCATTAACATGTTCATTAATCTAAAATTGAAGGACATGTTCTATAAATGATTGAAATAGTGAATTGGAAAATTGATAGTAAATTTTCTAAAAATATTTCAGGTGTTTCAATAAATTTTCAATCGTTCAATATGTTTATTAGAAGAAATGTTAAATTTGTTAATAAGTCAAAAGGAAAAGTTAAAATATTTTGGGAGAATATATTTTAGGAATTTGTTTTAATTTTAAAAGTTATATATATAGAAGGATTAAACTATTATTCAATTATCATTTCATAATTGAGTGTTGATTTAATGAATAAAATGTTTCAAAATTATATGTGTTTAGTTTTAATGATGGATTTGTCATATTTTATGAAAACTAAAAGGATGATATATGTTATTTTTTTACTAAGTTAACTATTTAAAATTTAAAGTGAATAAATTTTGTACATTTAGAAAATTATCATTGTCATTGGATTCTTTTCCTAGTCAATTTTATGAGAATATAAATATTTTCAAATATTAAAAGGTTCAAATGATTATATAATGGCAGTAATATAAAACATACATATATGTTCTTGTATCAATGGTAAACACCATAATGAGTAATTCATATATATCATTGAAGAACACATTGTAATTACCGTATAACTAATTCAACATTATATATTTGGACACATAAATTAAACTATAATTGTTGTAAATAGGTATTTATGTAATATTTAATGAAAATTTCAGATTGAATTTCATTTACCATTGTTTCCTAAAAATAAAACATTGACAAATTTTTTTCATCAATCAAATCAGTTCAAAATAAAAATGGATAACTAATATCATATTTTATAAGTTTTGGTGGAGTAGTGCTATATATTTATTTAATTTTTTTGAATATATCTATTATTCTCATAATTTTTAATCCCTTAAGAAACCACAAAAAATTGATATTTTAGAAAGTGAAAAATAACACATTTTAAAATTTTGTAAAACCATGTTTAATGAATTTAATATAGATATAATATTTTGGGAAGAATCTATGAATACTACATTCTTTGTTTCAAATACAATTCATTTTAGACATGTTTTAAAAATGAAATATTTTAAAATTTTAAACGGAATAAAACAAAAAAAATTGGACTTTAGAGTATTTGGTATTAATGTTTATGTTCTTAATACAAATGAATATTTGAAAAATTTGATTTAAATATTTATGAATTTATATTATAATGTTTTTAAAACAATAGTAAAGCCATTCTATTTTACAATTGAAGATTCATGGTTTTTTAATAATCTTTAAATTTTAAACTTGTTGAATTTTCATTAAAACACAAAAAAAGATAATTTAAACAATCTTGAAGAAAAATATTTAGATTAAAATTTTAGAGAGAATTAATATCAAAATAATGATAAAAAAGTTTATATATAGTTCACCCTAATGTAGGAACAAATATATATAAAATATGGAATAACCTTTAAATGAATTAATTATAAATGTTTATTTAATAATTCAAACATGAAATTGTTAAGGAATTTTTGTGTTTATCATGATTTTATTTCTAATTGGTATTTAAATTTCTGGTGAATCTATAAATTATTTAAAATTGATTTAATTAATGTAATAATAAAAAATAATTTAAAATACATTTGGGTATATAATTAAACATAATAGAGTTTATTAATTCATTAATTTTATGAGTTTTTGAATGATATATATACCCCTAAATTATCATATTATTAGTAACGGTTAAAGACTTGGATTTTACAAGAATGATGGAATCTGTTAAGAATGCATTTTAAAATATGATTTTTTAATTATTTGTTTCATGTTTTTAATTCATAGATGAAATCCTACAAATAAATTTAGGTGTCTTTATGTTCTTACATGATTTTTTAGGATGCGTTTGAAGGATAAAAATTGATTTTACGAAGTTTATATATTTTATAGATTATTATAGTGCGGATATCAAGAGAAAAAAAAAGTAAAATAATAAGTCATAAAGTGAATGCGTTAGAAAATTTATGAGATATGTACAACAAATATCATATATGTAAGACATTTTTTAGGCCATATAATATTTGATCCTGGAGATTTATTTTTAAATGTAAAATTCATATATATATGTGATTTCACCTATGCATATAATATTTTAACAGCCCCTATAAAATGTATTTTATGTATATGAGACTTATTCTACCTATAACAAATTTTTACTAGTGTAGGAGGATTGATCAAATTATATATTATAATATATAAACATTAGAAGATGTATGATCTTAATAAGTCCTTAAGAGACTTACTTATCTTTCACATGCTGTGGTTTTGGGATGCCACTTCAGCGTTCATGTAACTAATAATAGGATTCTATATGGATCATATTCTACCAACATTATTGATCTGGATAATGGGGATTTAGTGGGAGAAATTTTGGAAGAGAAGTTCATCTAAAGTTTAATAACCACATGTAGAAATTATAAAATGGGTTAATTCAATATAATATATCCCATAGGTTTAGTAACACTCATATTAGATTAAAAACATGTACCCTAAAAAATGATATTCAAGGATTTTTGGATATTTTCACGGGATCGATGGCTGAGACTACTAATTTGTTTTATTTTTCTATTTTCGTTAGTATAGTAAGGATTTATTTTTTATTTTTATCCCTTGATACCCATTTAATGGATTTTTAATTATAAAGGGATTAGGAATGATAAGGTTTTATGTTTTTTGAATATTTATTTTTCGCACATAATGAATAAAACTCTATCTTTCCTTATTATCATATTTAGATATTGACTTGCAGGTTATGATATTAGATGAGATTTTATTTGATTTAATTATATTTACTTTTTATTTCCTTGGTTAATGATACATAATCTCTGTCTATTTTTTCATGGACTGTATGTGATAAAAAAGGAAAGATATGTATGGTGAATTTCGCATCTGTTTTTAGCATTTATGGAAGGGGTAGTGGATAATCGTGAATTTTTAAGGGTTAAAAAGACCCCATTATATATTTCCTTTACAAACTATGGGTTATTAATTTTAACATATTCACACATGTGAAGGAGGGTCAGAAAAGATGCGATTTTTGATATGAATATTCTCTCCAAAACCATTTATCCAAACATGAGAGGGGATGTTATTTTTAATCACCTCACATCCAATTAACAGAAATAAGATTTTAATAATTTAAGGAATACTATAACAATAAATTAGAAATAAATCATAAAAAAATCACTACTTCAGCAAAATTATTTTCAAATAGATTAATTACTTTACTTTACTATTATTTTCAAAAACCAAAATTAATTTAAAATTGCAACTATTAATTAACCTAAAATTAGATAACTCAATTTTGAGGAATCATATTTGGAGCCAATCCTATAGGTACTACTAATACTATGTTTTTTCCTAGAAAAACATTTCTTTCTGAGCCCCCAAGAAGGAGTTTAATTATAACTTCAAAGGATTCCCATGTAAATACTACAAAATAGATCTTCCCAAATAATATTTAATGGTTATAAGTGGAAGATTTATATAAACTATGGTTTTGGTATTTTTAAAATTATTTGAAAAGATCATGTTTAAGGAGTCATTTATTATGAAAAATATTTGTTTCTTATACTTTTAGTAAATATATTTTTTTCTTCATTATCTAGTGGAGAATAAAAATAAATTTTGGAAATAATTTTTTTTCCTATTTGTTTGGGTTAATAAAAATATTTCTAATTATGGTGTTTGTTGTAGGAAGATATATATTTTTTTAATAATTATCCTACTATTTAAATTTTTATGAATCCAATAAACCACTCAAGAATAATCCATCTAGATTTTTGAAATCCATTATTTAGAATCCACTTTCGAGGAGGTGAAACATATTTCAAATATGTTATAACTATTAATAACGTAGATGATATTCTTACAAAACCAGTAGATTCAACTTTGTTTAAAAGATTAATTATGAACTTGGAGTGATTCAAGATTAAAATGTTTGACTTACCAAAATAATTTTATAAAATCTATTTATCTAAATTTTTTTATCAAGAGTAAAATCATTTCACCTTTAGAATCTCACTTCATGTCAGTTATATTAGTTCAGAATTCATCATTATTTTGTGATGTTACTATCTTTGGTATGTAATATATTTTAAAATAATTATATTTTTTTATTTACTAATGTGATATTAAATATTTTTTGAAAAATAAATATTTTCATTATAAATAAGATATATCATATCATTAATCTTCATATGCATTAGATCTTGGTTGCAATTTAATTGATTATAAATATTTTTACATGATTTGGTGAATTTTATAACCATTTTACCAAAGTCCATGAATATATTTTAGCCTTACACATGATGTAATTGTTAATTATACACACGTTAAATTGGAATTCATCATATATATTATTTTAAAGATACCCGTTTTTAAAAAATGGTGAAATGTCTATATTTAAATGTATTTATTGTTGTTTTTATTCTATTTAAATGTTTTTAATTCCCAGATTCTATGTTTAGAATGATTAAATTTAGAGGGTGTTTTAGAAGATAAACTTTTTTTAACTTATAATGATATGATGTTGTTATTAATTATATTTTCATCAAGATGATTTACTTTGTTTAATATTATCAAAACATAATATTTGTTTTTAATAATGGATATTTTTTACTTTTTGATAATTTTGATTGGTGGAAATAAAATTATATTATATTTTACTTATCAGAAGTGGTAAATTTGTGATTGGTTCCTTGACACTTGAAAAAATTACGTTTTTTATAAGTACTAATTTTTAATTTATTTTTTATCTTTTTATAAGTTTAAAATTAATTTTTTCATTTCATATAACATGATTTAAGAAATTTGTTTTAATATTATACTACAAATAGTATAAAATATTATTTTTAACATTATTTATTGATATTATATTGTCATTTTTTATGCGTCTTAGGAAATTCTTTTGTAGAAAAATATATATTTTTATGAGTTGGGTTAAAAATCATACATTAAGTCTAATATAATTTAAGAATAATAAATTCTAAAAAATTATTTATTTATTTATTTACTTTTGTTTATTTTTCTTTCATTTTATTTGGGATATTTTATTATCCTTTTCAAAAGTTTTACAAATTTTGTATCTATTGTCTTTCAAATTTTCTGAAGTCTAGGGACTAATTTATAGTTACATAGCATATACGGATTCCTAGAGTACACTAAATAATGTTTACGTAGAACACTAGATGAATTTTAGGCCCAAAATTTGAATATGTTCTTTAATATCCCTATAAGATCTTTACAAAATGCAAATAAATATGTTTATAAAACATAGAATAACTCTTAAAAAATATAAGATAATGATTACATAGACTATCCTTTTGGTTTAAATGATGTATAGACAAAAAAGATTTTACAGTTACACAAAAATTATTTTAACACCAAATTCATGAATGAAAAGTAATCATGATTACATAGAAGGTAAAAAAGGAATCATACATATTCCATTCAACTCTTTGTTTTTTAATCCAAATATAAACTCTATTTCAAAACTATTTATTATATTATAATTTTGTGCATACCAATGATGATAATTTTCCAAGAAATAATAATTGTACAATTACTTGTTAATTATTGAAATTATAGGAGATATTATACTAATTAAAATGATCATCATATGGTATTAAATATTCATGATTGTTTCTTGGGATTTCAAAAGACTCAAATATGAATTATTTTTAATATGAAGATATTGCATCACAGGAGTTGTGGGTGTATTGTAGTAATGTAAATATTGATTATTATGGAATATTTATGACTATTTAAAATTATATAATGTGTTCTTTAACTAGAGTTTTTATATTTTATTGTTCAATGACTATTCTTACAACATTGAAGTAGTTTTTATGCATTTAGAGAGAGAATATTATGACTACATGGGGAAATAAAATATACAATGTTGAAACATACATTTTTTGTTTTTCAATTGAATTTTATTGAAGAAAAAATATATAATGAGTTTATTAGAATCATTTATAGTTACGTATGGATGTGTTTAGAAATGATTAACTATACACTGTGATATAATATTTTCATAGAAATACTCCCCACTATAGTATATTGATTCAATCCATACAACCAAATGGGATCACAACACCCTCAATATCTTGAAATACTTTTCAATTGGTTTATGTGGTTCTTGATATTGTTCAACATTTCTTTGTGCATATTTTGGGTTTGTTTATTTTCATTAAAAATTTGTACGTTATCAAAATGTTTGTACTACCCTCACAGATGGAACAAATTGGGTAATTCAATGAGGTTAAAAAAGTTATTCCATTAGTTTTTCCATATATGATAAGATTCATGGTATTTTTTGGGTTTTAGTCCAAATAAAGTCAATGTTTCTCCTCTCTCAACTTTAAATTAAAGGTATAGGGTTATGACTCCAAGAATTAAAAATAAATCATATGGGTTGTTCCTATATGGGTTTAAAAATATGTTTTAAATGGTTGTGTATGCTTTAAAATATAGACCACTATATTATTGGGTTTCATATTCTCATGTTGAGAATGTGGACTATTTTCATTATGTAATTTTGATCTATAATACTTTAAAAATTTCTAGGCTCTTATATTATTTTTGACAAAAAATTAATTTAACTCTAATATGTTTTTCAAAATATTATATGATTAATTGACCCTCTCACTTGACCATTAAATCTTTTTTTCTATGGAGACCGAACAAGAGGAGGATAATAAAAATAAAAAAAGGGTTAGAGGATAATTTCAAAACCCAACTATAAAAAATTCTACCCAAAACCCATTAGTTACATGTTCATCTGACACAGTCTAATAATTGATTAAATATAAAGTTAGTGACCCCCTAATAGATGGTCAGTGAAGCTTGAGTTCTTACATGCTTGCTGGATATGAAATCAGGAACACAATTGACCATTTTGAGGTAGGGTATTAACTTATGCATAACTTTTATAGTAGTGACATAATAACACACTCCAAATACATCCAAGGACCCACTAATTCCTAAAAAATATCACAAATCCAACATGAATGAGTAATTTAAATTTAAAATGAGACTCAAATTAATACCTAGATTTTCGGGTTATCAAAAACAGATAGTTTATAGGATTATCATCAATTAGATGAATAATTTGTGGCTCTTTACCAAATATCTCTTGCCCCTAGGCCAATATATCCAAATAACATTATGAGGTTTCCTATCAGATACACTAAAGATGATATAACTCACAAACATGATTCTATATCTTCCCTCATGAAACATTTATTTACTAGTTTAAAATGTACATTGGGCAGCCCTAAAATGATTTATCTTCCTTTTTCTCAACATATTCACTATAAATTAGGTTTTATATGTAATTATCATAATTATAGAGTTTTAAAATTTAAAATACATCAATAACACCTCAATTACATATATTAATATCTAACTAATAAGAAAAAACCCAAATCTTCCCTACAATATTGAAAAAAAGGAAGAAATCCACCATGGTATTCCCCACATCGTTAAACTCTGATTACCCAATTGTGGACATAACCAAATGATTAGATGATATTACAAATATAAATCTAATGGTTTACAGTTATGGTTTTAATATGAGTGTTTCCTACTCTCAGCAACTACCAACCATTTTCCAATAAACAAAAACCACATGATACACCACTTCACCAAATGGAACACAATTAACACTAAATCGCCCACCTCTACAACACAATAGTGAGTGATGTAGTCTTCCATATAAGACATTATTGTGTGTTAATTAGAGTAATTATTCAAATATATAGTTATATTAAATGTATTAAAAGGTTATATGTCCATCCAACACTGCACAGAAATTAAGAGCACATACTAAGAGAATATCCTCAAGTTTATAGATTAACCTACTAAGATACCAAATTTTTTATGGGTTTCATGTGGTACTCAGCTTCAACAGAGATCCCATGTACTTCTACATTCCCTTTGAGAATATCAATTTGATATTTTTACATTAATATGATTTAATTGGTGTAGGTACACCATACAATTTTACTACCTTCCACATGTAAAACATTATCATATATTTCACCTAATAGTATCTCTTGGATATTTAATAAATGTGAAACCTTTATCAATTAGTCAATAAACACTGAAAAGTATTAATACCACTCGTGGTTCTAGGTAGTCCTATCAGAAACTTCAAGTCATCTCTTCTCATATACACACTATCAATGGAAATTTTTAATGTAACCAACATGATTATTCATACTCAACTATTATCCTCCAATAGATATGGTAATGAGTGATGAAACATTGAATATCCTTCCTCTTTCAAGGATACTAGAAATATTTCCTTATATCTCAGAATATCATGGTCAATCCTGAATTAATTTCCAAACAAGTGTCATTATACTACCATATATACTCTTTTCTCATTAAAGTAAGGACCACCACACTACCTTGAATGTGAAGAACACATTTTCATGACTTTCCTATAATGGAATTGGGTTATCAACCATGTTAAATTATGGTATCATGATAAACTCTAATGTATGGTTGTGGATATCTCTTATAATATCCACCAATGAAAACGTAATAACTAAATGGGCATAGGTCATATCCTCTTGGACTAATGAGATAAAATTTTTATAATTAGTTAGAAATACCATGAGATTTAAATTATCATTATATATCAAAATTATATACTTTTGTGTCTTTATACTGAATGAATTTTGTATGATTATCATTTTCATCAGGGAATTCACCAAATAAAAATCAAACATCCTTATTTACTCAACACAATGCCTCAACCAAATTTTTTTATCCCATTAGTGGAATATATTCTATAATATCATTTATTTGTTTAACTACCTCATCTATCACATAATAGATAATTTTCGAAAATTTACGATGTGATCCAAAATTTATAACATAATGTAAGGGTTATAGTAGTTTCTTTAATGGGGTCATAAATAATGAGACAGATATGTAACATGTAGCTACTGTGACCTCAACAACCCAATGATGGTGTCTTATAGCATTACCTTGGGAGAAGATAAAAGTAATAACATCATGAAGGGCCAAGCGGTTTAGTAGTCTAGGTAAATAGGTTGTTAAATGATTCACATATTACATAATTTTTTTTGGAGAAAAAATTATTACATATAGAATATCCTTTCATAAAAATCATTTTAAACTTCGTGGAATATCAAGGAATGAAAAAAATAAAGGTGAGATTAAATCCTTAGTAAGCGTTAAGCATAGTGGGGAAAATCATGAATCTATTAGAATAATAAATATAGGAAGATAAATAACCTAGAACACAATCCATTTAAATAAATCAATATGGAATAATCATTATAGAAAGGTAAATAACTGATAAAATATCCATTTAAAAAACTCAATAAGACTTAATCAATATGTATAGGTAAATATCTGAAAATTAAATCCAATTAATCAATAATATAAAATAGAAATGAATCAAATAATAATTTTATAGTGAAAATATCCTTGATAATCATAACTCTTAATATAGGAAATCCTTAAATAATAAAATTCATGTTTTCAGTGCACATGATACATTCATCATCACGGTCTATCCTCAATATAATTGAAACATACAAGGTAAAAACCCATTTATCTAAATATATACTATTGATTCATCCCAAGAGAAAACCAATGCATCGATGGGATTATATTAACCAGTACACAACCCATATATCATATCTAAAAATAATCCCTCGTATATTAAATTAATGATTCAATTTTAAGAAAAGTACCTAATATAATATCCGTATTGAGAAAAGGATACATATTTATAAGTATTTCCATAGTCAATGAAATTAATTTTAAAGGAAAAAATTGTATGTAAAAATGGTTTATGGTTTAGGAAATAAACATATCCCTGATAAATGATATTTATATTTAGGGGAATCTTATTTTTAATAGAAAACAAATAATTCAATAGAAATTTAATCTCTATAAGAATCAATCAAAAAAATTGATTGTCAATATAGTTATTGTAAAAAATGATTTAAAACTATCCACATGAATTTTAGGGGTGGTATCAATAAAATATATACCCATTGGATTAAGAAAAAAAATGATTTTTTTGTTAATGAATACAAATAATATAAAATATCTTTAAAAATATGATTCATTAAAATATACTTTTAATGTCAATTTTTTAAAAAAAATCTAATGGAAAAGAACACATTAAAAATATTTCAAAAAAACACCCTTATTAACATGAAATGAGAGAATCAATTAATGTATAGTCATGACAACCAATAATTCTGTACATATTGTAAAAGGTAAAATAACATCGATTTTCCTTGTAAAATGGCTAGGAAAGTGCCTTGTTTCGAAAATGAAAATTAGATTCCATTATTTATTTTGTAATAAGTTATGATGGATTGTAATTTATTTTTTAAATAATTATTATATGGTAAAAACCTGTTTGAAAACATTTTTAAAATACATGGTTTTGCAAGAAAATATATTTCTGACTGATGGGAGAAATAATGTTTGATTTTTTTGATACATTTTCTTAATAATTATATGTACCAAAGAGTAGAAAAATGGTAATACAAATTAAAAAAGATAAATTATCACAAGAAGATTGTAATATTAAAGGGATTAAAAAAATAATCCTTAAATTTACTATAAAGTATACATTAATTATAAACAATCTCGATCGAATTGAGATTATATAATAAACCCTTAAAATTATTATAACAATGAATTTTGAATTAATAAATAGACTTATTATATGTTTCAATAGTTAACCGGCATAAAATTTGTGGAAATAAAACATAAAAATATAAAAATATAATACACACATAAATTAGAATGACATAATCAATAAAATATAATTTCTTCCTAATGAGCAGAAATTTAGTTAAAAAATTCCCTATCACTAGACTAATTCTAATTGAAAATCCCCCTACATGAAATACATAAATATGAAACAATATATTATCATAAGAATTAATTTTTCGTGAGATTTAATAGAAATGTTACTATATATTCACTATATAAAACAAATTTGGTTCATAACAACACAATATTCCTCAATGAAATGAAATTGAAATAAAAACCTTTACCTTACATGTCTTTTTGGTTAAACCTGATTGAACCACCATTATAGATATATGGAACATTATATTAACTTTTTAATGAAAAATTTTAATATTTTGGATATCATATATGATCGTTTAAAAAAATCTTATTTTCCTTTCATTAATAATCAAATATTATATTCATTGTTTCATATGTCAATTACCATTTTTTCAAATGCATGTTTCATCATGAGAGACCCATTCCTATAAATATTATATTTTTATATTACTTGAAAAATAATAATCAAGAAATAATTTTCATATTTTTATATCAATTTTACTTTTAAAACCAATCATGATTGATGGTTACGAAAAAGGAACTATGTTACGATCAGGGATACAATAGGTCATACGTACTCATGAGTAAGGTTTTACATTTTTCAATGATCACTATAGAATATGTTAATTTAATAAATTACATTGACATAATTATAATGATATCATATATACAATTTTATATAATTTTTTATTTCATCCATGTTTTTTGCTGGTTAAAGTAAATTCAGATCACTTCGTGATGGTGGTAGTCCACACATACACGAACGTTATTATCATATTTACAAGTGTGAAAAAAAAGAATGAATATAATGGATATAATTTTTATAGAAAGATAAAAATTATATTAATATCATCAAAATGTAATTTATATCACATATAATCATTAAAATTATATTTATCAGTTTCATTGCAAAGTATTAGTGAGAGACGAATCACATCGCTTTTTGAGAAAGTAGTCCACTATACCCACGAGCGACACTATCTTATCACTACGTAAAGGAATATAAAAATATATATATGTTAAATTTAATATAAATTTTTAAATATGTTATAAATATCAATTATATTGTTTATTTCCAAAAAAATAACAAACATCGAGAGTTAGAAATGAGAAAATGAATAACATCGGTTTGCGTGGTGGTAGTATGTCGTACACGCAAATAGTGATTTTGTAACCCATTTTATTGAAGTGTATGTAATTTAAGTTATTCCATTTTAATTAAAAAATCTCAGTATATTTAATATACAAAGAGTATAATATGATCCTTGTTTTAACCGAATTGAAGGAGTTGGATAAGGAAATAAAACGAGGATTCTTATTGAAGAACATTACCTCTACTTCTAGTATCTTCATTAGGTTTTCACTAAATCATCTACAGGATGGATTTAAAAAAAATATGTAATGTAGGATGAGTTTTGATAATTTTGGGATGGGATTTTTGTAGATGTTTTTTGAACCAAAAAGGTTTGACGTTATGATCAATAGATGAGAGAGGGTGGCATTTTATAAATAGGGTGAGTGACACACTTGTAATTTTTGCTAAAAGAGTGAATAAAAATCATGTTTTGATTCATGTGAATCATACACAATAATTTTAAATTAATGATATTATAAGGTATAATGTTGAAATAATTCTACAAAATGGGCTTTGGAAATATTTTTGGTCATTTTTACACCATATATTCTATGTTCAACTACTAAGTAAACTCGTTATTTCATCAATGGTAGTAATTAAATTTAATTTATTTCTTTAAAAACTATGGAAAAAAATTAAATTTATATTATTATATATTATTATAATGATTTCTAAAAATATTTAATTATTTTTTGAAAATTAAATATAGCTGCGTGGAGAAATTTAATTTAAAATTAATACCACTGTCATATTTAGTAAACCCTATTCATAACTATCATTTTAATGTCTAATATATAACTATCAAATTAAATAATAATATTAATAATATATTATTGTATGGTAAAACTCGTTATAGCATATTTTAGAATCTAAAATATGTGTTGTTTTCATTAAAATAAATTGAATTAATGGAATTTATATGAAATATTGAATATATTTTAGAATACTGTGATGTTATATTCCCTTATATTCTCAATTTTAAATTTCATACTTCCTATAAAATATGATATTCAAATTTTTAATTTTTTGGGTGTTACATTTTTTCCATGTTAAATAAATTTCATCTTCATAATTTGAAATTGAATTCCATAATTGAGTGTTTGTAATTTGGAAATAAATTTGTTGAAAAAAACAACATCATAAAAAGGTTCAATAAATTATCCTCTTAATAAGAGATATAAGGAAGTATTATGTTTATGTGGAATAACACACATGTGGGTTTTTGTGTAGGACAAAATCTGTGGAATGTGAAGATATAGATATGGAGGAAATGATTAAATATTTATAGAGAGTGATTGATATCATTGATTACAATAAATTTAATAATAAACGTATAGTATAGTGACTAAATGTGATAAATCTAATAGATTTTTAAATTTCATTTATTATAACATTATATTAATGATATGAAAGGTACAACATTAACCTTGTCATTGTTTTTCCCTTTCCTTGAGGGAGTATGGCTGAGTTATAGTTGAGAGAATTATTTAAGTGGTGATGTAATAGTTTGGTTGGACTCTCACTTTCTTTTGAATGTTAATTTGGGACCTTAAAGGAATTACACATCATGAATCGGGGTTACACGATGTGTATGTTGTTGCAGGGGTACAAGATGTTAAGGAGGAATTAATGTTGTTAAGGGTTTCACATAGTGAACCGTGTTTAAAAATCGTGAAAAAGTGACAGATAACTCCTTTTACTAATTTTTTGACATTTAATTCATGGAAACATGTTTTTGACCCATGACTGTTTTACTTAAGTATTTCATGACATGAAATGGATTACACATAATGTAATACCCCAACATGAACCTACCAAAGCAGCATTGTCATTGAAATTCTCTCATCCTATTATCCAGTTTCCTCTACCTAAACCCAAATAATTCCCTAGGAATTCATGGAGTCTTTCAATCGACCCAAATCCATTTCGTTAGCGTATGAGAATGTTTTCTTTGAAGGGTGAAATCTGAGTAAGTGTTCTTCACCATTATTCATCTATCTCCCTTTCTCATATTTAAGAAACTCAATGGATCATCAACAAATTAAGGGATCTATAGTCCATGATGTTGGATATCGCTTCTATATTATGGTTCATGATCTTCAATGGCTTCGTTATCACTAACATGTTCCATTTTGTGGGTTGGGTTTTTGGAAAAGGTAGGTGGTTCCGTCCTGATTAACCAAATTGATTATTCCTAAATTTCATGATTTAGTTGAGTTAATTATTTTAAATAAAATTTCACATATATACATTGATTTAAATTGAAAAAACCATATTTCAGTGAAATGAGATAATGGAAACAGTTTTGGCATATAAATTTTGAAAACGTCCAATTCCATTGATTGGATTTTGTTTATCGAAATTGGATGTTTTATGTAGTTAAATTTAATTAATTCTTTTAATGTAAATTACTTTCCATTAAAATTTAGAATTTAATTTTTGAAATAATTTGATAAAATTAAAAAAATTGGATTTGAATGTGTTTTAAAATTGTGAAAATTGAGCAAAAGGACTTGATAAAAACCTATTAGTTTTATCTTGTGAGAACGATCTGGTTTTTTTTATTAAAACCCAATTTTTTTTAAATATAAAGAAGAAATAATTTGTTTGAAATTGAATAATGTGATTTATTGTATTATAGGAAATCTCAAATTATGTTTCCCATCATTTAGAAGAACATGTCAGTATTAGGTACCTTGTGAGTTATTTGAATAGAATATATGCTATTACAACATTCTAAAACATACAGTTTTGGGCCACATCCATGATGGGAGGGTGATGACTCACCTTTGGCCAGTGTCAGGGGGATGTGAGTATACTCATTTTTTTGTGATCAATTAGAGAGTGATAAATCCTATAGCTAGTTATTACTATCATACCTACTTGGCAGATGACCACGTTGCTCACTTTCTTATTTATATATGAGATATAAATGTATGCTAAAAGTATAAAACTACTTTTCATACATTTACTAGATTTACAGAATCTGTTTTATGGAAATTTTTTATTAAATAAATCATTTTAAAAATATTCTCTATCTTATTATGTAAATCCTGTGATTTAATATTATTTTACATCATTTAGAAACTATATAACAATTTTTGTAAAAATATGCCTTTTAAATTACTAAACATGTTTATTTTGAAAATTGAAATATTTTCATTGGATAATCTATATTTGGATTTTATTATAGAATAATTGGTTTTATCCTAATGCCCTTAGTAACGAACCCTACTTTTACCTTTGTATCCTTTTTCTTTTCAAGTTCAAGAAAAGGGAAGGGATATCCTTGAGGTGGATCCAGGTTTCGTGATTTAGACATGGTGAGTTGTGTACTTAGTGACATTGGAGATGTTTTCAGTATTTTAATAACTGGGTTGTAGTACATTGTGTAACGACCCAAACATTAATTAATAAAAATTACTCTTGATGTAATTAAATATATTATTATCGTTTTATAAAATGTGTACTTCATTGGTTTTATGTTTCGAGATTTTAAAAATACTGTTAAGAATTTTGATCGTTGCAAATATATTTTTTGAACAGTGATCACATGATTACTATAAATATAGGGTTTTAACAAATCCAATTTACTCAGAAAATGGAATTGATGGCCTCATCCAGTATACTTTCCCCATATGAATCCCATTTTTAGAGCATATAAAGTAGGTGGCGTCATTGGGATTCTCTCTTGACTGAGCCCAAGCCGAACTTGAATACGTTAAGCTCGAGAAAACCCTCCTACGAGAGATGAGAATGTTGATAGAGATTACCACTCGAGGAATGTTATCTGAGCCACTACAAGAGACTTTCACTATCCCACACCATACCCTAAGGTCTTATGTGGGGGATTTAAGAGGTTATGTAACAGGACCCTAGTACTATAATTTTGTACATAATTCTAGTATAGAAAATATACATTTTTTTATTATTGTCACTTTGTAAATAGTTTTTAAAGCACAAATAGTATTTTTAGTAAATATTCAACTAAGAAATCTATTTTGATGAATTAATTGATTTTTCAATTAAAAAATATTTAAATAAAATATTATTATTATTGTTAAATTAATATTTATTTAATATAAATTATTGTATAATTTTATAAATGAAATTGTAATTTTTAATAAGGATTGAAAGCAGTCTTTGTCAAAACCCATGAATTTTCGATAAATGTCATTTTTTATTTTAAATTTAAAAATTAAAACATATAGAAAATTATTTAGATAAAATTAAGATTATTTTTGGAATCAAGACATCAAAATTATCCAATGTTGAATTTTTCCTAATTTTTTTTGAGAGAATGATTTTTGGTTAAAAATTAAATACCGTTTAAACATATAATGTGTTTTATGACATCATAATGACCCAATAGTGATGTAACAAAATAAAATAAAAATCATTTTCGGCCAATATATATTTTACCATTACAATAATGTGATTTCGGGTTTATTTTATTTATTTTACAATGCTTTAGTGGACCCTTCAAGGCATATAAAACATGTTTCCTTTTTAAATAGTTTTCCTTGAGAGTGTGACTCACCTCCACATGAGAAACCATATTAATTTAGGAAATTCGTCCATTGCCCTTATAAAATATTATTTTATAATCCCCTTGTGCAAAACCATGTTAAAAAACCATGACTTGGTTTTAGGTTTTTATTAGTTTAATGTGAGATGTCCAAAACCTAATTAATAAAGAATTCCCACTACTTTCCTATATAATCCCACAAAAACTTCCACTTCCACTTCACTCTAAGAATTTGGAGTTCAAAAAAACCCTGAACTCGTTTCTCTAGAATCCTACCAAGATTCCCCAAGCTCCCAAGAAGCCTCTCTCAAGACTCTCTAAAGCTTTTGGGATCACACTTCCAAATAAGGGATTCATTCCTTTCCCATTTTAGAAATTATTCTTAATATTGTTATGTCCTTTTATTTTCAATTATAAATGTTGGAGTATGATTTCAAACATTCCCATACCGCCCTATTTGTTTTTTAATGATGATAGACCCCATTATCTATCATTAAATTCTGCTCATGTACCCCCATTACTATGCCGAAATTCCAAAAGGAATTTCTCTCTCCTCATTTACATCCAAGAAATTATTTTGTATCATGAATCTAAATTCCATTAAAATTATTGTAAGACATATCTATATGACCCCCATAATGTCTATTTTATATATATTTGATGAGACACCTATTTCCCTCTCATCAACTATTTTCATGAATCCTTATGCCATGCAATTATGCTACTGAAATTGCACAACATTTTTCCAAACCAAGATCATTGTCTAGTGAATATCATACCCATGTCTCTGTCAAGGGTATTCAACTTTATACACATATACATATTTAATGTTATATTCATGTATTTATTCCGCATTACATAATTATGTAATAACTTATGATGTTGATTGATTCCACGTTAATGATCCATGTGGCACAATAATGCATGAAACGAAATGTTTAAGAAGGATGCACCCTAATAGGGCTCCAATGCATTGTGTAAAGTATAGTATAATGATATGTCATGTGCAATGGGAGTTGAGTCATTATAATTTAATTACAACATGGTTTTAATTGTGCTACATGTGCAATGAGGGTTTACTCATGCTCTATATGTAACGAGCCTTGGGTAATGCTAATTACATTTTATGTGTTATTGCCACATCTCCATGTTATGATTATCATGCTTTAACATTAATTTATTTTCTTGGTTCTCTAATGCTCCAATGATATACCTTTTTCCTAACACGTATTAGATTTTTCGTATAATTCCATGTTTATTCCCTTACTAGGATTTATATCTTACACTTTTCTTATGAATGTCCTCTGGTTACCCTATGCAATGCTAAGTATGAGGGAATGTAAAGTAAGTTTTCAATAAGATGTTGCATTCTATGTTTTAAGTTGTTTTGTAATGTTTCAATGCCCTAGAGACACTGGACCTCTCGATCTTCCTTATTATATTATTTGATGAGTTTATGTAATATATCATGTTTAAGTGTGTAATAAAGAGAAAGGTGGTCATAGTTAGTATCATAGGATACATTTAGTTATTTTTGGGATTAGGATTTGAAAGCCATAGTGAAGCCTTAGAGACTAGACTATGTATAATAGAAAAAAAACCCTATGTTTTGGTGAGTATTTAGTAAGTGGTTTATCAAGAAAATATTTCCATGTCTGGATAAGTGCAGGTAGAGGCAGCCCTGACACAAATGTACCTTGGTGGGAAACCCTAATAAGGAGTTCCGGGCTTGACTCGGGGTATCCTCGTACACGGAAACTTGCCTTGCTGCACTCCTGTTTATGACCCTCCCATGGGATTTTCATTGGTCAATTAAAAAACTTAGTATGACATATTATTAAGGAAAAAAACCCTTAAGAATATATGTTGGGAAGTAGATCATGAATAACATATATTGAAGCCTATAGATTCATAAGTTAAGGAAATAAAATAAATTTATAAGTTAAACCTTTATTGTATTTGGATTCCCCATTATGTGTTTAAATGTTTAAGATTCTCATCCCCAAGTATTTATTGTAAATAGTTAAACCAGAATCAAGAATTGAAAGGTAGGTTTATCGTTCATAGTTCAACATATTCTCATATATCCCGAATGTTTAGTAGAATAATCCAAAAACCACCAAAAATCATGGAAGTAAGTATGTTAGTGAGTATGAAAAATGGTAAAATCATTCCATCCCATGAATATAACTCCTCCCTTGTCATAATCAATGGATTGAACTTACCAGCAATCCTCGTCACACTCTTTCTTGTGTAATTTTATGCAATTCTTTCCATGGACTGAATTTTCTTATTTAGAGCCAACATAAATTGTTGTGAGAGGGAAATCACTCTCTACGCAGTGAATTGACCAATGATTCATTACAAGTTCAAGGAGGAGGATGAATCTTCTTTAGTTCCACCATTCTAAGCATGGAAATTACTACACTATGAGCACGCGAATCTGGGTCAGATGATTGAGTACAAGGAAACAACCATCCTTGATGACATGCCTATTGTTATAGAATTTTTTGAAGTGTTTCCTATGGAATTTCCTGGTCTCCCTTCTAGAAGGGATGTTGAATTCTCATTTGACCGTATACCTGGTGCATTTCCAATATCCAAGAATCCATATAGAATGGCTGTTACGGAGCTTTAGGAGATGAAGAAACTACTACTGGAGAATTGGCATAAAGTGTTTCTACACCCATGTGATTCGTCATGGGGTGAACAAGTCATCTTCATCAATAATAATGATGGTTCAATGTGTTTTTGCATTAATTATCATGAGCTTAACAAAATCACGATAATGAAACAATATCCCTTCCCACAAATTGGTGATTTGTTCAATTAGCTTCTTGGAAAATACTTATCTAAGGTAGATTTTCGGTTGGGATATTATAAAGTAAGGATGAATAAGGAAGATATCCCCAAGACTGATTTTCTTACAAGATACAGGCACTATAAATTCATATTAATGCCTTTCAGACTCACTAATTCTCCAAAAATATTAATGTAATTGGTGAAGAGAGTCTTTAGAGATTACAATGACAAATTTGGGGCAGTCTTTATAGATGATATTCTAATAAACTAAAAAACCATGGAGGATCATAAGGAGTATCAAAGAACTGTATTAGTGACCTTGCGAAAGGGGAATCTCACTGAAATTTACAAAAAGAGTGAGTTCTGGTTGAAGGTGGTCTCATTCTAGTTCCATTTCATCACAAGAAATGAGATATATATGGATCCCTCAAAGATAGCTACAATTGAGGGATGGTCGAGGCCAACATTTGTAATAGATATCATTAGGTTCTTGGGGTTTGATGGATATTATCGACAATTTATGAGAATTTATTAATTATTAACCAACACTCTAAACATGGTAACTCGGAATGGAGTAATATTTTCATGGATTGATGAATGTGAAGAAAGCATCAAGGAGTTGAAAAAGAGGCGTATCACTACGCCCATGCTCACTTTACCCACAAGTGGAAAACATTATGAGGTATTCAGTGATTCTTCAAAGAAGATCTTAGGCTATGTGATAATGAAAATTGACAAATTTATTACCTATGCTTCAAGGAAGTTGAAAGCTGAAGAGTAGAATTATCCAACACATGATCTAGAGTTGGCTGCGGTGATCTTTGATTTAAAATTTTATGGAATTATCTCATTGGGGTGAAGTGTGAAATATATACTATCCACAAAAGACTCAAGTATATATTCACACAGAAAGAGTTGATCATTCCCTAATAAAGATGATTAGAGATGATCAGAGACTAGGACTACTCAATCCATTACCACCCAGAGAATGTGAACAAGGTAGAGGATGGTCTAATTAGAAAGGACCCAACATTTCTATCATTTATAAGAATTGATAAGGATACAATCTTCTTAGATTTGGTGAAGATGGATATGAGAATTATGAAGAATGGAACATCATCAATCCTTTCACAAATGATTGCTCAACCATATATTTTGAAAGGATCATGGATGATCAAATGGATTGTGTGGGAATTTATATGATTCTAAAAGCTATCGGAAAATAGAAATCCTTGGAGTTTAATGTTAATGAATATGTAATTATGAGATTTGGGAAAATACTATGTGTTCCATCATGTCTGGAGATAAAGAAGGAACTTTTGGATGATGCACATAGTTCAAATTTCTCTATTCACCTAGGAAACACAATGATGAATCGATATATCTGAGATCATTATTGGTGGGATATCATGAAGAAGGAGATTGCTGAGTGTACATCAATGTTCCTGGTGTGTTAGCAAGCGAAGTCTGAGAGGTAAAAGTCTAATGGTATGATGAAACCATTACCCATACTATCATGGAAAAGGGAGAACATCACCATGGACATTGTCACTGGACTTCCAAAGTCATCCAAAGGAAACAATGTTATCTGGGTTTTTGTGGATCATATTACAAATGATGCACACTTCATTGAAATTCAGGAGGATTTCTTATTAGATCAGCTGGCACAAATTTATATTTAGGAAGTGGTAAGGCTGCACATAATACCACTATCTGTTGTATCAGATCGATATCAATGATTTACCTATTTGTTTTGAATGATTTTTCAACATTCTCTAGATGATGAGCTAAAATTTAGTATAGCTTATCATCCTCAAACTGATGAACAATCTGATCGGACTATCCAAACACATGAGGATACGATGATAGCAAGCTCAATAGACATTAAATGAGGATGGTATAAACATCTTCCTTTAGTTGAACTCTCCAATAATAACAGTTTCCACTCGATCATCAGAATGGCACATTATGAAGCCTGATATGGGAAGAGGTGCAGAACATCTGCATGTTCCAATGATGTTGGTGTGCATATGATATAATGACCAAAAATGGTTAAAGAAATGGTAGAGAAGGTGAAAACCATTAAGGAGCATATTAAGGAATCTGAGAGTCAACATAAGAGTTGTGAAAATTACCATAAATGAGAACTTTTGTTCAAAGTTAGAGACATAGTATTTCAATGGATATCTCCCTAGAATAGGGTCATGAGATTTGAAAATAAGGGGATGTTAATTCCTAGGTACATTGTCCCCTTCGAGATTGATGATTGTGTTGGGAATGTGGCCTATCGACTAGCACTTCCACCCACCATGGACAAAGTACATGATGTATTTCATGTATCCCTCTTAAGTAAGTACGTACCCAACCCTTCACATGTACTCTTTTCATAGGTTGTATAACTATAGGATGATCTTTCATCTAGGGAGCAACTAGTGAAGATCTTAGATCGTATAGAAAAATTTCTATGAAATAAGACAATTCCCCTCATTAGGGTGTTGTGGAGAAACCACAATTTTGAAGAAGCAATGTGGGAATCCGAAGAAGGGATGAAACAGAGTTGCCCATATCTTTTTAGGTGTGGGAAAAGGAATTTTTTGGGAGAAGTTCTTAGGGGGGAAGATTGTAATTATCCAAGATTTTATTAAATTATATTCATCGTGATTTACTTAAATGGCTTATTATGGTTTTATAAAATGTGAACTTCATGGGTTTTAGGTTTTGGGATTTTAAAATACCATTACAAATTGTAACCAATACAAATAATTTCGTTGAACAGTTATCACATTATTAGTATAAATATAGGTCTTTAAAAAATCCAATTTACTCAGACAAAGAAAATGATGGTCTCATCAAGTAGACTTTCACCATATGAAGCCCATTTGTCGGAGCTCAGAAAGGATGTGGTGTCATTGGGCTTCTCTCTTGACCAATCCCAATCCGAGCTTGAAAATGTTAAGCTCAAGAGGAACTACCAACATTAGAAGTGGATGTTGATAGATATTACCACTCGTGCAATGCTATCTGAGCCACCCCAAGAGTCAGTCACAATGGCGCACCTTACCCTAAGGTCTTACGAGGGTGTTTTAAGAGGCTATGAAACAATACCCTAGTACTATGATTATGTACATTATTCCTGTATAGATAATATACATTCTATATATTATTGTTTCTTTGTAAATAGTTTTTAAAGCCCAAATAATATTTTTTGTTAATATTAAACTATGAAATATCTTTTGATGAATTAATAGATTTTTTAATTAAATAATATTCTAATAAATTATTATTATTATTATTAAATTATTTTTTATCAAATATAATTTATCGTATAAATTTATGAATGTAATTGTAATTTCAATTAAGTTTTGAAAGCTATTTTTTTCAATTATGTTTTGGGATTTTCATGATTTTCTGAGATAATCGATTTTTGGATAAAAAATAAATACCATTTAAATATATATTGCGTTTTATGACTTCATAATGACCCACTAGTGATGTAATAAAATAATATAAACATTATGTTCGTCCAATATATCTTTTACCATTAAAACACTATGATTTTGTGTATTTTTGATTTATTTTACAAAGCTTTAGTGAACCTTTCAAGGATTATAAAACATTTGGTCTTTTAAATTGTTTTCCTTGAGAGAGTGAGTCACCTCCACATAAGAAACCCCATTATTTAATGTACTTAGTCCATTGGAATTAAAAAATATTTTTTCCACTCCCCTTTTGAAAAAACCTTGGGCAAAAACCATGGGCAGGTTTGTGGTCTTGATTAGATTAATGTGAGGTGTCCCAAACCAAAATAAAAAAGAATTCCCTCTCATTTCCTATATAATCCCACATAATATCCCAATTAATCTTAACTAAAAGACTTTTTAGTTTTACAAACCCTATAACTTATCTCTCTATAATCCTTCCAAGGTGCCCCAGGCTATCATGTTGCCTCTCTCAAGCCTCTCCCATGCTTTTGGGATCACACTTCCATGTAAGGGATTCCTACCTTTCTCATTTTAGCCAAGATTCTTAATATTTTTATATCCATTTATTTTCAATTATAAATTTTTGGGCTTGACATTTCACCTACCCATAACACCCTCTTTATGTTTTATAGATTAAATAACTCTTTTTCTCTCATTTAATATCTCCCATGTACAATGGTTACTATGCCGAAATTCTGAAATGAATTTCTCTATCCTCATTTACATCCAAGAAATTCTTTTGTATCATGAATCCGAATTCCATTTCAATTGTTGGGAAATGTATATATATGACACCCTTACTATCTATTTCATGTACATATGATGAGACACCCATTTCTCTCTCATAAACCATTTTCATGATTCCTTATTTCATGTCGTTATGTGGTTGAAATTGCACCAATTTTTTCCATGACATGATCATTGTTCAGTGATTACTGTACACATATCTCTATCAAGGGTATTATCCTTTTTGACCATATACACAATGAATGGTACTTTAATGTATTTATTACAAATTACATAATCCTATAATTACTTATGATGTTGATTTATTCCATGTTATATGATCCATGTGTCACACTTATGCTTGAAATGAAATGTTTAAGAAGGGTGTGTCCAAATAGCACTCCAATGCATTGGGTAAAGTATAATATCAGGATACGACATGTGAAATTGGTGTTGAATCATGCTAATTCAAGTTCAATGAGTTTTTAGTCATGATTTACGTGCAATGAGGGTTTACTAATGCTGCATGAGCAATGATCCTTTGCTCAAGCTAATTCCATGTTAAGTGTTGTTTCCATATCTCCATGTTATGATTATCATGCTTATCATGACTTTATGTTCATGTTTATATTGTGCTCTAGTGATATGAGTATTATCTAACATGTATTATATTCCTCATGTTATTTAATATTTATTCCCTTGTTAGGCTCTATAGCTCACCTATTTCTTATGCGTGGTCTCAGGTTATCCTATGCAATGTTATGTATGAAAGAATGTATTGACGTAAAGGAATTTTCAATAAGTTGTTGTTTTATATGTTTTAAGTTAATATGTAAAATTCCAAATCCCCAGATACTGTAGAACTCTCTATCATATATGTGTTATCAAGTGATGAGTTTATGTAATAAATCATGTTTAAGTGTGTAATAAAGAGCAGAGTTGTTATAAATTGGGATTTTATTCCTCCTTGTATTAAGGTACATTACTCATAGTGGAGTTTCTATTCTATTCATATTGACTTTATTATCCTACATATGCTTTGTTTTGTAGAAAATTTGTTCCCACATGCATGTTGTATGATTGCTGGTGCCAGATGCTAACTCGTGGGGATTTGGAACATCATTCAGGCTATGTTAGGGCCTGTACGGTTTGTAGGATATTCAGGAGCCCGGGCTGGTTCGTGAAATTTATATCATCAGAAAAATGGTAATATGATATAAATTTATTTCATGATTCTTTTTATAATGTTTTGTAATTTTTTAACTATATAATAATATAATGAATTCTACTTACTTTATAAATTACTTTTATAAGAAGAACAATTTCATTATTTTTTTATAATTCAATCACATACACCAAGAAATGAATATGCCTAATTATTTAATCCATAAAGCACTAAAATCTACTTTTAACAGATCACGATATCGATTAAAGAGTAAAAATAATATCTATATTTCTCTAAATATTTTTAAAAATCAATATGGATAATACATTAATCTATAAAACAAAAAAGTAATACAACTTATCCATTATTAATATTTATTCCTCAAATAAATTAACTAAAAACAGTGACATATTTACTTGGACATCATATATGAAAGTATTAGGCGCAATACCATTATCAATCTTCGATCATGGGTTCCATCCCCACCTCCATGACAGATGCAATGAGTTTTCACTATGTATGTGGGTTTTCCTTTTTATAAAATATATAATTATAATAATGTTCCCCAAAAGAAAATGTTCATCCTTAAAATAATGTTAATCATCAAATAACATTTTTTCTAATTTTTTAAATACATTTTTTTGCTAACAATATATATTTTAAATTTTTTACTATTTTTATAATTTTATTAAAGATCATATGAAATATAATGGTTATCAACACCTTCATAATTATTTCTATAAAATGTATTGGAATTATTAAAAAATAAACCTTCCACTAAAAATTTTTCATTCCATAAATTTCATCCAAAATATCTATTAAATAGTTTTAAAATATTAGAAACATGTTTTAAATTTTTTTTAGAAAACAATGTTTTGGGGAAAACTCAATTTTCGACTAAAGAATGAAATAATGTCTTTTTTTATTAAAACATTTTCTCGATAATTTTATGTACCCAAGTGTATCAAAATGGAATGATCAGCTTAAGAAGATCACAGATATCCATATCAGTGGAATATAAAATCTTTTAACAAACAATTATCAAATAATTTTCTTTAATAAAAATTCAAAAAAAAAACAAAATCTCGATTAAAATGAGATGGTGAAATAATCATTTTAAATGATCATAAGGTTGAGTTGAGAATTAATCAACACATTTATTATGTATATCAACTTTTAATAAAAATAAAAAAAATTGTTAATATAAAATAATATAATCAAAATTCATTACTCACCCAATCTTATATTGTAATAATAAATGAAATAGACGTTTGACCCAATGAGTGGATATTTAGTTAAGAAATACCTTACAACTTGGTAATATTTAATTCAAAACACAATAGATGAAATAATTAAAATAGAACCATATAATACCATGGATAATGAATTACTGTGGATATTACTTTTTAAAATGTACAATATATTGACCATGTAAATGAAATTAGGTGTATAATATTACAATATGTCTTAATGAATTGAAAATGATTCGTAAACCCTATATTACATTTCATTTTGGTTGAACATTTTTAACCTCATTTTTAGTGGTTTTAAAAATTTTAATTTTTTTTATTGAACCATATTAATATTTATGATATCATATATGATTATTTTAAAATATTTCTTTACCTTTCCATTAATAATAATTATGTATTTGGGTTCTTTTGGATGTCCAATGTCTAGTTTTCACATGCCGGGTTTCTCATGATAGATCCTGTTATTATGAATATTATATTGATATATCATCTCCATAAAAAAATGTAATTCCCCGACCCCAGTTACCCAGAGTCGGTGCATTCTTTTAATACATTGACATCATTACAAGGAATCAAGACCCAAAGGACCGATCTGTTTAGCATTTTTGGAAAATAGATTACATACATGAAGGTTACATTAGACTTCATAACATAAAAAAAACATAAATAATTCTTTATGAACGCCATTATTCGCTTGTCTTAACCCTTCATATCAACCACAATACACTTCTATGAATCCTGGGTAAAATAAAACATAGAAACGGGTGAGCTCAGATGCTCAATAAGGTTAACAATACAGCGGAAAAACTCATAAATAAGCATAAAAATTTAAGGTAATGTATAACTAAAACCAAAGACTTTTAGACTTGAACTTCAGCAAAATATAGAAAAAATAAAATGAAGTAATTCCATCTACTTATTCACATGGATATTCTACATGTTGAATAATCACATGAAATATCACTAACCGATTTCATAATAATGGAATATATAATGCCAGACTATCAAACCACGTAGCGAAGGCCTCGTGCCAAGACTACAAATAAGATTTTTTGAAGGCCTCGTTCGAAGACACTAGTTTGTATCATTAGACCTACCGATGAATCAATGAGCTATAGCGAGATCCACTCATCACTTACTATGTCCAATTCATTCCTCATGTGAACTGTTTTAAACATAACATAAACATTCGTATTAAAACTAGCATATGAAATGTAAATACTTTCTTCATAAACCATAAATTATATAAAAATAACACATCCACAGTCAAACATATCAAAAACCTTCAATACAATATGGATGGTTTGTATAATAATAAATCAACTTCAAATAAGCTTAAAATCCATCAAAGGATGTTGACATAGATGAAATCAAAACTATCTGAGAGAAATATTACTTTTTTTTAATAATTTAAAAGTCACATAATTATAAAATAAAACATTTTCATTAAAAATATTCTTATAAGCTTGTAGGAGAAACTTATAAGATTTTTCAATGGTGGAAAATAGCCACACCCGCCGTATAAGTTAAAAAAAGACATTCTTACCTTAATTTGTCGAAAAGTTTAAAAAGGTCATTGTTTGGAAAATGACGTAAATATTCCTCTATAATCTTCTTATATAAAGACAAACAAGGGTATAAATTACTTTTACCCATATTCTGTAAAATAGTAGGAATTGTTTGAATTACATTTTTATGAAACATGGATGTGGATGATAAAGAGGTCACAGTAGATAATTATGTATAAACAACCTCGAATAATGAACAATTTGTGAAATAAACCCTTACTAGGTAATTTTCCTTGATAGAGTGTAGGTTAACCTACTTTTTAATAGTTAAATAATTTTTATTAAATTATACAAGAATCATACACATAAATCTCATATCATAAATGATTTTTTAATATTTCTTTGTTAATAATATTTAATTATTATCGTCGTTTCGGGTGTTAACTGATTCTTTTTCCTTTATATGCTTCATTATGTAAGATGTGTTTATTATTGATACGTTGTATCTTATTCATATAGAGAATTATATAAATCCCTTAAACATTACTTTTAATCATCAAATGAGAATTAGTATTGAATGGATATTATGGTGAAATGAATCTCATCACGTTCGTGGAGATGGTAATCCGTACGTACGCACGAATGCACGTCCATTTCATTTTTCATTTTAAAAGGAATAAAAGCCAAATGATAAATAGGTATATTATTATTACAGTATAATATATTATCTTATATGTGTTACTTATGTTAATTAACACAATCCATTATAAGTTCCATGTATGGTATGAACAAGTCATATCACTTTGAGGGGGCGGTAGTCCGCACTTCCTCAAATGAAATTATTGTATATATATACAACATGAAAAGAATAACGGTATGCTACAAAATGGAATTAAAGAAGATTATATATAAAATTAATATTATTAATATCATATTTAATTATAGTTCCATCATAATGGCCACCATGAGAGGTGGTAGGAGATAATTGGACAATCATCATTTCATGAGGCGTTTGGTTTCCATCCACAAAAACATTACGTTCTTCACCAATTAGATGGATGTCTGTGTAAGGGTATTTCGAATAATTCTCATAACAATAACCTAGTATATTTATGATACAGTTTTTTTTACAAAAGAAAAATATAAGAAGAGTTTAGGGGTAGGATATGTAAAATAAAAGAAAAGAAGCTAAGAGAAGTCGTTACCTTAAATTTGGGTAACTCCCTTTGGTTTTAACCAAAAACGACTCTTGATGTTACTTCTTCCTAAGGTAAGGCTTATAGGAGGAGGAGAGGGATTTATGTAGCTTAATTTGGAATAAGTTGGACGATCCAAAAGGATTTATATGTGTGGGTAATTGGTTAGAAGTGATGTCCTTTTATAACGGGGAGGAGGGGATCTTTAGGAAAAACTTAAAGTATTATTTTATAATAAAATCATATTCGGTTTCTAATGGATAAAAAGTGGATTATTAAAATATAAGGTGGGGATAGATCGAAAAAATCTTAACCAATAGGTTTTAGATAGGTTTGGGTCACTTTATTAACCTTATATTTTTGTTTTAACTCTTAGTTAATTAGTTTGACACTTACCATGTCACTTTGTATTTTTATATTATATAGTAAATAAACTTAATATATACTTAAAAGAGACCCCAAGTGGTCCATTAATGATAAATATATCATTATATAAGTCCTTTGGACAAACCATAGATTTTTAGAAATAGAATACGAATTAATAATATAAATGTTTTTTAAAACTCTTTTATGTCAATTTTGACACTATTTAATAATTAATTTCTGTTAAAGTCTTGAAAACTTTATTAATTAGAACCAAATTAATTTAAGCAATACTATAATGTAATATTAAACATTATAATTCATGTATGTCATCAAAACCTTTAAATTATATTTATTTTAACATTTATAATACCAATTAGTTGATTCTTGCATTAATAAGGAGAAAACTGCATCATTATTGTGTCATAAATAAATTTAATTATTCAATGTCTAAAAATTATAAATAAAATACCATTATATAGGAAATAATTTTATATTTCTAGGAAATATTTATAGTCTGAAATTAAACATATATAACCCTATGTAAAAATTGATATCTAAAAGATATATGCTTAGCTCATTTTTGCATTTACATTAACTTATTAAATATGAAGTGTCATTATCACTTACAAGTGACTCCATGGGGTCCCAAAATCAACCAAAAGATGACAATGGTTGGAAATGTATCAAAAATTAGGGCTAGGACACGTTTTAGAGTAATTTAGTATTATTATAATATTATTTTTTTACCCTTATTTACCAGATTTACTTTTTAACCATGGTAAATAAAATATTTTCTAAAGTAATTATTCAAAATGTCTAAAAATAAAAGTTATCTATTTAAAAAATTTGGAACACCTGATTGTAAATATTTATTCCATTTTTATAAATTAAAAACACATAAGTATAAGAAATTAATTTAAAATTAGTTCCTGTTGCCGAAACAAAAAGCCTGTTTTTAACAAATAATAACTATCAAATGATTGACAATTTCTTATATCCGGTTTAAATATGAAATTATGTCCAATGAACAAAATTGGATTAAATGGTAAACTTATAATCTAATTATACTTTATAATCACTCAAATGAATAATTTATCACTATCAATTATTTCGATTAAAAAAGTTGTTTTTAATTAATATTTAGTAATTTTCACTATTCATCAAAATATGAAAGTTTTCAGAAAAGTACCAAAATTTCACCCTAAGCTAATTTCGATATTCCAAATCTGAAAAATAATTCTATTTTACCAAATTCAAAACATGAAATTTTCATTTATTAATTTACAATTAATTCCTACTATTATAATCAAAAGGTTTATTTTTAAGAAATAATAACTATCAAAAGTTTGACAATTGATTCTGTCCAATTTCAAAGTGAAATTACATACAATGACCAGAATTAGATTAAATGGTAAAAATATAATCTATTTATTCTTCCATACCATTAAAATTTATAATTTAACTATATAAATGTTTTCGATTAAAAAAGTTGTTTTCAGTTAAAATAGAGTATTTTTCGTTATTCACCCAAATATGAAAATTATCAGAAAAACACCAAAACTTTATTGAAACTAAATTCTTATGTCCCCATTTTAAAGAATAAGTTTATTTTGTCAAAAAGAATATATAAAAGTTTCAAATATTGGATTTAGAAAGGATTCTCCATTAAAAGGCGGTAAAATTTCATTTTTTGAAAAATACTTCTTTTATCTGAAAAAATTGTATTTGTTCTTAAATTATGTCTGAGAAACTAATAATATGGATTCTAAAATTATAAGGATTATATAAAGTTAAAAATTCAGTTAATACTATTCATAATCTCTTTTGAACAACTTGTTTGGTAATTAATGGTGCCTTAGAACTCGGTGTTGCGTGTAGTGAAAGTTGTTGAATTTCTTTGAATAAATAATGTACTTTGAAATCTTGGGGTGTTATATTTTTCCCTCCTTCAATAAATTTTTTCTTAGAAATTTGAAATTAGTTTTCAAAAAGAAAAGCTTGAAAATAGAAAATACCTTTGGGGAAACCCACATCGGAAATTATGTTAATAAAATTTATTCTTAATAAGAGGAAAAGGGAAATAAAAGGGTCACCACCAAATTATGATCTCAATTAGGAGACCATTTTGGAAATTAAAGACATATAATTGGAGGAAAAATTTAAATATTTATAGGGAGTGATTTATGTCATCAATCACAAACAATTGTAGAATTGAGGGCCTCAAATCCATCAATCTTTGATGATTTAAAATATCATCAGTTCCGCAAAACATAGGGTATTAGGATTACACATTTTTAGTTGTAATATCCCTTACCTAATGTTTAAGAATTAATTTCTTAATAAAATAAGAGAAGAAAATATATATACTTGACAAGTAGTGTTCTATCCTTTAACCAATTTCTACCAAAAACTCATCTTTCATTCTAAAAGATAATAAAACTAAAAAAATATTCTATTTATCCTATTCCTATAGGGTTAAAAAAATGAATTCATAATTCATCTACCAGACCCTTTAAAAAACTACATTATTCAATCCAGGACATCACGTGGGTAAGTGGTAGGTGATACACCCTTGTCACCCTTCGGTTGCAGGATCAAGTCTCGCGGCCTTGTCGGATGCGACGGGTTACCGCCCGACCTCCGGGTTGTCCTTTTTATGGTAATACAAAAATAATCTCAAACTAGACTTATCCAAAATACATCTGTCCAAACTCACAATCCAAAATTTATAGGGAAGTTAAACACAATGAAGATCCTTTTTTCCACGTAATAACATGTGAACACCTTCATCGTGTATTCTTTTAAAACACTACAACATCTTGAATTAACATAAAACCTTATTGATTACATTCATTCTCCCTTATTTATTACAGAATACTGTATATACTCCTTCTATCCAAAAAATTTGTAAACTCAAACAATGATTGAATATATACCAATAATTAATCAGCTTCAAGGTAGTGAAGAATATCCAATAAAATTTATCCAAATCAATCATGCATTATTCCAAAATCACTAACTCGAAATCAAAACCATATTATGGTTTATCTTTCTCTCAACCATATATTTTCCAAAAAACTAACCTGCTATTGAGTCACTTATCTTGGTTCCACACAATCTCAAGTCCTTAATTAAATAGTATTGCAACACAATCCTTATATACTCTATAATTATTATAACCAGTACATCATTGACACAACACTCAAATGACATAATTCTTTAATTAAAACATAAGAACACTAATCATTCCTCTTCATCTGAGGTAGTATTTTAACATGATTATTATCCAATAACATCATTTTTGGTATACTCTTATGAATAGGACATTGATTCTTATAGTGTCCTAACGCCTTGCAGATGAAGCATTGTACATTTGAAATTTTATTCATACCCTTATAATCACGTACTTAGTGTCCTTTTTCTACACACATATAACAAACTCCCATTCCCTTCATGTATTTACCAAGGTGATTCATTCCAAATTTATCACATATTGGGAAATCCTTCTTTCCCTTATTCCATTTAGTCATCTTTCTTTCTACCATCATTTTCTTCTCTTGCTTCTCTTCGAAGCCATAGGATTCAGAGAATTCTTTACTGATATTATGATATTATTTATTCATATGATGATAATACATGGGAGACTATTACTTTTATAAATGTTGGTTTAATACCATGAATGATATTACACTTCTTACTCTTTGGATCATATATATTGCTGGAGTTCTCATTCCTTCTATTGGGAACCATTTCTAAATAATGGCATATACTAGGTTAGTTTTTGAATCAAAATTCATAATTCCAAACATGTAAAATACCTAGAAAAATTTAATAGTTTATGGATATAATCCATAATCAAAAAAATGTTTTCGTTGAGAAGGTACATACTCATAAACCCTTCATAGTGATTTGTAAAGAAAATGAGAATTATCCTAAGCATATCCCCTTGGAGTATCATAACCAAGAGTGCAGTAAGGCCCGTTTTCGTACACCAGTTCCCATTCGAGTCTAGCTCAAAGTGGTGTTTTTGGGTTTTACCCATAGGCACATCTATGCCAGATCCGTCTCTACCTGCTCATATCCAGACAGGGATGTATTTTCCAAGAAAACACACAAAAATCCATACATTAACAAAATTCTAGGAAGTTCTTCTATACTAATCCTCAAAGTCAATCTGTGGGTAATGTTCTCTAATCAGAGTTTATCTAAATCTAGTTTCTAAGGTTATTTCTATACTTCCGTTGATACCAACTGTAATTCCCCGACCCCAGTTACCCAGAGTCTCTGCATTATTTTAATACATTGTCCTGATTAAAAGGAATCAAGTAATGAAGTAACGACCAGTTTAGTAGTCTTCGAAAATAGATTACATACATGAATGTTACATTACACTTCATAACATACAAAACAACATAAATTATCCTTTATGAATTCCATTATTCCCTTGTCTGAACCCCGCATATCAATCACAATACACTTCTTGTAATCCATGGAAAAATAAAACATAGAAAGGGGTGATCTCAGATGCTTAGTAAGGATAACAATACAATGGAAACATTTATAAATAAGCATAAAAATTTAAGGCAATGTATAACTGAAACAAAAGCCTTTTAAACTTGATCTTCATCATAATATGGAAAAAATAAAATGAAGTAATTCCATTTACTTATTCACATGGATATTCTACTAGTCAAATAATCACTTGCAATATCACTAACCACGTAGCCAAGGCATGGTGCCAAGACTAAAAATAAGATTTTTTCAAGGCCTCATGCCAAGACACTAGTTTGTCTCATAAGTCCTACTGATGCATCGAGGATCTATAGAGGGCTCCACCCATCACTTACTATGTCCAATGCATTCCTCATATGAATAGGTTTAAACATAACATAAACATTCGTTTTAAAAATAGCATACAAAATGAAAACTATTTCTCCATAAACCATGAATGGTATAAAAATAAAACATCCACAGTCAAACATATCACAAAAACATCAATACAATATGGAATTTTTGTATCATAATAAATTAACTGCAAATAATCTTAAAATCCATCAAAGGATGTTGGCATAGATGAAATAAAAACTATTTGGTAGAAATACCACCATTTTTGAAATCATTTAAGTCACATTAATATAAAATAAAACATTTACTTTGAAAATGTTATTATAATCTTGTAGTGGAAGCTTCAAAGATTTTACAATGGTGGAAAATAGCCGCACCCGACATATAAGTAAAAAAATACATTCTTTCCTTAATTTCTTGAAAAGTTTAAAAAGGTCCTTGTTTGGAAAATAACCTAATGATTCCTTTATAAACTTCTTATAAAAAGTCGAAAAGGGTATAAATGAATTTAACCCATATTCTGTAAAATATTAAGAATGTTTTGAAAAACATCTTTAGAAAACATGGATGTGGATGATAATGTTGTCCGAGTAGATAATTATGTATAAACAACCTCGGATAATAAAGAGATTGTGAAATAAACACTTACCTTGTAATTTTCCTTAATATATTGTAAGTTAACCTCATTTATAATATTTAAATCATTTTTATTAAATTATACAAGAGTCATATAAATAAATATGATATCATATATGATATTTTAATATTCCTTTGTTAATAATATTTTAGTATTATCGTGGTTTCAGGTGTTAACTGATTCGTTTTCCTTTATATGCTTCGTTATGTAAGACGTGTTTGTTATGCATAGGTTGTATCTTATTCATATCCAGAAAGATATCAAGTCCTTAAACAATAATTTTAATCATGAAACAAGAATTAGTCTTGAATGTATATGATGGTGAAATGAATCTCATCGCGTTCGTGGAGACGGTAATTCGTACGTACGCATGAATGCTACGTCCATTTCATTTTTCATTTTAAAAGTAATCAAAACCAAATGATACATAGGTATATTATTATTTTCATTATAGTATAATATCTTATATGTGTTACTTATTTTCATTAACACCATCCTTAATAAATTCCATTCATGGTATGGACGAGTCATATCATTTTGAGGGCGAGGTAGTCCGCACTTCCTCAAATGAAATTATCGTATATATATACAACATGAAATGAATGAAGTTATGCTATAAAATGGAATTAAAGAAGCTTATATATAAAATAAATATCATAAATATCATATTTTATTATAGTTCCATCATAATGGCCACCATGAGGCGTGGTAGGAGATAATTGAACAATCATCGTTTCGTGAGGCGTTTGGTTGCCATCCACATGAAACATTATGTTCTTCACCCATTAGATAGAGGTGTGTATATGTGTAGTTTGAATAATTCTCATAAAAATATTCTAGTATATTTACGATACTTATTTTGTTACAAAATAAAATAATTAGAAGAGTTTAGGGGTTTGAGAAGTAAAATAAAAGAAAAGAAGCTAAGGGAAATCGTTACCTTTAATTTGGGTAACTACCTTTGGTTTGAACCAAAAAGGACTCATGAAGTGCATTCTGCCTGAGGTAATTATTCTAGGAGGAGGATAAGGATGTAAGGAGATTAATTCGGAAGAGGTTGGATGAGCCAAAATGCTTGACAAGCGTGAGGAATTGGTTAGAAGTGGTGTCCTTTTATAAGGAGGAGGGGCTCTTTAAAAAAAAACTTAAAGTAATATTTTATAATAAATTCATATTCGGGTTATAATGACTCCAAAGTGGATTATTCAATGTATATGGTGCGTATAGGTCGAAAAAAACTTAACCAACAGGTTTTAAACAGGTTTGGTTCACTTTATTAACCTTATCTTTTTGTTTTAACTCTTAGTTAATTAGTTTCACACTTACCATGTCACTTTGTATTTTTATAATATATAGTAAATAAACATACTATATACTTCCAAAAGACCCCAAAGTGGTCCATTAATGATAAAACAATCATTATAAAATCCATTTGGCCTATCCTAAGTTTTTTAGGAATAGAATATGAATTAATTATATAATATTGGTTTTAAAAAGACTTTTATGTCAATTTTGACACTATTTAATAATTGATTTTTTAGTCTTGAATAATTTATTAATTAGGACCAAATTCATTTAAGCAATAATATAATTTCATATTAACCAATAAAATTCATGTATGTCATAAAAAAGTTCAAATTATATTTAATTTAACATTTATAATACCAATTATTTTATTCATGCATTAATAAGGAGTATACTACATCATTATTGTGTCACAAATAAATTTAATTATTCAATGTAAAAAAATTATAAATAAAATACAATTATGTAATAAATCCTTTTATATTTCTAAGGAATATTTATAGTCGAAAATATAACATATAAAACCCTATGTAAAAATTGTTTATCTAAAAGATATATTCTTATGTCTTTTTTACATTTACTTTAACTTTATTTATATAAACTGTCATGATCACTTTCACGTGGCTCCATGGGGTCCCAAAATCATCCAAAAGATGATATTGTTTGGAAATGTATCACCAAATAGGGTTAGTACACGTTTTATAGTAATTTCATATTATTATAATATTATTTGTTACCTTTATTTATCGGATTTACCCTTTAACCATGGTAAATATAATATTTAGTGAAGTAATTATTCCAAATGTGTAAAGATAAAAGTTACCTAATTAAACTATTTGGACCTTCTGATTCTAAATATGTAATCCATTTTTATAAATTTAAAACACATAATTGTACGAAATTAATTTAAAATTAATTTCCGTTGTCGAAACAAAAAGCGTTTTTTTAACAAATAATAACTATCAAAAGATTTACACTTTCTTATGTCTTGTATAAATATGAAATTATGTCCAATGACCAAAATTGGATTAAATGGTGAAATTATTATCTAATTATAATTTAAAATCACTCAAATTCATAATTTATCACTATTAATTATTTCGATTAAAAAAGTTGTTTTTAATTAAAATTTAATAATTTTCACTATTCATCAAAATATGAAAGTTATCAGAAAAGTACCAAAATTTCACCCTAATTTATTTTTGATATTAAGAATCCAAAAATGAAGTCTATTTTAACAAATTAAAAACATAAAAGTTTCATTTATTAATTTAAAATTAATTCCCACTATTAAATCCAAAAGGCGTATTTTTAAGAAATAATAACTACCAAAAGATTGACATTTGATTATGTCCAATTTCAAAGTGAAATTACTTAAAATGACCATCATTGGATTAAATGGTAAAACTATAATATACTTATACTTCCATAACATTAAAATTTATAATTTAACAATATAAGTTATTTTGATTAAAAATGTTTCTTTCAGTTAAAATATAGTATTTTCCCTATTCACACAAATATGAATGTTATCAGAAAAACACCAAAACATTATGGAAACTAAATTCCTATGTCAATATTATAAAGAAGAAGTTTATTTTATGAAATTTAATATAAAAAAGTTTTGAAATATTTTATTTAAAAAGGATTCCTCATTAAATGGCGGTAAAATTGCATTTTTTGAATAATACTTCTTTTATCTGAAAAAATGTATTTTCGCTTACATTATGTCTAAGAAAGTCATAATATAGATTCAAAAATTATAAGGATTATATATAGTTAAAAATTCTGTTAATAATATTCATAATCACTTGTGAACGACTTTTTTGGTAAGCCATGGTGCGTTAGAACTCGGTGTTGTGTGTAGTGAAAGTTATTGATTTTTTTTGAAGAAATAACGTAATATGAAATCTTTGGGTGATACAAAAAACCATAACACAATTATCATAATTCAAAATAAATTTTACTATTAGAACCATTCATGAATGATGTTTATGAAAAATGAATTGCATTACAATGATATAGATTGTTGGTCGTACGCACGCAAGAGTAACATTTTCCATTTTTGAATGATTATTATGGAAAGGGTTTATATAATATATTGTCGTCCGCAAATGATACCGATATCATACATAACATTTAATATACTTATATTTGTAATCTAGGTATTTTAGTGATAAAAATAGTTATGTGTCACATCATGAAGGTTTTAGTGTACACATACATGAACAATGTTATCATCTTTAAGTGAGGGAAATATGAATATCATCGCTTCATGAGGCAGTAGTCTGCCGTACACATGAGCACCATTATCGTGTCCCCTTGATAATGGAATGTAAAATTATATCTGTTATATAGTGACTATTTATGTATAAATAGGTTATAAATATCATATATATATATATATTATATTATATATTATACCTAACCTTGATAGGTGGAAATTGAAAGAAACAAAATCGATTTATAAGGTGGTATTCTGTTGTATAGATGTACTATGACTTAATAACTGATTTGATAGAAGTGTGTTCAGATTTATGGTATATCCTTATAATTATAATATATAATTATGTATAATATAATTATTCTATTTTATCAAAATTTTATTAGAATAATTGTTGGAGGAGGGGAAGGACATAAAATGAAGATGCTTGTTTAAGAACATTACCTCTCCTTAGAGTATCATCCTTAGGTTTAAACTAAAGCCATGCAATTTTTGATTCATACCAAAAATAATTCTTATAGTACAAGGGATGGAAATTTGGTATGTTACTTGTAAAAAATGTGGCTGAAACAAATACGTGTGAAGTTGTGAACATGGGGGGAGAGGGGGAGGCCTTTTATTAGTGGGGTGAGTGGCACACTTGTATTTTTTTGGAAGAGTGTATTAAACCCTTGTTTTTTTTCATTTTACATTGTGGTAAAAATAATAATTATAAAAAATATAGTGGATAATGTAAAAATTTGTCCATATTGTGGGATTTGGAAAAGAATTGGGTCTTTTTTACACATTATATTCTATGTTCCACCACAAAGTGAACTCGTTTATAACATAATTGTTGTAAAATTTTTAACTATTTTCGCAAATAAATATGTTCCAAATTTATGTTGAACTTATTATAAGTTATATATTATTATTATTCCAAATATTTAATTTATTTTTCATTATTAAATTCAGTTAAATAGGAACGTTAATTTTAAAATTAATCTAATAAATGTGATGTGAAAACATGGTTTTTAAGTTAAAATGTTAAAAAGATGAAAATGTATTTATTTCTGAATTCAATATGAAAAACATTAAAATGAACTAATTTTTATTAACTGATATAAAATTTTACATATTTTAATATTAATTATTCAAAATATAAATTATTTAAATTAAATGTAATTCTTCAAGTAATATTTATTATTTTTTACTAATCTTAGAGTAATGAGTTTTCTTATAAAATTTGTCACAATCACCGTAATAAATGTTTGGTAATATATTTTAAAAATATTTTTAATATTCTCTAATTAATTCTCTAAAATTATTAAGAATTAATTTTAAATTATGTGGGCTAGTCATGGCTATTCTATCACCTAGGAAAATATAGTTTTTCGGAAGACAATTCTCTTTTCTTTTAAATGATGATGATGATTTTTTATTATCAATAGTTAACTCAAAAATGTGTGTAAACTGTATATTTTCATAATTCATTTAGTCATACTTTTACTCCCAATTTTAACATCTCGGTGATAAATATCACCTAAAATAATAATAATAATAGAATAATATTATTCGGTAAAATGTAGTCTTGCGTGTAACGAATGCTAAAATAAATATTGTTGGGAATAGAATGGCATAGTGTATATTATATTTATAAAAAATTGTATATATTATTTATAGCCTCAAGATGTTATATTATGTTCCATGCTTGGTTTTGCATGTTATAAATGTTGTTTAATATGATCTTCATATTTTTATATTTTGGGATGTTATTTGACCTCCCACTCTTCCAACATAAAAACAGATCTCTGAAACACCATCGAATAATTTTAGTAAATGGTTTAATAATAATCTATATTTTTATGAATTTAAATATGATATTACATCATTATCACTTCTACCTCCTAGTAAGACTCTTCACACAAACCTGTCCACATGAACTTCACCCCCGTCATGGTCAACCAATTCACCACTAATTCAATGGGGGAGAAATACAAAAATAAATACAACTAATATCCACTGAGTATAAAAATATCCTAACCAAAAAAATTTTCATTGGATTGTCTGAATATATAGCCTCCACTACTTTATATAGATCTAAGGAAATTACAAACATTGTTATCACATTCCCATTGTGGGTAACCTCCTAAATCAAGAATTTAAACATTTAGTACATGGTAAAAATATACTATACTCAAGGAATTATAAACATAATAACAAATTTCTCAACATTTCACTCTTGAGTTCATGATTATACCAAAATACCACTAATTACACTATGATGAAGGAATCATAGTAAAGATGAATTGTTTAGTTCATTATAGACATAAAAACCTCTGTATAATTCTTTAGATCAAAAAAATCATGATGAAATCATATAAAACATAAATTTACATAAATTAAATCATCAATATATCCTCTAAACTGATTTTTAAATGATGATATCCAAATCATAGTTAAATATCATTGAATCGAGATGCACTCCTTGATTAATCAGACAAAAAATTTATATGTTACAATGGATAAAATTTATTCATCAAAATAAGATTCCGCATTTGGCGATTTATGAAAAATATATGGATGTTGTTTTATTTCATGTATTTTAGAGAAATATAAAATAAATGATTACTTAAAAAAATGTCCTTTCACTATTGAAAAATCAATATACTACCACACCCATAAAGTCAAGACTATAAAAACATTATTATTGAGTGGTAAAATCCTTGGTTAAAAAATTTATTATGGTAGTAGGCTAGTAACTACCACTGCCAGTGCTTAATGTGGAAATAGGCTTTCTTTGGATCACCTCTGATCATAGTCAGTTTGGATAATATGCATAGGCTTCCATCAAAACCCTATCCCATAATGGAAATGATGTGGGAACTAGGTGGGAATGCCTAATACAATGGTCTCTATATAAATATATTTATATATACAACTATATAATAATAAATGTGATTCCTTTTTGAATTTATAGGCTTGAGAGATTCATCCTAAATTTTATATCATAGCCACACATTGGTGTCTTTTTTTTGTAACCAAAAACATAATCTTGTACATTTAATACTATGATTACTAGCCATGACAATTGAGGGTTTTAGAAATTTTTAGATTTTGACAATGTTAAAAGGATTCCACTACATCAAAAATGTTTATAGATATGTTTACCATGGCTATATCTCGTAACCTATTGAAAAGGGCTATTGAGATTGTCCGTGACTATGAAAATTATGCTTTTTTCTAGTAATATTTTCCCCATGGTCCTCAAGGAGTAACTTAAAAAAATTTAACTATGATTATTCCATATTATATTATTGTATGATATGGGATATACACCCAATATGATAACTATTATAAACTCAATCTCTCTATTAGGATGGATCCTTGATAAATATATAAGATAATATTCAAAAATAAAAGATCCACTACTAGGGAAAAAACAACATAAACTCTCACATAATCTACATTAAGAACCATAATCACACAATAATTGATCTTTGTAAATATGTTATTGTCTCACTCTACCTACAACCACATCCCACTCTCCCAGGATAATGTAATCCTCTCCCTTAATGGAATTAAATGACACCCACATTCAGTAATATTAAATATTCCCAATAAGTGTGTCATCTAATCCATCAAAAATATTTCATCGATTCTTTCAATGTCTAAAACATGGTTATCCTATAAGTTACTATAGCTTCTATCGTTTATATTACACAGTATACATATCTAAATTTAATACAACCACTTCACCAAAAGTGTAAATAGACCCATCATTATTGACCATAACTCTATGGAAAAACCAAATATAGACACAACCATTGGGAATATGAAAATAAATAGACAACATTGAATCAGAAAAATCCACAAAAAACATCAATTCAATAAGAAATGTACATATCATGGAAGGAAATCCCTATTATATTTTATTTATAACTTCATCCAAACTGTACAAATCTCTTATCTTGGATCCATATTTTTAACCATGTGATCCCTATATTTCTTAGTGAATTAAAACCTATGGGATTTACAATATTTTATATCCTTGAAAAAATGAGCCTAATCAATTACCCTACTTCCCAAATGAGGCCCTATTAATTTTTTGGGAAATTTAGAATAATATCTCCAAACATGTGTAATCTCAAAACCATTACCTGAATCAAATTGATCCATCCTTGAAATAAAGTGAAACATGTGACCCATCATTTCTTATGCATGGTACTCATTTGGTAGATTTTTAAATTCTCTATCAAAATGTCATGTCACCCTACAATAATTGAAAATATGGAGGACTCCTACTATGCTAGGGAGAGATAAACACCAACCCAACCTAAAATACATCTCACAACCATGGTTCATGTCATCATAAATCCCTTTACTCCCATAAAAATAATCACCACAAAATCTATAAGATTAACCACCACATTGGACACTAAAAATAACAAGAGGTCTTAATTCACAATCCTTTATCCTTACATTATCAAAATTGAGATCCTCATGGACCACATCATAGTAATGTATTTTCATTTAAAAATGAAAACCTCACAATTATTAAGATGAATATAAATAACCTATGGGGATGTTGATTCCCATTACCTAAAATCAAAGAATAAAAATGATTTACCTCCAATAAGCAGAATAGTACATTAAAAAAATCATCCCATTATGAAACATTATAAACATAAATTCTCGATCAATATTTAGTGAAAATACAAAAGCATCATTGAAGAATAATTCCTTGAATACCTCCTATAACATTCCCTCAATCCTCCTAGCCCGAACTATAATTCCCAACCACCCCTATTGTGTCCCTAAATCATATTGAACTCTAGCTCCACTCATTAATTATCAAGGATATCTACTATCTCAAAGACATGACATTCAATGTCATTCCAATCCATGTTATCCTAAGAACCCCCAACATACTATAAATATATAGAATTATATATCGTTAAGTCTCAATAAAAATATATATTAGTAGGTTCATGATGATGTGGTCGTCAAACATCCACTGGTACAATATTAAACACCCATGGATAAGGTGGATCCATTTCCTAAACCACAAAACTAGTACTGGGATCATTATCATCCCAAGCCTCATTTACTTTTAGATGTAAAACATGATCATTTCCATCCCAAACATAATCATTTATGGAATCCTTCGGTGGAACCATGAGATGTTATCAAGGAAACATTTTCTAAACAAAAAATCTAGAAATAAAATGACCTTTTAATATATTAAAACTTAGTAAACTATAAAATTTTGAAAAATACATACATCTATGAAAACCCTTTAACACATGACATTTGGGTATACACCCATCCCCAAAGAATTACCACACATTTCTCAATGATGGCCTAAGAACATACCACTTGTACCTGGAGCCTATGCACTATCATATGTATCAATATTATCAACATGATCTAGTATAACTAATTATATATCATCCCCTATGTATATTTTAGAAATATAAATAAATTATAAATGTTTTATAATTAATTTGATGATATATTTATCAAAAGAAACAAATCATATGAAATGAAAAGCTATTAGAAAATTATGGTGTATGAACCCCAATTATATTTGCAACCCCAATTAATTCTGAAACCCTATAATAATAAATAAATTATCAATAAAACTTGAAGAATAACATGGAACCTTAACATCAAAGAGAGTAAGAGAAGTCCCACTTCCTTGACAATTCAAACATGAAGTATATTGGTGTTTGAAAGGCACATACATGACATTGCACTAAATCACCAACCATATTATCAATAATCTACCGATCCCCAAATTGTAAATAAAAATAAAATTTTATTTGATGCAATTTGTTTACACCTTTTAATGAATCATTTATTCTAATATGATGTTTTTTGGACCTCATGAATGCCTCCTTAGATATAAGAGGATACTAACTAATGGTTATGGAATATGACATGTGTTGGGGTGAATAATACCTTGATATCATGTAACCATTAAACGTAAGCATAGGAGAATACGTAATAATAAATATAGAAAATTAATATTTACTATTTTAAGCCAATATACTCACCTAATCACATGCTATATCAAAATTAAAAAAAATCATAGTCCATCCATGTTAGAAGGAAACACACATGTGGTGGGTCAATATTTGTGAAAAAAAGAATCAATATACAGATAGTATAAACATATATTATAGTATTTACTTGCATCACATATATCATCTTCCAACAATACCTAATTATTAGTACAACATAAGGGCAATTTCTTTGGGTGGTTCCATACCAAGAAAGTATCCAAAACCACTAAGATTCCTATGCTGTTGTGAGTAATAAACCCCAATGACACACTACCCAAAAATAATGATAATATATATAATAAATATTTGAGAGTGTATTCACAAAAAAATAGAAAACAGAGATGAATATTTTTCTCTGGGAATGATGTGAAAACTAGCCCACTATGAACCCCAACCATACATACATTAGTTTGAAGTTAGATTAAAAGTCATATCAAAACACATAACATATTTTATAGAATAATTTATAACATATCCATCAAGGAACAGTCCCATATCAAGACCCAAAATATGTATCACATAAAGGCTTTGAGAATGCCCTAGAACTCAATTTAGATCACTCAACAACTAAAAATCTATGTTTAAGCCAAATAATCATACATATGAGACGTCATTCACCATCATCTGGATGGAAAACATTCATACTAATAAAAATTTGAATACCCATCTTCCCGTGGCATCATGATAAAATACACCATCAACTCATTCAAAATGTTGTACCATCCACCAATATCAAAATATAAGATAATAAACAGCTTAAATATACAAAATATTCATGAAGTTTCTAATGGTCACCCATCTGTATTAAAATGAATTCCAAGGCCGATGAATCCAATAGGATAATACATATTATACTCTTAATCCAAGCAATCAAGGTTAATCACGTGAACAAATTTAGTTCTCTAAAAATGATTATAATTAATATAATTTATCATAAATTTTTGTGTACCAACCAATAATGTCACACAAGACATAGGAAAGCTCAAATAGATCACTCTAGTCTAAATTTACCCTTTTGAAATGCCCTACCACATGTCTCAGAATAAGGTGAGGTTTCACCTCATCTAATGTATATTACCAATAACTACCTACAAAGGGGTTAATCACATATATTTGGACCCACCTAATAAATTATATATATAAATCATAATTTTTTCTTGTTTATAAGGTCACCTAACATCTTAATTATTATTGTGACTCAATACCTATATCAATATACCAACCCACAATGTCTCGCATAACTGAACAGATCCCAAATACATCATTCAAATCCTAATTGTGAAAAACCATGTACTTATAAAATATTTTCTTTTCGTTCTATAATTAAATATTTAAATTCATTATAAATTTATAATGAAATAAGTCCTATTTAAAGAAATTAATTATTTTTCTCAAATATAATAATAACCTCACAAATGAAATTGGAAATCAAATTTCAGTATTTTATGAATAAAAATATGATATATTTATTCCATGGTATATGTAAATAAATGTTTTAATAATGATTAGTTATGTTTTGAGATTTTTATAACACAAAAGTATTTATTTATTCTTTCTTTGATAATAATCACTATTTCATATAAATTTTATACTTATAAAATAGATCCATAAATTATTTTTTTCTTCTTCTGAGAATAATATTATTTTATCAGAAAATAAATAAATTTTCAATGTTTTATAAAATTAGTTATAATTTTAAAATTCTTATTTTTAAAATAAATAATGATTTTAATTAAAAAATATAATTATAAAATATTTAAAAAAAATTTCATAAATTTTTTTCCTTTTTTGATCTCTACACATTGAAAAATGGTAGGGTTAACTTTCTTATTTCTTTAAAAATCCTTGAGTTTTGGTGAATAGGGATATATAATAATTTATGGTATTTAAAAATTCATGAACAATCATTTCATAAATGATGTGTGGATGATGTAAGAATAAAATAATGAGCTATACTTCATTATTTCAAACTATTTATAGATAATGTTAAAAAAATTATAATAATGAGACAGAATTATAAACTAATGTGTGAAAAAACACCCCTCTCCTCTACTATAAAAACCACCCCCACCAAATTTTCTCCTCATGCCTCCAAATTCTTGTAGATTATTTAATTTAATCCCAATTACATCTCCATGATTATTAACTTCTTCTAATTCCTTTTTCATCTAAAAAGGACAAAACCAGGTACCTCAAAGAGGTTCATAAGGTGAAGAAGTTTTGGATGATAAATACTCTTTCATTTATTTTAAATTTCATTTAATTTGTTTTATTTTCTCTTATTATACTCTCTAGAACACCCCTCATCCATGTAAAATGATAACTCCATTACCTTCCATATACTATAATGTTATTGTGTTATTGTAATATCAATCATCAAACCTCTTCACTTCCTATCTTATTCTAAAAAATGAAAACATTGTTCGTGATTTGTTGATTTATCTTCATCGGGGACGAAGTTTTTAAAATTACTTTTATAACCATAAAGGATGGTAATAAAACCATTATTATGGTTAAATACTATTTTATTATATATATCATATGTTATATAATGTTTGGAAATCTATATATAAACATTATATTAAATAATATGATATAAGTTCATTATGCTCTTAAAAATTCCAAATAAATTAAATCATTTTCATTAAAGTTTAATTTAAAGAATTATCCTCATATCAGAAAAATTGTCATATGGTATAATTTATTTTTTTTTTGAAAATATTAATATCATTTATTTCCACTTTTTTATATTTTCTTCCAATTTATATAAAATCACATAATGAACCATCCTTGAAAACAATAAAATAAATGCACATAAATCAATAAAAATAGAAAATATAGTCATTAAATGGGTTGAAAGTTGTTATAAAAAGATTATATAAGGGGTAATATATTATGAATATTTATCAATAATAAATTAATTTGACTCTTTAATCCATTATACAGGAGTTTGGAACATGTTTGAAGGAATTTTTCCACTAAGTAAGGGAGTTTAGTTTTAAAAATCATATTTATTGTGTCTTTTTCCCCAAGAAACAAAAAATAATGGTCACTATTAACATATACAAAATGAGAAGATAATCCCATTTTCCTGATGTAATAATTTTTTAATTTTTAATTTAATATATTTCATGTTTATTTATAAAGAATATTATTTAGTTATTCACACAATATTATTTTTAAATAATCTATTTTTCTTAAGAAATGTTTTTATGAAGAAAGTGTTCATGTTTTATGATTAAGTTCCTATTCATGGTAATTGATTATGATGAAGGGTGGGACATATATATCCCTATAAATAATGGGTTATTTTTATTTAGGAAGTTTACTATATTGATTATTTCATGTGTAGTTGTGATGGTTTCACCATAAGGTGTATATGAGGGTTACATCATAAGGAAGTTGTGAGGGTTTCATTGTGTAGCCATGAGGGTCAGAATTCATATTGTGGCTTAGAGGATAAAATCTTAAGTAATCAATTCCCTAAGATACTAATATTTTTTTATTTTTTATTTTTTATTTTTTCCATGATTTATGTAAATCACTTGTTTTCACAAAGTAAGTATGTGATAATTTATGGGTAAGAAGTATTCCATTGAGAAGATGATTTCTTATGTTAATAATTATTCAGGGACCAACAATTTTGTAAATTATTTTTATGTACTTTCCTAATATTTTTTCCCTCGGTCCATGTTTTAAAATGTATTTCCTGGGGTTTAATAATCGTTAAGAGAAAAGAAGAATCCAAGCTGAATGTTGCGAATATTTTCCATGAAAATATTTTATGATATATAAAAAACATTCATATTATAGAAATGTGTTTACTATTTGAGTAGTACCGATTTTGAATTATTATGGATCGATATTTAAGAATTATATTCTAATTGTTTAGTAATCTAAAATGAAATGATCATTGTTAATGTAATAATGTGAAATCTAAATTATTTTACTAGATTATTTAATTTTTAAGGTCAGGACATTATAATTGGTATCAAAGAAAATTTTATATAACATTATGGGTTAAGGTAATGTTCTTAGAATAACATAAATTCTATTTATAGTATGGTTTAGTTGGAATTATATAGAATTTAATGATTACGAAGTCGCTTCATATGACATATGTCTGTTCATAATGGTTTCATGTAGAAGAAACTTGGAAACTGAAGTGGGGAGGCATTGAAATGATGGAAAATTTATGATTCCTCAACCTGGAATGGTGATTATTTAAATAGAGAATTTTTGGATTGAAATTTACCAGTTTAAACAAGCTATAAATGGATATGGAATCCATAAAAGAGAATAACTAGAACTAACACAAAAGAATAAGAAGATAATAGAACATTTTAAGAGGAAAGATTCTCATGCTTTCTATTGATCTTCTGACCAAATGGTAGCTGACGGGTGTATTAAATCCATTGAAAATATATTCATCCTCTTGGGGTATTTTGATAATAAATATATTTTTTCTTGATATTGATTATTTTTATTCTGAAGACAAATAGTGGTGGTCAATGTTGAAGGATATTAGTGACAAAGAAGAGATTGATGCCTTACAATGAGATGAATTTAAAAATATGTCAAATAAAAAATAATTTCGTATGGTTTTTCGACACATGATAAAAGCGTAATTATAGGAATTAAACAAAATGAAAAATACTTAGTGGCTATGTATGATGAAAACGTCACTTTATTGATGAGGTACACTCTAAACCATAATATGGATTTTGATAGTAAAATAAATTCTTTTTTACTCGGGATTTAATCTAAGATATTGATAAGAGTTTATCACTTGTGAAATAAAATATTTTGAGAAAATTTTGCATTGTAATTCATGGATATAAATAGTGTTTACTTTAAACCACATTTACATAAAATATATAAATACAAATATATATAAGGAATGAAATTTATCAGAATTAATCAATGAAATATGAATGTACGAAAATCCTATTTTTAATTTGGGGGATGTGTGGTAAAATGTAATATAGGAAATTCAATAACAAATTCCCATTGTCATTTCAATTTGGTATGTTTTTACATATGAACTAATATTTTAACGAAAAAATCCTAAATTTAATTCTGATAAGAAAACTATAACTTGTTTTAAATGTTGTGTGATGGACCATTATGGAAATACAAGCCCAAAAAATGGTCTGAACGATGGAATGAAAAAATATTATAATAATAAAGGTGTACTTAAAACCATTGGGATTTTGTCAGCAGATTTTGATCCATCCAATGATGGGGTATCTAGTACATTGATTTTTAACTCATATTTTGATAATTATATTTTATACAAGGTCAATATATTCCATTATTTGTGAATAATTTTATGGAAAATAAGAAATTTCACCCCGTGAAATAAAACCCAAACATATGGTCAAAACACAAGGGGGAATAATAATGGGAAAATGAATTATAATAATATTAATTTTGTTATCTAGAGATATAAATTGGGTATAATCCTTGTTGTATTTTCCTTAGATGAGTTTAATGTTATTGTTGGTATGGATTAACTTTCTATTTATCTTGCTCGAATAGATTGCAGAGATAAAGAATTTATTTTTCAGAAAGAGTTTGAGTTTATATACAAGAATGAATCCATACCACACATAACATATCAAGAAGATGAGAAACTGTTAAAAGATTTAAAATAATGTTATCATTTAAAAATTGTTGAAAACAAGGATATTGCTTATATTAATGATGAGCCTATGCAAAATTAATACATGAATGATTTTCTTGATGAGTTTCTAATTGATATATTAGATTTTTAAGATGAATTTAACGTTAAATTATTTATTGATACTGATATAATTTAAAAACCAACACATCAAAGATATGATGTGGAAGTTCATGAATTGAATAAATTAGTTGCAAGAGTTTTTTGATAAATGTTACATTAACCCTTTTACTTCACCATGGGTTCTTCTGTTTTTTTATTTAAAAGAAAAAACATTCAGGAGGATTTTAATTTATTGTAGATATTTTAATAACATAAATATTAATTATAAGTGTCTAATGACACATATTGAGGACTTATTTGATCAGTTCATGGGTGCTAATTATTTTTAAAATATTGAATTAATATTCATGTACCATTAGCTGAATGTGAAGGAGGATGAAATTCTAGAAAGAACAGTCAAATTATGATTTGGAAATTTCAATTTTTTTGTGATTCCTTTTGGATTGAAAAGTGTCCCTTCTATATATTTGGATTTTAAAAATATAATCTTTCCTAAATAATTTGGTATGACTGTTTTTAATGAAAATAATATTTTTTATTAAGAAATTAATCAGGATCATTAAAAATATCAAATCATTGTTATTTAAACACTTAAATAAAGGATGTTCTATGGAAAATTTAGAAATTTTATTTTTGGTTTCTATATATTTATTTTTATGGGGACATTGTATGTAAGGGTGGAGAAACATTTTATCCTAGAAAAAAAGTGGTTGATTAATGTAGAAGACCTACAAATGATAAATAGTTTTGTAGTTTTTATTTATTAGTAGGTCATTAATGATTGATTTTTAAAAACAATTCCCCGTTATCTAAGGAAACAATTAGTTAACACCAAAATGGGATAAATGAAATTGGACCAAAGATTGTAACGTTTGTTTTAGGAATTGATAATAAGTTTTTTGAATGCTCTAGTTTTGGCTATGCCTTCTAGAGATAGAGAGTTTATAATTTACGTTGATGTTTCATTAGAGATACTTGATTGAATTTGGATGGAGAATGATTATGTAATTTCTTTTGATTCATTAATACTAAAACCTCAAGTGTTAAATTATTCCATACATGATCTATAATTATTATCTTGGGTTTTCACTTTAATAATTTTGAGACATTTTTTATATGGTCCCAAATGTGAAATACATAATGACCAATTTTTTTGAATTACATATTTACTGAGAAGTAATTGGACATAGGGAATTAAAGAACGATGGGACTCATAAAAATTATGATTGTTTGATTAAATACCATCCTGGAAAAGAAAACAAATCTGCATATGCCTTTAGATTAGAACATAATGTATCATTAACAATGTTATATTTGGAACATGACCCCTTGGTTTATGATTTGATGAATTTTGGCTCTGAAATTTTTTGTGGGGGAAATTCTTCTCTTTTGTTTTAGGTACCACTACATTAATATCTCTTAAGAATAATTAAGAAATAAAATAAGGATGAAAATTGGTTATTGAAAAAGGTATATGTTTTATGGAAGGTATGCTTCCTGGATTTAACGTTGATAAATTTTTTGTCATGAGATTTTGAAAGCGATTATGGGATCCTTTCAATACTATGATGAAGAAATATTTATTAATTGAAGCTTAGAGTTCACAGTTTTACATTCATCATGGTATCAAAAATATGTATAGATGTATTAGAGAGTATTACTAGTGGGATGACATGAAAAGATATATTTCTATCATTACCAATAAATGTTTGAAATTTCAAGAGGTATAAGTAGAGAGATAAAAACCCAAGGGAATGATTATTCCTTTTTCCAGATCCATTGCGGAAATGGGATTATATATCCCTGAATTTTGTAGTAAGAATACCAAATAACTCTTGATTTAACAATATGACTTGGGTTTTTATTGATCTTCTAATTAAATTATCACATTTCCTTCCTAATCGCGAATATATTTCTCAAGGTCATTATTCTCAACTATACCTCAAGGATATTATCTGGTTACGTGGAATTCCAATATCCATTTATTCTGACCGTTATTCTAGTTTCACTTCTATCATTTGGAAAGGCCATAAAAAAATTTCAAAACTGAATTATATTTTAGAACACCCATTAATCATCAATATAATGGAAGGACTGAGTGAAAAATTCAGTCATTGGATTCTATGTTATATGCTTGCTTAATGGACTTCTAGGTATGTTATGATCATTATTTTTCTTTAGTTTTATTTCCTTCTAATAAATGTCTTCATTTATTTATATAGAAGGAACATTTTAGTGAATTATATAGAAATTAGTTACCAAATCTAGAATTTTGGGATAAATTTAGGTAAAGGTAGTCGATGGGACCAGAGTTAGTAGAGGAATTGGGTGAGAAAGTGAAGATGATCTAACAACAGATGATGATAACCCAGTGAAGGTAGAAAAATTATTTAGATAACATGAGGATAGATAATTTTTAGAGATCGGGGATCGTGTTTTCTTTAAAATATTTCTTTGTAAAACTGTTATATTTTTTGGGTAATAAAGGAAATCTTAGTACATGATTATTTAAAAATATTAAAATCTAGGATAATGTTGGACCAATTTTTAACCGAGTAGCATTTCCTCTGAGTTTATCTTAGGTACATAATGTTTTTAATGATTTAATATTAAGAAAATATATTCCAAATTCATCTCATGTTTTGATCCCTGATGTAGTTCAGTAGGAAGAAAACCTTTCTTATAAGGAAAATCATGTTCTTATACTTAATCCTATAGAGAATGTATTACGGGATAATGATATTCTAGAGGATATGGTTTTTTTGTAGAATGAACATGGTTTAAGAAGAAATATGTAAATATGAAAATGCTATGAGGGAAAGGAATACAAACTTTCTTAATAAATGAAAGACATTTTTTATTAAACAATTTCAAGAAGGGGGAGAATGTAACAACACATGTACTTATAAAATAATATGTTTTCATTCTAGAGTTAAATAGTTAAATTCATTAATAATGTATAATGAAATAAGCGGTATTTATGGAAAATAAGGATTCTATAAAAATAAAATTTTCAACTCACTTATTAATTTATAAATAAAATCTAGTATCTTATTAATAAAAATATTATATATTTATTTAACAGTATAAGTAAATAAATGTTTTTAAAATTTACTTCTAATTTCATAATTATTATAATGATTTAAAATATAATTTTTATTCATAAAATATATTCATAAATTAATATTTTTCTTTTATTATTTAATAATCATTTTATGATACCATAATTAATTTTTAAAATTGTCATAAAATCAATTATATTTTTGAATTTGATTACTTTAAAATAAATGATTATTTAAATTTAAAATTAAATTTCTCATATTTTAATTTTTTTTAAAATTCAGTTCATTTTGTTATTCTAAATTTATAAAAATTGTTATGGTGAATTTATGGTATTTTTATAAAATAGTGTACTTTTTTTTGTGAATGGTGAAATACCAAAATTTACGGTATTTAACAGACTCATGAATTATTGACTCATATATGATGTATGGATAATATAAGCCCAAAATTTTGAAAAATAATTCATTATATGAATATATTTAGTGATATATTTCAAAATAATCATAGTCTTCATCCTAAATAATAAAATATTGTATTAAATAATGAAAAAACTCCACTTTCCTCAACATAAATTACCACCCCTCACCACCTCTTATCCTCACACCTCCAAAGAATTATAGCCTATTTAATTTTATCAAAATCAACTTTCCATGCTTATTAAAAATGTCCAAAACCTATAACTCACACAAGAAGGATAAAATAAAGTTCCATATGGAGGTTCTCACGAGGAAGAAGATCAATAAGTAAAATCCACTTTCATTTTCTTTTAATGTTCTTTTAAATGTATTTTCTTCTCTTTTCTTATTCTATTCTCAACTACCCTCATCAAAGTGACCTGATAATTCTAGTATAAAATAGATACTATAATATTATTTTGTTAAGTAAATATCCATCATCAAACCTCTTCTCTTCTCATATTATTCTAAAAAATGAGAACATTGTAAGTGATGTGTCGATTTACCATCATCATGGACAATGCGTTTTCATTTTCATTTTCCGCCTTCAAGGATTGTCATAAAACCATTATTATGTTTTAGTAAGATATTATTATACATATTATAATTTATATAATGTTTTGTAATTAATATATATATACATATCATATTAAAAAAATTATATAATTTAGTGATGGTTATAAAAACCTCCAAAATAAATGAAATCATTTTCATTAATGTTTTATCTAATGAATAAAACTCATATCAGAAAAATAATAATATATAGAACCATTTGAAAATATAGAAACACATTAATACCACTTATTCCCACTTCTAAATCATTTCTTCCATTCAATAAGGAAACTCATAATTAACCAACCATGGAATCCAAAGAAGAAATGGACCCAAATAAATAAAATAAAAAAATATTATCAAAAAATGGGTAAAAAGAAGTTATAAAAATATAAAATTAGGATTTATAAATATTAAAAAAAATATTTAAAAAATTAAGAACAATCTTTAAACCATTATATATGAGTTTTGATCGTGTATCATTGATGTCAAACCCATGGTAAGAGACATTCCTTTTAAAATTCTATTTTAATGCCTCTATTTACAAACTTCCAAAAAGAAAGTTTCTTCTCAACATATAGATCATGAGAATTTTATTTTTATTTCATAAATATATAATGTTTTGATGATTTATTTACATTTTTACATGTTTATGTACATAGAAAATTATTTCTTTTGTATTTGGGTAGTATTATTTTAAAATAAGTGGCTTTCCTCAAGAAATATTTTCTAGGATAGAAGAGTAAACATTTTATGATTAAGTTTTGGTTCTTGGGAATTGTTTATAATTAATGGTGTGATAAATATGTCACTCTAATTAATTGGCTATGTTTATGTTGGAAGTTGTTAGTAATTATAATTCCATGTGTACCAGTGATATTTACACAATAAGGTAGCCATGAGGGTGACATACTAATACAGACACGAGAGTTGCATTATAAGGTAGCCTTGATGGTTATAGATCATATGGTATATTTGAGGGTTACAATATAATTATTTAATTCCCCATTTTTTCCACTATGTTTTTTATTTATGTTTTCTATATTTTATGAAAATCAATTGTTTTTAAAATGTAAGTACATGATAATTTAGTTGTATGATGTATGTCTTTGTGAAAATGATTTCATATATTTATAATTATAAATAGAGTAAAAAATTATTTTTTATGACCGTAACATATCCTTTTGTTCTCATTCCAAGTATAAAAATGTTTTACATAATTATTAAATATGGGGACGAAAAAAGAAGATTCCAAACTAAATGTTGTGAGGAATTTTTATTCCAAATATTTATTTTTTATTAAAAACATTTGTATTATTGAAGAAATGGATACAATTTTATTATTATCAAATTTCACACTTGTGGTTTGATCTATATAAATTATTTCATAATTTACTAAAACTATAAACCAAAAAAATATTTGGGAATGCAATAATATGAATTATAAAACAATTTACTAGATTATGTAATTTTTATGGATGATACCTTATTCTAATATATCTAGGTGGGAATGCAGACCTTATTCCTTGGAGTAAGGTTGGGTTTAAACATTCCCAAGATATTTTATCCATAACTACATTCTTTGAAAATTCCAAAAATTTTGGTAATTTTAATAAAACTATAATTACGTTATCAGATGACACACACTAATAATTAACCATGTTAGTAAAATACTACATATAAATTACATAACATGGATCAATATTCCAATATAATGTTTATGGAAGAACACTAAAAAATTATTTCCCTCTGATTTAATAATGAAGTAATGAATACCTAAAACCATCCACAAACCCTTATAATTAGTGATTAATCAAGGAAAATTGGGAAATTATGTTTTAATGGAACAAATAGAGAACAATATGGGTTGGATTCACAATAAATGAACCCCTTAATAAATTAATGGTTGAATGGAAAATAATGAAAGAAATGATAAATCGTCGTTGAAAAACGGATCTCAAAATTAAGAATTGAATAAGTGGGGTTCGATGCTAGATCATGGTATGTCTAAAAAAATTTATAGTGGAAAATATGAATATGAAACTGATGAAAATACCATGTAACCCTTTCGGTACCCAATAAACAGGAACCATATACATGGTTCCGCACTCGAAACTTGGTGCGCCCAATCGAGCTAGTCGATAGTGATCCAAGCCCATAATTATATTTCCTAGGCCTCTAGGTACTAGATAGACATAACATGGGTACTCAGTACACCATATCTAAAAAAATTTATTGTTTGTATCCTTTATTCCAAATAATAATTCCTCTTTCTCTGTATAAACACCAAAAACACCACCAATATACCCTGAATTAATACATTAAATTCAATAAATTAGCCTCAAATTCATATAAAATTTTTGATGTTCATTAAAGTGATTAAGATGATTTTATCACTATTCTTTTCTTAATCACAAAAGAACCTTCAAAAAACATCAATCTTGTTTCATGATTCTCTAATGATTTTTAAAAGATAAATGTGATTTCTAGAAAACAAATTAGCAGTTAAAAACCCCTCTAATAACCTGTATACTATGGATAGAAAATAATTTATTATTTTAACAATCGACTATTTATATAACCCTATATTCATTTTTCTCCTCCTTTTTTATTTTTTGAGATTAAATATATCTACAATAATATTCAATTAAAATAAAAATCATTATATGGAAAAAATTTAAATATAATAACTCATTATTAACTATATTTCTATGTGAGAAATACTATGTGTAGAATGTTGGAGATCAAGATTGAGTTCCAAGCTCAATTAATATGAAAAATGCTTTGAATCCATCAAACACCCCTATCACCATCCACATCAATCTCTTTTAAGATGATCCAAGTGTATTATATATCCAGTTTTATTTTATAAAACAAAATCCACCTAAAAGTTATTCTATCCCTCAAATAGTAATTTTTATCTCACTCCACTTATTTATATTATTGATATCCACCTTTAACAATGATCTCTAATAATACAGTTTATCTTCCATTAATAAGAAACCTAAAAGGATAAATCATAACAAACACTTGAAAAGATATTGTCAATTTTTTTTTCGAATTGGATCTATCTTGATCACAAATTTCTCCCCCTTTGCATAAATGATGTGATAACATATTTCTATATTATTTATATAAAATTATTTTACCATATTCTTAATAAACTCAATATAACAGATTTTTCTATAATTTATCACTAATGGAACATTTACATGTTCACAAATATCCTTTAATTTTCTATTTATCAATAGAAACTGAGTATATGATTTCATTACTGAAATATTTTTCTCTTTGAATATGGTACCATTACAATAGATGAGTACCATTAATTAATCTTCCCTGATTAATTTAACACAATGGCATAGATTTACACCACCTATCATGAATTTAATATTTCTAAAGTAATTTTCCAATCAACAATAACAATATCTATGTGTCTTTTTAATATATAAAAGTCATTCATAAATTATTACACATTTAATTCATTATCACTAATTCAGAAACTGAAAAATTATTCAATTTATACATAATCAAAGAAAAACTTATTCAATAGTATTCTCATCATATCCATTATATAATCCTGGAATCCTTTAAAAATTTCCATTGCTAGGAAAATACATATTTACTCATGTTTATCCAAAATGAAAAAGACACTCCCATGTCTTTTCATTCATTAAATTCATATTCCACAAGCCCTAATAATATATTTTTATGAATTAATTTTCTATAATCATCATATTTTTTTGAATAAACACTTTGTTCTAATTATATTTTTATCTTTCATCATTTTAATAAGATCAAATTTCTATTTTTATCAATTTAGTCATATAATTTATTTAGTATTGACATCTGATTCTACCATTACTACTTCTTCAAAATAATTTGGTTCCATATTTTATAACATAGCATTGTTCTATACAATCCTTATTTAAGTAGTTTAAATTAGATAACTAATTGTCCCTAATATGATTTGTAAAATCATTCACCACTCTCCTTCTCCTTATTTGATATATGTTTAGATCTATTAACTATCTGATTTTTCATCCATTTCATCATTAGAATCCTCATCAAGTGATAGATCATGGAAGATTACATGATTTTTTGTACTAACTATTCTTCATCATATGTTTCAATCACTCACACACACATATATATAGTAGTTTCATGAATTCTATTCTATCACTTTAACCAAATTCCCCTTTTCTATCATGTTTAATATATTATTTAATTCATTATAGGCCTATCTCTTAGTTGAGTTTCCAAAAATTATTCCTTTTTATAATGTATTTATAAACATTAATTTGATTCTTTATTATTCATAATGTTACATTTATCCACAAAACACTAATGGTTTCACATTGGATTATATCCGTGTCATATTTATATAGTTTCCTAAGTTCACCAAGAGTTACCAAAGTTCATTTTTATGTACATATATATTTTATCTTCTTAATTATTGTAAATCATTGATATCACCCCCTTAAGGTGTATCATCATTTCCATGTTTTTTAAAATGAAATTGCACCATCCCATACTAAATTTTTGCAGAAATATTATTATATATGAGGCTTCATGAATAATAAAAGGATTCTATAAATAATTATCCTCCTCAATGGAAGCATACTCCATGATATTATCCAATCATAGAATTTATAACAATCTATTAATTTAATTTTTTGAAAAAACATGGAGACATTTAATTTAATCCATACCAACTATATTTGATTTGAAGAACCTTACATAACCAATTCTACTATAATCATCATTAAATTATATATTTTTTCCACCTTTTGTTTTAGGGTATATCATTAGACCACAAACATCTATATTTATTACTTATGGAAAATCAAATTCCCTATATTTTCCTGAATGGGATTTATCACTATAATTTTTATCCTCTACATATGACAAGACTTATCCCAATCATTAATCAAATTTGAAATTTATTTTACATCCCCCAATTTTGGTAAATTATTCAGGCCTTGTTATTATATTTAACAAAAACATTGAGGGAACAATATATCGTCATATTTCATTAGTTGGGTACAATATTTCTCATAAATTTCCTCTATATATTGTTATTTATTTTTCAAAAAACCATTATAAAGGAATTTATATATGTACCATTAACAATGAATCACTTCTAGTTGAATGAGGATTTTTTACTATATTATATCATTGTCACCCACTATATATATTATTTCTAATTACATCCATATAAACTACATCCATATTTTTGTACATATAAATGAATTTTCATAATTCAACTTCCTTTAATATATAGTGTTACACCATTTCCAAATTGATCTATATCATAAAAATGAAAATTAACATTATTTAAATACTAATATTACAATCATATGTGATGGTCACCCACCATAGAGAATCTATGTGTTTCCAGCCATTATCCCCTTTATATGAACATTGTATAGAATATGTAACATCCTGTTACTCTTTTAGTTATTCCAAAACCCACTTGTGTTCAATTACTAACATCTTAAGTGGTAAAATTGATTTATTATTGCAATAATTTGATAAATGTTTTAATGGGATTAATTTTTTTAAACATCTTGAAATGTAAAATTGAATATTTTTGGGGTTCGACAATAAGTTAGTATGATATTATGAGGGCTGTAATCCCTTGGTGAAGACTGGATGAAAATATATTAAAAATGTTATATTATTTGCAAACATTTTTTCAAAATAATTGAATAAATCCAAAACAGTGTGTGGTATAATAGATATGAGAGCACCTGAAGGTTTAGGACATGATTTTTACAAAAGGCATGATATAGAATTTTTAAGAGTCTAATATTTGGATGAATCAGTCATGAAAATATCTTTATTATTTTTAATTATTTATTTATTCTCATATTTAAATAATAAATAAATAATGTACCTCAAACGGTGTGTTGTATGAAATAACTAAAACAACAATTGGGTCTAGAATGAGGTGTTTATCCTAGGTGACACATAACTTTCATGAGCAACAAGTGAATAATCATGTCTCTCCAGAATTTATGTTACATAATAATTATATTGAATGATTAATTTTATTATTTTAATTTAATTATCAATTTATTAAAAAACGTTATTCACTATTCAACATAAATTTATACACCCTAAAACCATATTTTTGAACCATCAATGATTTTCCCACATCATATGTACAACTATTTAAAAAATCGTTCATTTAGAAACACCTTAATAAATGAAAATCAATGAACCCATTATAGTTTTTGTGTTGAATTAGTATTTAAATGGAGTTTTCGAATGTTTATTCCAATCCCAAACCCCTTGAGGTTTTCAAATTCTACCATTTAGGGTTTTGGATCTATTCTATGAAATCCAAGAAATATCAAGACCCCTTAATGATGGTATGGAAGGACCCAAAATGGATTTTTTCTTGAACTGTGGGTGTTATTCTAGAGGATTAGGGGATTTTTTATTTCATTACGTGCAATAGAGATATAGTTTTATTTATTAATTTTTTGGTTTATTATTTTACTTATTCAACTTTCCCCTTAAATATCATTCGTGTTATTGATCAAATTTATGCACCGTTTGTTTTCTTGGTTTCATACCGATGAGTAGAATCTAAATCACAATATTTTAAGGAACCTATTTATTGTTTAATATGATTTTTCACATTTTAAATGGATATTTTAAAAAAATTATCACATCATAATTACCTGAATTATCAAAAATATTTTTTTTTAAAAATTACAATAGAACGGTTGTTGAAGAATTCTTCACTAGTTAAAGGGAATGTTTTATTTAAGAGTAATTGAATTTTCAAAGGTTATATATATATATATATATATATATATATTAATTTTCACATTAGTTAGAATAATTATGCGGAATAACAGCTCTTTTCCCTTGTTAATTTAGGGATGTAAATTATCAAAAGAGGTTAATAATTATTCTTGGGGATTATTATTGGGATTGTATGCATTGACAGAAAACATTAATCCAGAGGTTATCCAGGAGATAAAATTTCACTAAATTTGATATTTTATTTTCATGTGAAATAAAATAGATGTTTCTGGTTATAGGAACCGTTGAAGAATTTCAAGCTTTGTTTTGTCAAAGAAAATGATAATAAGGCCTTGATGAGGTTTATTGAACTACACAGTGGGTATTATCATTAACTTTATCATTGAAAACCTTAAGTTGGTGGTTTCTTCCAAATTCTCCAAATTGATTAAAATTTTATTGCTTTATTTATTTTAGATGTTGATTTAGATTAAAATGATCAAAAAATATTTCAATTGGTTTGATGAAACCCAATTCCAGTAAATTGGGAGATTTGCAAATGGTTTTGGTAGGAAAATTGGAAACCCTCAAATACAATAAAATTGGGCCATGATTATATAAATTGGTTAATTTAAATTGTTTAATACAAAAATTTAATTGATATAAATGCTTTAAATTATATTTTTGAATTAAATTGTTGAAAAGAATTATGAAAATGATGTAATTTGTTAGGAATGTATTTCTAACTTGTGAAAATGGATTAAAGTGTATTTTATAAACTTAGTGGTTTTAACTTGTTAAAGTGACCCATTTTCAATTATAACCTATTTTTCTTATAAATGGTAACTCTGAATTTGAAATTGGAGAAGAGGATTTAATTGTATTTTAAGCACTCTTAAAATAAATTTACCATCCCTGATTGTAGAAGAGAACATGAACGCATTATGTAGATTGTGAGTTATTTGGAAAAACTCAATGATTACTACAACATTCTAAAACATAATGTAGTAGGTCACATGTCTGGGGAAATGATGATGAGTCCTCTTTAAGAAGTTTCCATAGGACATATATGTACACATGTTTTCGTGATTACTTAGAGAGTGTTGAGTCCTATAGCTTGAAACATACGTACCTATTTGTAAACTGAAAATTTTTCTCACTATCGTTTAAATTTGAGATATAATATTTACATTTATATTGTTAAAATATTTTACAGGCCCTTTTGAAATTTATATAATCTTTTTTAATTAATTATTTATTTAAGCCATTGTTTTAGAAATATCCCATCACATGTAATGTTAATCATGTGTTCAAAGTATTTTCAATCATATAAATTGTATATAATGATTTGTTTAAGATATACTTTGATATTGAAAAACAGTTTACTCGAAAATTGGAATCATTACATTTGTTAATAATTTGTTATCATCTGTTATAGAATCCATGGTGAGACCTTACATGGATTTTTATATTAGACCCTAATTATGCCCTTTTGTATTTTTATATTATCTTCATCTAGGTCTTAAATATGGGAAACACTCACTATGAGGTTGATTTAGCTATTGAACCATGGTCTGGGTGATTTATATCCTTATAAACCTTGAGTTTTTTATCATTGTTTTTGTACTTTGGTTGTAGTATATTAGGCTAGTTTAAAACATATTGAATTATAGTAGAACACTTCTAGTGTAGTTTCTTTTGTTACTAATACTATTATGTTTCATGTCTTCTATACTGATGGTGGAAAAACCATTCCAACTTACATGTGGTTTGATGTTAGGTGCTAGTCATCGACCCGAAGGGATTATGAACATTCTATGGGCAATGTCATGGTCGGATCAATAACTGTGTTTCTAGTGTTGTGAGGTTGGTTAATGAAAAAGTGGTATAATAGGAAGGTTTCTCTTTTCTATTAAAGTCGGTATGCATTTTTGAAATATTATTTGGACTTAAGTGGTATGTTCGATTTAGTTAATTTCCATCTCTCAACATAAAAAACGTATGTTTCTTGGGGTGGTTAGGGCACGACTTCTGGTGGATTTGTTCAATAATTTCCAAAATTCTGTGTTAGATAATTTTAAATTCAAATCTGGTTTTTTTTGTAGGGATTAATTTCCCTTATGATTCTATTTCATCACTATCTAATTTATTCAATGTTTTATGCTGATGTTGTCTAACATCTTTCCTCTGAAAAGAAATTCAAATTATATCCAAGAAAAGTCTACTGGTGAACATCAATGAGTAAATCCTGTTGTGTATCTAAATATTATTGAGGTGATTGTGTGTACTATCCAAGATTTGGTGTATGCACCACCACCGGTCCCAGTTTACACTCCAATTGTGGGTCCTTATTTCAATGTTCTTCAAAATAACTCTCCAGAGATCATTCACTATAAACCATTAGTTTTCAAAGGCTCTATAGATCCTCAACAAGATTAGGAATGGTTATAAAGGATAGGATGACTGTTTGATTTCATGGAGACACTAGACAAGATCAAGGTAAAGTGTGCCACCGTCCTTCTCGAGGGACCAAGTAGAAAATGGTTGGACATGATGAAGACAATGATGAAACATGAGGGATTTGAGTGGAAGGACTTCAATTTAATTTTCACTGACTAGTTATATCTAGAGTCAAAGGTATTGGCCTTGTCTGAGGAGTTTTTCATGATTCATAAAGCCAAAAAAACTATGACTGGTTATTCAAATTGCTTTATCGATTTAGTGCAATTTTGGAAATATATTTTATCTAATGAGATGATTAAGGCCTGATAGGTTATGTTGGGACATAAAAAATATATTGGTTCTCATGTTTTTTGATGAAGCTTCACAATTTTTCTAATTTTATAGATAGGGAAACGATGGATGAGACAAACCTAGATTAAAATATGGGGTGGCAGGGAGTTCATTTTTCTCCTAGTGGAAGCATGAGTTTCTTTTAAGGAAACAGATAGTTTAATGACTCTCATAGTGGATCTTAATATTAAGGTAATTTTTGAAATATGGTACTATTTAAAAGAATCCCTTTGATATGATTCTAATGCAGCTATCCATGGATTTGAAAGAGGGTCTACACAAAGGCACCCAAGAACCATGAATCTCGTGGACGTTTAGGGAAATAAAATGATCTATGTAGAAAATGGTTCCAACCACAAGAATATGAAATGAAGATTCATAAAGTAGGGGTAGTGTCTCCAGGGGAAGATGATATGGGTCAAGTGATTGTGAAGGGTACCATTTCTATAGGATTGTATTTCATTATTGCTCTATTTTTTACTGGTGAATATCTCTCATTTATTTCTACATGTATGTTTAATATAATAAATATTCATACAGAGCTCTTATATTGTGCAATGGATGTTACTACACCCCTTATTACGATAGGGGAGATGGTTATCTATATTCCTGCTTTTTTTATTCTTTGTATCATATGTCGAGTTTTCTTGGAGTTTTCTGGCTCCCAGCATGAAATATCCTGAAGTAATATTCACGATTGATTGCCTCGTTAGTAATAATGCCTAGATCAATTTTTATCTTCAATAGGTCAACCTTAATACTACCATCAGGGTCTCCCATATATTTCAAGGATATTTGGACACATTTTTTAGTATAGATAGACCTTCTTATCCATATTTAGGGAAATAAATAACAGTTATTTCTTTGAATCTGTAGCAGGATTCATTGAGCGGTGCTCTCCTACCAGTTATCGTCGAGTTTTCTGGCATGTTTCCTTCAAACATCTATATTTTTTCACTAGGAGGGGAGTTTAAGTTTTCCATTGACTAAATGTCTGGTGCTCAAAAAGTTTATATTCCATATTAAAGAATGTATTCAGAAGAAATGAAATAAAAAACATCATAGTTCATTGATCTTATTAAGAAATGCCTTATGTTCCTGAGTTTGAACCAAAAGAAACATCAGTTTTATTCACTAATATAGATGATTGTTATATTCTATTATGTGTTTATTTTCAGAAACTAAATTGAGTTATGACAAATAAAAAATATTTTTTTCTAGGGATTGATGATCTGTTTGAATAGTTGAAAAGGGAGAAGTGGTTTTCAAAGATAAACCTTCGTTCAAGTTACCATATGTTGATGAAAAAATAATCTTATATTTAGAAGAAAACTTTTTAGAGAAATTTTGGCCATTATGAGTACATTATTTTCCTTTTTTCCTAATAAATGATTCTTTAATTTTCATGTATTAGGTGAACATGAGTTTCCATGAGTATCTAGATACCCTGTTGGTATACTTTGTGGATGACATTATTTTTTACTCCATGTCCAAGGAGGACCACATGAATAATCATAAAAAAGATCTAATTATGTAGTGAAACCACCAACCTCATTCTAAGTGTTAAATGTTTTATTTCTAGATTTGGGAAGTGAAATTCATGGGGAACGAGGTTTCAGAACAAGTTATATCAGTTTATCCTAAGAAAACAATGTATTTTATGACTTGAGAGAAACGACCAAATCTCTTTTAGATTAAGAGAATTTTGGTGCTAGTAGGATTTTATTTCTAGTTTGTAAAGGGATTCTCAAAATTTGATTATTTAATGACTGGAATAATTTGAATGTGAGTGATGTTTCCCTTGAGTGACAATTTCCGTATTATTTTTGTTTGTATTATGAGTCTTTTGACTATTGAATTAGTGTTAACTCTTCCTAAGGCCGAGAAAGGCTATGTTTTCTTCTATGACGCATCAGGTTTAGGTTTCAGTTGTGTTATTATGAAAGGTAATCATGTAGTTGCTTATGGATCTCAGCATCTTAATCTTCATGAGAATAAAAATCCCTCTCATGACCAAGAAAATGAAGTTGTAATGGAAACACATATGTTTTGGGAAAATTAATTTTATGGAGAATGTTTTTCTATATATACAAACCATATGAGCTAATGTTATATCTTCCCTAAAAAAGTATGAATCTTATCTGGTGGAATTGGATGGAGTAGCTACAATATTTTGAAATTGACATTGCCTATACCTTGGGGAAAATAAATATAATTGTAGATTCGTTAAGAAGGAAATTTAAAACACATTCCTTGAATGAATCTTTAGAAGAGTTGAGTTTGATGGATCCTTTTTCATAGTTGAATATTAGAGTCAAGAAGAGATGAATTGATGTTTCTTTAGGCTATGTTCTATTGAAATCTCATCTTATCGAGATGATTCTTCCGGAATAGTAGCTTGATGATGAATTATGTAGTATTAGATACTCTTTTTATGGTGCATAGACTAATGAACATGGCCTTTCTTCGAAGTGGGTGTTCTATGTTGTTAGACCAGTTATGTTGCATAATTTTTCACAAGGAAGGTTGTAATGGTGGATTTTCAAAATTCACAGTGGGCTATGCACCTAGGAACCACTAATATTTTCTATGACATGATATGATAGTTTTGGTAGCTTGGTATGATACAAAGAATTACTAAGTTTGTTTATCAGTGCAATAATTCACAATAGGTTAGAGATTATCAGTATAAACCTCTGGGTTTTCTACAAACACTTCTAATCTGTACTTGGAGTAGGATGAAATATCTTAGGAAATTGTGGTTTGGATACCTAATACCTAGAGGAAGAAAAAATTTATATGTGTTCATACTGAAAGGTTGACCAAGTCTGATCACATTATACCTATTCGAGATACATCTAATGTTAAGGAATTTGGAAATCTATATGTGAAAGATAAAGTTCATTTTCATAGAGTTCCATGTGCTAGAGTCTCTAATAGGGATCCTTGGTTTACTTATTTCTCTTATAGTGGCCTTTAAGAGGCCCTGAGATATCGGTTATGTTTGAGCACATCCTACCATACACAGTCAGATGGTCAGAAATAGAGAGCTATAAAGATCTTTGAGGATATGATTTGTGGTTTTATTCCCTTCTATGGCAGGTCATGGGATGACCATTATAGACTGGTTGAGTTTTCATATAACAACAGTTAACGATCCACAATCAGAATAGATTCATTTAAGGCCATTTATGTAAATCCATATGAATGATATTATGTTGGTTGGAGATTGGTGAGAGTTCCATGGTTGATTCGATATTTATCCAAGATACGATGAAAATGATTCAGTTGATTCATTAGAGAATTCTAACAACACTGAGCTGATAAAAGTGGTATGATGATCATCACCAAACACATTTAAAGTTTTCATTTAGTGACTAGTTATTCTTGAAGGTTTCAGCTGAGTTGGGTCAACGATGACTTGGATGGAAAGTGTAGCTTACTCCTAATATTGTGGGACCATTTTTTGGTTGTATATTTGGGGAAAAAGTTTCATATCATTTGATAATATCATTGTAGCGAATGTTGATACATAACGAGTTTCATGTTTCTCAACTTCGAGTTTTTTTATCTAACGCATCGTATTCTCTTAGTTGGTGTGATCTTGAAGTGGAACCTAATATATTTATGAATGAATGGCCTATCTGAGATTTTGATTATGAGTCCATGGTATTTCATGGGAGGGTGATACCTCTGGTCTTTGTGCTTGACAGCATGGCTCTTATTCTTATGAGATGCGGGAGAGAGAGGAAATGATGAGAGTGTAGTGACCTCATTTTTTTAGATGTGGAAGCTTCTTCATAAGAATTATGGGGATAAATAGTTCCTATGGATGAGAGTATGGAACATCCCATTACAATTTCTTATATTCATAAACCCAACTGTGTTAAATTATTAATATATCAAATGGGAAATCGTTATTTATCAAAGTAACAATTTGATAAATGTGTTAAAATCCTTAAATATAATTAACATATTGAAACATTAAATTGAATATTTTGGGGGTTTGAGACTAATTTAGTGTGAGATTTAATGGAATGAAAATTGTCAGGGAAGTTCTAATAACAAAATATTAAATATATTTTATTAAGAACAAACTTTTTATTCCAAATATTTGAAAAACTCAAAAAATTGCACCTTATGAGAAATATGAGGCTGAAAGGAGGACTGAGACGTGGTGTTTACCCTAGGGAGGATATAACATTTTTATGTGTAAGATTTTTGGAAGAATCACTCATGAAAATATTCTTTTTTTAATTTATTGATTATTTCGTTTTTAATTTGTAAGTAATTAAATCTCTCAAACGGTGCATCTTATAGAAAATATAAGACCACTATTAGCTCCAAAATGGGGTGTTTACCTTATGAGAGGCATAACATTCATGAGAAACAGGTATTCAGTCAAGTCACTCAGGATGTTAAATTTATTTAACAATTGTATTAAATGTTTAATTTTATTATTTCAATTTAATTATTAATTTAGTTAAAAAAATCGGAATACATAGTTAATAATCAATTTCAATGCCCTAAAAACCCATTTTTGATTCATTTATGGTTTTTAAGAATCATATTTACCACCGTTTTAACCATAATTAATTTAGAAATTCCTTTATAAATGAAATTATATGACTCTGACACAATTTTCGGGTTGAATCTGTGTTTCAATGGAGTGTTTGAATTATTACACCAAACCCATACCCATATAGATTTTCATACCATATTTTTTCGGTTTCTGGATCGATTCTATCAAAACCAAGTGACCTCGAGACTCGTTACCGATGATAGTGAAAGGCCGTATATTGATTTGTTCATGGATGATGTGTGTTCTTTGGTGGGATGAGGGATTTTCCTTTTCCCTTGTGTTTAATGAAGAGAATTTAAATCATATTTTTCTTTTGAAGTAACCAATGATTTGTTCAATATGATTTTTTGGATTTTAAGTAGATTTTTTTAAATAAATTATCATAAGATAACTCTGTTTATTATCTATATATATATATATATAAATTAAAATTAAAACAGTATAGTTATATAAGAATTTATCACTAGATAAATGAAAAGTTTTATTTTACAGTAATTGTACTGTCAAAGGATATTTTAAAACAAACAAACATACATACATACATACATACATACATACATAAATACATACATACATACATACATACATACATACAAACAAACAAACAAACATACATAAATACATACATACATACATACATACAAACATACATACATACATACATACATACATACATACATACATACATACATACATTCATACATACATACATACATACATAAATACATACACACATAGATACATACATACACACACACACACACACATATATATATATATATATATTAAAAACTAGAAGAATAATTTTATGGAATACCACCTCTGCAATAAAGTTAATTTAGGAATGTAAATTATGACCCGAGGTTTATAATTGTTCTTGTGGATAATTGTAGAGATTACATCTGTGGACATAAATAGATAGTACAATGATTATCTAGGAGATAGAAAATGTTATCAGATTTGATATTTTATTTTATTGATAAATAAAATAGATGTTGTTGGTTCTAGGAACCCTTGACAAATGACAAGATTTGGTTTGTCAACACTTATGATAATTAAGCTATGATGAGGTGTATTAAACCACACATGGTGGATTATCATTACTGATGTCAACAATAACCAAGAGGCAGGTGGTTCAATCCAGATTAGACATATTTATTAATCATGTATTTCCCAATTTATTTTAACTACTAATTTAAATTCAATTGCACAAAAATAATTACAATTTATTTAATAAAGCCCAATTCTAGTGAATTAGGAGTTTGGGAATTGGTTTTTGAAGGAAAAATGGGTATCCCACAATCACATTGAATTGGGGTTGTGATTATGGAAATTGGATAATTGAAATTGTTAAATTTGGATTGTTTAATTTAAATTCTGGATTGATTGAAACTATTTAAATTAAATTTATTAATTTAATTACGGTAAACATTTTTGAAATTGATGTATTTTTTTAATAGATTTCAAACTTGTGAAAATCGTTAAAAATTTCATGAAACAAACCCAGTGGTTTTATCTTGTTTTAGATGCATTTTTTGATTAATACCTATTTTTGTTTTAATTGGAAAATTGGCATTTGAAATGGGGGAATGGTATTTAATTGAATTTAACTAGTTTTAAAATCATTTACCTATAATTAATTGTGTAACAGAACATGAAATCCATAGTTAGATTTTTATTTATTTGGACGCACTCTATGATTATGACATCGTTCTGAAACATGCAAGTTGTAGGTCACATCCCTTTAGCTATGGTGATGAGTCCTCACTAACGACTGTCCAAAAGATGAATTTGTACACATATTGACGTTATCACATAGAGAGTGGGGAGTACTATAGCCTGAAACATATGTATGTTTTTAAAATATTTCCATGTTTTTCTATTCTATTTTATATTTTAGGTATACAATGTATACCAATATTGTTAAACAATTTTACATGCCCTTTCTGAATTTATATAAAATGTTTTATTTAGGATATTATTTTATAAATATTCTAACACGTGCAACCTAAATCATGTGATAAAAATATTTTACATCATTTTAACTATATAAAATGATTGTTATGATATTATTTTAAATTACAAACCTCTTAATTTTAAAAATGGAAGAATTTATTTGGTTAATCTTTTGTTGGAATCTATTATAGAATCTGTGGTGAGTCCCAACTATGATTTTTAGAACACAAAAAAATTGTGCCTTTTGGTTTTGATAGATTATATTATACAATTTTAGATCATGGGGAAATGATAACTTTGAGGTGGATCCAGCTATTGAACTATGTCCACTGTGAGTTGTGTGCTTAGGTAACTTGATTTTTTTACTTTGTTATGGTACGTTAGTTGTAGTACATTGGAATTGTTTATGCATTTTTGTATTCTTGTACACCACTCCCAATAGATTTTTTTTTGAGAATACTATCATGTTTCTTATAATAATCATTTTTGGTAGGAAATTTGTTCCCCTTGCATGTTGTGTGGTGCCAGGTGCTAGTCGCCGACCCGTGGGGATTAGGAACGTCCTCTTGGCTATGTATGGTATTAGAACACAGATTTTCACTCAGGTATGGATCATTTATATTTCGGTAAAAATATTTAATTTGGACCTAATATAGATGAATAATGTGTTAGTGAAGGCCTCTGGGGTGTATAGGACCATTTCAGAGGCCAGAACCCATATTTTTGGGAAAAAGGCTTTGCACACGGTTTGGAGTAAACCATGCAGGAATGGATCAAAGTTTGAAAAACTATGTAGGAATACCGAAAAATTTGGAAAACCATGATTATGTTGCTATTCTAGACAGAGCCACATCACATGGTTATGGCACGAATGTGTGGCCTAACTGTATAAGTGCCCCTTCTGCCTAGGTTACCATACTTGGTTTGCACACGGTTCTTCAAACTGTGCGGACAAACTGTGTGCATTCCATTTTTCTGGGTAATTTGACCAATTTTCCATTAATGATAAAATAATTCCCCTCCTTCCATAATCCATAATCCAACAGGATTATCCTTCATTGATCTTAATTTGGATCTTTTTGATGGACCAAGGTTGGAATCAGAAGATCACCTTCATCCAGGATCTGACTGACCTTTCATTCATCCTGCTTGATGCACAACAATATGAATTGATGTACGTTTAAGCATTGATCCTTCTATAATTATCTCACACATGTTATTGGGTTATGTGTGGTTTTCTTATTTTTCTTATATCTACTACAAGATGAGACATTCTTAGGGCCAATACTTGAGGAGGAGAGTCATACAAACCTGAGGTGGGTGTTCTATAACTCATCCCTCATGTTCGCTAATTTTAGAATTTCCATGTGGCCCGCATAGATTTCATCTATAGAAATTTATATAATGTATATCCTATTATTCTAATCATTTGAATTTTACGGTTATGGTATTTCCAATTATGTGATTGATTGTTGTTGGTTATTCCCAAAACTCCATTCATCCCATGTAGGGTGTTATTCCATAATTGTGGTTTTAGTGTTTTGACACATTTGAGCCACTAATCCTATATGCCTTGTCTTGAAATTCCTAAAGTTGAGCATTCTTATATGAAATGGTTTGGTTATAATGATAATTTCATAATGGAATATACCGTGTATGATCACAACTTGACCCACCTAAGGTATGGGCTTCAAATTGATAGTAAAATGTGAAATGTGGAATGGAATGTATACTAATTATATGACATTCCCTTAAATGTAAATTAATAGTTGGATTTATAACTTTATAACCCATTACCAGATTATTGGAAGCTATATGAATGAACCTTGATTATTCAATATTTTTTATATTAAATAACTAAACGGTTTCCTGATACTTGACCTCCTCTCACTAAAGAAAGTCAAGGCATGAACCAAATAACAGAATCAAAAGGTTGAATGCTACATGAATAATCACACTAATTAATGTAAATTATTGAATTTAATTTAATATTACATGAATTCATAATTAAATAGAGGTGTCAGGACTCAATCTCTTTATGGATTCTGATCAGATAATGCCATGAGAAATCGGGAACCCCATTCAGATTCACGGATACAACTTTCCTAGGTTTAGACACAATAAGATCCTAATCCTTTTTAATTATTTTAATTCACAGGTTAACATTGTTGTATCCCACACATATCGTCATTGGATGCTTTAGATACACACTTTGGATCCATCATTGACATGTATGTTCCTTGGTTACCACCCATAGACCCTTGTGTCTACTTAGCCATGTTTTACCTTGGATGATCATCATGGATTCATTAGACATATAATTTTGGAATTACATAGAATATTATCATTGAATTATACAATTATCTTTATCCATGAGACAATTATTACTATGTTATAGACAATTTATTTAAATTTTTCATTGTTCATATCCTCGGAACTTTATTATTAAATATCATTATAGGTGGCATTTTCATAAACTGGAAACTTTACTATTGTTAACATGAGAGATATTTATCAACTTGTAATAATAAATCAACTGTCTGGTAATAAACAGATGCATGCCTATGTCTAAATTTTGTTCTTGGGTATTGAGTTATAATGTTCCTATTTACTTTATAAATATGTAAAAACACATGTCTCCCCACTGTTAAATTTTCATTACATTGGCTGGATATTAGAGACACCATTTCTGGTGGCCCACTGAGATTTATCTCACAACCTCTTCAGGCATTGTTTGGTACCTGGAGTAGATTTCATGGTTTCAGGTGTTTCCAAAGGGAAGAATACTACTTCAAACACATTATTACATGATTTTCATTATAGATCATGATAGTAGATGACCGAGTCGTAGATCAGGATATTGGGGATAATCTTGGATTTTTTAAAACTTATGTTGAATAATTTATACCTACTATCTTGAATTAATGTTTTCCAATTCTGTAGTGAAATGAAATATCATCAGCTATGGAATTCTATTCCAATTGTTTCAGTTTTGTTCTAGTTTTCTCAATTTTCTACTATACATTTTGTTTACATATATTTCTTCTGCTATTTCCCTATGTTTAATTCCATCGTCTATGCTACACTTTGGTAATGATGTAATATTATCCCCATAGAAAAACCATAGGCCCTCGCTTCTTTTCCGTAACCTTTGAAATTCAGGGAGATGTTCTTGAGGCCATGTGGCCCACCAGGCCCAGAAAAATCATTAAGTGGACTCCATGTTTGGGACATCCAAAAGTGGCATTAGATGTGTTTTCTCTCTTTATTTAATATTTAGAGAAAACAGATTGTGGAATTTGTAATATGTTGGTGCTTGTTTGTAATCCATTCTTGGGAATCACGAAGCCATGATCGGGTTAAAAACCATGTTTCCAGAATTATAATTCTTGTTATCTTTTACCTATTACAGATGAAATTGTTTCACCATTGAGTGATGAACGTGTTGTGTGGTGTTTTTTATTTTTACTATGATTTATTATTTTGTTTTATCACTGGCCTGATGAAATTAGGATAGGGAGAATTGTAACATGTATCATTATAGGAATCTATAAATCATGTGTCATGTATATTCCCATTCCATATAGGTGAATTTCACTACTTTTCACTGCTTGACTTTCCTATGATTGATGAGTTATGTGGTGATAGTTAGCTTATTATTTATTACTATAGGTTGAAATTGAGTGATGGAATGTCTCAATTCATGTGGGGTTTGGGCCCTCAAGGGTTGCGATAAGTAATTTACCGAGTCAATCCATTATGCTACAAATAAATCAGTGTCATTTATATTGATAAGGTGTATGGGAACTGATTCACCATAAATGAAAAACCATTATAATTGAATCATTAAATTTAAAATGAATTGGTTTCACATCCATATCCCACCTGGTCATGTTTATGAATGGTAAAGGAGTGAACCTGGAAAATAAATGTAATATGAAATTAAAATTATATTTTAGCTCATACAGATACCCTGTAGTCTAATTGGGTAGTTGGGTTAGTTTTCCTTAGGTAGTGAGTTTCCTTATGTTAAGCTTCTTCTTTTGATACTATCTTTCTACTTAAGATTTTTTTGAGGCATGTACTTAGAAATTCCAGACCAATGCTACCTCCGCATCCTCATATCATACACTAGGAGGGTGGAGAGGACCATGCTCCAGACGTGGTGGGACCTGATCCCTCAGTCATAACTCTAGGATTTCCACATGAGGCACTGCTTTCTATACATGAGTTGGGCACTGACTACCATGTTCCTGATAGTTTTCTACATCTTATGTAGTCCGTGAATGGTGCTCCACAGCTTGCACCTGTGATGGTTGATCTAACTCATGAGTTCTAGTAGCAGCGTATTACTACATTTTCAAGGGATGGTAGTCCCCATGTTGCTATGTCTTGGGTTGAGGACACAATATCTATCCTCTAGAATTTAGAAATAACTTTATTGTAGATATTCAAGCTTTCCACTACATGATTTGAGACGTGGACAAGCATTAATGGGATGTGATTACCTAGGCCGGTTTACAACAGGGCATGTGATGGGTTGATTTCTAGACTACCTTATATGATCTATTCTTTATTCAAATGATAAGAGATAACAGAGATAGAATGTTCATGCATCTAGAGTAGGGTTCTATGTCATTTATTTAATATTCAACGTGTTTCAAGGAGTTGCAACACTTTTCATTTCTTCTAGATGGTGATGAGCTTTCATGTGCTAGATGCTTGAAGGATAGGAATGTGTACTCCATCCATGTGCAGGGGAATGAATTTAACATACCTACTAATACTGAAATATTCAATTAGGCTCTTATCACTGAGTTTAACCTCAGGGATGAAAATAATACAGGGCATAGAGGACTAGTGCCGTATCATGCCAGTAGTTCTTCTGGTTGAATTAAAAGTTTTCTCTAGGTTTCTTTAAATGGAAATCAAAACCTGAGTGCCCATTTCGATAGATATATGGATTTTCATCTATGTGGATAAAGGGTTATCAAGAAGCCTCAATGTGATAGAGCCACAATGGAATGCTGAGCTTGCAGCCATATAGGTCATCTCTAGCATTTCTGTAGGACCTTTCCACCAGCCTCGTGTGGAAAAGGATCAGTGCCATCTCCACCATCAAGAGCAGGTAATTTTATGCTACGTTTGGTGGGGAGATGGAATAGCCATGGTATATTGAGATAAAGAGGAGTTTGTGGCTATGGTAGCAAGACCCCAGATCACCAGCAGTTCCAGCAGAGTAGTTTTGATCATGGGAGGCCATCTGTTGCATAGAGTCATGGATTAGGCCAGTTGAAAGCACTACAACCATACCTGAGGATCAGGCTTTGAGACCATCAACAATATGGGGTATTATGCTTGATGAGTCTACTATTTTATCATTATTATTACATACAAATGATTTCAACTCTTTTATCTCTGCATCTATTATGGAATGTCTCAGACTAGAGATACAATATTACTATGGTTTAATGACACTAGTTACACAATTGAGGGCAAAAAAGAGGGTATATGACATTTTAGAGACTATCCCCTTGAGTTAGATAGTTAACCATTCTTATGGAACCTCTTCATTATCAAGAATAAAATATTTAATTTCATCATTGGGATGGACTGGTTAGTTTTCTATCATGCTTTTATAGACTGTTATCCATGTAGGGAATCATATAAATCAATATATGAGAGAAACTATCTACATAAGGGTGAGTGGGATGTATGGTATGGTAGAGTAGGACAAGATATCCTAGTCTTGGAGAAGTGTTCACATAGATCACTAATATCATCATGGAGGATCATGGTTTATGAAACTTTGATTTCCCTCCAGCAGTACATCATTTCAGGGACATCCTTCCTAATGATTTTTATGTCTTAATTCCTAAGAGAGAGGTAGAGTTTAAAATTTAGAACATTTTAGGAGTAGATTTAGTGTCCATTCCTCTATAAATAATTTCACGTATAGTGTTTCTGGAGCTCAAGAAATAGTTATAGTATATAAAGGTCAAAGTTTTTATACGGCCTAGTATATCCTCTTGGTGTTCTGTCATGCTTTTTTCTAAGAAGGTAGATGGAACCTAGTATGTTTGGATGAATTATAGGAATTTGAACCAGCTTACAGTCATGAAATAACATCCACTTGCTCCCATAGATGATCTCATCAGCCATCTCCGAGGAGAAAAGGTCTTCTCTAAAATGAACATGAGATTGGGTTATCATCAGGTACAAATCAGACCATCAGATATACATTGTCAAAAATTCTATATAAGCTATGGTCTATATGTGTACCTTGTAATGAAATTTGGTCTTACAAACATGCCCACCATTTTCATGGCTCTGATGAGTAGGGGTTTCCACCCCTATTTGGACTCTTTTGTCATGGTCATTGTGGACAACATCATGGTGTATTTTCACACTCATAGCAACCTTTCCAAACAATATTAGATCATTCTAAGTGTAATTGGAGAGTATAAAATTTTTCCCAAGCTTACTAAGTGCCACTTCTAGATCTACAAAGTTCCCTTATTGGGTCATATTTTATTATAATCAATAGTATCTATTAACCTAGAAATGGTTAGTGATATAGTTTCCTAGGAGAAATCCCAGAAAATGATTGATATATGAAGTTTCTAGGGGAAGAAATTATATTACTTGAATTTAATTCAAGAAAATTCCCACCATGATTCAACTCTTTCCGGTGTTACAATAAAGGGTGTCCAGTTTCTTTGTTCAGAAGCATTTAAAAATACCTTTTAGGAGATGAAATGGAGGCTTGTATTGACATCTATTCCGACTCTTCCTGAGCCATGGGTTAGTTACACAGTCTTCATTGATGCATCATGATTCATCCTAGGAGTAGTGAAGATGTAAGTAGATATATTCATTGTATAAGGATCTCGGTAGTCGAGACCTCATGAGATAAACAACATGACCCATGATCTCAAGCTGGCATCAGTTTTCAATGCCTTATGTTCCTGGAGGAACTATATTTTTGTTGAATTCTTTGTGGTGTACACTGACCACATGTTCCTAAAATATTTCTTTTATCACAACGACTTGAACCTCAGATAGTGGATATAGGTAGAATATCAACAATCCTCTGATTTTGAGCTTGACTATACTACTAGGAATGGATATGTGGTGGTAGATTAAATGATCCAAAAAAGTCATCCACATACTGTACAGGAAGCCAGTAAAGAATGGAAGTTAATGGACCTCTTTTCTGGGATACATCTTGTGTTCCATGATAGTTACAAGTAGTATTACCTATCATTCTTGATAGTTACATCTTCATTCATTGAGAAGGTGAATAGTATATTGTTTTCATATCAATATGTTTTGGTACTCCATGATAGTATATCAGGAGGTAACCTGCCTCAAGATAAGTCTGTGGATAGAGATGAATTTTTTAGTCTATATGGACGTATCTATGTTCCTACAGATTTGAGAGAGGGGTTGAAGAGTGATTCTCAAGTAACATAGTGGGAAGTTCATACATGAATCGAAAGAATGTATCAATATATGTGAATCCATTATTGGTGGCCTTGGATGAAATTCTAGATTACATGCTTTATCACAAGGTGGTCCACCTATCAGTAGGTGAAGTCGGAGCACTAGAGAACTACATGCATGTTATATCCACTTCCAATCCTGGAATGGAAGTGGGAATATGTTTCCATGGATTTCATAGTTATCTTACCTAGGTCTCCTAGGAGTAGTGATAGTGTATTGGTTTTCATTGACTGACTTACAAAATGATCCCACAATATTACTATTAAGTTGACCTTCTTAGTGGGTGATTTGGATAGATTTTATATCTGTGAGATCATACGATTACATTGGTTCCCTCATATCATCATTTCATATTAGTTTGATTGATTTTCTTTATAGTTTTAGAATGGATTATAGATGGATATTCAATCATATGTGATTATAAACACCTCCTTTCACCCTTAGATTTACGGGAAACCAATAATTACAATAGAGGTTCTAGAGGATAAGCTTTGAGCATGTGTACTTTATTTCAGTGGTTCATGGTAAAATCATATCCATCTTGGAGATTTTGACAATAATAAAATTTTTCATGTGAAAATTAAATGGATCATTTTGGGGCATTTTTATGTATGTCATGCTATTCACACCGTAATTGCTAGAGGTAGGTGAGGCATCCCTACTAAGTCCTCATTTCATTTAGGAGACTTGTGAGTAGGTTCTGTAGATTAAAAAACACAAGAATACTGATCCACATTGACAAAAATATTATGTAGATCGACATCGAATACCTTTATATTTTGAGGTTAGGTGTTGAGTTTTCCTTTTAGTATTTCCCATAATAGGTCATAGACAGTTAGAGAGGCAAGGAATGATTTTTCCTCCTTACGTAGGGCTGTTAGACATTATAGAGAGTGTCAAACAAGTAGCCTCTCAGTTTTTATTACCTCATAAGTTCCCAACCATGCACGAAGTATTCCATGTCTCACAAAATCACAAATATCATATGGATACATCTCATACTTTTGATCCCAAAGAAGTTATGTAAGATGTTGACACAACCTTTGAGGAGTATACGAAATGAATCATTGACTAGAGGATGAAGACTTTTTGAGGCTGGTATATCCCTATGGTTTGGGTGATATGGTAGCACAACCATGTGTATGATGAAACATGGGAGTGGGAGGATGACATACATTTCCAATGATCATATATGTTTTTAAATAGTGTTTCTACACCATTCGATGGTGAAATTGAGGGTGAGTTCTTTTGAGGGGGAATACTACAAGAACCTAGTTTTTTAACTCAGTTATGGATCATTCAAATATGGGTCTAAGTTATTAATTTAAACCTAATATGAATGACTAATGTTTTAGTGAAATCCTTAGTGAGTTTCAAGTCTTTTTTTGGATCCCAAAACTCATATTATTGGGAAAAAATAGGTTTGCCGTGTGGTTTAGAGTAAACAGTGTGAAAATTCCTCATAGTTTGGAAATCTGTGTGGATGGTATTTTTCCAAAAAGAGCCACCATTCACGGTTGGCACATAACTGTGAAAATTAACTATAAAAGTTCCCCATATACCTAGATAAAAATTCTCAATTTGCACACATGTTTCCAAACTGTGTGGACAAACCGTGCAAAATCCATTTTCTGGGATATTTTACAAATTTTACCTTAATGGTCTATTTATCCCACTCTTTCTTACCGATTGTATAAAATAGTAGTATTGGCCTCCTTTTCTCTAAATTTGGGTCATTTTTAAAGACAATGGTTGGAATAAAATGATCTACTTTTTCTAGGATCTGATTGATCTTCCATTTATCACGTTGGATACACAACGATATGTACTCGAGTCTATTTTAGCCTTTCTCATTATCTCTTGTTATCTACCTAGTTATATAGGTATGAGAAATTTTCTCCTTATTTTAGATATACTCCAATTCAATCCAAATCAATGGCAATTACAAGAGGAGGAGTGTCATAAAAGCCTATGGTGGGTGGGTATAACTCATCCCTCATGTTTTTTGATTTTGGAATTATCATGTTGGGCCCAACGATTTTGACGACCACCAATTATAGAATTAATATTCCATTTTTATAATCATTATAACCATATGATTATTCCATTTCCCTTTAAATGATTAATTTTATGGTGGTAATTTCCCAACTCCATTCATCACTTATAGGATGTTATACCATAATTTTCATATTAGTGTTTAGATATGTTTGAGCCACCATTTTTGTCTGAATTTTCTTGACCATCATAAGGGTAATAATTTATATATTAAACAGATTGTTTATAATGAGAATTGAGTAATTGAATGTAAACATTCTGATCCCCACCTAACCTGACTAAGGTCCGTTCTTTAATTTGACAATAAAATGTGAAATGTGAATTAGAAAGAATACTATGTATATGAAATGGCCCTAAATGTAAAATAATAGTAGTATTTATATTTGTCGAAGCCCTTAACACATTAAGGGAGGTATTAAAATTATAATTGAAAATGGAATTTTCTTTAAATGGATTAAATGAATGGTTTCATGATAATTGAACATGTCACACTAAGGAAAGGAAATGTTGGAACCAAATAACTTGATTAAAAGGATGCACAGTACATGACCTTATCACACTAATGAAAGGAAAGGCTTGAACCAAGTGAAATATTACATGACCCTGAAATAAAAAAGGAGTGGATAGACTTATAATCACTTAGGATTATGATCAATAAATTCCATGAGAACTCCGGAACCCCATGTCTATTCACAGATATGGCTTACATATGTTTAGTCCCACCCATAACTCGATATTTATGAATTATTTGTATGCCTGATATAACATAGTAAGATCCCATACAACTCATCATATGATACCTCCGATACACTCCATGGATACAAAATTGATAAGTAAGTTCCATGGTTACAACCCATAGGGCCCTGTCACTGCTTTTCCCCATTTTACGTTGGAAGATCACATAGGATTCGATAGGAACCTTATTGTGGAATGACATGGATTATTATCCTTGTATTACACTCTTATCTATATCTAGGCTATAATTATTACTATGGTGGAGACCCTTTAGGTCTTTGGTACATTGGTTATTACCTTGTAACTTCGTTATAAAAATTCATCACATGTTTCTTTTTCATAACTTGAAACCTTCACTATTAATAACATGTGACTTATTTACCACCTGGTAATAATAAATTAACAGACTGGTTATGTTAAAATTCCATCCAAGTGTTGAAGAAGGTACTTGGGTATTTTGATACAATGTACTGCTTTACTTTATATATGTAAAAATGAATGATTTAACATTGTAACATTTTAGTACATTGGAATATGTTATAGACACTGTTGGTGGTGGCCCAATGAGATAAGTATCACACACTCTTCAGGAAAATTTTTCTACCAAGAGTAGATAACATGGTTTTAGTTGTTCAAAAAGGAAATAATAAGACATCAAACCCTTGATTTCCTTTTGTTTATTATGTATCTTCATATCAGAAGATTGAGTTTTAGATCGGGATGCTTGGGATTTTATTTTATTTCCATTATACATTTCTAGAACATGTTATTCTTATAACATGCTTCCTTGTTTTCTAGTCCTATATTTACATGAAATATCATTATTTGTTGAATGATATTTCAATTTTTTCAGTTATTGTGGTTATTGTATCTATTTTCCCTTGTGGGTTCTGTTTACATATATCAATTCCACCATTTTCAATTGTTTACTTTCATCCATTGCACTAGAATTTGGTAATGAGGGCATAGTCTCCCCAAAGACCAACCCTAGGCCCTCACTTTTAGTTGATAGCCTCTGGTGTTTGGGGAGATGCGCTTGAGGCCATGTGGCACAATGGGCATGGGGAAACCATTAAGCGACACCCAATTCTGGGATGTTAGATTAGGTTCGGTCAGTTATAGGGTTACCAGGGTACTTGGGATAGTTAGTGATAGAAAATTCATTTATTCTATCATTCCATCCATGAAATTATATGTTTTGTTGAGGGATATGATGGTATTAGACTATTTTATTCTCTAAAAATTTTATAGTCATTGTATTTTATTTAATAGTTACAATATATTTCCCTAGGAAAAAAATTCAAGTGTATTATCTCCATTGTCCAAGGTCCACTGTTTGAAAATTTTCAATTTATCATTCTGTATAAAACTCAACATTATCACCAATATTAGGTAATTAAATATAATATTTATTGTAATTATTTCTTATTTGGGATATAATATATTTAGTCATCCACCTTTTCAAGCTTTAGGGTGGTTATTCTTTCATTTATCCTTCATCTTCTTCATAATATATCATTATATAAACTAGGAAAATATAAAATTTAATTTTTATCATGGGTAATTTTTTTGATTCCAAATGTCTATAAATTTGTAGCTTCTAAATTAATCTTTATCCATTGATTAACACTCCTTTATGGATAATTATATATGATTTTTTTTCTTTTTGCTACCATTTTTCATTGATCATTTTCTTTAGTATGATTTATCATAAAACCAATTTCACTCTTACCCATGCGATTTGATATTGGCGTTTTCAAAACCTTCCTAAATGTTTTCATGGAATACTTGTCCCTTTCTTATATTTTTTAGTCAAAGAATATTATAAATGGTTTATTCCAGATAAAACTAATTTATTTCATTACTTATTCTAGTTTCGTTCCAATATTAACCACTTCCTTTTCAAGATACACATACTTATTTGATTATTCCATGATATAGTCATTATATTAATTGATCCTATTATCAAATTGTTTTATTTTTTTCTCAAAATAAAACAGTTATGTAAACATTTTATTTTTAACTATCCCTTTTTCATCCACAAATTTATCTATCATGTGATTTAATCTTCAAGTAAGTTAACATATTCAAAGGGTTCATTTATAAATGCACTAATCTTAATAATAAAATTATTCTATAGTTCAAGATACAAAATAGGATTATGAACATCCATATTAAGATTAATGAAATTTTTTGGATATATTTGATAATTAATTTCATGTTGATATTTCTCATCTATTATTATCATATCATATTTCATGTATAACTTTAATTTGTATTCACCTTCTTGAAAACATACTTAATTATCATCTGCTTAATTTCTACTAGTCTATTCCACAAAAATATCTTTTTGTACATGTTTCAAGAGTTGAATTTCTATTTAGTGGAAAACATACTTTGATATTTCTATGAGTATTCAATTTCAACTTCTCCTTCAACACTCTTATGACCTCTCAAATTATTACAAACTATTGCTTAATTAAATCATACTTATGATATATTTTATTCAACCCCACTTTACATAACTTGAACTTGTTCATTAAAATTGAAAATAACACATCACTTAAACACCATTACCCATATTTTGATTCATTAATTTTAATATTATCTATGGACTTAAATTCAATCACCATTAATTTGTGGAATGATTCAATTTTTACGTGCACTCAAATTTTTTATTCCACACACACACTATTAAAATTTTCAGTTAAAAATTATAATAACGTATTTCTTAGAAAAAGCATTGGATTTTATAATTGTGAAAATATATGTAATATGTTCTTCATGATGTCAATATATTTCATCACATAATCTATTCCACTAATAGATCTAATTTATCAACTAATAATTTTATAAATTGAATTTTCATATCAAATTAATTTTTGGACATTATTTTTGATGATAGTGTAAAAACTATTTATTTGAATATAACAACGATATATATAAGGAATATATATCAAAATTAAATTAAATAATAGTATTAAAAATGATAAAATAATTTTTTTACAAATACAATAAGTAACTATATTTTTGTTAATATATATATTATTTAATTTTGTTAAAAATAAATATTTAAGATAATGTTAGAAATGTAAATAAAATTTTATTTTCACATAATATATCTGTCAAAAAATAAATTCTTTTTATTAAAATGATAATAACATTTTATTAATCCATAATAAATTATTCAATATGGTTGGAAATATTTTAGTATCATTAAATAATTTTTTTATATAAATAATAATTTTTTTAAATAAAAATTTTCATATTCTAGAATTTTTATTTTAAAGAATAGAGGTCATTTTTTGGAGTCATCATATCAAAAAATAGTAATGTTGATTTTTTATAGAATACAAAAATATGGAGGTGTAATAGTAAAATACTATATATGTATAATAATGTGTTTTATATTGAAATAATATATAAGAATTAATTTTTGATGTCTTTAGATGTTATTTGGATAATTTTATGGACTCCTGTATATATAATCAGAAGACATTTATTTTTGAGTCAAAAGATAGGTCACTTTTAAATGAAATAATATTTTATTCTATTATTTTTTAGAACACCCTAATCATCCCCGTATATATATTACACTTCACTAACACATTTATAGAATAGTTATTTGACTTATTTTTTCCAAAATAAAACATAATCTATCCCAAATTATCTCTATAAATCGTATAATCATTAGTCTCATTAAAAGTGTTTGGATAGAGATGATTGACAGAAATACAAATTTTGGGGTGGGGTGAACTATCTTTTATGAAAAAGAAATTATGTTAATATATGTTAATAATTGATATATTTTGTGGTTTAAATATTATATTCAAATGTTTCATAAATTATTATATTTTATGAAATTAGTAAGAGTTAATATGTAAAAATATATATATGAGCACTAGAGAATTTAATGTAGTTTATATAAAAACATTCTTACTATACTATTCACACCCCAACTGATGGATTATTAAATCCAATATATGTGAGACCAAATTATACATTGGAGAAGACCCAATCATAACTATCCTTCTTTTTCAAGAGATGAAAAAATCTATAAACTTCTCTAAGGGTCATTTTTAACCCATTCCTTTTTTTCAGGTGAATATACCCAAAAAATAATTTTTACATGTTTTATGTCATATTGTGTGAATGATTTCATGTAGAAAAATATATCCAATATAGACAAAATAAGAAAATTAAAGGAATACTCTAGATTTTAATATAGATATGATGTGGAGAAATAGTAATTATAGGAAACTTAAAAAGATATAAATGTTGAATTTTGTGTAATCCAACAATGTACTTCAATAATTAATGATTAAATTTTGTATCTTCTCGTATTAATGTTTCTTGTGTCACTTAAATTGAATTTAAAATTCATTCATTGAGGGTTCACTCTCATTGTAAAGTCATATATATTATGATGTCCCAGTATGTCATGTAAATGTTCATATAATCCAATTTTTCCAAGACTTCTTTTACCCGTTAAATAATAACAACTCAACATACCCACATAATTAATTATGCAATTAAAATTCAAAATAACAACATCTATACCAATATTATCACCAAAGTTATCAAGGTGGGAGAAATAATATTAAAAAAACCATAATTTTTATTTCCAAACACTTGAAAAAGTAAAATAGATTTGAATTCACCCATAAAACTGTTAAATTTATCTCCAAAGTAATAATTAAATTATATCACACAAATTTCAAATCAAATTTTATTTATTATTCAAAATTTCAAAATTTTTATATTAATTGAAAATATATATATAGAAATGCAGGAAATTAAAAATAAATAACTCTTCATAAAATTCTAGAAACCATGTTAAAATATGTTTTTTTCTTGAACATAAATTTGGAGACATTTTAGTTAAAAAAATAACAGAAATGAAAAAAAATTAAATAAAAAAACATTTCAACAACGTTCCATGAAAATGATGAACCAATTTTCACATACTTTTAATTTTCTTAAAACTACTAAAAACAATTCCTATAATAACAATGCAATTATTTTTAATTTATATAAATAAATCCTTAAATAAATTGGAAATAACAACGAGAAAATTAAAATACAGTGGGAATCATGGAACAGATTAAAATAGAAATTCCTAGATTTAAATATATATATATATATAGATGTTTTAATATTCATTAATTAAAGGTTAAATGAATTTTAATTGGAATAAAAATATTTAAAACTCAATTTAACATGCATCGTAATGGTGACATGAAATTTAAAAATATGTGTTATGGTAATATTTTCATTCTACATAAAGGTAATTTAAGGACAAGCACATAAGTAACATAAATTTTTTAAAGGTTATATAAAGAAAGATTATGATATATAAAAAAACATAAATTATATGCAATTTTTATGAGTAAACATATATAAGATACATAGGGTTATGTCAATATGTTCTTAATAGTAAACATGAAATTATATATTGTGCATTAACATAAGTAAAAATTACATTCTTAAAAAAATCAAACATTAAACTCATAAAGTATAACTTATGTTTCTCCTATTTTGGTAGTTTTACATATGATTTTATCTTTGTTTCATGTGAGTATAATATTTTTATGTAAATATATATTTTAAAAAATAATTATTTTTTAATATAAATCATGTGTGTGGTTAGAAAAATAATTCAAATAATTTTAGGTACATGATTTCTGAAGCAACACAAAGGTACTCGCATGCTCATATAATGGTAAAGAGAATCATAAATAAATTATATAAGGAAAAAACATTAGAAATTAATTTTCCACAAAATATTACAAAAAATATTCATAAAAAATATTAAAAAATCATAAAAAACAATAATTAATTAATAATTAATTAAATACCATTTTTAGTAATAATAACAAAACAATATTTTGAATTATCTCTATCATTAATAATGGAAATAATATTTATAATTAAAATAATTAATAATAAAATACATATAAAATTTAATTATAAAAAAATAATTTTTATCAAGTATCCACTCTATCTAAAAGAATAGTTCAAGGTTCATTATGATGTAGTGAAATAGTGATCATCTGAAGGCAGAGGAAGTGTTTCCAGACTAACTCTTAAATTTTTTATTCTTCTACCCATAAAACATTTTATATCCCAAAAAATATAATAAAATTTTATTTATTAGTATTATAAAAAGTCATTATACTAATTGAATACCTATTTTATATCCCTCTCCCATTCTAATTAAAAAATTTAATTATTGTTCATATTATGGTTGGTTTACAAGATCCATGAAAAATAACATTCCATTTGCACCACTGCATTTGAGGATTAAAGAAATTCAAATATTATGATGTGAAATGTGTCAAACTAGTCAATTTATTATTATTTTATATTTTATAATGGCTGAATTTTAATAATGTTAAATTAAACAAAATAAGCTCTGAAATGGTTGAAAACCCCACCAAAATGAACTAAGCCAATAATAGTAACATTTATACTCAAGGAATTATACCCTTATAGGAATACCTATTTATATTTAGTCATTTAAATTAGTGGAATTAAATTAACACATTTTATTCACTTTAATGGAGTTATGAAGCCATTTCATAACAAAATATTCAGTTATCTATTAATGGATGTGACCTAGAAACCATGACACGAACGACACTAAGACATTGAATATTGATAAAATATATCAATTTAAATGATTATAAAAAACAGAAATTTGAAATTCTATATTAAATATATATGATAATGATTTTAAGAATCTATTTAATACATTTAATTTTATTTCTATATTATTCAGAATAATGTACCAAAATATTCAAGGACAAGAGGTAATTGATCTTCTAAACTACCCCCATTACTTTTGAGATAAATATTATCATTCTTTTTCATAAATTAAATCTACCAATATATCATTTAATTCTTCCCTGATAAATATATTTTTGTTCATTACATATATAACTACTATAATATAACTTTTTTGGGAAAATACATATTAATCAGCTTCCCTTTTTAATTTTATCTTTTATAAAAACCCAATTAAAATGAAATTACCTCTTTCTTATATATATTAATATAAAACTATATAAAATTATTTTAAATTAATAATACATATAAAAAATTCATCTTATTATATAAGTATTTTTATATTCATTTTTCATTTAAATTAAATTATTTTTCTCGTACCCTGAAAACATTTTCTTTACCCGTTATCTTGAAATCCTAATTATAGTGTTTGTTTCAAAAATTTACTCTCTAAATTATAAATTAATTTATATAAATTTATATTTAGTTTAATTTTATCTTTTTATTTATTTATTTATTTAGAATAATTATTTAGTACCTTATTTTGGGTGATTATTTTTGATATTCCCTTTTCATATGATTTAAGAAAAGAAGGTGTAACCAAATTCATTTTAATAGGATTTTTCTTAAACTCATTACCTATGAATGATTTCATTATATATAAAAAATATTCATGTACATGTAGTTAATTTTATGGGGAATCGCTTAATATTATATCCCCCAATATAGTGGGTAATGTTTCCATTATTTGGGACACCATGTATCATGATTGAGAAGTGAACCTTGCATAGTATGTTATGTTGTATTTGATGTGATCCTTAATATATGATTGTGGTTTAATTTTTTAGGTTTTTTCTACATTACTATGATCCCAAGATCCTATGATATAATATTTTTCATTCCATGATTTAATGTGAGCATATACTATTTTTTAAGATATGCCTCATGTATCATAAATATAACTTATTATCATATTTTTTTATTATTCCATTATTTGGATCTATATCTCAACCATTTTATTTTTTGTGAACCTAGTTTATCCTTTCTAGTTGTAAAATTAATAATGTAAACCTATGATCAAAATATGAATAAAAAAATAATAATGATATAAATTATTTTAATATAATTTATTAATGATTTTATTTATTAAAATACACCACTTATATTTTTTTTTGTATTTTATAGAATTTAATGTCAGAAGTCTTTTAATAAAATTCACTTTAGGCTCAATATTCCATAGTTTGTATCATATAAATGATTAGTTATTTTAGTGGATAATGATAAATATACATCAGTGAAAATCCAACGAATATGTTTATGAAAAAAATCATAAATTCCTAGTGATGTATAATGTTTTTGGTTTTTAAGAGATGATATCCACATATAAAGTCAAAAAAGTTTATTCATTGTTTGAAAAAATGATAGTAGGGGTAATAAACCTGAATTTTTTTATTTGGGTATTAACTTGATCTTCACTTAGTTAAAAAAAAGTGGTATTAACTACAAACTAGGATTGACACTATCTTGTGATATTATTTGGTTAATTTACATTCCCATTATAAAACTATTATTAAATATGGAATATATTATTATAGAACATGATAATGTAATATATAACTTGTTAGGTTATAAGAACTAAAAATAAAATTTCCATTTATAAACTAATTTGAATCATATAAATTCACAAGTTATAGTAGACTTGTCATTTAAGGTTTCATCCTTATAGAATCATAGATTCCATTTTTGGACTTATTAGTATATGTATTCTCATATCTATTTTTCCTTTATTTTAGTTAATTGGTAGAAATAGGATTAATCACTCAAATAACAAATAAAATGAAAAATGTGATTATTTAAAAAATATGATTCCATACATGTCGAGAACATGATTTGATAAGATCATGGAGGTATATTCCTAATAAATAGAGGAAATATAGCCTCTATCAGTGCTAGAAAAGGGAATTAAAAGTTATAGAAAATGGATTTTAATCATGGATATGATAGGGTGGTTCCTTTTATTATTTCTTAAAAAAAGTTCTGATAAAATGGGACATTTAATAGATTAAGAAAAGATTTGATAAAAATGTCAATTATCCACGCTTTTTTTAGCACTAATAAAAAACCCCATTTATCAGTACTTTTTTAAAGTGCTAATAAAAGTAAAAAAACAAAAAAAAAAGATTTTTTTTATAAAATGTGGAGAGATTTTAATATCTCTTGACATACCTGTTTTATCAGTGTAAGGCGGAGCCCCATCCCTCTCACTGCATGCTACACTTGCCCACACAACCCCCACCAACTTTCCCACAAGCCCTTGCTTCAACCCAAACTCAAACTTGAGACCTCCACCCTTGCATGGATGAACCTTTAGCACTAAAACATTTACATTCCGTGTAATTCCCCGACCCTTGTTACCTAGAGTCTGCGCTTTATTACATAAAATTTTAATGATCATAAGAGAACACATCATGAAATAATGATTAATTTAGTAGTCTTAGAAGTGATAGATACATACAGAAGTTTTACATTACAACATGAAATGGGAAAAAACAAAATTAGGTCCCCTTTGAACACACTCAAATCCCTTATCCTATTCATGTAGGTAAATCGTAATATACTTATTCACTTACTGGGAAAAATAAAACATAGAAATGGGTGACCATAAAATTCTACATTATATGGCAATGATAAATCAAATACTGGATTTTACTTATTCCCATGGATATTCTACTAGTCGAATAATCACATGTAATATCAATAGCTAATTTCGTAAGGATGGAATGCATAATATTGTACACTATAAGAACATAGTCAAGGCCTCGTGCTCAGACTATAAATAAGATTTTTTCAAGGTCTTGTTCCAAGACACTTGTTTGTATCATGAGAACTACAGATGCATCGAGGAGGTATAGAAGGCTCCATCCATCACTTAGTAAGTCAAATGCATTCCTCATATGAAAATGTTGAAACATAATTTAAATATTCATATTAATACTTTCAAAACAATGTCAATATTTTAACCAGTTACCTTGAAAGGAATTAAAATAGAACATCCATAGTAAAACAAAACTCTTTCAATACAATATGGAAAATTCTGTCGACCTCAATCAAGAATAATGATGGATGTTGACATAGAATTAAATAATCAGTAAAATTATTTGAGAGAAATATCCCATTTTTCTTGAAAACATTTCAAAGTACCACTATTTATCAAGAAGATGTTAAAAATTGATTTTGGAATCAATGTGTCCAATATCAATTCGAATATTTAAAAATCAATTTTAGTTTTAAAACATTAATGTCCCTATAAATAAATTCTTAACACCATTTTTAAAACTTGGACATTAATGTGAATGATTTAGAACAATAAATCATTAAATTATTTAAAATCATATTTTAGTTATAGTTCCCAACCAAATGAGAGACGCATGAATACAAATAACCGAGGCAATAAAAACAGTATAATATCAAGAGAATAAAGGGATTCATGATATACAATGTCAAAGTACAGTATGTACACCATATTTAAGGGAATTGGTATGTAACAACAAGGATGTCTCGATGGAATGTATATTGAACTGAAATCCTCTATAATGAACATATCCTTAGGTTAGGGATAAATAAATTGAATAATTTTGCCTGAAAATATAAATACACTCAATATTATTAGATATTAATTGTAATTAAATTAGAGGACACTCCCACATATTCTTGTAAAAACAACACCAATGATTTGGATGTTTAACTCAATGAAGGAAAATTGAGTTAAGATAACTCTAATAATGTTCATATTGATGACCTGAGAATTAATAAATGGAGTGATTATGTGTATGAAAAGTATATCCACCCAAAGGGGGGTGGAAATTAATACATAAATAAATAAATAGTGATTGCACATAAACATGGAGTAAAATAATCAATGAAGGTGGTGTAAAACCAATGAGGGGAAATCAAAATTATAATTTCCCTTAACAATTTGTTAACTTATGAAACATACACCCCATGAATGAAAAATCATAAAAGTAATTTGTAAATAGCCATAAATTAAAGTTCAATACACAAATAATATAATCATGTGCAGTACATACACCACACAAAATGGAATATTGACAATATAACATGAATCTCACGGGAATAAAAAGGGAGATGAAAAACCCTTACCATCTACTATTCCTTAGTAGAGGGTAGGTTAATCTCCTGTAAAATGGTAAGATAATTTTTTTAAAATTATACAAGAACTAGATAGATAATATTATATCATATATGATCTCTTAATTTGGATTCCTTGAAAATATTTCCGTAGTTTAATTGATTCGAGTGTTAACTGGTTCGTTTTATATGTTTTGTTATGTGAGTAATATTTGATATGGATAGAATGTATTTTACTAATATCCAGAATGATATTATATTCTTAAAAATTATTTTTAATCATGAAATGAATATTATTCTTGAATGGTTATTATGGGTAATGAATCTCATTGTGTTCATGGAGACGGTAATCCGTTCTTACGCACGAGCGACAATACCAATCTATTATTTGTGAAATAATATTTAATTTGAAGGTATATCATATATAAAGAACCATTAACATGTTATATTTATTATTTAGAACCATTATACTCATTATTATACCCATAAAAATGATGAAGTGTTGAATAACAAACTACGCCGCGACGTGGAGATGATAAGCCGTACGCATGCATGTATGGTGACTTTGTCACTCATAAGATGGATTGAATAATGAATATAGCTGTAAAAAATTTATAATAACATAAAATTAGGTATAAGGTTCTGTAATTATTATTTAATTATGAAAACAACAAAGAAATATGATATGGAATATGAAAATAACTTTGAAAGAGGTGATGAAATTATTACTTCATTTTTAGGTGCATCATTTTGATTTGATCAAAAGGTATCATTAGGTTGGTTTATGATAATTTTATGGCCTCTAGGTTTAATTTTGGGTAGTTTGCAGGATATTTGATCAGGGGTTGGCTGATCTAAATGTCATTGGAAGTGTGATTTTGGTAGAAGGGGAAGAACCCTTTTATAAGAGAGGTGAGGGTCACTTAAAGAAAATATTGAAATAATATTTGATTATACAATCATATTCCGTTTATAATGGCCCAAAAAAGATTTATTTCAAGAATAAGGTGGTTATGGGTCTAAAACTTCTCAACCAATAGGTTTTAGACAGGTTTAAGTCACCATAACAACCTAATATTTTTTATTTAACTCTTAATTAAATCGTTTAACTTTTAACATGTATTCTTTTATTATTATAATAAATGGTTAATAAACTAACTATAAAAATCCAAGAGAAACATAAGTGGTTCATTGTAAATATATCTAACCTTATCTAATTCCTTTGGATGAACCAATTATTTTTAGGAATGTTATATTAATTAATAATATAGTTTTTTTTAAAACTCATTTATGTCAATTTCGACAATATTTAGTATATGGTTTTTGTGAATGTCATTAAAACATTATCACATAAAAAATTATTTAATAAACCCTAAAATTTCATATTAATCTATAAAATTCATGGAATACATAAAATGTCTAAATTTACAATTATATTAATATTTATAATATCAATTATTTTCATCATTCAATAATAAGGTAATTGTTGAATCATCATTGTTTCACAAATAAATTTAATTATTTAATGTTTAAAAATTATAAATAAAATACGATTATGTAGGAAATATTTTTATCTTTCTAATGAATATTTATAGTCTAATTTATCTATTTATAAATATATATTAAATATGGTTTAGTTATTAAACATTGAATTTAGAACTTTTAACTATTCTTTAAATAAAATAATAATAAATGTCCTAATCCTATCCAAGTGGACCAAAAGGATAATATTTAATTACTAAGGATGATTTGGGTCGAAATAAATTTATCCAATAGAATTTTGACATGTTTTAGGGTAATTGTAATATCATTTTTAACTTTAATTACCCAATTTATTTTTAAGCATGGTAAATAAAATTCAACAGTTACTTGTCACCAAAAAAATATTTTCATCCTATTTAATCACATGTTACTTACTAATTTCAATTGGGTCTCTTAGATTTTGGAAATTAAATTCATAGAAGTGGTAAAATTCTATTTTATGCAAATTTGAAAATGTGCCTAGAAGTTGAGTAAAAGAAAGTAAAAAGTTTAATAAAATTTTATATATCTAATCATATTATAAAATTACATAAATTAGTTTAATTGGAATAATATAGGTATTATGCATCTATTTTGAGTTTAAAATATATTTTAATTATGAATAAATATTTAATAAAAAGCGGTCTTTAAACAACATCGTAATGCTTTTTCACTATTTATCAAAAAATAGAATGTTTTTAGAAAAATACAGAATATTCACCCAAAGATAATTATGATATTCCAAATTCAAAAATGATGTCTATTTTACCAAATTCAAAAAATACATTTTTTATTAATTAATTTAAAAAATATCCCCTCTGTCAAAACTAGAAATCGGGTTTTTGAGAAGTAAAAACTATCAAAAGGCTGATAAGTGATTATGTCCAATTGAACTATTAAATTAATTCCAATGACCAACATATAATTATATGATCAAAATATAATCTAATTATACTTCAAAACTATTCCAATTTTTAATTTATAAATATAAATTATTTTGATTAGAAATTTTGTTTTTAATTAAAATTTAGTATTTTCACTACTAATCAAAATATAAAAGTCATTAGAAAAGCACCGAAAATTTATCCAAACTAATTTTTTGTGTCCCTATTTTAAATAAGAAATTTATTTTTTCAAATTGAATATATAAAAGTGTCAAATATTATATTTAAAAAAGGTTCTCCATTATAAGGTGGAAAATTTTAATTTTTTGAAAAATACTTCTTTTATCTGAAAAATTATACTTGTTCTAATATTTTGTCTAAGAAAAACATAATATGGATTTTAAAATTATATTTATTATAAATAATTCAAATTTTTTTTATTATTCATAAGAGCTTTATAAACGGCTAGTTTGATAGGTCTTGGTGCATTGGAACTCGGTGTTGCGTACTTCGCAAACTGTCCTATTATTCAAAGAGAAACATATGATGGAATCTAGTGGTGTTTCATTTTTCCATCCTTCAATATATTATGTCCTCTCAATTTGAAATTTTTATTTGGATATAAAAGGTTAAAACAATATAAGATACCTTTTCTCAAAACCCACATTGGAAGTAGGGTTAATAAAATTGAGTCTTAATGAGAGGGAAATGGAAAGTAAAAAAGTAACTACCAAACTTGCATTTCGAATAGGAGAACATTGGTAGAAATTATAATTGGAGGAAAAATGTAAATATTTATAGGGAGTGATTGAGGTCATCAATCACAAACATGTTAATGGAAAATTGAGGGTCTCAAAGCCATAAATCTATAATGATTTAAAATATCATCAGTTCAACAAAAAATAAGGTATTATGATAATTCATTTTTGGTTTTAAGATCCTTTCCCTATAATTTAATAATTATTTTATTAGTAGAATAATAATAATAATTTGTGACAAGTATAGTTCCGTCTTTTTACTAATTTCTACCACAAAATCATCTTTCACTCCAAAAGATAAGTATTCAAGATGACTTGGTCACACCTGAAGAGCTAGAATCAACTTATTGAGAATCATATAATCTACAAAAGATGAACTATATATTTTCCCAGTCTTTAGATGTTTAATAAAACCAAAATGGTTAGTACAAGATCATATGAACCCCAAAAAGTAATATCCTTTGTAGAATAAAATAATACTATAATCTCCAAAATTAAACAAACAATACCTAATGTTCAATAAAGACCATTAAAAAAATTGTTGTCCTTTAAATTGTTCAAAATAATCCAAACAATGATTGAAACCCCAAATGAAAAATAATTTGATTACATAGTCTTCCATGATAATATTAAAACTTATATCCAAATATCATTGACAAATATTAATGTCACATACTTAAAAGTAATTAACTAAATCACATATTTCTAAGATAGGTTAATCATTTTTCATAAATAACCCAAATCTCTATAAGTCAAAAATGTATAGACATTCTACGAAAACAATAATCCACCATTACTACTCAAATGAAATCCCAATGTATCCTATTTTCATTACACAGACAATGTTCTCAAAAGAGAGAACATAATCTAACATAACATTTAACGCTTAATCACGAAATTATTTTCCTATAATAAGGATAAATAATAAGTTTCCAAAATCAACATATTATAGATCCATAAAATCATTTAACTAAAAATAATTAGTCATACTAACCAGGGATTTCATGTACTGTTGTGGATGGTAATAAATCCCAGTTGCACTTTGGTTGTGGGTTTGATTCCCATAGTTTTGTCCGACGTGATGAGTTGTCACACGGTCTCCGTGTTATCCTTTTTCAAAAACTATATAATTTTATAACATTCCTAAAAATGAAACAAATCCTCAAAAATGACTGTCACATATTTTAACCCCAAGTGTTCTCTCATTCATTTCATTTTCCTACCAAAATGTAATGACAAGTAATTGAATCAAATACAAGGTTCAGATAATCCCAAATGGTTCTTTTTAACTTTATCAACAAAAGAAAAGGCAATTCTTCCTCAAATAGAATTTCCACATAACAAAATACATGGTTACACATAAAAGAGAAATGTATTCCAAAGTAATCCCATCAATAAAGAGAATTAATACCTTTTAACATTTCACCATCCATTTATTTACACATAGGTTCTTACTTGAATTATAGCATATCCTATAGAATCGGGCATTGACTCGGGTAATGCCCATGTCCCATACATTTAAAAAATTACTGTAAATGAATATTTAGGATCATTTTTATTTTCTTTTATAGCACTCTTCATTTTTCCTCAGTAATTATTAACTTTATGTCCTTATTTACCACACATAAATCATTTCATTGTTCCATTAATACACTTTCCTGGGTTCCCCCTTCCACATTTCCTGCATGATGGAAAATGATCTTTCTTTTTTCCATGTTCTGCAATACTAGAGCTTTTATCATTCTCCACCTTTCTCTTATTTTTTGAGATCAGGAGTTGGTTAATGTAGATGTTGTTGATAATAATTTTGGAGAATTGATCCGGAATTACCGTGATATCTTTTACGCCTATCAACATTCCATTTCGTTGCTCAATTACCCCATCGTGCCCACCATGTATATCAAGTTTAATGATATAATGACTTCCTTCGAATCCAACCATTTACTAAAACTAGAAAGAAGAGTGTGAGTAAAAATAGTCATAAAATCATTTGGAAAATATCATGACACATTATTTTCAATCTAAAACACCATTGGATTAATCATGGTCATTTATTCTGAACTTATATTAAAATCTTTCAAATCGGTTTGTAATGAAATCATGATTTATCTTAAGCATATCCCTTGGGAGTGTCGTAACCGAGAGTGCAACAAGGCCCGTTGTCATATACCAGGATACCCCGGGTGAAGACTGAATCTCCTTGTCAGAGTTTTCAGTCCTAGGTACATCTGTGCCAGAGCTGTCTCTACTTTCTCATATATAGATAGGGTTGTATTGCATGTAAAATATACAAAATATCTACATTACCAAAATTCTAGGAAGTTATTCTATACTAATCCTCAAAGTCTATATTTGGATAATGTTATCTGATTAGAGTTTTTATAAATATAGATTCCAATTATTATACTAAACATCATCCAATACCTACTATAATGCCCCTATCCAGGTTACCCTGATTCGGTGCGTTATGACATAACATTATCCTGATCATATGAGATCATGTCCTAAAAGGCCGTTTAGTTTAGTAGCCTTGGAAGTTCTAGATACATACATATGTTTAACATACCTTCATGAAATGTAAAAACAACTACATTGTGTCCCCTTGGAACACACTCATATCCCTTATCCTATTCCCGTAGGTTAATCATAATATACAACTTCACATCTTGAGAATAATAAAACATAGAAAGGGGTGAGATCAGATGCTCATCAAGGATAACAATATATCAGATACTAACATAAATAATCATAAACATTTAAGGCATTGAATAAGAATAAAACAAGAAACTTTTAAGCATAAACTAACACATAATTTAAAAAAAATAAATTAAATAATTTCATGTACTTATTCACATCGATATTCTACTATTTGAATAATCACATGTTATATCTATAAATAATTTAATAATAATGGACACCATAATGTCGCACATCATAACCACATAGTGAAGGCCTAATCCCATGACTATAAATATAATTTTTTCAAGTCCTTGTGCCAAGACATTAATTTGTCTCATGAGATCTATCGATGCATCGAGGTGTTATAGCGGGGTCCACCTGTCACATACTATTTCAAATTCATTCTTTATATGAGAAGTGTGAAACATAATCGAAACATTTGTATTAAAACTAGAATATAAAATGTTAATATTTTAACCACAAACCTTGAATGGTTTATAAATATCACATCCTTAGTCAAACATAACTCATTCAATACAATATGAGAGATTTTATCAACCTCAATCGAGTATAATGAAAGATATTAACATATATGTCAATAATCTGTAAAAATATTTGAGAGAAATACCCCATTATTCTTGAAAACATTTAAAAGTCTCACTAATTATCAAGATTTTGTTAAAAATAGATTTTTGAATATAGGTGTCTCATACAACATTCAATCATTAAAAGGAATTTTAATTTTAAAACATTCATGCCCATATAAATAATTCCTTGAAAACTGTTTTAAAACATGGACATTAATGAGAATGACTTAGAAGAATAAATCTTTAAAACATTTAAAATGATATTTTAGTTAGAATTCCAAAACTAATGAGAGTCGGTTGAATAAAAATAATTGAGGTAATAAAAGCATTATAATATCATGAGAATAAAGGGATTCATGATATTCTATGTCCATGTATATTATGTACAACATATAATAGTGAATTGGTGTATAACCACAAAGAGGTCTCCATGTAAAGTAAATTGAAATGAAATCCCTTATAAAGAACGTATCCTTAGGTTAAGGATAAATCAACGACATAATTATGTGAGAAATTATAAATAAAATCAATATGATAGGATATTTTGTGTAAATTAATAATATTCCATTCCAACATATTCTTGTAAAAACAACCCCAATGACTTGGATGTTTAACTCAATGAAGGAAAATTGAGTTAGGATTTCTCTAATCAAGTTTATATTGATGACTTGAGAACTTATCAATGGAATTATTACATGTATCAATATTATATACACAAAAAGGGGAGTGTAAATTACCACATAAATAATTAAATAGTGATTTCAGACATAGTCTTGGAGTAAAATAATCAATGAAGATTGTGTAAAACCTAATGAGTGGAATTCGAAATTATAAATTCCCTTACTGATTTGGTAACTTATGAAACATATACCCTAGGAAGGAAGGATCATACAATTAAGATTTAAATAACAATACATTAATGTATATTACAAAGTGTTTACAATCATGTTCAGTACATACACTACACAAAATGAAATAGTGGAAAAATAGCATGAATCTCATGGGAATAAAAAGTGAGATGAAGACCCCTTACCTTTTACTTTTTCATAGTAGTGGGTTTTTTATCATCATGTATAATGGAGAAATCATTATTATTAAATTATACCAGATCCACATTCATAATATGATATCATATATGATCTTCTAATATTTATTTTAAATAATATTTCATTAATATAATTGTTTCATGTGTTAACTGATTCGTTTTCCTTTCCATGTTTTGTTACATTAGTCATGTTTGATATGGATAAGATTTATTTGATTCATATACCACTACTAGAAAAATGATATATACCCACGCATCAATAGACACCATTTAATTGTTTCTTGGATATTTGTGGATAAATCCATAGAGACATTCTCCCTCGTGGGAACAACTCCTCTAATTTTCCTCCCCCACCCTCGCACTCAGGTTTCCTCTCCCCTCTCCCACCCTCACACTAGATATTTCCTCTCCCACCATCACGCTCGGGCTTCCTCTCCCTCCCACGTACACAATATTTTCTCTCCCAAAACACTTATCCTAATCATATATTCAACCGATTGAATCTCCCTCATCAGATCCTCGTCAGCTTCTCCTTTGCGGTTTATCCATCCCTTATCAACATCTCTATTATCGGTTCCTCCATCCCTCACACATTACATCCCTCCTCCACACCCTTATTCGGTCATTCCTCCTACTTTTGGTCCATCATCCTGTGCTTCCCCTCTTTGTGATCGATCTCCCCATCCTCCACGTGATCAAACTGCCGCACATCGCGATTGAGCTCACTTCTTCTAGCATTCATCGTTTCAGTTGAGGTATGTTTTATTATGGATTTTTAGCATTTCTAGAAATTTTGGGTGAAATTGTAAGTCTATTTAAGTTTATTTGTTTGGGATTATTTATAAATAGACATGTGGGAAGTGATGAGTGGTAATATTTCATAGGTTGTGTTATCGGAGTTATTTTGGTTCTGTTTCTCTGTCTATTTTCATTTAGGATTGTTGTATAAACCCTTTTTATCCTATTATATTTATGTATATTTTTCCATAATTTTTTATTTCAATTAAATATATATCCTTTTATGGATATTTTCTTATACTATGTTTGTATGGATTTTTAATTTTTTTTCCATTGTTTGATTATTTTTACAATAATATACATGGAGGAAATAATTCCCCAAAGGGGTTTCTCAATACACATGTACTAGTTTCTAGCATGGGGGTATTAGGAACCACCTTTAGTCTAGAGGTGGGTTAGGTTATGTGTCTATTAAGATGGTATATTCATGATAGTTCATTGTAAATAATATTAGATCCTAGGATTCATAATATAGACCTTTGTTCTACAATACAACTCCTGTTATTTGGGGAAATTGGGTCTGATTTATTTGGGATTGTCATCAGGACTTTGGTGGTTGGTCCTGACTGGGTTCTTAGTCACCACCCATCATAATGACACATGAATTTAACTTATCAGTATGGTTTATGTTATGAATTTGTAATTTCACATGATTATTTTGGCGATGAGGTGAAAATCCTCATTTTTATTGTGTGTGATACCATAGGGATTAGATTAAATTTTGTGGTGGGAAAAAGATTTTTTCGATGGAATTATTTTAGTTCATGCGGTCAGATAAACATGGCAGTTTACAATCACTCAACCTTAATGACGTTATAGAGAATGTTAGATAAATGGCCCATAACCTATCTAACTACATGGATCAGTAAATCATGGTCTTGAATCCCATTTCACTAGATTTTTAGAATACCCTTTATAAATTTAATACATAAGTTGATTAGTCATGATGGGTCTTATTTTTTGATGATGATGTAAATTGGTTTTTACATGGATTTGTTTTATTCCCCCATTTTTGTGTGATTTTTCAAACCATTATTACTAAAATGTGAGTTTTTTATGGAAAGTAATTTCTATTGGAAATGAAGAATTTAAACATTTCTAGAAAATGGTTTTGAATTTCGTGAACGATTTTTGGATTGGGGGTCACTCCATTTTTGTGTTTAGAAAATTGAATTTCATTTCATATATTTTAATTGTTTTTCTATATTGGTTGATTTGGTTATGGAATATATAAAACTTTTTAGTTTTAAAAATCATTGGTAATACAATTGTATGATAATTTTAGATCCCATGGGTTGCATTCCATTTTTTTTTATTCTCATTGGATGATGATGATGTAGTTAATATTTTAAAAAAAAATTAATTGTCCGTGATTTTTGTTGGAAAACAGTTTAGAGAATAGTATATGAGTATTCTAGTTGATTCCATATTTTGTAAGGGAATTAAAGGATTTTAAAATCAGGATAAAATATTTTCGAACTCCATTCAAAAAGATGAATTAAAAAAGAAATAATATTTTTCCAAATGGTTTTGTGCTTCTAAAAACATTGTATTTATCATAAAATGGATTTTTTTTATTTGGGAATGTAGATTTTTTTAAATAAATGCGATTTTTGGAATATGGGTTTCCTTGTTTTCTTATGCTTTATGGTTTTTGTCTTATCCTAAAGGTTGGAACAATTTGATGTTTTTTTAGAATCCTGAAAAATAGTGGTATATGTTTTAATTTTATTAAATCATCCCTCCCTGAAATGTATTGGGTTAAAGGGGAGTGATTATCTTCATGGTTATTCATTTCTTTATTCATGGATCTTGCTAATTTTCAGAGCGGTGAGTAAATTGTTGACCAGTTTTAGATTATTGAATAAAGTATTTGAACCATTCTATTGAGGACCAATTGTGTTTGCAGGTATTAGTTAGTATTGGGGATTAGATCATGAATTTAGATCCTTGTATCCTTGATTTAGCTTCCAATTGGTATGACCCTTTGGGGTTTCAATAGTTTTCAATTAATTTTGTTTCACTATTCTCAGATTCTCACTCTATAATGTTCATATTTCCAGGTGTGGATTCTTGGGATATGTTGGGATTGTGGAGAATAAAAAATGAATATGGGTTGGTAGGAATCCACTTTTCAGTTATGAGAAAGGGGATGCGAGTCCAGAATCATAAAATTCCTTTACATTATAGTGGATAGGTTATCCAAGATAAATAGTGATGCATAAAAAGAAGAGGTGGTTAAAAAATAATCTAATAAGTTCATTAAAGGCATATAAAATAGACAAACAATAAAAAAAAGTGTAAATAAGTACATATCCAACACAAGTTATGTTCAAAATAGATAAAAATTTGGGATTAGGAAGATCTTAATACCCTAGGTCCAAATCCACATCCCGGTGTCTTCCATTTGACTGTCATTCTCATTAGAAGAGAGATACTTAAGATGGTAGGTATTATGAATAGACTGAATTGTTACCTATTATATATAATGTGAAACAAAAGTGTCAACTGGCTACCTGTCTATAATGGGTTGTTCTTATATAAGAGGAGTCTAATCAGGGGTACTGTCAGGACCCGTCCTCGGGGCCCGTGCCGTGACTACCCCAAGCCCACCTTCCATAGGCCAGTGGCTGGGGATTAGCACCAAAGGCATAAATCCCATTAAAAGATAAGGAATTTCCTTTATATATGTAAACAAACTCAACAAAGTATGAAAGAAGAAGTATACACTAAGTAAACTGAGTACAAAAGTTTGTTCTGGAATGTGAATGGGCCAGTATACAAACCCAACTGAAAGTACAGTACAAATGAGAAAAGAAGATACAACAGATGAAAAGGAAAGAAGAAACCACCAAGTCGTCCTCTGGAATTCCCACCTGAAGGGTGTGTAATGATAGTCTCCTCAGCTCCACGAATCCGTCCGTCCACTCCATGCACGTCCCGCCTGTTAGTCCACCACCAGATACCATCCTTCCCCACAAGTCTCAACCACGATCAGTGTTGTCCGTCAACTGCATCGAACACAACGTAGTATGGGCATAACCCGTGCATGGGTGAGTATACGAGACTCATTAGGGACCCCAAGACCCCCGATAGTCTCACAAACCCACAGAGGATAAACCAAAATGGAAAGATAAAAATATGAAGTATCAACCAATTCTACTTAGGTATATTCCCATACATATACCTAAGTCATCAATTCCAGTAATGCTACAACTCATGAGCCCAAACACAACACACTCCACACTAGAAAGAATAACCCAATCCACATGGGAAGTAAGATAATAAAATCGATGATAATGATCGAAAGTCAAGACTTAGATCACACAGGTATACTACTCACGAAGACGGGTGGAGATGATGGATGTAGCCTCGGAATCATCTCCCCTGCCGAACCCATGTAGGATCAAAGTACAGGAGTCGTCATTGCCGAACCCACGTAGGATCAATGTACAGTCGTCCTCCCTGCCAAACCCATGTAGGATCCATGTACTGTCGTCCTCACTGTCGAACCCATGTAGGATCCATGTATAGTCTTCCTCGTAGCCAAACCCATGTAGGATCCAAGTAGAGTCGTCATCGTCGCCGCAACCAGTTCTAGGGTTCCCTCACACATCACGCTCGATTCTGGGAAGGTCCACTCCACGAGCCAAGGGGTCGATACATCAACTATCACTAAGTTTAGAGTTGATGTATCAAAAAGTTCCTTCGCGTCAATAGGAACTCAACGCGAAAGACGGCGCGCCAATCAGACACCCGGTCTGAGAGATATTGGTGTTTCCGTCCGAGGGCCCGTTTGGTTTTTAAGTTAAAAAAATCCCGAATGTACTCTAGCTGCGTCCAAACCTCAATTAGATTAATCTAAAAGAAGAATCTCACAAATAACAATTCAATGTAATTAACGGTACGTCAATCGGATATCCGGTCCATATGTTATAAGTGTTTCTGCTCCAAGGGCCTAGTTTGTTTTGTGTTCAAACCAACCCAGCCATACCCATACATTGCCGAAACCTCGAGTGAAATATAAAAAAACAACTGTATCGATCCAAGGATCCCTACGCAACTGACGTTGCATCGATCGGAGGTCCGTAGCCCAAGATATTTGCGTTTGAACGAACCTGGTCTGAAAATAGGGGGTCTGGGCCCAGTTCGACCCGGCCCAATACCCCCTGGGTCGGACCGAACCGTATCGACCCGACCTGGGTCCGGGACCGGCCCGATTGGGCGCGGACCGACCTAGCTGGCATGGCCCGGCACATGGCTAGTGCGGCCCGGCCCAGCTGGGTGCGGATGGCCCAACCCATGCGGCCTGCTTCCCAGCTCGGAAGCTGGCCGCGGCTTGGCATTGGCTGAGCGGGGTGCAAAGGGGGAACATACCCCTTTTTGCGGAAACGGGGGACCCTGGGGGGTCTGCTCTAAAATTCTATTGGGTGGTTAAGACCCCTTGGTTTTTTGGAAAACAGACGGCTTTAATCGTCGGCCAGTTGAACCGCAGCGGGACCCTTCGGGGTCCCGCCTCTAAGAGATGTCGGCAGTCGGCATGGTCGGCCGCCCCTGATGGACCGTCGCAGCCTCAGGCCGCGACTCTTGCTCGACCGGCACGGTGTGGCTGTGCCCTTCTCCTCTGGCACAACCCTCTCCAGCCGCGACCTCCCTCGGCTTCTCCAGCACGGTGCGACGGCACCGCGCACCACTGCTGCGGCCCGCTCCGGCCGCAGTCCTCCTTTGGCCTCACCGGCGCCGCGCGACGGCTCCGTGCACCACCACCGGGGCTCACTCAGGTCGTGGTCCTCTTCGTCCCAATGCGGTGCAATAGAATCTTACCGACTTCACCTCAAACGTCTTCAGTGATCAACAAGAGAAAAAGGGGAGGAGGATCGGCCATGTTTGTTCGGTCCGATCTCCTCCTGTTATAACGATAACAAGCGGCAAAAATTTTAATCAATGAAGGTCGATGATAAAACATGAACAAAATAATTAACCCCTAATTCAAAAGAAGTTCGTTGTTGTCAAGTGATGTGGATGATGGCATCGTTTCCTTTATCGTCGGTGTATCCTCCCTTGTCACGGAGGAAGAAGAGGATAAAGAAACCGGGGCCGCCGAATCAACGTTCTTCGTCGGAGAGTTGGTGTTCTCCGTTGAAGATGAAGATATTCAAAAGAAACTAGAGCTATTTCTCCTCCAATTCTTAACACAACCAACCAACCAAAAATAAAATAAGGCTTCTCCTTATTTTATTTTACTTTTCCATGTGTTGAAAATTAGAAATTCAGATACTTAATTCAATTAATTGATGAGGTTCAATTAATTAAATTAATGTGTGTTGTCCTGCTTTAAATTGTATGTGTGGGGGAGGAGGAGTTACCCAATTAAATACAAGGGTTTAATGGGGGGTTTAAGGAATGTGAAGGGTTGGGGCTCATGCGGGCCCCACCTCATATTTATCCTCACATGGGCAGTTAGGATGCTAGTCTGCCCCACCCTAACTCCCCCATGTAGGTTAAAATCGCCATAGTCAAAGAATAAAAATTGTTCTACATTTTTATTATCTTCTTATTTAAACAACAAATTTTAGCACCTTCTACTGTGAAAATGCATCTACAGTAAAAGTCCTCTTATGCAATTACCGGCACTGCGGTTTCATCGGTTCCCTCAGATTTCAATTCCTAGAACCGTTTCAAAATATATAAAAACATGCTCGTTCGTTCACTGAATGTACCCGAGCTAAACTTCAGAAATTGATTCCTGCACACCGGGCCCCAGAATTAGGTGCCGTTAAAAACTATGTACTCGTAAAACAATGAAGAATTTAAGAAAAAATTTCAATGAAATTTAAGGGTCTTTACATTACTCACACCTCAGGGATTTACATCCCCGTAAAGCTAAAACCTAACCTAGGAAAACAAATGAGGGTACTGTGCATGCATCTGGGTCTCCCACTCCCATGTGCTCTCCTGGAGGTTCCCATGCTACCACATGATATGCACTAGAGGAATCGACTGTCCACATAGGACCCGCTCCTATCGATCATCTATCTCCACCGGGACCTCCGCAAATGCCGCCCCATCATTGATGTCCAGCTCTCCGTGGTCGATGATATGCATCGGGTCATGCACGTATATCCTCACCTAAGATACGTGAATGACATCGTGCACCTGATGCAATTGAGGTGGAAGAGCCAGGTGATAAGCCACCTCACCTATCCTGCTAAGAACCTAGAATGGTCCGATGAAGCGCAGAGATATCTTGAGGCCCCGAAAAAATCTCTGTAATCCACATCGAGGTGAGACTCGTAAGAAAACGTGGTCGCCATCCTTAAACTCTAGTGGTATCAGCCTTCTATCAGCATAGGACTTATGTAGGCTCTGAGAAGTCCTCAACCACACCTGGATGATCTGCACCTTTTCTGTCGTAGCATGAACCATCTCTGGTCCTACGAGTGCTGACTCCCTAGGTTCATTCCAGCATAGAGGTGATCTGCAAGGTCGGTCGTACAATGACTCATATAGTGCCATCTCGATGGTGGAGTGGTAGCTGTTATTTTACAAAAACCCCACCAAGGGTAGGTGATCCTCCCAACTACGACCAAAGTGAGGAAACATGCATGGAGCATGTCCTCGAGTGTCTGAATAGTCCTCTCAATCTTTCCATCCGTATGAGGGTGAAAGGCGGTGCTCAGACGTAGCTGCATCCCAAATTCCTCCTAAAACCCCTTCCAAAGCCAGGAAGTAAAGCGAGCATCGTGATCAGAGACGATTGAGTATGGCACACCCTAAAGCCGTACGATCTCCTGAATGTAGAGGCGTCCCACGCTCTCCACTAAGCCATGCTCTCTAATAGGTAAGAAGTTGGCTGACTTGGTGAGTCGGTCCACGATCACCCAAATGGAGTCATGTCCTATGGATGTATGTGGATGTCCCGTCATGAAGTACATAGATATCCCATCCCACTTCCACTTTGGAACCTCCAAGGTATGACCAAGCCTACTGGTACCTCGTGCTCCACCTTCACCTACTGGTAGGTGAGGCATCGTTAAACAAACTCTTCCACAACCTTCTTCATACCTGGAAACCAGTGATATCGTCTAAGATCTTGGTACATATTTTCTACTCCTGGATGTACCACCAATGGGGAAGTGTGAAACTCTCCCAGCACCTCCTCCTGTAATGCAACTGGTACCATGGTACATCCTCTGAAAAGGATAAAGTTCTCTCCTCCTATGGAAAATCCATCAGGTTCTTGTCCTGCAGATATCTGTTCACATCGCATCTCATAGTCAATGTCCCCTTGCTAGGCCTACCTGACCCACTGATGTAGTGGAGGAGTAACTTTGATCGATTGTAGAAAGGCTGCCCCATCTCTATCTATGAAGGATATCTCCAAGAGGCTAACTTCTCTGTCACCTCTCCAAGTAGCTGAATGCCTGACCTCCTGCAGAGAGCATCATCTAATATGATTCCCTTCCCATGAGTTTAGAAAATCTCAATGTCATAGTCTTGGAGGAACTCGAGTCATCACTGTTGTCACATGTTCAGGTCCTTCTGCGTGAAGATGTAACTGAGACTCCGGTGGTAAGAGTAGACTGTAAAGCACTCAACCATCAGATAGTGCCGCTATATATCCAAGACGAAGACCACTGCTGCTAACTCCAGATCATGGGTATCGTAGTTCTTCTCATGCTGCCTCAACTGTCGTGAAACATAGGTGATCACTGCCCGCTCCTACATCAAGACACACCTGAGTCTGGTCTCTGATGCATCGCACTAAACTACGTACCCTACGCCCTCCTCTGGTAGCCTCAAGATGAGGGCACTCTTCAATATCTTTCTCAGCTCCTGGAAGCTCTACTGACATCTATCTGACCAGACGAAGGGTTTCTTCTTCTTCGTCAAAGCTAAAAGCAGGGCTGCAACTCTTGAGAAGTCTGAAACAAATCTCTGACAGTATCCGGATAGAGCTAGGAAACTCCCCCCCTCAGTCACGCTCCTGGGTGGCTACCAAGATAGCACTGCCTTGATCTTCATAGGATCCACCGAAAATCCTGCCTTAGATATTACGTGCCCCATGAAGTGGACCTCCCGAATCCAGAACTGGAATTTTGAGAGCTTACCATAAAGCTAGTTCTCTCAGAGTGTATCCAGTACAACCCGCAAGTGGTTGGCATGATCCTCCTCAGTGGTTGAGTAAATCAATATGTCATCGATGAAGACTATTTCAAATCGATCGAGGTAAGGCTGAAAGATCTTGTTCATGATACAGATGAAAAATGTGGGAGTGTTGTTTACACCGAAAGAAATAACCAAGAACTCATAGTGGTCATACCAACACCTGAAGGCCGTCTTCTGCACATCCTCGTCTCGAACTCTTAGCTGATGATAACCTAACCTGAGGTCCATCTTCGAGAAACATCATGCTCCCTTGAGATGATCGAAGAGGTATTCAATCCTCGGAAGTGGATACTTGTTCTTCCCAGTCACCTGGTTTAAGTGATGGTAGTCGACACACAGTCGCAAGCTCCCGTCTGCCTTGTTGGCGAACAAAATTGGGGAAGCCCAGGGTGAAACACAGGGTCGAATGAATCCCTTCCCCTGCAAGTCCTCCAGCTGTACTCGTAGCTCAAAAAGACCAATGGGAGCCATCCGATATGCTGGAGGGGGTACAGGTCAATGTATAAGTCTACCTCTCTACGAGGAGGTAGTCCTGGAACATCATCAGGAAAAACGTCTTCATACTGATCCACCACAACAGGAAAACTCAGACTCCGCACATCAACTGCTCCTAGGATGAGACTAGCCAACTGATGGGTGATCGGCTATCCTCTCCTCTACATGATTCCATCATGTGCTGCAAAGGCTCCCTTATCGCTGGGGAAGGTGAACCTCCTCCCATCGGTGTGGACACACCGCACCTTGCACCTAATACAGTCGATCTGAGCATGGACCGTAGATAACCAATCCATGTCCAAGATGACGTCGTAAGGCCTCGACGCCACTACAAGAAGATCCCAGCCTAATCTCTCACCTCCTAGAGTAATCCCACAATGCCGGCACCAGTATGTAATCGTCGAGTCTGTTCCAGTAAGAGTCTCTAGATATAAGGATCGAGCCCACAACTCTGTAGGAATCTCCGATCTCCGAACAAGGGCAGCGGTAATGAAAGAATGACTCGCTCTTTTGTCTATAAGAACTACAACAAGGGTAGAGTAGACATAGATAGTACCATGAATCATCTAAGGCGCACCGTGGTCGTAAGCCTCCACTGCCTGAATCTGAGCCTGCCTCTATCCGCCTTCTCCCTGTGGTTGTGGTGGACCTCCTGGTGGTGGAGGTGGTAGAGCCCCGAAGCGTCGTCCACCATCTTCTACTCGGCCAGTTCATCTGCCTCATCCGCCTTCTCCCTGCGGTCCTCCACGGTTGAATCTCTGCCTCTGCCTGGGTGTTCCCTAAACTGTCTTCTGCTCCTCTGCATGGCAGGTCGGGCAGTAACGAGACATGTGGCCCTGCCAACCGTATGCATGGCACTGCCTGCGTCTCGTATAACTAGATATGCTGCGTGCGCCCTGCACCTCCGAACCAATATCCTCAGGTCGCCCTCCAGATGGCATGGTCCGCTTAGACCTCTGTAACACCTGTCTATTGCCGGCTGTAGAAGACTCCACTACTGGTCACCCTGCGGTAGTCCTCACTTCTGGTGTTGGCTCAGTAAGAATGCTCTCTACAAGAAGGGCTCACTCCAGTACTCATGCCATTGTAGGAATGCTGAGGGAGATCATTGAAGCCCTGATCTCATGCCTCAGTCCTAGCTCTAAATCCCAGGCATTAAATAACGGGTCTCGTACCATGTCCGTGGAGAAGCATGAGAGATCAGTAAATCTCTCCGAGTATAGGGCTACTGACATGCTGCCCTGCCACAATTATAGTAACTCCTAGATGCGCACCGCATGGAGGGTGGCTGGAACGAACTACGAGAAAAAGAGGCTATTAAAGTTCATCCAAAGTAGAGATGCCTTTTCGTGCACCTGGAGCATCAGGATCCACCATCTACCTGCTGCTGCGTGCAGGAGACTCACCGCTAGGATCACCATAAGATCTGCTAATATCCATACCAATATGAGGACTCAGACAACAACCTCAAGCCAATCCTCGGCAGCCTGAGGGTTCGTCTCTCCACGGAACATGGGAGGCCACTGATGATGAAACTCATGCAGTGCACTCAGGCGACGTTCACTCTCAGCTGCTCGGGCTGGTGGCATCAGTGGCTCGGTGGGTATAGGTATCACCGGTGCCTCCGCTGTAATGGGGCCCTGCACCAAGGCCTCGTCGCTCAGTGGGATGCCATCTCACTCAAAGCTCACAACTCTAGCTAGTTTCCATTGTAGGGCCATCCTGAAAAGAAACTGGTGCTCCACGGCTAATATAGTACACCTTGTGAGATGACACAAAGTAATCACAAAGAAAACTTTTAAATCACACATGAAATCAATTTTTTCGTGCACTGAGTCGGAAATCAGATGTTAGGGTCCTGGTGTTTCGATACGTTGGCCGCTGCACCAACACTGGACTCCCTGCACTGATAACCACACTCAATACCATAAAACTAATTCTTCACACATAAGAAATTATTAGGGTCCTAATTTCTGTGGTATAACTGACTCCTCTGATACCAATTTGTCATGACCTGTCCTCGGGGCCCGTGCCGTGACTACCCCATGCCCGCCTTCCATAGGCCAGGGGATGAAGACTAGAACCAAAGGCATAAATCCTGTTAAAAGGAAGGAATTGACATTATATAAGTAAACAAACACAACAGAGTATGCAAGCTGAAGTAAACACTAAGTAAATTGAGTACAAAAATAAGTGCTGGAAAGTAAATGGGCCAGTATACAAACTCAACTGAATGTACAGTACAACTGAAAAAAGAATGTAAAATAACTAAAAAGTAAAGAAGAAACCACCAAGTAGTCCTCCGAAATTCCCACATGAAGGGTGGGTATAGAAAATCTCCTCAGTTCCATGAATCTGTCAGTCAACTCCATGCATGTCCCGCCTGATATTCCACCATCGGATACCGTCCCGCTATATAAGTCTCAACCACGATCAACGTTGTCCGTCGTCTGCATCCAAGACAACGTAGTGCGGGCATAGCCTATGGATGAGTGAGTATACGATACACAATAGGGACCCCGAGACCCTCGAATGTCTCCCAAATCCACAAAGGATAAACCACAATGGAAAGATAAAAATACGAAGTATCAACCAATTCTACTTAGTTATTTTCCCTAACATATACCTAAGTCATCTATTCCAGTTATGCTCCAACTCATGAGCCCAAGTACAAACCAGTCCACACAAGAAAGCATAACCCAATCCACAAGGAATGTAATACAATCATATCTAAGATAATTATTGAAAGTCAAGACTCAGCTCACATAGGTATACTTCTCACGAAGAAGCGTGGAATTGATAGATGTAGCCTCTGAATCATATCCCCTGCCGAACCCACGTAGGATCCATGTATAGAAGTCATCACTACAGAACCCACGTAGGATCTATGTATAGTCATCCTCTCTGCCGAACCCGTGTAGGATCCATGTACAGTCATCCACGCTGTCGATCCTATGTAGGATCCACGTACAGTCATCATCGTTATCATAGCCAGCTCTAGGGTTCTTGCACAGATCACGCTCGATTCCTGGAGGGTCTGCTCCACAATCTGAGGAGTCAATACATCAACTGTCATGAATTCCAGATTTAATGTATCACAATGTTCCGTCTCGTCAATAGGAACTCAACACGACAGACGGTGCTTCAATCGAATGCCCGGTCTGAGAGATATTGGTTTTTCCGTACAAGGGGCCCGATTGGTTTTTAAGTTAAAACCAACCTGACCGTACTCCAACTACATCCAAACCAAAAGTGGAGTAACACAAAATAACCGTCTCACTAAGTGGAATTCAACGTAATTGATGGTACATCAATAGGACATCCGGTCCTTAAGTTATCAGCATTCCCCGTCCAAGGGCGCGGATGGTTTTGGGTTCGAACCAACCCAGCCATACCCAAACTTCACTGAAACATCAAATGTAATATACGTAAGCAACCGAATCGATCTGACAATCCATGCACAACTGACGGTGCTTCGATCATAGGTCTGTAGCCCATGATATGGGCATTTGAACGAACCTGGTCTGAAAATAGGGGGTCTAAGCCCAGTCCAACCCGGCTCAATACCCCCTGGGTCGGCCCGAACCGGGAAGACCTGACCTGGGTCTGGGTCTGGCCCGATTGGGCATGGCCCAACCCTGCTGGGCGCGACCGGCCAAGCCAGTGTGGCCTGCGGCCCGTCTCAGAAGCCGGCCATGGCTCGCCACTGGCTTAACGGGGCGCCGCCCCTGTCTGCGGAAACAGCAGAACTTGTGGGGTACGCCCTAAAATTTTGTTGGGGGGTTACGACCCCCCGGGTTTATTGAAAACGACTAGCCTTAATGGCCAACCGGTTGAACCACCGCAGGACCCTTCTTGGTCCGGCCTCCTGGAGACGTCGGTGGCCAGCACAACCGGCTACCCCTGCTGGACCGCCGCGGCTCTTACTCGACCGGTGCTGCGTGACAGCGCCACGGCCTCCCTCAGCTTCTACGGCGTGGCGCGACGGTTCCACGCACCACTGCCGCGGCCTAATCCGGATTCCGTCTTCTTCATCCCTGCATGCTGTAACAACACCGTGCCGCCTTCTCCATAAACATCAACGATGATCAACAAGAAGAAGGGGGGGAGGATCGGTCATGTTTATGCGGTCCGATCTCCTCCTGTTATAATGATAAAAAGCAGCCAAAATTTTAATCAACGAAGGTCGATGATAAAAATTGAACCAAACAATTAATCCCTACCTCAAAGGAAGTTCGCAGTTGTCAAGCACTACGGATGATGGCATCATTTCTGTCGTCATCGATGTCTCCTACCTTGTCGTGGAGGAAGAAGAGGATAAAGAAACTGGGGCCGTTGAATCAACGTTCTTCGTCGAAGAGTTGGCTTTCTTTATTGAAGATGAAGTTCTTCAAAATAATCTAGATCTCTTTGTCCTCTAATTCTCAACCCAACCAGCCAACCAAAAATAAAATAAGGCTTCTCCTTATTTTATTTTAATTTCCCATTAATTTAAAATTCCAAATTCAAATACTTAATTCAATTAATTGATGAGGTTCAATTAATTAAATTAATCTGTGTTGGCATGAATTAAATTGGAAGAGTGGGGGAGGAGGAGTTAACCAATTAAATACAGGGGTTTAATGGGGGGGGGGGTTTAAGGAATGTGAAAATTTGGGGCTTGTGTAGTCCCCACCTAACATTTATCCTCACAAGGGTAGTTAGGATGCTAGTGGTTCCCACACTAACTCCCCCATGTAGGATAAAACTTCCATAAGATAAGAATAAAAATTGTTCCACATTTTTACTCTCTTCTTATTTAAACCACAATTTTTAACTCCTTCTCCCATGAAAACGCATCTCCAATAAAAGTCCTCTTATGCAATTTCTGGTGTTGCGGTTTCATCGGTGCCCTCAAATTTCAATTCCGAGCACCGGTTCAAAAGATAGAAAAACCCGATCGTTCATTCATTGAACATACCCAAGATAAACTTTAGAAATTGATTCAAGGCACTCCGGGCCTCGGAATCAGGTGCTGTCAGAAACTGCGTACTCATAAAATCCTAAATAATTTATGAAAAAAATTTCCTAGAAATTTACGGGTCTTTACAGGTAGATCGTGCTGACAGCTGATATTATACTTGGGAACTCTACACTATAGTCATTGTTAGTGTCAGAGTTAATGTTGTGGGATACACATTATGTACCTTTTTAATCTAAAAATATGTTCTAGTTTGGGTATTATGCTTAAAAACAATAGTTCTCTTCACCATTTTTGGTGGCATATCCCTTACCCTAATATTGGTAAGCCAACAGATACTCATGTTGGGTAGTCGGGCTACTATTATCAACATGAATTTGAATATAGTGTCTTCTTGTCAAGCCATTGATTTCAGTCATAATAGGGATATGGGTTGATACATCAATGGATAAGGAAGGCTAAAAGGCCAGGGAGGTCTTAGGGAGACAAAATTGGTGGACTAGTAGCTCGGTGAATAATAACCCATAGCCCTATACTAGAATAACTAGTTGATCAATATGGAATTTGATAGAGGCATTCAAGTAGTGAAACCACACGTCTAAAGTGCGGGTGGGTGAATATGGATAGTCCTAGGAAATAGATACCCCCCCCCCCCATATAGTCTCTTTTTAGGTTATCCTATATGATGAAGTTCCTAGAGATAGATCCTCACTCTCAATAACAATGTACTCGGGTTCCCACTCATACTATTCCACGATCAATATAAATAGGCCCAACATAAGTAGAAGATGAAAGTCAATATAATATAATTTGAACAAGGATGATAGTGGGATTGAATCCTCAAAGATGATGAGGCTATATTACATATGTGTAATAATGTTTCCCCCCATCGGTGTAACATCCTTCCTCTTACCTATTATATTGGGAATGGGAAGAGGTGTTATTAAACTTAGGTGGAATCCACAGAACATCAAAGTCTATAAATATTCTCCAGGGGAATACTAGATCATTGAGGGGCTCGTGCTGGGATGGGGGGTTTGGGGGCTAGTGCAGGATAGTGGGGTAGTGGGGCTGGTGGAGGCTAGGGGGCTGGGTGGTGGTCTGGAGGGGGGGGGGGCGGGGGTAGTGGAGGTGGGACTGGTTTTGGGGGGAGGGTACGGGTTTTGGTGGGATTCTAGTAATGGTGTGGGGGATAGTGTAGGGTATTGGGGGATAGTGCTGGCTATGGGGTTTGGGCTGGGGGTGTAGGGGGTTAGGGGGCTGGTGTAGGGGTTTGGGGGTAGGTGCAGGCTAGGTGTCTTGGGGGGGGTGGTGTAGGATAGGGGCTGGCGGGTATGGTATTGAGTGGGGGTGGGGGGGGGGGGTAGGGGATGGTTGTGGTGGAGGGGACAGGTTTGGGGGGGCTAGTACATGGGGAGCTAGGGTGGGGGAGTGGTTGTGTAGGGGGGTTGGGGGAAAAGTGAAGGGGGATGGGGGATTGAGTTAGAACAGAAGAAGGTAAATTCTCTCCTTTATAAAATTGATAAACCAATATAAACTAATAATAAAAGTGAATTCTATAAGAATAAGACGAATAAAATGAGGTTTCAATTGAGAAAATCAAGAATGATATATGACTGAAAGGTTTTTGGCATTTTAAACATTCATGGAATGAATTTTCTAGGTTATGAATAATCTGTAATACCCATTTCTTGTATTTAAGTGCTGATGGACATTTACATTATTCCCATATTTTGGTTATTTTTTAGTTTTGAATAGGCAATTGATGGTCATGATTGAAAAACAAAGTGATTTGTTACTAATCATGATATTTAGTATTGGTTTGTATATATCAATATCAATATTATTTTCTAATTTTTGGTAATGGATTCATTTATCATTTATCATGTAGAGTTGACACACTGATCATACACATATATATACATATAATAAGTTGTTGTATCTCATTTTCCCATTACTTTTTTATAGGCGGTTTCTTATGATGAGGCCATTTCTATCCACCACCATTGATGATAGTGAGTTCAACATCATATTTGGGTAAGGTTTATTCCATTTTTATTCATTAGACCAATTTTAATTCGGGAATTTTTGATTTTTGGGTTCCTTATATTTTTGTCGTGCGTTTTGGATTTCGTTGAGGTGGATTTAAATCACCATTGACAACAGGGTACATGTGTATTCATAGGTAGGCATATACATATATAATTTCCACCTTTATATAAGTTCACTCATTGAAATGTGAATATATATATATATTGGATCTAGGGGTGCTAAAATATTGATATGAAAAATGAATACATGCGTAAGTGTAAAAGTGTATATGCAAGTATAAACATATATCAAAGGATTCCCATGTTCATATTTAGCCATGAAAATATGTACATAGGGGCAAGGATTTCTCATATATATGTGAAGTTTCATCAGCATTAAAGTAGAAAAAAGGATGTTTTGAGTTGTCGTTGTCAAATGCAACATGCCTTGAGGTTGAGGTAGGTTTCTTCTTCCTAAACCTTTAATTTGAATTCTATAATTTTTCTATTGTTTTAAAAACTTTTTTCAATAATTTTTTTAATATTTTAAAAAATAGTTTCAATATAAACACTAGAATCTTTATAGAAGATTATGATTATATCCCTTGAACTTATATATAGACCTTGTTCAAAGATGTTAACAAATGCTTGTAGTTTCTAGATACAATGACAAGAGATCTAAAAACCATACATTGATCATCCTTAGAGACATTCATGATATCCTAATATTTTGGCAGTGTGTTTTGGATTTTGTTGAGGTGGATTCGACTCGCTGTTGATGATGGATTACATGTGTTTTCATAGGTGGGAATATACATATAAAATTTCCTCCTTTATAAATATTCACTCATGGAAATATGAATATATATTGGGGATATGTGTACTTATATATAGATATGAAAAATGAATAAATGTGTAAGTGTAAAAGGATATATTCAACTATAAATATTTTTTAAGGACCCCCTCATGCATATTTGGCCATGAAAATATGTATATACATGCTAGGTGTCCTTATATATATATATATTAAGTTACATATTCGTGCAAGTGTAAAAAAGGATGATTCGAGTTTTTGTCGTCCAAAGCAATGAGACTTGAGGTTGAGGTTAGTTCCCTCTGCATGCACCTTCAATTTGAATTTTATAATTTCCTGATTGTTTTAAAAACCAGTTTCCATAATTTCTTTATTGTTTTAAAAATGGTTTTTAATAAACACTAGCATTTTCAAGGATGAATATGATTATAGACCTTGAACTTATTTATAGACCTTGTTCAAAGAGGTTAACAAATTCTAGTAGATTCTAGATATTACGCCAAGAGATCTAAAAACCATACATTGATCATCCTTGCTGACATTCATGATCTCCTTATATTTTTCGCAGTGCCTTTTGGATTTCATTGATGGGGGTTCGACTAGACGTTGATGAAGGCTTACATGTGTATGCATAGGTACGAATATACATATATAAGTTCTCTCTTTATATATATATTCACTCATGGCTGTATGAATATATATACTAGGGATTAGTGTTCTTATATATTGATATGAAAAAGTAATATGTGTGTAAGTGTATAGGGGTATATAAAAGTATAAACATATATCTAAGGACCCCCATGTGCATATTTGGCCATGAAAATATGTACATAGGGGCTAGGTGTCCTTATATATATGTTATGTTTGATATACGTGCTAGCAGAAAAAGGAAGATTCATGTCTTCATCATTAAAAGCAAAATGCCTTGAGGTTGAGGTCAGATCCCTCTACCTAAACCATTAATTTTAATTATATAATTACTTTATTTTAAAAAATATTGTTTCCATTATTTCTTTATTGTTTTAAAAAATGGTTTTCTAAGAACTACTAGCTTTGTTAGAGTAGAATATGAATATTGATCTTGAACCTATTTATTGAAATCATTCAAAAATGTTAACAAATGCTAGTAGTTTCTAGATACTAGGATAAGAGATATAAAAACCATACATTGATCGTCGTTGATACATTCATTATCTCATTCAACTTCACATCAAATTCATCATAAAAGACCACTACTTAATTTTATGGATCAATTACTTCCAATACCATGCTTCCTAATATCTTATCTGGTATCATGGAACTCACCCATAATTTTACACTTTAAATATTTCATATTAAATGGTGTGAACATATCATACTACATGGTTTGAATCTTTAAGGATAAATAACTCAATTTTGAGAGAAATTGATCAACTCCACTCTAAAAAACAGGAAAAACTAAAGGTTGTGAGGTAGAAGTTATATAGGGTTGAAATCCCCTTGATGGACTCAAACTAGTTTAATACAACACTTTATATGGCCTATTGGATTCCCTTAATTTCAGTCCTGAAAGAATTAACCTCATCAAGAACATCTTGAGACTTTTCTAATTGCACCATTGAATGATTTTGGAACATTTACCTTTGAGATACAACCATAACACCAAGATCATTGAAATCATACTCGGTTGTATATACACCCTTCAAATATCTAAATAGACTATTCACATCCATAAGCTCTTTTAAACATACATCAAAAACTACTTTTTGAATAGGATGGAATGATTGTAGACTCATAATCCACTTTTTTGGGTAGTTATTATCCCAACCTCCTCCAATGGCCCAAAGGCCTTCAATTTTTTATTGATTTTTGACAATAAACCTTCCAAGGGGTGAGGTGGAACCCTTGAAAGGCCCGTAGTGTAATTATTACAAGGCCCATAGGTCTTAGAATAATTAATTTCCTATAGGATTTAAACATTACATACAACCCAAAATAACTACATGTAACTACTCCTCCCCTGTATCTTCATCGTGAAATCAGATCACCACCTTCACATGGCTTTCCAGCCAAGCTTTTACATACATACACATATTTGTCCCAATGTATTGTTCCATACCCTCTAATTCATGAAATCCTCTTAGCTTCTGCTATGGTGAATTCTCTTTGCTCCACCTCCTTCTAAAGCTACTTCCCTGTAGGTTTTCTGGTTTGAATCTTCACTAAAGGTTACTTAAAGGCCTTGAGGTGGCCTGAAGGGCTTACAGACCTGGTGTCCTGGGTGGCCCGAAGGCCTTAAAGGACTCGGGGACCAAATCAGATGCTCGAAGTCCCAAATGGGGAATATCCCTGGCTGTTATAGTGCCAAACACTTCCTGTTATAGTTCCCGCTATAGTACCTACTAATGTTCTGCACAGTCCCTACTACAGTAACTTCTATAGTTCCTGCTACAACACTGCTACTGTTCATATAAATTATCCTCCACCTATATTTGATCCCCAATCTCTTGGATTCCCTGAAGGAGTCCTCCCCAACAGGACTGAGGCTCATTTCCTATTGATTATCCCATCCAACATGTCAAAATCAACCTTGGGAATAGATGACTTCTTATGTTCTCTAATATCATAATTGGTATATTTTAACACATTTTTAGCTCATTATAATATCCTCAAATATTATCAAATTCATTTAGAATATCAGAAGAAAATGATTATATTTTATAACTTTATGAGATTTTACTAATAGATAGTGATTCCTCACGCACAATAGGAGGTGGTTATGGTATAGGTTGTGTGTGAGAATGTACAATAGTTTCCATAACCACATCATTAGTTTGATCTCCATCAACAAGTGATCCAAGGATATTGTATCCATTGAATGATGGTCGGCATAAGGTTTAGCGATTCCTTTTGGAGTTTAAACACTAGGTAGAGTCAAAATTGGGTTTTTTTCTGAGAAATAAGAGCAGTTGTATCAATAATTTTTTCTTCATGCAGAACAACTTCATGGGGTGAATTGAGTGGGATGTGGGGTGTGCAGGTTGGGAGCTGGGGGAAGTGGGTGTGATACGGGCATGGGGAGGTGGGGTACAGGTGGGGGGGCAGTGGGGTGTGCTGTGGGGGGGGGGGGTGCAGTTGCAGGGAAGGGGGATGGGGTGAGCTTGGGGAAGGGGAATGAGTTGGTTGTTCCACCCTAAGACTTCCTATCATTTTTTTATGAAATTTTTTTATTGCTGGAGATGATTTGAATATTAAGGCTGTCTAATTTATTTTGGAATGCATAGGCTATTGTAGGTGGTGGTCCGAGAAGGAGGGGTGAGGGATGTGGGTTTGTAGGGGAGGGGGTGTGTAGGTGGGGGGGAATGGGGTGTGTGCTGGGGACAGGGGGTGTGCAGGTGGGGGTAGGGGGTGGGGGGTCTGCAAGAACATTTTTTTGTTTGAAGAGAATTTGAATATGCAGGACACCAGTTTTTTCTGTAATGCATATGTTGTTGTGGGGGGGGGGGGTTTAGGAGGGAGGTTCATGGAGGGAGGTTCATGGAGGTGTGGAATGTAATGGGGCTCTGTAGTGAGGAAGGGATGGGAGGGTGCTGATAGGGGGGTTATATAGGATGGGGTTTTTTAGGAGGGATGGGTTGTCCAGGAGAGTGGGGTCTTCCGGGAGGGGGGTGTCCAGGGGGTTGTCCAGGAGGGTGGATTTTCAGGGGAAGGGGGGCAGCCGGGGGGGTTGTATGGAGGGGTTGGCCAGTGTCCTGGAGAGAGGGGTCTGCAAGAGGGGTGAGTGGGGTCGTCCAGGAGGGGGTATTTGTAGTGGTTATGGGGGCTGTCCAGCAGAGGGGGATTATGCAAGAGGGGGGGGGGGGTTGTCAAGGAGGGTGCATTGCAGGGGGGTGTCCAGGGGGAATTGTAGGGGGGAGGGGGTTGTCCTTGGAGAGTTTATGTTGGGGGGGGGGTGTCCAGTGTCCAAGGAGGGAGGGGTGTTTAGGAGGGAGGGAGGGATCTACTAGAGGGGGTGTCCAAGAGGGGGCTTTACAGGGGGCTGTCTAGGGGGGAGGAGGTTTTATGTAGGGTGGGGGTGTCCAATGTCCAATAGGAAGTGGGGTTTCCATGAGGGATGGGTCTATAGGGGGGTTTCTAGGAGGAGGGCTTTGCATGGGGGAGGGGGGTTATAGTGGGATTGTGCAGAAGAGAGGGTGGGTGATATTTATTTTGGGGGACAGGGAGGTTCAAGATAAGGGGGATATCCAATTGAGAGGTTAGGAGATATTTTGGGGGTTGATCTTTCCAGGAAGGGGGGCATGCCTATGGGGGATTTGTTGGGGGGGGGGGATGCATGAGTGGGTGGGGGGATATTTTTAATGGATTTTCAGACCCTATAACCATGGTTTATATATGTGGAAATAGGTATAATGACACACTTAGAAACCGTGGAAAAAGGTGTGTTCATCTTGTAGTATAACCATAGTTCTAAAACATGGATATATTGATATTACCACATTTTGAACCGTGGTTGTATACCTATAGCCACAATTGAACTATGACTATAGACCTATAGACACAATTCCTCAAACCGTGGCTATTACCTATAGCCACGGTTTGAGGACCTATAGCCACAGTTTAAATCCATGGATATATCCCATTTTTCCAAAAGTTTACCAAATGATATTGAGTTCTATATAGTTATTTTGAATCATAAAATTAAAATTATTCTTCAAAGGTTACAATGGGGAATGAATCTCAATGTGTTGTGCCAGAGCCACATCAACCTGCTCGTATCCAAACATGGATGTTTTTCTTGGAAAATAAACTAAATATCTACATTAAAAAAATCCTAGGAAGTTCTTCTATACTAATAATCAAATCCTATCTTAGCATAATGTTCTATAATTGGATTTTTTTCTAAATCTGACATCCAAGGTTTGTACTAAAAATTTTCTGATACCAACTGTAACACCCTGAACCTAGTTACCCATTGTTAGTGCATTAGTACATAACATTGGCATGATCACAAGAGATCATGTCTCTAATGACCGATTAGTTTTATAGAATAGTAAGTTCTAGTTACATGCATATGTTTTACATTACATCATGAAATGAAGAAAAAACATTATGTCCCCTTTGAACAAACTCAAATCCCTTTGCCTATTCCTGCAGGTTAATTGTAATATAATTCTCCATATCTGGTGTAAAATAAAACATAGAAAGTGGTGAGCTTAGATGCTCAGTAAGGATAACAATATAGAAGAGACTAACACAAATAAGCATAAACATTTAAGGAAAAGTATAAGACTAAAACAATAGCCTTTTAAACATAAACATCAGCATAACATGGATAAGATAAATCAAATAATTCCATTTACATATTCACATGGATATTATTCTAGTCTAATAATCACATGTAATATCAATAGATAGTTAAAAATTATGGAATGAATAATGCTGGACATCATAACCACATTGTCAACGCCTTGTGCCAAGACTATAAATAAGATTTTTTCATGGCCTTGTTCCAAGACACTAGTTTGTCTCATATAACATACTGATTCATAGAGGTGATATAGAAGCCTCCACTTGTCACTTAGTATTTTTAATACATTCCTCATATGAAAAGGTTGAAACATAATCTAAACATTCGTATTAAAAATAGCATACAAAATGTCAATATTTTAACCACTAACCATAATGGTATTAAAATATCACATCTACAGTCAAACATAACTCATTCAATACAAAATGGAATATTTTATCAACCTCATTCATGAATAATGAAATATATTGACATAGATGAAAATAATTAGTAAAACTATTTGAGAGAAATATGCCCTTTTTATTGGAAACATTTAAATTTTCACTATTTATCAAGACGGTATTAAAAAATATTTTTGAATCAAAGTTTTCCATTCCACTTTGAATCTTTTAAAAGGAATTTTAATTTTGAAACAATCGTGTGCATATAAATAAATCCTTATCACCATTTTTAAGACATGGATATTAATCAAAATGATTTATAAGAATAAATATTTAAAACATTTAAAATTATATATTAGATAGAGTTCATAACCCAATGAGAGACACTAGAACCCAAGTAATTGAGGAAATAAAAACATTTTAATATGATGATAATAAAGGGATTCATGATATACTATGTCAAAGTATAGTATGCACACCATATAAAAGTGAATTGGTGCATAATGACAAAGAGGTCTCAATGGAATGTAAATTGAGATGAAATCCCTTAGAATGACTGTATCCTTAGGTTAAGGATAAATCAATGACATAATTATGTGTGAAAATATAAATACACTCAATATTATTGGATATTCAGTGTAAATCAATCGGAGGACATTCAAAAATATTTTTGTAAAAATAACACCAATGACATGGATTATTAACTCAATGTAGGCAAATTGAGTTAGGATTTCTTTTATAAAGTTCATATTAATGACATGAGAATATATCAATAGTGTGATTATGTGTATCAAAAGTATATACACAAAAAGGGGAGTGGATATTTCTACCTAAATAAATAAATAGTGATTTCACACATAATCATTATGTAATATAATGATTGAAGTTTGTGTGAAACCCAATTAGTGGAAATCAAAATTAGAAATTCCCTTACAGATTTGGTAACATACAAAAAATACACCCCATGAATTAAGGATCATACAATTAAGATTTAAATACTCATAAATTAAATTATATTACCCCAGGAATACAATCATGGGAAATACATACACCACACAAAAGGAAATAATGTCAATATAGCATGAATATCACGAGAATAAAAAGTGAGATGAAAACCCCATACCTTGTACTTTTCCTTAATAGAGGTTAGGTTAACCTCCTTTATAATTGAAAAATAATTTTTATTAAATTATACAAGAACCACATACATAATTTCATATCATATATGATCTTATAATATTTCTTTGTTTATTATATTTTAGTAGTATAATTGTTTTGGCTGTTAACAAATTCATTTTCCTTTATGTATTTCATTACAGAAGTCATGTTTGATATGGATAGGATGTATTTGATTCATATATAGAATGATATTATGTTCCTAAACATTATTTTTAATTATAAAATTAATATTTTTCATGAAAATTTATTATGGGGAATGAATCTCTTCGTGTTCATAGAGGCTGTAATCCATACAAACACACAAGCGATAATGCCATTCAACTGAAGGTGAAATAGTATGTAATCGTATGTTATATAATATATACATAATCATTAACATGTTATAATTATTATTTACATAGATTATACCCATTATTATACCCATCCAAATGATGATGTGTTGAATAACAAACCACACCACGAAGTGGAGACGGTAAGCCGTACATATCCACGTATGGTGACTTTGTCATTCATAGGATAGATAAAATTATGAATATGGTGGTAAAATATTTATAATAACATCAAATCATGAAAAAGGTAATGTATTTCTTATTTAGGCATGGAAATAACAATGAAATAGGAAGTGGAAATAGAAAATAACATTTATTGAGGTTAGGAAATTATTACATCTTCCTTGGGTTCTTCCTTTTGATTTGATAAAAAAGGCTCCTTATGAAGTATTATGATCAAATTATGACCTCTAGGTTTATTTTAGTGTATTTGGGAGTATATTTGATGGGGGTTTGGCCAATCCAAATGCCTTTGGTGGTTTGTATTTAGAAGAAGGGGAAGTACCATTTTATAAGAGAGTTGAGGGTCAATTTAAGAAAAGCTTGAGATTTTATTTTAATACACAATCATATTTCATTTATAATTTCATTGAAAAGATTTATTTCTAGGATAAGGTGGGGATGGGTCAAAAAACTCTCAACCAATAGGTTTTATACAAGTTTGTGTCATCATATTAACCTTATCTTTTAGATTTATCTCATAGTAAATTTGTATAACTTTTACGAGGTATTCTTGTATTATTATAATAAATGGTTAATAAACATACTATAAAAATTAAAGTGGTTCATTATTGATATATATAACCTTTTCAATTCCCTTTTTCCGATACATTTTTTAAGAATATTATATAATTTAATAATATAGTATTTTTTTTAAACTCATTTATAACAATTTCGACATTTTTTTAGTATTTTCATTTTGTGAAAGTCATAAAAAATTTATCACTTAAAAAAAATTTATTTAATAAACCCTAAAATTTTATATTAATATATAAAATTAGTGGAATACATCACAAATCTCAATTTAGAATTATATTAATATTTATAATATCAATTATTTTAATATTTCAGTAATAAGGTAATTACTACATCATAATTGTATCATAAATAAATTGAATTATATAATGTCTTAAAATTATAATTAAAATAACATTATGTAGGAAATATTTTTATCTTTCTAATTAATAAATAAATTCAAATATAATTGATGGAGAAAAATATATTGAAATTTCTTTAGTCATTAAACATTGAATTTTACACTTTTAACTATTCTTTAAATAAAATATTAATAAATTTCCAAATCTAATCCTAGAGGATCAAAGTGGAACAAATTTTTTCCCTAAGGTTCATTTTGGCAGAAAAAATCTTATCCAATAGAATTAGGACATGTGTTGTGGTAATTATAATATCATTTTTACCTTTAATTACCCTAATTACTTTTAACTAAGGTAAATAAAATTCAAAAGTTACTATTCACCAAATATTATTTTTCATCCTATTGAACCAAATTTTACATACTGATGTCAACTGTGACTCTCATATTTTTTGAATTTAATTCATATAAGTGGTAAAAATATGTTTTATGAAAAATTTCAAATGTGCCTAGAAGTTGAGTAAAAGAGGGTAAAAAGTTCTATAAATTTTTTTATATCTATTCTTATTATAAAATGAAATAAATAAATTAAATTGGACTAATATTGGTGTAATATATCTATTTTTACTTTAATGTTCATTTAAATTTAAAAAATATATTTAAATAAAAAAGAAGGCTTTAAAGAATAATGAAGTGTTTTTCACAATTCATAAAAAATCGAATGTTTTTAGAAAAATACAAAAAATTCACCGAATGATAATTTTGATATTAAAAATTCAAAAAATCTGTCTATTTTACCAAATTCAAATCATATAAGTTGTATTAATTAATTTAAAGAAATATTCCTATTGTCAAAACCAGAAAGCGGGTTTTTGAGAAGTAAAAACTATCAAAAGATTGATATGTGATTATGTCATATTTAAATGTAAAACTACTTCCAATGACCAATATTGTATTAAATGAAAAAAATACCTGATTATTCTTATCCACCATTTAAAATTTTAAATTAACAATATAAATTATTTTGATTTAAAATGTTTTTTTCAAATAAAATTTATTATTTTTCACTATTCATCAAAATATTAAATTTATTATAAAAGCACCAAAAATATATCCAAACAAAATTTTTATATCCATCTTCTAAATAAAAATTTTATATTGTCAAATTGAATATATAAAAGTTTCAAATATTGGATTTAAAATGGGGTTTCCATTAAAAGGTGGTAAAATTTCATTTTTTGTAAAATATATCTTTTTTTCTGAAAAAATTTAATTTGTTCTTATATTATGTATAATAAACACATAATATGGATGTTAAAATTATATAGAGTATATAAAATGCAAAATTTTGTTGTTAATAATCATTACTTCCTTTTTAAATGGCATGTTTGATTCGTCGTGGTGCACTTGAACTCATTGTTGCGTACTTCGCCCGCTATCGTATTATTCGAAGAGAAACATATTGTGGATGCTTGGGGTGTTAAATTTGTTCTCTATTTAATTATATATATATTTATTTTTATATTGATATAGTTATATTTATTCATATATTAATATAGATTCATATTAATAAAAATATAATTAGTTATATTAATAAAAATATATTTATTCATATATTAATATATATTTATTTCTAAATATATATATTTATAAATTTTTAACCATATATTTATTAGTATATTAATATATATTTATAAGATTAGTTTTAAATCAATTTACAAAAAATTATGTGTGTTTATAAATAAAGAAATACATAGATATATTCAATACACTAAGACAGACAAACACACACATATTTATGAATAAATATAAAAATATGTGTATCTGAAAAGCTACAGAATGTTAAAATGACCATAACTTCTAATCCAGAAGTCTGTTTCAACTATCCAACCAGTAAAATCACAGAAAATGAAACAATATTCAATTTTATATGTGGTACCAGCTTATAGGGCATCCAGATCAAAATTTATAGGTATTTGATGGTTAAAAAATCAGGGTATCCCGACTGAAACTCGGTTTTGTGGGCCTTATGGGCCATTTTTTCATTGAAGAATGTGACAGAAGGTTCCCTCGGGTCACAAGCACGTATAGATCATCAGATGATTCAATTTGATATATTGTAGAGCTCAAAATGACACCCATATCAATAGTGATGGCTCTTTGATGTTTGAGTTACATTTTCTACTTATTTTAGATCTTTTATTTAATTATATAATTTTTTTGTGTTAAAATTGTTATTAAATTATTATTAGTCTATGACAATAAGCAAATTATTAATTAATAATAACTTTTCAAATATTTCAAATTCATTATCAATAAATTTATTATATATTAAATGTAACCATCTATTTATAATTATCTAAAACATAATAAGATAATATATATTTAATTTATATCAATATAAATTTATATATATCAACAAAATATTTTTCATGATTTTTTTTTAAATATACACTTTATTTGTGCAATGAAAAATCACTTATAAATCCCCCTTTTATCAGGGAAACTAAATAAATTGCTGATAAAGGGGTCCCCTTTAACAACATGAAAAAATAGCTTATAAATTGATTACCTTTAACATGGATAAAAAACACTCTTAAAGGGTCACTATTAATAACACCTTTTCTAGGGCTGTTAAAAGTGCCCATTATCAGCACTTTTTTTGAGCGTTGATAAAGGCACCCCATTATCGATTCTTTTTATTAGCGCTGATAAAGGGTGGTGATGTGAAGACCCTTTTTATGGAAGTGAATCAAATCCAGTGATGAACAATTACTTGAGTTATGTGGAATCCCTCCTTCCCCTAATAGAGTGAATGTTATGAGTGTTTCCATTATGTGAAAAAATCATCTCACATTTAGCGGATCTTCTGATCCCCTAATCTCAAACCAATGGATTATCTTTATTTGGATGCTATTATCTACCCTCTTATTATTTGAAAAAGAAAATATACCATTGATTATATATGTGAAAGAGAGGTAAGATAATCAGTAGTGGAAACTAATTTGGTTTAACATAGGGTCATAAACCTCTAGTTTCGATCAATTGGGTTGAAAGACCCCATATAGTTTTTCCAGTTCACTAAAGACTACCAACTACCAGAGAGGGTTTGAAAAACATTACTATGGAGTGTATACAATAAGTTTCATATCCATAAATAAAAAATATATACAAGAAATAATAAGATATTAAGAAATTATAGTACCAACGTTGAAGAAAACTAATCATAACATAATATTCGATCAAAAATTTTATAAAAGTAAATGAAGCTCGATCTCAGTGTGTCAAGTCAAACCGGAGATTAAAATGAAATCATATAAATAAATATTTTTGGATTAAATCCTAATTTATCTATCCCAACCCCTCCACTACCCCCATGTTCCTCTACATAGTTATCATATAGAAGCCTCTTTCCCTTACATAAATCACTATGCATGAAGGTTTCATGTGAATTGAGATTAACATGAATGGTGCGTGTAATAAAACATTGTATGAAACCAAAATTTCACACATTACATGTATTAAAATGTATAATAGGTGTATTCTATGATATCCATTAATTATCAATCACTCATAATCAATCATACATTTAACATTTGTGTTCTAACCAAGCCACCATGTTCCATGACCTTACCTATATCGGCTCTGTACCGAAAGAATAGTTATAATGATGTTATAAGTTAACATGTTATAGAAAAAAGTATGGTGAACATATATATCAGTAGTCATAAGAATCGAGTGAGATATGGATACAAAGATATCATATTATTCATCTATCAAGGGCGAGGCCATAAAACTATTGAAACCTGTCAATGATCAAGGGTTTTGGAAAAAGGCCATAATACCCCAATTAAATTGACAGAATTCTATACTAATGGCCTATGTGAGACTACCTTGCGATAAGATCCCCCATTATCATCATATCATATCATGAACACTCCCCCTATAAGTTGTAGCCATATCACAATGATCTAGTTTTCCAGTGTACCAAGAATAATACTTATGGGATAGTATAAAACATAACATTGTATATAATACAAATCAGAACATATAATGTCATAATGAGAAATTTTAGAAACATACATGTTCATTTGATCTAAATAAAACATGGTTAAAAAGATACATAAGTATACTCCAAGTATAAAACAACATATATTGGTCTCATATATTAAACACATACAAGCATGAGATCAATATAAATCACAAAAAATTAGGAATACTAAAAAATTATTTATAATAAAGTTAAATGTTTACAAAAGAGAATTAAATTTTTAGTATAATACTACCTAAATCTCATTGAAAATGTAATGAAAAATTCATCAAATAATCATATCCAGAACACATTGTTCGACTAAAAAAACTAATTCACACATCAAGGATACCAACGTCAGGTTCTAGTTCCAAAATAAAGATGTTAAAAAAAGAGCCACGATGAGGTTTTTTTTCTATAAGGTTACTTCTAGAATCATATATCATGTGGATTTTTATTGGAACTAGTTTTAAAAAAATATTGATGAAAATGATTAAAATTTACCTTATGCTTTGTTGATATAGGAATAAAACATTATTTTCCAATTAACTCTAGAAAATAACCTCATGTTCCTAAAATTAAGAATAATGTAATAAAAATCCATTATTATAAAGGAGACCAAATATGTGATTCATGAATACGTAGTTCTTAATAAGATAGATCAATGATAACATATTTGAAAATTCCTATCATTCCTATGAAATATATCTTTACTCAAGGTGATATCATTGACATGTTCAATCGACAACTAATCATCTAAATTATCATTAATATATTATACATATTTAATAAATACTATAAAAAAAGTTGTTTATGATGATAATTCATAAACACATACCCTTAGGATGTCCATAGTGGATGGTAGATACATATCCAATCAAAAGATATCATTAACTCTACATATCACTCAATGATATATAAAGGTGCAATGAAAATTTAATTGTATCCCCATGGAATTAACACTTCCCTTATAGATCCATTCACTAAAATCATGCATGAAGATGAATTTTTATTTATCTGAATAGAACATGCAATTATACTATCATTTTATATATCCAATGTGGAAGAACCATGGGTGACGAATATGAGATTTCTAAATCTAATATGAGATGTCTCAAATTAGAAATATGGGTTTCAATGGTTGAATTATTTAATAAAGTTAGTAAACACCATGTATAATTGAAAATACATGGGGTGTGATAAATTCACATATATCCAGACTATACAAATGAGATGATGTGCCCCATTAGTCAACTGATGCCACCACTAGCAAGATGGAGTTCCGAATCTGGTTATCCAGTGTGCTCAAAAGAATTACATTAGTTCATATATCCCCACCAATTGGATAAATAGGTATTTAGAAAACTACAAAAATATTATAGCCTAACCAAATAGATTGTAGGTCACACCATTTATCCATTATATCCTACCATCAAGCTATTAGGTTATTATAGATAACTAATGGAAGCCATCCTTCAACCACTAGGTCTCTCCACTACACCTCTCATGCACATTTAATTTATAGGATTCATGTAACTAAAAAATGGCATCGTAGTCACCAATTAAATGTATGAACCCACATATAATGGTTTTTTTAACATAAACATACCTCAAACTGAATTTAGTAGGGATATAAGAATTTACCCTCCTAATGAATTTAAATCCTTGAGAAGTGGATTAAATTGTTCTCCAAAAAAATCATATGCCTTTAAAGCATGACCATCTATCTCCCACTCCCATGTCCCCTCCAAGATCCATCAATGATGACACTAGATTAAGAAATGTTTTACCATCTTTAGTCATCAAACAATATATCATTATTTCATAATCTGTACTGAGCAATTCATGTATTATGCATCAAGATCCAATATAATATCCTTGTAGTTGATGAAATGAATTAATAAAACAATGTACCAAATATGTCGAGAAACCTGAAATGGATCCTTTATACTTTAATAGGATAATGAAATATCTAGATGGTATACTAGTGTTCCAATATAATTATTTATTATAAAGGTTCCATCATAGTGAGATACTACCTTTTATATCTTCCTCAAGAATTATTGGCCTAACTGAGGATTCAATCCCATAAAAATATGATCACCTATGAAAAAACCAAGGAATCCCATCTTATGGGTGGCTTAAAAGCATAATGTTCCCCATAACTTCTATTTCACCCATATAATTCCAATATAATGGTTTTGACATAGCATACCATAAAGATCCTAATAAGGTTTCATCTGAATATATGCCTGAATAATGTTGTCCCACATGAAATCAATAAATATATGGTGATCATCCCATGATCATCTAATTCCCAAAAAATAGAACCAAAGAATAACCTCTAATATTGGAATCATTTTTTCAAACTATTCATCAATCAAAAGATAGTACAATGCTCTCAATCTCAGTAGAGTCCCTAAGGCCCTCTTTATGAATTTCCAAATTTGATATATAAAATATAAGTCTCTGTGTTATTTTATTTTCAATGGATCTCCATTTAAGCACATGACCCAATAGATATAATATTTTCACATCTTATGCTCTTTGTGAGTCTCATAGATTGGTAATAAATGAGAAAAAATCATTCATTAATCAAAAATCACCCAAAAAAATTCATACACCATTAGTGACATGGGTAAATATATCCTAAAATACATCACGACATCACACCACTTCTATAAGAGATTAAGAAGATGTTAGAGTAAACAACATGGATATTGGGGATCAAACTATATCCTATTGCATATAAGCCTTCAGAGAATAAAAAAATGTCCCTATTTATCCATGGACATGTGAACTATTGTTTAAAGTCATTGTTGATATTTTTTGTTATAGTATGGGATAACCATTTCAAGGAAATTAAGTATCACATCTTATCTTACCCAATGTAAGAATATAATAACAATATCTCTTATATAATAACATACTGAAGTAAAAATTACATAATAACATTCACACAGTCTACAAAATTATATATAATCACTGATGGGGAACATTCCTTCCATCCAAAATCCTCAGGTTCATCCATCATCTAGTTCAATAATATGATCATTTGGTACAATATTTTTATGGGACGGTCACTAAGATTTTGGGAAACATGTGATGTATGAAAAATATTATATCGAATAAATTTACATTTAAATAGTTTAAATTTCATCCAAAATATGAACGTCTTTAAATTCTCTTCCTAGTGCCTCTGCCTCAAATGTAGGTCCCGCTATGAGATTTTATAAAGTGGTTCTTGGGGTCCATAAAAACAATTAACCAATCTATAAAGATGTATTTTTACCCATAATTAAAATCATGGGACTCAACGTCTATGACCACATCATGGGTGGGATAGTTACTCTTGTGGGGTTACAGAAAAGGTGACCATTATCTAAAACATGTTTCTTCAACATCAATACTTCTCCCAAAACAATTCATAATGTCTCAGAGTATATGAAATAAGTAATCTATATATTAGGATGAATCAAAAATGGATATGTTGTCATACTCCTCTTCAGCACAATAAAATCCTCCTGATATTCGTTCGACCATTTAAACTCCAGCCCTTTCTTTTTTAGCGCAATGATAGTGTTGGTAAAAGGGAAATGTATTGAATGAAACCCAATAATAAACACATAAACCAATAATTCTCATGATATCAAACATGTTATTTTTACCCTTCCTAAAAATAAACAACTTCACCTTCACTATGTACACCAATATCTCGATTTGAGAACAACATGACCCGAAAATTACACATCCTAAATCAAAAAGATACCCCTTGACATATTTTCCCAAAGATGTTGTGATAATGACTTTATCATGGTCTACAACATGCTTTTTAGGGGTCATTGAGTAGACAAGAAGATCAACCATGACCACTGTGATGAATAATACATGATATGGGTGTAAGACGTTATTCAAGGGATCCATGAACATTATTTCTGCATTTTTCAAACCCAAAACAACATAGATTTTTCACATTTCCCTTAAATTCTCATAAATTATATTTTCAGTATTACCTCCCCTCTAACCCATGAATTTTTATTTCTTTATAGAAGATCAATCATAGGGAACCACTGATATCACCATAACTAATCATTGGGATCTTAAATACTAAGGAAATAGTTTATATTCTTTACCTTATTGTAATCTATACAATGTTGAAGACTACCATCAATATTTTTGAAAAAAACAGGTGTACCCAATGATGATTCACTATGATAGATAAAACTATTATATTTAAATTCATTGAGATATTTCATGAGATTATTCTACTAAGCTAGTGCCATATGATAAGGGGTATTAAAATAGGCTCTACACCTGGCATGAGTCCTGTCTAAATTTCAATTATTATAGAAAGGGGAGTTATTAAAAATTCATATGGTAAGATATCTTTATAGAGATCCAGAATATAAGAATAATATGAGGGGGATTTTATAGAAAATTATGAGAAAGAAATTATAGAAATTTGCACTATAATAATCCCAATCAGAATCAGGTTTGGACCCACTCTACCTTTTATAATAAACTAGTAATAGGTTATCACAAACTTACCTACCTTGGGCGATTTAATAATTTCCCATATGTGATAATAATAAACATGATATTAAAAATAGTAAGGAATTCTATTAAAGATAAAATTCTATTTTATATTCTCTAGAATCATGAATTACCATAGATGTTGATTCCAAAAAATTACTGTAGGAAACTCTATGCGTCGTTACAAATTTTGCAATTTGGAAACTAATGGCACATCAGGGGAAAATATCATAGAATATAACATGATCGGTTAATAGATTATTATAGTGATTTATATAGATACTATATAATATATATAATTTTTATGAAATAAGGTATTATACTATATTGATGTGAATAAGATCACACTTCAAATAGTAAAAACTCCATAACCTCCAACTACCGAATTTTGATTCACTATAAAAACTCAGGACGCCTCACCTCTATGACCATATCTATGTGGTACATGATTTATATAAGTCATAATAATCTATGTTTTCAATTGTGGACATGTATATATCCCTGGTTTTAATGTCTCGGATTCAGAATCAACTCAACTGGCACCCGATATCTGGTTGGCCACATGTCCTCAAGCACATTTCCACAAACACCATAGGATGCCGACTAGCAGTGAGGGCTATGGTGTGAAAGTGGAGAAACTATGGCCTCATTGGAAGAGTGAAACAACATGGAAAAAATAATAAAAATAGAAGAAGCATTAAAAAACATGAAACTAAAGTATACAATGGAAAACTGAAAGATAATGTTAATTATGAGTCATTTAATATCAAAATGACATTGCATGTCACTTGTTCTATAAAAAACCGATACACTAAAATCAGGTACAATACAATACCAAAGTGAATTAAGACCAAAAGAAACTCAGCAGCATCACAAGGCTTGGAATTGTACCATGCTCTCCTACTCATAAGTAGAAATAATGTACTTATAGAAGGGGCCTTTACCTTTTGAAACTTGCAAAAAAATAGACTTTTTGGTCCCATAAACATAACCCAAACAGGGTGGGTGAAATAAATCCCCATAAGCAGCCACCTAAGATCTGTACCAATCTGTGTGTGAGAATATGCAGTAGAATTTTACAATAGTGAAATGAAATAAGCAAGGAATTTCTCAAAAGTAAACAATCCAAAATTACTGAAATTAATTTATAGAATTCATTATGTTCATTAAAAATTAAATTATATGAGATATTTAATTATTAGAATTTTGTGTAAGCCCGACATACCCTAGAGAAAAGTAAGAAAAATATAAATATATGAAGGCCTTCAAGACATGTACGTGAAAACTGAACCCAATACTATTTGTTGGCTTGGAAGACGTGTCAGGATTCAATAAGTTCCATTATTTAATTATAAAATGATTCCATTCTTGATATTACTATGTTGGAATTCAAGTAACACATTAGGTGATATTCTTCATCATCTAGAAATCCGGTTTTCAGTAAGCCTATCAGGGAGCCCTAATAATTAATCTAGATATGGTAAAAGTTCAAGCAAGTCCATACATAGTGGTCTTACATGGGATCCAAAAAGGTTCCCACTAGATGTATTATAAGATCATGTATATTTATTCTATCCTTTGCAGTCATACTATTGTTCCCACTTGTCACTTATGAGATAATACTCAAAAGCCTCTCGAGTTCGTCAATGACATTCTATGTTGAACCCATGTGTCGCCTAAGCTTCATTGTAAAATAGTCCTGAGAGTCCGTTCATGGTGTTCTAAGATAAACCCACGAATCACCCAATGATGATTACCATTCAATTATTAAAATTGAATAAAACATTTCAACCTTCTTAAATAAGCAAAACCAATTCACGATCAAAGGGGAAAACAAAATCCGAAATCCATAATCAAAACACATATAATTCTAAAAGAATTGGAATTCAACATCATAACCAATTTCATTTTAAACAACCCTATAAGAGAAAACAAGTAATTCCCATAGACATCCTATGATGAAATGGATAAACAATAATTATGCAATGTAAATTCACCCACACTGTGTCCCTTAAACTAATACAAAATCAATACATGAATTAATTAATTGAATTAATTACCAGAACAATACTTGGTGATAATAAGGAAAATTTACCATTCATGGAGACACCCTAAACATGGGTGCGTGACACACCATCACATATAAACATCTCGACAATTAATGAAGGGAACAATACCACATACCTTATCATTGTATGACTCTTCTCATCTACCCTCAACCATCAATTCCTGCTAGAGAAATGAAGATATACAAAACAAGAATATTGACTCTAACACAAATAAGTCATTCAAGAGAAAAAAATCACCAGGATAGGCTCTAGAGGAATTGAGCAGTTACCGAGAAGATACCAACATATCTGATGATGTTTGAATCAGATTCTAAAAAATGAAACATGAGAATAAATTAATCCCAGACCTCCTAATTCTTCCACTCAGGGAACCCTATGTCTATATGACATAATAATGAGGCTAAAACTCATTTTAAGCAAAATATAAAAATAAAAATACACAACGTGTATGTTCATATACACGGTGTGTATTTCATTAAATTATTAATTTGGCATATGAATATCATCGAAATACATTCTTGGACCTATGACATGACTACTCGGTGTGTACAAGGAAGTACACAATGTGTTCTTAGTGTTTCCTCCAATCCTTGTCGACATGCCTACACACTATGTATTCTGATTTTACATAGCCAAAACCACACAACGTGTACTTATTATTACACGATGTCTAACCCTAAGTCTGTATGGGTGATAGTATGATTACAACCCTTGTCTAATTTCCACCTTTTTCTCAAAAAAATAAATTAAAAAATAATATAAGAATCATGTAACATCAAGGATGAACTGGGTTCTTACACTGTTTATTTGTTGTATCATCCTTAATCCCATGTTGAATCCAACCACAATGACCTAGATCATAATTTATAGAGATGCCATATCAAAACAAACTTATGGAACATACTTTTTGCGATAGGGAAGAAATTTTGGTAATGACTAATATTTACACAATTTTAGCATTGTGGATTGCATCATAATGGGGGTGGAATTTCTCGTACTTTTTCTTTCCTACTTACCACAACTCCATCATATTTATATTGTATTAATCTTTATTCTCTAAGAAGAGACACATGTCGCAACAATTGTTGGCCTACCAACTTTATTACGGAATGGTGGAGGAATAAAGTCAACTTTATCCTCATCAAAGACCATCTCGTTAAGAATGGAATTACATAAAATGTATGGTTATTTTTTAAAATTGAAACATTGAACCAGTCATATGATGTTGGGATTAAGACCGATATAAAACTTCAGGAAATTATATGTCTCATTCTCAGTTGGGAGGGGTGAAAAATTATATTGAACAATTAAATAAGAATAGTGTGATAAAGTCAACATAAATCCATGAAATATCTCATTGAACTCCCATTCCTATTCCAACTGTTTTATGTTAGGAATGAAATCCCAGAAAAATTGTTCTTTATGGACTTCTATGAGATATTATCATGTATTATAGCCTATCCCATCACACCCCATCATCTCTTGAAGGTTCCTTGTAACATGAACACTCCCATATATACCTTTAATCTCTCAGGTGTCTCAAAATTGTCAAAGATATAGTTGATGATTTCTATCCAGTCATCTACATCCCATGTACCTCCATAAACTAAAAGGCAGTTTGTCCATGGAGATAAAAGTAATTAGAATATTGAACCATATAACCTGTTTCATGCTTACTCTAGGATTGAAAAAGTGGAAGGACTATTGGTTTTGGTGGACTAGCTTTCTATCTCAATAGAATAATAAAGTGAGTGATCATTACTCTATCCTACTAGAAAATATGTATTATAATGGGGAATCTCCTCTAGAGGGAGATTTAGAACCCAAATCTACTAGTAATCCCATCATTCATCTTCAAAGGTACATGTTTTTAAAACATAAAGGAAATATAATATTATTTGAAGCTAATAATATTGATAATAATTATCCTATAGGATAAAAGAATGGTTCTCCTAGGAGGCTACCCTAAAGCCAATATATGTGCCTCCTAACAATAAAAAAGATTCTCTATTCATACACATTAGACACAAAAAAATTTACGTAAATAATCTAACATCATGATCAAATTCAACTAATAAATTCCAATGGATATTTTCCAAAAACAAGGTAAATATAGATATAACACTCAATAGAGAATAATGGTATATTTATAATTGATTGAAGAAATAATGGAATTAAATTAATGAACTATATTTAGTCCCAAAATTGGTATATATATGGAATGGGAACCTACATTCCTACTCAAGATGCGTTAATGAACCCAAATATCATAAAATTGTAACAATAATCCCATAAATAGAAAATCAGAGGTCTGTTACATAGGATCTAGCCAGGAACATGGAAACTAACTAACCCAAGTCCCACACATATTATATCCTCTCTATAGTGTTCCATGATTACAGAATCCAACATTTTTTATCAAATAACTTTTCATTCCATAGTACAAAAAGTGGATCCCTTAAAGTGATGATTCTTGGAAATAATCTACATAATAAACTAATAAAACATTATTGTAAAATCAACATAAAATTAATCTTTATTGGTTCACCCAAAGATAATTTTAATACATCTTATATCTTGGGGATATACATCTGAATATGGTGGTGATCATGAAACCAAGTAAAGGAGTAAGAAAGAGAGAAAAAATATTGTGATTATGAGACATATCAATAAGAATGGGAGGAATAAAAAAATGCGTGAATAAGAGTCATAATAATAAATTGAATCCTAATATATAAAAGTATCTATAACATTTAAATCATACATTCATAATAATATCTGCATGGTTTGACCCCAAGGAATTGTAAATGAAAATTTTCAAGGTTATTAACCAATGTATTGTAAAACATTTCATATCTTTATACTAAATTCAATAACATATCAATTAGATCGCTATTATGGGGAAATATTAAAATTTATTAACTTCATGTCAGCCACATAAATAATAATAAAAAATTTCATTTATATCCTACGGAGAACAAAGAATGAGTTTCTAATTAAAACCATGGCATACAAAAGATAATAAAGACATGATCGTTTCATCAATTTTAACCCATGTATGGAAATATGGGTCCCATATCTATAAATATCAAAAAAAACAATAATTTTAAATCCATTTTAATAAAAATTTAAAATAAAATAGGTTTTAATATTTAAAAAATATACTTATAGTTAATTTCACATACTAATGGCGGGAATTTGAGAAGTATAATGGTCAGCATGATGGGTAAAAAACATGGTTTTAGAAAAGGGTAAAATGAGAGGATAGAAGGGTATCACATACATAAATAATATTATTACTGTAATTAGATATTAAAAAGTGGAGAAAATAACATAGTTTGGAAATAAGAAGAAATACCCCATGAAAATGAGACTTGAATGGAAAAGAGAAGGGAAGATTTCCCTTACCATTATGATTTTTCCCAAAACATTAGTATGAAAGCATGAGGGATTTAATAAAACAAGGGGGGAAACATGGGAGCATATGTCACCATAAATGTTTGGATTATGGGTTGGTTGTAAGGGGTAAAGGTGAAATGGGAAGTAATTTTTTTCAAAATTGGATGAATTATTTAATTATTTTTAAATATAGACCTTTGAAATATGGGGGTGTAAATTGAAAAACCATTGCCTTACGCATGATTTTTTTCTCATGTTTTTAGAATAATGGGTAATATTTTATGATATTTTAATCTACTAGAATACAATTCCATTTCTAAATTCTTCTCTTGGAATATAAATGTAAATATTTTCAAAAGTAATGTTTTTAAAAATTAAATTTCCCATTTGAGACTTTGAAAAGACACTTATAGATTTTTAAGTAGATTAAAATCTATTAAAATACTGAATATTAATAAAATTACATAATTTAGGTCATGTATTTTTTTTATAAATTTTTACATCATCATAAAATAAATTGGATGACATATAATTTATAGAAAACCAAAAATAATATTTTTTCTATATTAGAAAAAATAATATATTTTAGAAAATTATAATAAATTCCCACCAACCAATATTATAAATTAATATTTAAAATAAAATTTCCATTTTTGTATAATAATTATTCAAATATGAGAATTTTAATTTTTAAATATAAAAATCCTTATTTAAAAAATACCAGTTTTAAAGGAGAATCAAATTTCTCACAATTATAAAATATTTCTTCAGAAATTATAAGTATTTTTATCATTTCCATTTGGGTTTTTTTATCTAAAAAAATATTTTATTAACAAAAATATTATTAATAAAAATTTTTTATTATAAAAGTTGGTATATTTTCTACACAAATACAATTAGATTTTAATTTATGTCTAAAAAATAAATTTATCAAATTAAACACAATCCAACATATATTTTATTACAAAAACCTATCCTTAAAAATAATTGATGGAATTAAAATTTTAATCATACATTGGAAAATAAACTTTATATATAGAAGGAATGGACACATAACCCCTTATTACACCTCAATATTCATTAAGGGTATGGCGTGTGTTGGTCATAGTTTCATGGAGTGACTTGGCTAACATCGACCGCGTGGTAATATCCACTAATTTAAACTTATCCTATTGGTAATTTTGTTCAATATTCACTTATTGAAGATCATATTGGTCATGGTAAAGGGATAACCATAGTAATATTCCTCCCTCTTGTGTTTGGGAAAATGGGATTCAATGGACAACTCTCTATTGGTCTTTCCATTGAATCTACTTTATGTAACAATTATCCTTTTTCACTAATACATATAAACAGTAACTATATTTTTAGAATTATCATACAGGGGTAGATTTTCCATCTTTCATATTTCAAATGAACTTATTAACCAATGATATTATTGACCAAAGGTCATGTTGACCAATAATCATATTAACCAACTATCACATAATGATCAGATACCGACAATCACATTTACCTTTATACCTTATAAATACATATTCATTGTTTCACCAAAATTTCACCACAATATCTATATAAGGATAAATTTTCATTTCATAATGTTTTTATTGGTTACTAATATTTTTTTATATTTCTATAACATTTGTAGTGAGGGGATTATTCTTGAAGATTTCGGTGATCCTTATTTTCTGATTTTAGCTATTCTATATTATATTCGCTATCCAATTCAAATGTTTATAATTTTAATTTATTTCATATCTCAATAATATAATGATATTAATTAAGAATATAAAATTTTATTTTTTATCTTTATTTTTTACATTGATAAGATTTTCTAAATTCTAACAACATTTATTTAGGAAATAAGTATCATTTAAAAAGTATGGGTCATTACATTATTCCCCCTTATGAGTATTTGTCCTCCAAATTTAAACCCATTATCTTAGTTGAGAAATTATAAGGGTACTTCCATCCCTTTGAAATTTATTGTTCCCTTAATTTTAATTTATATTTATGGTTCATGCATAACTCTTTGACAAGGTGGGTAGTCTAGTTTCAAAGAAACATGTCTTTATTGTCCAAGAGCACCACTGGTTTCCCCCCATAAAGAGGAAATGTGTCAATTGTTCCACCAACAGATTTATTCTATGTGATGGATCAGGTATGAAATTCCTCAAGATTGATACATCGAATACAAAATGAACATGAGAAAGATTTGGTGGATGTTCTAACATACAAGACATTGATCCAATGGGATCAAGGATTTCAGCAGGGCCAATGTACCTATTGTTAAGCTTACCTTTCTTTCCAAACCACATGAATCTCATCCATGGTTATATCCAAATGGTATTTTTTTCTACATCATTAAAAAACAAGTCACTTAAATGGTTTTCAGTATTGATCTTTGGAAAAATATGAGTAGCTCTTATATGACGTTAGATTTCATGAACCTTTATCATCATATATTTCATATAATATGGCATCTGTAGCCTTCTCTCAGAAACTTCATCCCAATAATTAAGACTTATATATAGATTTACACATTGTAAATCATATGGATATATTTTAATACATTATTTTATGCTATTATATCATAATAAATGAACTAATGGGAAGTTTTTATCCCATACACCTTTAAATTCCATCGAGAATGTTCTAAACTTGACCTAAAGTGTCTAAATTGTCCTTTATAATTGAATATTAGTATGGGGGTGACTGGACATACTAGAATTCAATTAAGCTCTTAGAGAATGATGAATAATTCCTCTGAATTTTAATGTGAACCTTCAATCATGATATAAAATGATATAATGTGTCACCCTATGCAACATGACCACTTTGTGTTTATCATGGACAATTGTTCAATAGGGAAATCTTCCCAAATAATGTTGAAATATTCAGTACTAGTGAGTCTATCCACTACAATCCAAATGAAATTGTTTCCTTTTGATGTATTTGGGAGACCATTGATGACATCAAATGTCATATTTCCCCACATCCATGTTGGAAAGGGTAGTGGTTTTAGTACCCCAATGGGAAGTTGTTTCTCTTAATCCACATGATGACACCCAATTAACCTTGATGCATAGTCAACAATATGACTTTTCATATTATACCATTGGTAATTATCGTAAGGTTCCCTATATATTTATTATTTTCACAGTTGAATTTTAAATGTATAGATATGAGCTTAATCCATTAGATCCTTCTATATATCTACGATAGATGGAACAGATATCCTTGTATGAAATTTCAATACGACTTCTTTATAAATATTGAACATAGAAAGAATATAGTTCCTCACAACCTATATCTTTTATGGTAAAAAGGATACTCTCATTGATCTTTCACTATATTCTATATTAATTATCTTTAATGAATAGTTTTGGATACGATTGATATTTCCAATTCCCCTATGATTCCCATGTCCAATTTTACTAGGTCCTTGATCAATGGATTTCCTATAATCCTCATCATTTTAACACAATATGTCCTATCCAACATAATTAATTAGTGAGATTTTTTTCTCTTATGGGTTAATAAGGAATTGATCATTGATAGGCATTATGATATCGAACCCATAAACTTTTACACATGTTAAATTCATTTTGTGTTAAAATATATATCAAATTTATTGTTCTATGTACATTTGATATTTTCCCCCATAATGATAGTGCATCAATATAATTAGAAAAAAAATTACTATCTCTGGATCATGTGTAGGGAAATTTTATTGTTTAGGATTTAACTATTAAGATGCACAAGTAATCACCATGTCATTTTTGATGAGGATTATTCCAATACCTTTCATAGATGCATCACTAAAAATAGTGAATACTTATCCAACCAAGTGTAGCGTTAACGTAGCTGCAGTAAAGAATCACTTCGTTAGTTCATGGAAACATTCTACACACTCCTTTTTCTAGATGAACATAGAACATTTTCAAGTTAGCATATTCAATTGATTAGAAATCCATTATTTTTTTTAAAAAATATTATAATAACCTACAAATCCTAGGAAACTATGAATATCAGTTACTTTTTCCAGATAAGGAAACTCCCCAATAGCCTTTATTTTCTCTATGTCAAATATTATTCCTTAATTTTCTATAATGTTTCCCATGAATGAAACTTGTTGTAATAAGAATTCAAATGTTCATGATATTTCAAAAAAGTGTCTCCTTCCTAATATTTTTCAATATAACCCTTAGATGATAGTCATGTTTCTCACTTCTTTTCGAACATAACAGAATATCATCAATAAAAACTAACTATAATATATGAAGGTAATACGTAAATAATTTTATTATAAACTCCATAAATATAGATGGAGGATTTGTGAAAAAAATGGAATAACAACAAACTCATATTTCCCATATCATGTTTTAATGGTAGTATTAGGAATATCTTCATTATTCACAGCCAATTGATGGTACCTAGAATAGATTTCAATGTTGGGTAATAATTGATTTCCCTGAATCTGATCCAATCAATCATAAATCATTGGGATAAGGAACATTTTCTTTATCATAATATCTTTATGGTCTATATAGATAATTAGTAGTCTCATTGATCCAACCATCATTGTTAAAAAAAGTTCATTCTCCCCAAGGAGACAAAATAGGTAGGATAAATCCCATATCAAAAAGATGTTGATGTTATTTTTTAATTCCTAAAACTCAAAAAATTATATTATATATAGGGTCCTTGATGTCATCACGGATCTTAGAATGAGATTAATGTATAACTATACATCTCTTTCAGGTGGAGGTCTGGGTAACTCCTTCAGAAATACAAAAATTTATTCCTAAATTATGTGGAATTCATTATCTTTGTACATTAATTTCCATCTCCCATTTCAACAAACTTCTCCATAAAAAAGGCTATGGGAAGTTCTTCTAGACAAATACCAGGTCGATATTTTTATCCATTGAAAATTAATATTGGTATTCCATTCAAGGATATAGAAATATCGTTGACTTTGTAGTTTATATCATCATTATACTTTGATACCCCTTCAATACAAAGTACAATGTCAAATTTCATAATGGGAGTGACTATAAGATTTGTGATGTGATTGTACTCACAAAACATAATATATGAGTTTATACACATTGTTGATTCGTGGATAATATATAAATGAGGTTTGACTGATAACTCTAATTATAGATGTTCCACGATTCCTTCTATATTTATTTCAAACATGAAAAAATAACTAAATGAATAAAACCATATTCATAAAATGTACTGGTTATTTTTGGGAGCACAAGGCGATTATCTTCCACCACATCATTTTGATCCTCTAATTTAGCTGTCCAGATAGAAAATTCCCGAACATTATCCCTTAGACTATGTTTTGGTTCATAAGGGTTCCATAATATTATCTTTTAATTTGGAAAAATATTAAAAAAGTTCCCAAGATATCCACACTTGAGGAATTGATCTTCCTACTAGGCCTGCATCATCCTCACATTTTCATTACTGTTGAAAAGTTAAGGCTTCTCCTCATGGGAACAGTTACAAGATATATTCTTGTCCCATCCATATTTCTATAACATCCCACTAAAAATAATGTAGTTCCCAAAATGATTATTCCCACATTTGTTTCATGGTGGATGTTTCACTTTCTTTCCTCCTCTAAAATAATCAATGTATATCCAAGTTTTTGGGTCAACTAATCTCTTCATTTCATTTGATCAATTTGACCACTATGTTTGTCCAAACTCCAATTCAACCTTCATATCACTTCATATTATCTCCTAATAGATTTCATAGTTATTATTTTCTAGATTCCTATATATATTGGGTCTCAATACACTAAGGGATCCATAATCCTTTAATTATGATACAAAACAAAGCTATATGTATATAGAGCATGTCTGGTAATGTTCATTCCAAAAAATCCCAATAATTCATTTTCATTCCTCTTCAATTCTAGGAATTCCTTCTCCATTTTTATTCACATCGAATGTGGAAAATATTTTTGGAAAAATATTTTCTTTAACACTTCCATGTACATTGATTAAATCTCCCATATTTTCAATATGTTTTCAATCAGTGTTTGACATTAATAAGATTCCCTTTTAAAGAGATATAAAACTAGGGTGACATTATTTTTATAAACAAAAAAACTATAGAAAAGTTATTTGATAATGAGATTTTATATTTTCATCAATCAATGGGTCATTTAATACACTAAAAGATGTCCTTCATTGACACATAATGTTATCTATTGAAACTTTTTCCCATTGAGGAGAATCTAGTCCCCTTAATTGATTCAATTTACTTTCCATAACTAATATTTGTTGATTCATATTCCTAATGATGTTTTAAATTCCAAAATCCATCAGAACAATGTCCATCCATTGTCTGTAGCACTCATCATTTAAAAGGTTCCTCATATTTACAGCACTTTTTTCTAAAATAAGATGGCCTTAATGTGAAATCTGTTACTATGAGGGATGTTATAATTCTAAAGGTACATTATGACATAAAACATAAAGCCTAAATATGTTATTAATATCCTTTACTAACAATTACATTTTCAATATATCCTTCATAATGGTTAAAAATAAGACTGTGATGAACCAATCATATCCCTCATGAGTGTCAAACCAGGTTTGTAGCAAGGCCCTTTCTCATGGACCATTTCCAGATTGAGTCTAGATCAATGCGGTGTTTTTGGTGTTACCCCTATGTACGTTTATGCTAGAGCCACAACTACTTGTATTATTCAGATATTGATGCATTTTTTTGGAAACCTCAAACCTTATACTTACAACAATTACACAACATTTTTATGTATTTATAATTTTCCCTAGGATTTTTACTAATGTTTTCAGTCCTAACATACAATAATTACTAAACCTCCCATTGATACCACCTATGGAATTCCTCCTTTTTTATTACATAACATATCATTACATAGTACAAATGAAGGATCGTTTAATTTTCATTTTACTATAAATAAGGTACATAATACAAGAATACATAAACAATTATTCTAATATTCACTTGAAATACATATTCGTGGGTTAATATGAATTTACTTTGTCTGTATATCAAATTCTAGGGAAATATATAAAATAAATTTTGTGAGAATGATGCCCATAAAGGTAAGAATAATGGGAGAAAAAAATATTATCATGAGACATATCACTATGAAAATGAAGCATTCCAAAAAGGAATAAATACCATATATAATAATAACATCAATAATAACATTTAAATGTATCTCCAACATTTTAATGAGTCATACATACACATATCAACATGGGTTATCACTATTACGTACAAAATGAAAATTACCAAGGTTATTAACCAAGGTATCATAAAACATGCCATCTAAAGATATTAAATTATTTACCTAATAAATTGTATCACTATCAGGTTGAACACTTCATATGTATCAATTTAATATGAACCACATAGGGCATAATAAATAATTTCATAAATAACCCATTAAGAATGAAGTAAAATTTTCATATCAAAATATTGGCATTCAAAAGATCTTAAAGACATGACTGTTATGTCATTTTGGACCCATAAAAGGAAATGTGGGATAACTATATGTAAATCCCTAAATAAAAATACAATTTTAAAATACAATTGAAAATAAATTTATAATATAATATTATAAGGTATTCTAATAGAAAAGAAAATATAATTTCTCAAGTAAATTGGTGAATTCGTGTAGTAAATTCATATCATGACACTTATAAAAAATGGTTTTAGAGAAGGGTAAAATTATAGGGTAAAGGGGTATCCGATATATAAAAGAATATTTTTACAATTATGGGATAATATAAAGTGGAAAAAATAACTTATTTTGGAAATTACAAGTCATACTACAAGTAAAGGGAACATGAATATAAAGGATAAGTGACGATTTCTCTTACCTTGAAGATTGTTTCCTTAAACATGTGGATGGATCCTTTAGAGTTGGAAGAAACATTTGGGATGTCCTAGGGAGGAAAAATACTTAGAATTTCATAGTTGATGGATTGGTAATAAAGGGTATTGTTGGATTGCGTGAGTATATATAGAAAAATTGTATGAATTGTTTAATAATTTCCAAATATTGGTCTTGGAAAAATAGGTTAGGGAAAATGAAAAACAATGATCATACCCATGTTATTTTATCATGTTTTTAGACATTTGGGGTTATATTATAGGATATATAAATCCAACAAAACTGAACACCATTCTTATTTATTTTTTTATGGAAAATGAAATAAATTAACAATGTAATGTTTTTAAAAATAAATTTTTATATTTAGACATTGAAAAGCCATTCATAGCTTCAGAAATAGATTAAAATATATTAAAATAATTAATATTGATAAAATTACATATTTTATGTCATGTATAGTGTTTAATAAATTATAACTCATGATGACATAAATATGAAGTCAAAAAAATAAATGAAAAACCCAAACTCTTTTTTTACTATAAATGAGAAAATTATGTATTTTTCAAAAGTGTCATAAATCCACCCAAATCTCATATCAACATTAAAATTGTAAATATAAATTTTTATAATAATTATTTATTTATAATAATATAATCTTTTGAATATAAATTACCATATATATTTACAAATAGTAGTTTTTCAGGAAGAATCAAATATTTGACGCATATAAAAAATTTCCAAGGACATTATAAAATTATTATGTCATTAGTATTTATATTAGAGTGTTATAAAAAAATATTTTAGGAAATCATACATTATTTATAATAAATTAATTTATTAAAATATTGTATATATTTTCTAGGAAATTAAAATTATGTTTTATTTTCATCCAAAAATCAATTTATGAAATTTATTTCAAATAATCATATATTTTATTTTGAAAATTTATTTCTAAATTAATTGATGGAATAAAAAAACTATTTATACAATGGAAAATAATCTTTTTGTATCTAATTCCAGGATTGGTAACCCCTCTTTTTACCTGTATATTCCCTAAGGTTGAGGAGTATGATGGTCATAGTTTTTTGGGGTGGCATGGCTGACATTGACCGAGTGGTAATATACACTGACATAAACTTATCTTCATGGATAATTCATTCAAGATTCAATTGGTGTATCATAGATTGGGATTTCTTAAGGGTGAACCACAGTGATGATACCTGCCTACAGTGTTTGAAAAAATGGGCTTTAAATGACATGACTCTTCTTGTTAAGTTAAATGGTTTTCATTTCTATACCATGTATCAATTTTCATTATATCTTATTAAAACTAGCAATAACGGAAAAATTATAAAGAAATGAAAATTTTACAATAGTCATATTAACCACTGGTAATATCGCGGTCAAATCCCAATTATAACATTACCCTTTATACCCTATAAATACCACTATAGTCTTTCAGTCACTATTCCCTACAACCAACCACTATTGTAATATTTTCTTTTCTTTAGATGTTATTGGATTACTAATATATTTTAATTTTCATTTCAATAACATTTCCTATTGGGGATATTATTTTAGTATATTGAGGTGTTTATAAATTTCCAATTTTCGTTGTTCTGTTTTTTATTATTTATATTGTTATAATTTTTTGTATTTTTTTGCTTTCACGGTAGTGTAATGTAATGATATATATATTTTTTGGTCTTTATTTATTTTATAAGGTATAATATTATCTAATATGTCATGAAATATATTCAAGAGGAAAATATCATTTAAAAAAACTCTGTCACTACATGGTCAGTCAATAGAAATTATGAAACGTTTTCCCTAATAACATTTTTCAACGAAACAACCCGAACCATCGGGTTTGAGGGAGAGAGTCACAAGAATTCACACAGTCCTTCTAATATGTAAGAATATTTAGGATTGTAGTGAGTGTCTGAGTCTCTTCTGTGGAATTTCTATACCATCAGTATAATTATATACACCAAAAATATAAATAGAAATAACAAAATATAAATAAATTAGGGGACCATGTTATAAGATAATTCATAAAAATGTAATATCAAAAGTAACACATTCCATAAAAGTAAATAAATTAGGATCCTATTATTGAATTTCATACTAGAGTTTAAAATTATAATTGCTAAATAAATAAAAGTATTTAAAAATATTTCTGTATATATTCCAGTACCTCTATCAACTCTAGGACACATAAATTTGTTATGTATTGTGATAATCTTTTAATTAAAAGGATCCCTTTACATTATGTATATACATGCATTGATAAAATAATGATGTGTGTGAGTAGTAAAATCTAACATGAAACCACTAATGTATCTGTAACATCTATGCACAAAAATAACTTGTGTACCCGATGATAAATATAGGTTAATAAACAATCATAATAAATTATACACTAACAGTTCATGTTCTAACTAAGTCACTAGGAGGCCTGACTGTACCTTATTTGGATCCATTATAGAAGGATAATTATAATGATGTCATAAGTTACAAAGATATAGTAACAAGGATGGTGAACATATCATTTTGTAGTCTAGGGAATTAATTCGGATTAGGATACAAAGTCATCATGTTCTACCTCTGTCATGGATAAGGACTGAAGATTGATGGAACCAGTCTATAAATCTGGTCACTCCATGAGGCTCCCAATTCTTCTGCCTTTGGATGGCCCTCATGGACATTATGTTGAAATCATATGTTTAGGTCCCTATTCATCATAATCATTATCTTTCACACTACCCCTCTAAGGGGTTTCAAAAATAGTGTTTCACCTATACAAAGTACCAAGTACAATACTTCCAAGGCATGAATTTATAAAAATAATATAATGAAATACAATAAAAAACATAGCATGGAACCATGAGTATCAATAGAAATATAAAATTACCTGAGATCAAAATAAAAAATGGATAAAAAGATTCATAATAATACTCATGGGATTAATTATCAAATATTCATCTCACAACCTACACAGACACACACATTCAATCAGTATTATGTGTGGTAAATCAAGAGAAAACAAAAAAAATAATCATAATAAGGAGACCATTTTATTGAAGTCCCCAAAATCATAATGAAATTTTATCTCATGATTATTTATGATGTAAATATTTTTTTGAGGGATTGAATACGAAAACAAATTCTACATAAAAAAACTAATTCACATGTGGATTATGCATATAAAACGTTCTGGTCCATCATGAAATATGTTTAAAAAATGAGGATCCATTTTAAGAAGTTCTGTTCTATAATTGAATACCTTGAAGATTCCATCAAAGAATGTAGTTATGAGATGTGACAATGAAGATGATGTCAATTCATAGATTCTATTGTCAATTCAAGAAGATATTTTGAATTCCATGCCAGTTCTTGTAGTGAAATGTGTGTATATCCGACGGACATTGATCCACCATGAATACATCAGTATAAAAGATAATTATTATCTGATTTAAGAAGAATAAGGTCTCAATATGATCAATCTAATATTAAATACCCTAAACACCCACTTATTAGGAGAAATATAACATCGTTCTTGGGGATATCTTTCATAAATCCAATCCACCACCAATATACCAATAGATCATCCATTTATTATAGTCTTATAATCTATCCTCCAACCAGAAGAATTATATGAAGATGATCCACAAGAACATAGCTATAGGAATTTCATAATAAATGGTAGATCGCATTCTTAACAAGTGATTTTATTAATTTTATAGATTTTCACTAACCTACGAAGAAGGAAAATGTCATTGAATTCACATAGACTTCACAGATCCATCATAGTTCCATGCACACCTCTCATGTAAGAATATGAATTTATTGTATTTATAGAGACAAATTACCATTATAGCGTCACCATATTGATACAATATTTTAAAACCAATTATATATGAATGAGATAGATCTTGATTCAAAAAGTGAGGTATCAAATTTTAAATAGGCGATGCAAGGCATGAATTTTAAAATGAAGGTGGTAAAAATATAGTAGAATTGAAAATATGTGGGGTGAAATTATTGCACATGAAGACAGACCGCATCAGATAACTAAAGGGAATCACCGATTGGCTAGTGGAACAACTAGTTGTATGGAGACATTCCATCGATTGGATAATGTACGTGGAATATCCATAGGCTATCCATTGGGGTATATAGAAAATTACAGAACTATTATAGCCTAACTACCTGGCTAATGAGTTCCACTATTGAATTGGTTATAGTCTTCCAGATACCAATATCCCAAGATTCTACACACATATTACACCTTTAATTCCTAGTCTTATTTTCACTAAAAAACCATATAAATCATTCATAATACATAATTAACAAATTAGAACAAATAATTTTAAAACATAAGAATCATTTATATCAAATTTTCTGAGGATTCCATGTTTCGAATACAAATCCTATAAAAGAAAAAAATATATAGAATGTGATGGATTCAAAAATCTATTTATCATTATATATTTTATCATTACACTCTTCTATAATATTGAGAGGAAATTCATTGGATTTTATCAATATGTAGATGAATCTATCATGTATTATAATGAAAACACCATAAGTATTTCACATGAAGCCTTAAATTTTTTAATTCAACATAGATGTATGGTTAGAAAATTCCTTAGTGATGTAAAAATGGGTATTTGAAAATAAATGGTTATTTAAGACTCAAAAAGAATTAAGGAATTTTTTCATTGTTCCCTTAATATTGATGTGTATATTTGTGATTCACAATTATCTTATTGGATTGAAGATAAGATGTCGAGAATAGTATTTAATTCAGAAGTATAATCAATTAAATCCCATTTATGAAACAAAACACAACTTATCACATGTCATAATTATTGAAATAAGCCTATGTAAAACTACCTCAATGGATAACATATTTGTTAAAGGATTGTACAATACTGACATTAATTTAATGAACATTGAAGAGAGATGAAGAAACCCTCTAATGTAATGGAAGAAATGAACATTCCAATCAATATTTAATATATGGTCCAATGTTTGAACTATAATGAAACCATGTAAAAAATTACAATGACCTAAACATAGTGTTTTAAAATATAACTGAATATGAAAACCCTCAATGGAAAGGGATCAAAGGGGAGCTTAGGTTGTTATTATTGTTGAGGTGGATCCTTATAATTAACTTGTGACATTTATTCTAGTTATTTCTTATTGTGAATTGGAAATACTAATTTATTCAAGTTTTATATAATATTTAATATTATAAATGTTTAATTGATCAATTAAAATTCCACCTCAAAACATAGTGGTTGTGTTATTGGGGAAAATTGTAAATGGGGATATTATTGTGTCTCTAGAATATAAATCCTACCTTGTGAATATTTTTTGGATGAATCTCCTATATAAAATATCACAATACATATAATGTAATTCAATATTGTATTGTCCATTGATTTTACATCCATATATTGAACTTGTATCATGTATTAAGAGAAATAATTCATATACCATATCCTAAATCATTCCATTATTCTATTAAACTATAAGGATGAGGATGAATCACCATTAGCAACTTCAAATGATGAATTGATATTTTTACATTATAATTAGGAATATATAGATTAAATTATTGTCACAATGGAAAGGATACCCTTTGATGATGTGCCCACTATGAGGGAATATTCTTATGAATTCCCAGTGGAGATGAATGGGATTCATCCTAACTAATATGTTGTGTTCTCTATTGATAATAAACATGAATCTATGATCATATCCAAGACTCCATATAGAATATATCCTAATTTATTTGGAAGAACTAAATAAAAAAATATAAGTGAATATAGAAAATAGTTTTATACACCCACATGATTCATCATGCGGTACACTAGTCCATTTTCAAGAATAAGTGAGGCTTAATGAACATTTCCATTGACAGTCATGAAATCCCAAAAAAATTGATATAGAAGAAGTATCTATTTCCAATTTTTTTTGAATTGTTTGATTAGCTATATGAGACCGATATTTCTATAAATAGGATCTATAATTGAGATATCATCAAGAGAAGATAATGGGAGAGTATATTCGAAATATTATTTTATAACAGTTCCTGGTCACTATGATTTCCAATAAATTACCTTTATACTCAAAAATTATCTAAAAATCACCACAAACCTGATTAATAAAGTCAATAGATATTTTTATGAATTTTTTTCAGCCATTATAGATGGTATTTTAATATAGTATAAACTATATAAGGAATATGAGAATCATATGAGTATTTTGATAATGATGTTTAAAAAGAATTATTTATATGTAATGTATTCTAAATATGAGTTTTGGATAAAGAAAGTATAATTATTAGAGAATATTATCACATCAACATTGATATCTATGGATCCTTTTAATATAATGACGATAAGGTAATGTCCTAGATGGATTCCTTTTATAATAATCCCCTATTTTTAATTATTATCTGCGAACTATAGTCTATTTTTGAAACAATTCTCATAATTTTTAATCTCTATAACCAAGAAGACATATCTTTAAGTAATGGTTGTCTATAATTAATAATGTGAAGAGGGATTCATGTAATTAAATGATTATAATTACTGAACCTATAATCACATAACCCATACATGGGGAAGGATATTTTGTATACATTTTTGCTTAAAATAACTGTTAAGGATTTGTTATCATGTAAAATGATAATATGAAATCCTATGCATCTTTATAATTAAGAACCCATGAGAAAAACTATCTGACACATGATCTAGATTTGGATATGATAATATTTAAATTTAATATTTTTTTGTTTTATCTCTATTAAGGGAAGTGTGATGTAACACCATGACTTGGATACCAATATTATAGTGCCTCGATATTGTCACCATATGGCCTAATAAGTGCTTCCCTATATTACAAAGGAATCCAAATGGCAGGGAGTACCTATGAGGCTACTTTGGGAGACTATTATCTTATAATGAGAGTGCCTAATGTAAAAATAAATATATAAATCAGATAAAATAGAACATGTAAGAATAAAATATAGATAAATAACCATTAATTTATATAGTTCCAAATCAAATTCCATGAAATATTTTATTGATGCTTCATATATAATCACTCAGAATATATTTAAAAATCATTTCAATTATATCCAACCAAAAAATAAACTAAATAAAGAGACAAAAAAATAAGATCACCCTAGAGGTCCAAATCACTAACTGAGATACTAGCTCCTAAGCTACATCCTATCTACAAAATCAACAAGGATCAACCCGATGACATTCCCTGAAACTATAACCTATAACCAAAGAGTATCTACATGGGTACCCAAGGTCCACGGAATCCCAATCTGGGTGTGATTATAACTTAGTTGGCCACCAAGATTGATTTCTAGTGTAAATTTAGTTTATGAATATAAGGTATAAATATTCCATCAAAATATTTTCACACATAAATATTAACTATTTTTAGATGGATAATCAATAAATTTGACATGTACTCTACCAATGACCCTAAAGCTTTAATGGATTTCAAGAATAGATATAAGATCTTATTTTTTCATGAATTATCTTCAACATCTAATATAAATATCATCCCATTTTTTACTATCTATAGACATACCCAACATAAATTCTATATTCATAACATAGGGAATGAAAATATAACAAAGGGTGAGCTCAGATGTTAAGTAAGGGGAAACATGAGAGTTATCAATCAATGACCCTTTGAATTTATAAGGTAATTATAACTGTGTGAGAGTAGTATTAGGTATTACAAAGATAATTACTAATCTATCATGGAACCTAAACATGAGGAATGTTTTAAAAAAATATCATTTCAATGGTAAAAAATCATATTAGTGATAAATACTCATAAATCCATCATGAAACATATATGAACGTAATATATGGTTGGCACCATCCAAGGCATTATAGATATTCCTTCTTTAAAGGTTAACTAATGTAACAATAAATTTATAATGGATAAGGTATAAAAACCAATTTCACATATCATAATGGATTAGGAATCATAAAAAATTTACCATAGTGTATTGAGCACTTTAACATGTTTCCAATATTTGATAAAGCACTTCGACTTACTTCCCAAATTAGATTTAGTGAATCAAAATGTTTCCCTAAATTTTCTCTTGATATATAAATAATTACCAAATTCATTGGTGGGACATAAAATTCTGGTCCCAGCTTTCATATAATGTAAACCACATATATGTTTGCTATATGATCATTAAAAATTCATCATATCATTATATCATAATACATTCATAGAAAACATGTTTTCTGAACATTTAATCAATCCATCATAGAATAACCCATGGGAAATAAATGTGTTTGATAAACATCTCATCCTCAATAGTTGTAATGAATTTAGAGAATGAATAAGGATTGTATTGGTGGATCATATCACCAATAAAACATAAATAAAATCAATTTTTTGATGAATATAAATACAAAAAAATACCATTAATTTTTATTGAGGAATATTACCCACCAAAATGAGAAGTAATATTTCAGATGATTAAAATTAATCAAATATTTTGAAAATAATTTTTCTTTAGAATGAAACCTGAAAATCGTAAATGTTGTTTGAATTAATTAAGAGGTACTGATTTTCAGAAGTTCTGTTCTTGTCATATACATTAAAATAAAGAGTCCTTTTACATTTATGTTAAAAAGTAAAAATATACATCTTTTTGAAAATTAAAATAAGATATGTTAAACTAAATTGTTTTTAAAATTTAAATCATGGACAAGACACACATTAATGATAAAGGAAAATATTTTAATTTTTTCGATAAAATAAGGACATGGAAGAAAGCTGATTTATGAACAAAAAATAAAACATCGTTGGGTTTACTTTAAAAAATTATTTATATATACTAGGTATATATCGAAATTAAAATGAAAGTAAAACAGATATTATTCAAAAATAACTATAGGAGAATACAAATAATGTGTTTTTGAATAATATATGTTTTACTTTCATTTTAATTTCGATATATACCTAGTATATATAAATAATATTTTCAAGAGAATACAAATAATGTGTTTTAGATAAAGGTCATTTAATTCACTAATGTTAATTACAAGCCTAAACAATACCAAATAAAATAATTTTGAAAAATTGATCACTTATGATCTTTGAAACATTTTAATAATAATCCCCATGAAAAAAATCTAACATGAGTAATTACTAGTAGATCACAAACATCATTAGGGAAGACAACTTTGCAGCAAAAATTCTAGCCAGCAAAGTAAAACATCATGATAGTTTAATTATTTATCATAACACAATTTCTCTTCTCCATTATTGTAATATTATTGTTACTGCTGATGATTTAAGGGTTTCCCATTACACAATACCATAACTATCTATTTCCTTTTATTTTAAAAATAAATAGTTATTTTTGAGTGACTAGGTGATAACTACTTCAATTTTCATGTATGTTCCGATTTAGTAGTTCTCGTACATTTACTTTTTTCATGGTTCCATTATATTATAAATATTTATCATTATATAAATATAATATATATTCATTATATATATATATTTAGATTTATCCACAATATATGAGATAGAAAAATGAATTACATTGTCCATGGAGATGATATGTTATACATACAAATGAACATTGTTACCAATTTTTTAACAGATGGAATAAAAGAAAGGTAAATAATAATTCAACTATATTGAATAATTATTATATACTAAATATAATATATACTCATTAAATCCATAATCATTACCATCCATGAAAATATGAAATGAATAATTTATCAAATCACTTCATGGAGGTGGTAGTCCACACGTACAGAAGAGTGGCATTACAAGTTCAAAAGGATTTAGAGGAAAGATAATAGAATTAATATTTCAATTATCGATGTACATGTCATAATACATATATATATATATATGTTTGTGTGTTAAATTCATCCTTATATATAGAAGTGAGAGATATTGATGAAAAAAATTACATTGGATCATGAAGTGGTAGTCCATCGTAAACACAATGGATGGATTCATTTACCATTTTATGGATGATGATATAGATATAGGTTATGATTTTTAAATTATAAAATCTCTATATATGGAATATAATTGGGTTTTTTTCATCATTTATGAATTATATTTTATTGGGTAAGACTAATAAAATAACAAAAATTCATGGTAAAGAAGACTACTTCTTCTTTAGACAACCTATTTAGGTCTCCACCGAAATCCATCCTATGACAGTTTTCTAAATAAAAGAGTGAATCTAGGTCATGGGGGGAGTTATAGAATTAATTTTTGTAGTTTGTAGCTATACCAAAATTATATTGATCTAGGGAGAGGAGGGGAGAGTGGGAAACCATTCAAAATTGAGGTCAGTGGAACACTTCTAATATATCAATGTTCTAAAATAATATCATGTAACCTTATTTGACAAAAGGCTCCAAAATGGATCATATTATAATTTTATATGGGATATTTCTAGATAATACATGCCAATTGGGTCTTAATAAGTTTATACTACATCTAAACCAATATCATTATAATTTGACCCACTGTAAAACTATTTCAACCTTAACCACAATATCACACTTCATAGTATTTTTACTATTTATTATGACTCAAAAAATAAATTTAACATATTAAATATTATTAATTATTAATATTTTATTTATGGAATCATTTTTTATTTAATTAAATTTAAAAAATTAGTAGAATTTATTTTAAAATAATTCATGGATATGTGTCAAAAATTGGTTTTCCAAAGAAACATTATTCTCAAATATAAAACATTTTTTATAAAAATTTAAAATCTAATAAATTCCAAATATTGTAATTTTATTAATACTAAAATTATATTAATTATTCTGTTTTTTAAAATCCTCTAAAATATGAAGATTTCCAAATATTTTAAAGAAAAAAACAATTTTTAATATTTTTTTAACTATATATAAAAAACTAATCATTTTAGATAATTATAAACAATCCACTTTATGATAATTTATTCACGTAGATTTAAATATTGAAGTAAAAATTTTAAAATAAATTATCCAAGTTTTTGGTTTCACCACAAAAATGTGAGATGTTGAGTGGTCTGGTTTTGATGAAATTTCTCTATACTAAGCTAAATCCCCACTGGTTATTTCTCATAAGGGATATCATTCTTTATTCATATAACCTTTGTGTTTAGTACATTTGATGGTCATGGAATGTACTTCTTGAGAATAGATACATGGAACACATTATGAACATGATATAGTTTTGGTAGAAGACTCAAAAGATATTCTTCCATATCGAATCAATCCTATATATCATGAGTGGAAATTTCCATATGGATAAGATTTCCTTTCCTCATGAATCCCATAATCTTCTTCCATAGAGAAATTCATGAAAATATGTTATTAATAACTTCTACCTTCAGTTTTCATTGATGATTGTCAACATAATTTCTTTGTTAACATTATGATTTTCATATGTGTTACTGGACCCCTCACTAATATTTTTTTCAGATAGGTGAGGACCTAATATATTTCTTTCTCCAAATTCATTCCATCTTGTTGTAGTTTTACACTTATTTCCATATAGGGCTCTATAATTATCCATATGAATTCTTATGTGAAATAAATTATCACAAGATAAATTCAATGTATGATGTTGTTGTTCCCCACTTCATTTTAATTCTAGATAAAAAATATCAAAACATACTCTTGTGTTTGATTGGTTCTATTAGAGTGAACATCTATCTAATCATGATAATAAGTGTTGAAACATTAATCTATATCATGATCAAATTGAATAATTTTTCAAAACATTGTGGTAATACATGTATAACAATATGATTTAATATAATAAGATAATTCATGAAACCTTTCAACTTAATTAATATATATAATGGAAATATTATCAAGAGATAAGACTTTTATAAAAGAAATGAACTGTTCTAAAATCACAAGTTTATTTATTAAATGAAAATATAAGTATGAATTTTAAATTTTTGGGGTATTTAGATGAAAAAAATCCAAGGGGTTCTTTTTCCATTAACATTACGGTATGGGTAATTGTTTTAAGAAAACCATGTAATTTTTACTCTCATCCATAACAATATAATATGCCACAAATCGAGATATAATATCTACAATATCCATTTTTCCCACCCAAAATTATCTTTCATATCACTATACATATTCATACTTCCCAAATGAATATAGAATGGTGAACTGTGAGGTACATCAAAAACCCCATACTTCCAATATGGTATGGATGAGACACATACACAGTTACATAACCTTATCATTCCATAATAAGAATTTATGTAATCAGGGTAATTTATATCATTTTTTAATTTCCCATCATCTTCCTTTCATTCTAATTTAATTCATATATTGATAGATATTTGAGAATTCATTTTATAAAGAAAAATATTTCCTCTTCCTTCATGATTTCTAGATAAATAAACCAATAATCCACATATATTGGATCTTTTATAATAATTAAAATATATAACATGAATGATACATTATAATATAAGCATCATACACCTTATTCACATTCCATGGGTGGAAATTTGTAGAGCATTCATAACCTTTACTCTTCTCCAACCAAATTCTCTAGTATATATTCATATCTTTTTGAATAACTATATACATAGATATTATGGTCTGTATATATATCACATATTATTATATAAATTTAATACCACCATGTCCTAATTGAATAATTACAGTATCTAACTCAAAATAAATATTTGGGTAGTTTTTATCTAGTACGTTTAATTATAATGAAGAAAAGATATAACTATGTCAATGAATGTTTATGAATATCACTTTTAATACTTAAGAATATTATCTATAAATAAAAAAAAACAGTGATGAAGGTAATATATAAATAATATATTCAATAAAACCATAACGATAACATGAGTATTTGTAAGAAAAAAACGAATCACTACAAATTCATAGTGTCTATACCTTAAACAAAAAAGTAATCATGGGTATGTGTTACCTTTTTACACACCAAATGATAGTACCTAGTTCAAATATTAATATTTGAAATTTATAGAGTTCTGTGTAATTGATCAAATGGTAATTAATATAGGCTATATGATACTTGTTCTTGACCATGAACATGTTATGTTATCGATAATCAATACATAGTTAGAAAAATCATCCATTATTCTTAACAAAAGAAACTACTACACTGTTATGTGATTCAATTGGATGAATAAATACCTTTTTAAGTTTCTCCTATAGTTTTTTCATTAGTTCCTACAACTCAATTGTCTCTATTCAGTAACGACTATTTGAAATATGTGTATCCCTATGTATGATTTCGAATGAAAACTCAATGTCATTTCTCAAAGGAATAATATGATATTATTATTCAAATACCTAAAAAACATCAAAAAAATAGGAATACTACTGATGATGAGTTTCAGCCTATCCATATGAGATAAATTTTCATATTGGATAAGAATTAAGACCCACAATATTGAAGTAATTTCCATTGGATATTTGTATTCATCCTCACATTAACAAATAAACATGGGTTCTTTTGGAATAAAAAACATGACTTCCATTCCATATAAATTGATACAAGATACTTTTAAATAAATATAATATTGGACTATAATCCCATCAAAATACACTAAATGGATAATCACAAGATTTATAGGAAACACATTCCTACAAACATAAATAATAGAGAAATTATAGACATGAGATACAACTGTCACACCATTCGATTTTTTCACAACTCACTCAATATGTAATCATTGATATGGTAATTAAATACCCATAAAAATTACTAACATATATTTGAGTGGGAAGATCTATAATCATATAAAAATTTAACCATTATAGAGTGTATAACAAGTTTACCTTTCAACCCTTCATTATTGTAGCACAGTTTGATAATCATGATCACATGACATTTCCCTTTTCCTTTAATCATAAGATATTTTCGACATTGATCATCATGAAACCTTTGGATTCATGCACTAGTTGGCATAAATAACCTAAAATATTGATTTTAATCATTGGGGTGAGGGTGATGAAAAATTAGGAATGTTATTCTCCTGCATTCCATCTACTAAACTATTCTCTGACATTTGATATTCCCAATATTTATGAGCCACCATCCCACATTTAAATAACGACTAGTTTAATTAATGTAATTCCCTTCATATTTCTTCATATATAACAAGAATATATATAGATGATTTTTTACACCTTATGATTTATTTTACTTTTCATAGGAATAAATCTTAATTTACTTATCAAAACCATGGGAATGGTGGGATTCTCGAATTTACATTTCTACTTTGAGTGCACATAAAATAATGTCTTTTTAACTATTTATTTATCTTATAACTAACAAGTATTAGAGACATGTTTTTAATCTTCCATTTAATCCATAAAATGCTCATTCAGGTAAGATGATACTACCGTAATCATGCCTTGAAATTCTTGTATAATTTCCAACAAAGGTACTAGTGGATTTATCAACGATCTGAGTTTTCTCAAGAAATTCCTTCTGCTTTTTTGGAGAAAGAATATATGGAAGGTACTTGTTGAAAAATATTACCTTAATCAAATCTAAAACCATGTATTTAATTTCCTCACTAAAGTTAGATGTATAAATTTATTTTTTCAGGCTATGAACACTAGAGAATGGAAATTATCTTTTCTGTTGTTCTAATCCATTGCATAAAAACCAGTGGATCTTCCAAACCACTAAAATAATGTTGATTTTTCCTCATTATGGAATCAAAAAAAAATGTTTTTCCCTCCATTATTCATTTTGAATAAAATAATGATTCTATTCAAGATAATATTGTGAGAACATAATAAAAATATTATGAATTCCATCACCTATAATATTTATTTTTTAGGTACAAAATAATTCAATTTTCTATCAAATTTGATATTACCATGATATGTTCTACTTCCATCCATTTAATGAAATGGTAATGAAATGTGTGAGAGAAATTAATCTTTGTGGGAAAGTTTTATAATCCAAAACAATTATAGGATATCTAAATCATGGAACCTTATTTTCCTCCTATTTCACCTCAGGTTTACCCAAGGTTATACATGGTTATATAAACAACATTATTTGGTTATCCTATACTTATACTTATCCCATGTATTATAACAATACTTTTAGAACAATTATATCCATATATTTACTAAATCTATCCTCTAATACCAAATATAAGAACCCATGATTTTCAAACATAAATATCATATACTTTCAGTTGAATATTAAATACATTTCACAAATATTAACTTCAGGACTATAAAAGTTTGTTTTCATTGAAGATTATAATCATAATAAATTTAATTCATAAATTATATTGAACGTATCCCAAACACATATGACCATTTATTAGTCTACATTGATATAACTAACTTAAAAAAATTCTTCATAAATATATGAAGTGAAACATAAGAAAGGGTGATCTCAGATTGTTAGTTAGGTTAAAAATGGAGATATAAATCAATTATCACATGAAATAATATGACAAGAATAAGGATATCATATCTTGAATATTACTTATGTAGTTCATACCCAATCTATAAGGGATCGTAAACATGATTCATGTGAAAAAGCATTATCATTTCAAAATTCATGGATCCGAATAGAAGGAAATCATTCTAGATAAATCAGCAACCATTAGTTCATTTATTATAAGTGTGTAACAAAAATAGGTTTACTAAAAAATATCAATTTCAGGGTTTTCAACTGGGAATATAAAATCCTAATGAATCACACATCAAAACGTATTTCCTATATACTAAAAATTCAAGAATCCTCAAATATTACCTATAGTGATTCATGTCCATTGTATTGTTTCCCATAGTGGATCAAGAACATAAACTTGATTCCTATTTTAGATCAATAATATTGACTTTTTTACCATAATTATCTCATGAGATATAGAACATTAACCCATGCATTGATTGAATATATAATTTTTGTCCCACAAATCACACAAGGAAATCCATAAAAATGTGTGGCATATGATTATTAAACATACTTCATAACATCAAATAATATCTCATTCCTATAAAATAGGTTTCATTAACATTTCATTAACATAAAAAAGCATAACCCATGAAAAATAAATGGGTTTCACTAAAATATCATCTTAAATAGCCAAAAAATATATATATAATGAATAAATTTAATTCTATTGGATCATATCCCAATTAAAACATATGAAACACCAATATTTTATTATTTATGAATAAAATTCTAGAAAAATATAATTAAAACATTATCGAATAAAATAACCATTTCCCATTGAAAGTAAATTTTTTTTAAAAAAATTGAAAAATATTATATACTTTTTTCGTTAAAAATAACATTGGTAAATTATAAAGGAGGAATACTCACATTGAGTGGACATGATAGTGGGAAATTATATTCATTTTATATACGTTAAAATAATGATTCAATTAACATTTTAGGTAAAAGGTAAAATATAAAATCTTTCAGAAATGAAAATATGTTTCCTTTAAAATTATTTTCTAAAATTCGATTATTTTAAAAAATTACTCTAAAAACATATAGGAAAAAAAGAAAAACTTTTTTTAAATAACATGGTCTTTGATGAAGAAGTAATTTTGACTAATTAAAAAAAATAAATTTCCATAAAAAAAATTTAAAAAATATATTGAGAAGTTAATGTGAAGAAATTGAAATTAAATAATGTATTGTATAGAAATAAATAAATAGAATAAAATGAAATTTTTTAATCCAATATGGATTATATAATAAACCTAATGGAAATTCATGTATAATATTTCTCAATTAAAGAAGTATTGAATCATAAATTCATTATCATTTGGGTAAATTTTGATTCATAAGACAGACGAAACAAATAACCCTATATAGACATGTAAATATAAATTATTTTTATAATAAGTAGAATTAAATACAAAATTGGTAATTATATAGACCACATAAATGATATGAGTGGTAAATATGTCATTTGTCTCGTAGAAATTAATGTGAGGTGAAAATCCATTACCTGAGGTCTGACATCCTTTATATAGGTTTGAATATTATATATAAAAAATATATTTTTTTTATACATATATTCCAAAACCATAAATATTTATATCACAATATATATAATTATATTGTAATCCTTTATCACCCATTTGTTAAAAAATATTTATTAGAAAAACTATTTCGTGAAATAACTAATTTAATTTTCATATATGTTTTGGTTCAAAAGTTTTTTTCATTTTACATTGATCATGGTTACAAAATTTAAAATTTATAATATTGAAAAAAATGTCATATATATTCGCTACATATTTATTTAGTCTCATCCATAAAAGTGGAGATAGATAAATGAATAACACTGTTCATGGAGATAGTAGGATTTACATATATAAGAACATTGATTCAATTTTTTTGAAATTTAATATGAAAAGAAATAAAATAACAAGTCCAAATCACAAAATATTTTTTATATCATATATATCATATGTATTAATTAAATCTATCCTTACTACACTTCATTGAAAAATAAATTTTAAATCAAATCAAACCACTTTTTGGAGGAGGTGGTCTATATATACGCACATGTGACATTATAGTTTTTTAACAGAATAGATTGTAATAAGTTAGTTGTGATATTATAAATATATAAGTATAAAAATTTCATAAATATCACATATGTATAATTAAATATATAATTATATCCATACATGAGAGGTGGAAATGAAAATGAATTGCATTTATTCATGACACGGGAGTTTATCATTCCCATGATTGATGGATTCATTTCTCATTTTACTGAGAGGGTATAGATATAAGTGATTAAATTAAAATAACAATATCTCATTAAATATATTATAATGGGTTTATTATTTATATATTTTTTTAATAATATATTAATTATGTATAATAAGATATAAAATGATAATAAAAGGCAATGAATAACCCCTCTTCTATAAAAAACTATTTAAGTATATACATAACAATTAAAATGATTTTATTGTTATAAAATTTGAATACATGTGATTTTATAGGGAAGTGGGGTGGTATTCGGGGAAGATATTTTTAACGGATTCTCAAAATAAAGTGGATCAGGATGTGTGGTGTGAATAAGAGATGGGGTTTTCATTAACAATTGAGGTGAATGTAGAAATATAATTTAAAAAAAATTTAGTATTATTTATTATCACATTCATAGAAAAATGGATCCATAATGGATCATATAATTATAATTTTGAGGACTGAATTAATCCTACAAATGGGGTTTCAGAATGTTTTTTTCATTTTAACCAAAATCATTTTAGTATTACCCTAGAAAAAAATATTTCAACCATAACCATTATAACATATTTTATACTATTTTAAAAATTCATTATAAAAAATATGGACTTATTACATAATATTAATTATTATTATTACAAATAGAGAATAGTTTATTATCAAATTATATACTTAAAATTTTTAGAATTTAATTTAAAAATAAACTCACCAATGTATCAATAGATTTTATCTTAAGAAAGAGTTATTCTAAGTATAAAATGTTTTTCATATCAATAGTGAACATAATAATTATCCAATGATTTTAATTGGGATAATAGTAACATAATTGACATAAATTTTGTTTTTTGGAAATTTTAAAACAAAATCATTCTTGTAAAATTCTAAAATGATAATACATTTTTAATGAAAAATCATTTTTTTCAGGAATCTTAAAAAATGAGATCTTTTAAAAAAATAAATGTACGAATTGTTTTCAATTTTACAACAAAAATAATGTTTTTTTAACTAATAAAGTTTCTAAAATAAAAAAACTTCATTAAGATAAGTGCGAAAATCTCAATGAAACCCATTTTTAGAAAACAAATAAATATTTAAACATAAAACTATATTTATTATTATTCTATGCCCAGAAAAAATATTATATGAATAATAAAAAATTATTTTAAAATAAAATATATAAATTTAATTAAAATAATTAACAAAAATTTGTTAATCTGATTTATTAATATAGGAACATATTCCATGAAAAATTATAGTTTTTTAGAAATACTTTTATTTTAATTTAAAATGATTTTTACATTCATTTATACATAATTGACTACATATTAATTTGAATTATAAATATATAAATAATATATATTTTATAATTTAGTTAGACCTATTCACACACAACCATCAAACATCTAGGAAAAAATAGTTACACAAAATAATGGTGTTTTAAGACTGTATCAGTGTTTTTTATAGTCATTGTTACATGAAATGTATTCATCCAATGAAATTAAATTTATTTTTTAAATATATTTCATAAAATAATAGGGATTACAAAAAAGTCATGAAAAAAATATATTATAAATAATAAAAAGATATATAAATAATAATAACTCAATCAGACATTGAGTCTCATGGGGAAAACACACGCCAGCAATTCCATCTCCACTCATCACTGATATCTCTATGAATGGTGGATGTATCATGTCTCAAATTTATTCCATGGAAAATAAGTAAAGAAACCAAATTCAAGTAGCTTTAAATGAATCTATGGGTCTAATGTGAGCATTCCCACCAAAAAATTACAAGTGTAATAATTTTCCTCATCTACACTGAAGGGACACCCATGACATTAAGTAGCATGAATCCATAATAATCCATGGCTCATGCAAAAGAAATTCCATGCCAATATTTATCAATCCAATTTCAGGGATCTCTTCCAATTAAATTTGACAAGGTATTCCATCATGCAGACAAGGAATTGTATTTTTTAATTCAAAAAATGTATAAATTACCCGAATATAAGGGGGAGTAACCATATGGTAATCTTGGTAATGAATATTTGAGAAATTACATAGTTTGATCATGGCATTCTATACCATTGTAAATAATTTAATCAAGGTAATTATTTGATCCCATTATTCAGATGAGTCCCCTATTGTAATCCAAGGGTCATCCAAGACATGGCATTCCAAATATTTTAGGGAATCCAATATATATCTCTGTGGAATTCCACAACCATCCTTTTTATAAAGAATGAACAAGACTTCCAAATTCATTATAATTCTCAATTATAGTTCCCATAATATCAATTAAGTCACTACTTATAAAATAACCATTAAATAATACCACATTTCAATATAGAAACCTAGAAATTGGGTTTATTTTACCTTTTCCCAATTTTAACACCTTCCCTAATATGTGTTTCCCAATTTAATTAGGGATTTTTCATGTAATTATGCACTACTGACTCATAAGGGTTATCCTAGGAAACCATCATCCCAGTTGAATTCATTAAATATCCATGGTAATCCTTATAACATTTAATTAATTTACCCATTCCCATGTAATAATTAAAAATCAGTACTTTATTTTTATTTAGGAACTTCAACCCATATCCTACATGATTACTTAATCCTAAAGGTGGGTTGGGTGGGGGGATTCAATGGAAAAAAGGATAGCTAAATAAATCAGTTTATTTATTAAGTCCAGATAATGATAATTTGAAATGAATACACAATCCATAATTAAATTCCATGCACCCAATTTAATGAGAAATATTTACACCACATACCTTAATAACTAAGAGACCCCCTTATTTGTTATCAACCTTTTTTCCAAGCAGAAATGTGATGAAATAAAGGAAAACAATTCCAAGGATATTGGTAATGAAACAATATTTCCATTTAATAGTTATTTCTACTCATAATTCCATATTACATATGACAGTATACTCACCTAGAAAACAAAAGTGGAGTTTGAGTTATAATGTTTTTGAATTCCAGAGGAATAATAAGATTGAGTTTCTATGTTCCATATGACTGATCACTCACTCAGGGTATAGCATCCCGCCTTTTTGTCACATAATCTTTCATTACATTATACAAATCTAAGTATCTTTAAGGTTTAGTGTCTTGGAAACCAGGAACATAATACGTGAAAACAACATAAAACATTCTTCTTAAACACTTGAAAGGCTTCTCCTTAAGTTCATCCTAGGTTCATTTCTGCATCTCATAACCTGGGGACATACATCAAAAGAAAGGGTGAGCAGAAGGCCCAGTAAGGGAACAAGAGAAACATTTAACATGTGTACTTGAGAAACATCAACTGTGTCATGAAAAAAGAACTTTAAGGCATGAGAAAGAAATCATGTGGCATATCATAATAAAGATAACATTTTTCAAAACTATAAGATGTGTCTACATCATTTAACATAGACAATCATGAACATATCACCAAGGTCCATCCCCAAGGTGTCATTTGAAAATTACCAAGGTTATTTACCAAGATATCGTGAAAATTGTAATCTCTAGTGGTTACATCATTACACAATGCATTGGAGTGCTATCAGGGCGCACCGTTAAATTTTCCTTTATTATCCTGTGAACCACATATATAATCATAAATCATTTCATAAACAACCCATATATCATAAAAGAAATAGGTTTCATTTCATAATCATAACATTTTAAAAACTGCTATAAAGACATGATCGTTATGTCACTTTAAACCCACGGAAGGAGATAGCGGGTCTCATGTATGTAAATCCAAGAATTTAAAATAGAACATTTTGATATATATGTGAATACACCTATAAAAATAAGATCTTTGAGTATTCACTGTATAACATTAAATAATTTTGAGAAAACAGAGAGGCATTTTGAGGCGAAAATTCTGCAGCATAATAGCTATGTTTCAGGGTTTTAGAGAACATTAAAAAGAGAGGTGACATGGGTCACCCACTCATAAATGATCCATAAAATAGTAGAGGGACAGAATATGAAGTATATATGAACATGGTAAGGAAATTTGAAAGATGTACCATATGAAATGAAGAACATGAAAGGAAGACAAAAATAAGGTTTCTCTTATGAAAATTTGGCAGCCTAACGGCGTCACTTAATCTTCAAAAAAAGAATTGATGAGATAAAATAGGGTCTCTCATAATGTAAACATAAAATATCAGTATGATAGATATAGATATCATACCCCAGCATAATAAAAAGGAACATGATAGACTTTACATGAAAGTAGAACTTCAAAATGAGATGGGTGAAAGAACCACTTAAAAATTCGGCAGCCTAACAGTGCCACTTAAAACTTTAAAATACTGAATTGAAGAGATCAAATGGGCTCTCTCATCATATGATAATAAAAGATAAATATGATATATATAGAGATCATTACCCAAAATAATAAAAAGGAACTTGAAAGACTTGACAAGAAAATAGAACTTGAAAATGAGAAGGGTGAAAGAATCCGTTACAAAACTTTCGGCAGCCTGACGGCGCCACTAACACATTCATAAAATGAAATGATGAGAGTAAGAGGGGGTCTCTCATCATATGAACATAAAAAGGGATGTAATATGAATATAGAATAACAAACTTCAACATAAGAACATGGAGTATAAAACAAATGACATAAAAGAGATTACATGAAAAGAAAGAGAGAGGTCGGATCCCTTACCTTAATACGTAACTCATAAAACTCAAAGGTTTGGAACTTGAGGGCTTGGGGGAACCTTGGTATGACTCCTTGAGATGTAAGGAGACTAGAACTTCGTTGAGAATGATTTTGGTGTCCAAAGGATGATAGAATGTCTTGGTATTTATAAGGAAAGTGAGGGGATAAGGCATTAATGGCCAAGGGACACCTCATAAGTGGGTTTCTCAAAACCATGTGCTCTTCCAAGATATTTCCCATGAAGTTAGGGCACATGGGGAACCAATACAATAATTCAAAACCTTTGGTTGGCCAACCCATAAAATATCTCATGACATCATCATGACAGAGTTATGATTTCATTAAACATACCGAAACCCTAAAACTGTATTTTTACTATTCACTGAAAATTCAACTTTCTCAGAAAAATCCCAAAATTTCAACTTAACCAAATATCAATGCTCAGATTTTAAAAATGAACTACATTTTATAAAAATAATTTTCTAACTAATTTTAATTTAATTTTCAAATAAATACACTATTCACCGAAAATTCTTTTTTTTCAGAAAAAACCCCAAAAATTGCCTTAACATAATATCGATGCTCTGTGTTCAAAAATGAAATCCATTTTATAAAAATAATAATAATTTAATTTTAATTTAATTTTTCATCAAAAAACACTATTCACTAGAAAAAAAAAGTTGAAAAATAATTTAAGAAACCGTTATTGAACCATTTTATTGAATCACATTACTTAATCAAGGTGCCTAGATTATATTAATACTTTCTTTAAGTGAGATTACTAATCCATTTGGTCACGTTACTAATCCTAAGCATAAAATCACTATTCATAATTTACTATTCATCAAAAATTAAGTTAATCTTATTAGACTTTAATTTTCGTACTGAACATAATTGTAGAAGACTATTTTTCGAAAATCATTACACATTTTTAATTATTTAAGGTTTACATAAACATTTTTTAAAATATCCTTTCTCTAAAAATTCATCAAAAATATGCATACGATATTTATCCGGACATTTAAAAATTCATAAACTTCATCATAAGAAGAAATCCCAATTTTTATTTAAAATATAGGATTACACAAGGCAGTTACGGTCTCCTTACATAGCCCCTTGTCACACCAGCATAGGACCTAAGTGTAAGGTGTGCTAAGGTGACAGAATCTGAGGGAGGGTCAGCCAAGATCGCACGAGTAGTAATTTCTATCAGTTTGAACTTCTCACGAAGGCGATTCCGTTCTAACTTCACACGATGAAGTTTGGATTGGGTTTGGTCCAGAGGAAAGCCCAGTGGTGCTACCTCCTCCCCAAGATCTGTTAGATGGGCTTCCATCGGTCCAAGACTACTGAGTGAGGCCATAGAATCTTTTTTCTATATTAATTAACCAAGATTACTTGTATTTAGAGACAATAATCAAAACATTTAGTTTCCAGTGGTCATATTGACCAATGGTCATATAACAGTCAAAACCCAACGGTCTCATTTTAATTATAATCATGTTTTCAAATGAAACAGTTTTTTTGAGTATCAAAAATAAAATAACACACAAAATTAGGAAACAAGATTTATTCAAAATTTCGGGTCGTTACAATATTCCCCCATTATGAAATTGCGTCCTCGCAATTTTTTAAAATTGGGTTTTAAAATTTCATTGAAAGTCCCACATTGGAAACAGAGTCAGAAAAACTATAACATTAAAAGAAATAAAGGGAAGTAAAAAGGTCACCCGAGTTAACCCATACTAGGATTCCAAGGAGGAAAACATGGATATGGAAGAATAAATAAAGGGTCACGTTCTGGGGGAGAGTGATAGAAAACATGATTAGGAGAAAGTTGACCACGAGAAAATCCCAAACTTATGATGTGTGTAAATGGTCTTTGTTTACCTAGTAGGAAACGTAAACCAACAACATTTTTGTTTTACGTTTCTTTTCATAATTTTGAGTAATTCCTTTACTACATAGAACAAAAAATATAAGGAAATATACCTACCTTCATGATGAGTTTCATCCTTTAATAAGTTTCTACCAAAACTAATCTTTTCTCCAAATGATGAGCATTCAAAACTACTTGGTGTCATCAAAACACAAGAATCATCTTCTAGAGAATCACATAATCCACAAATGATTAACTATCTATTTCTTCTATCTTTAAACATTATCCCAAAAATAGAAATGTTAAGGTAAAACAACTTTTCAAAAAGAAAGAATCCCATAGGAATGGAAACTACTTTTAAATCATCAATGTTCCATGGTACTACTCAAATTTCATCATAGACCATTCTATAAATAACGATCCATAAAATTCCTCAAACTAAACCAAACTAATATTGAAACCCAAATACAAGAAGGATTTTATAACATAGTCTTCCAAAATAAACTTCATTGTTCATCTCCAAACAACATAAACCACTCCAAACATCTTATAACAAAATTAGCTAACCAAAACATATTTTACCCAAGATAGGTTAATCATTACCATAAGTAACATAAAATAATATATGTCCACCTTAAATTCAACGATTCTTCAAAATATAAGTCAACCTTGCTCCTCAATGAAAATGCCGTAGTAATCTATTTACCTTGATCATATAGGGTCCCCAAAATATTGAACATCTTCCAAAATAATAATAATCTTTTAATCCCCTAATCATCTATGTCATATTAATATGGAAATCGTCGCATTTCCTATCACATTTGTTGTGGGGACAAGTTCTTCCATTTCCCATCATTAACTATGAAGAGAAAGTATAATTAGGGGCTTAAATACTTAGCCAATAATCATGAAAAGGAACTTAAATCATATGAGGATAACTTGTAGAAGAATATTATACCCTAACTTGTGATCCCCTAGGTTCCCATCTAGGTTATCCATGATCATATATTCTTATGCGAATCTTTATTTTATTTTATCTTTATTCCTTTAACAATGGTTCATACTAAGCTTATGAATTTTCCAAAGAATATCCCCTGGGAGTGTCGTAAACAAGAGTGCAGCAAGGCCCGTTTTCGTGTACCAGTTCCCGTTTGATTCTAGCTCAAAGCAGTGTTTTCGGGTTTTACCCCGATGTACATCTGTGCCAGAGCCACCTCTACCTGGTCGTATCCAGACAGGGATGTATTTGCTTGGCAACCCATTACTCAATACTCACCAAAATACCAGGATGATTTCCAATATTTAAAATTTTCTATAGGGTTCTTCCTAAAGTTTTCATATCCTAATTTCCACAAATAACAAAACCATCCTTTGATACCAACTATAGCATCCCGCCTTTTTGTCATATAAACTTTCATTACATTATACAAAACTGAGGATCTTTAAGGTTTAGTGTCTTGGAAACCAGGAACATAATACATGAAAACAACATAAAACATTATTCTTAAACACTTGAAAGTCTTATCCTTAAGTTAATCCTAGGTTCATTACTGCATCTCATAACCTGGGGGCATACATCAAAAGAAAGGGTGAGTAGAAGGCCCAGTAAGGGAACAATAGAAACATTTAACATGTGAACTTGAGATACATCAACTATGTCATGAAAAAGAACTTTAAGGCATGAGAAAGATATCATGTGGCATATCATAATAGAAATAACATTTTTCATCACTTTAAGATGTGGCTACATCATTTAACATAGACAATCATGAATATATCACCATGGTCCATCCCCAAGGTGTCGCTTGAAAATTACCAAGGATATTCACCAAGATATCGTGAAAATTGTAATATCTAGTGGTTACATCTTTACCCAATGCATTGGAGCGCTATTAGGGAGCACCCTTAAATTTTCATTTATTATCACATGAGACACATATATCATCATAAATCATTTCATAAACAACCCATATAGAATAAAAGAAATGGGTTTCATTTCATAATCATATCATTTTAAAAACTTCTTTAAAGACATGATCTTTACGTCACTTTAAACCCACGGAAGGGGAGAGCGGGTCTCATGTATGTAAATGATAGAATTTAAAATAGAACATTTTGATATATATGTGAATACCCCTATAGAAATAATAGCTTTGATTATTCACTTTATAACATAAAATAATTTTGATAAAAGAGATAGACATTTTGAGACGAAAATTCTACAGCATAACAGCTATGTTTCGGGGTTTTAGAGAACATTAAAAAGAGAGGGGACATGGGTCACCCACTCATAAATGATCCATAAAATAGTAGAGGGACAGAATATGAATTATATATGAACATGTTAATTAAATTTGAAGGATGTGCCATATGAAATGAAGAACATTAAAGGAAGACAAAAATAAGATTTCTCTTATGAAAATTCGGCAGCCTAGCGACGTCACTTAAACTTCAAAAAAAGAATTGACGAGATAAAATGGGGTCTCAAATCATGTGAACAAAAACGATCTGTATGATAGATATAGATATCATACCCTAACATAATAAAAAGGAACTTGAAAGACTTTACATGAAAGTATAACTTCAAAATGAGAAGGGTGAAAGAACCACATAAGAATTCGGCATCCTAACAGCGCCACTTAAAACTTCAAAATACTGAATTGAAGAGATAAAATGGGGTCTCTAATCATATGATAATAAAATATCAGTATGATAGATATATAGATCATGCCCCAACATAATAAAAAGAAACTTGAAATACTTAAAAAGAAAATAGAACTTGAAAATGGGAAGGGTGAAAGAATCCGTTACAAATATTTTGGCAGCCTAACGGCGCCACTTAAACTTTCATAAAATGAAATGATGAGAGTAAGAGGGGGTATCTCATCATATGAACAAAAAAGGGCAGTAAGATGAATATACAAGAACATCCTCTATTAAAATAACATGGAGTATAAAAGAAATGACAAAAAAGAGATTACATGAAACGAAAGAGAGAGGTCAGATCCCTTAGCTTAAAATGTAACTCTTAAAACTCAATGGTTTGGACCTTGAGGGCTTGGTAGAAACTTGGGAGGACTCCTTGAGAGGTAAGGAGACCATAACTTCGTTGAGATTGATTTTGGAGTCCAAAGGATGAGAGAATGGCATGGTATTTATAGGGAAAGTGAGGGGACAAGGCATTAATGGCCAAGGGACACCTCATATGTGGGTTTCTCAAAACCATGTGCTCTCCCAAGATATTTCCCATCAAGTTAGGACACATGGGCCCCGCAATACAATAATTCAACACCTTTGGTTGGACAACCCATAAAATATCTCATGACATCATCATGACAGAGTTATGATGTCATTAAACATACCGAAACCCAAAAACTGTATTTTTACTATTCACTGAAAATTCAACTATCTCAGAAAATTCCCAAAATTTCAACTTAACCAAAAATAGATGCTCTGATTTCAAAAATGAACTCCATTTTATAAAAATAATTTTCTATATATTTTTAATTTAATTTTTAAATAAATACACTATTCACCGAAAATTCATTTTTTTTCAGAAAAAACCCCAAAAATTACCTTAACATAATATTGATGATCTGAGTTAAAAAATGAAATCCATTTTATAAAAATAAATTTCTAAATAATTTTAATTTAATTTTTAATCAAAAAACACTATTCACCTGAAAAAACTAATACTTGAATAATAATTTATGAAACTGTTATTTAACCATTTTATTGAATCACATTACTTAATCAAGGTGCCTAGATAATATTAATACTTTCTTTAAGTGAGATTAATAATCCATTTGGTCACATTACTAATCCTAAGCATAAAATCACTATTCATAATTTACTATTCATCAAAAATTATGTTGATCTTATTAGACTCTAAATTTCATGCTGAACATAATTGTAGAATAACATTTTTCGAAAATCATTACACATTTTTAATTATTTAAGGTTTACATAAACATTTTTTTAAAATATCCTTTCTCTAAAAATTCATCAAAAATATGCATACTATATTTATCCGGACATTTAAAAATTCATAAACTTCATCATAAGAAGAAATCCCAATTTTTATTTAAAACAAAGGATTACACAAAGCAGTTACTGTCTTCTTACATAGCCCTTTATCACACTAGAATAGGACCTAAGTGTAAGGTGTGCTAAGGTGAGAGAATCTAAGGGAGGCTCGACCAACATCGCACGAGGAGTAATTTCTATCAGTTTGAACTTCTTGCGAAGGATATTCCATTCTAGCTTCACACGATGAAGTTCGGCTTGGGTTTGGTCTAGATGAAAGCCCAGTGGTGCTACCTCCTTCCCAAGTTTTGTTAGACGGGCTTTGATCAGTCCAAGACTACTGGGTGAGGCCATCGAATCTTCTTTCTATATTAATTAACCATGATTACTTGTATTTAGAGACCATAACAAAAACCTTTAGTTTCCAGTGGTCATATTAACCAATGGTCATATAAGAGTCCAAACCCAATGGTCTCATTTTAATTATACTCATGTTATCAAATGAAACAGTTTTGTTGAGTATCAAAAATAAAAAAGACACAAAATTAGGAAACAAGATTTATTCAAAATTTCAGGTCATTACACAGGGATATTTATTCATTAGAAAAATTTACCAATCCATCAGAGTTTTGAAAAAAAATATCTAGGATTCGGTCACGGATTTATCAGATATATAATTAAATGGTTTTGATGATGAAAAACATATTTCTGATAGTTTTCCATATAGATTATTTATATCTGAAAACATACGATAAGGGTGTAGACACCATATATAGGGGAGTAGATTAATTTTTAGGATATAAATTTATTACAAGAAGATCCCAAATTGAAATACTGATAAAAAATTATGGATTATGTTATCTAGACATTTATAATAGAATTCAAGTTCTTGCACATGTTTCTCCCCAAACTCCTTTGACTATCATGGAAGGGTAGATCACTCAACTACTTTTCGAAAAACCATGAATGTAGGTCACCTAGTTCACTCAGAAATCTCATTCAAGCCTGTAACAGCCCAAGATTTTATAAAGAAATATTCTTTTTAATTTTATTAATGTCTTGTGTTGTACGCTACACCAAAAGGAGCTTGCACAACACGCATCCTTGTCTTGCCTTGCATTACACGCAATCGCGACCTTCCTCGATAGCGTGTGTAATACGCAATACCGAGTTTCACTAAACAACGATGTGCTATAAAAATATTATTAAAACTAGCCGTTATGAATAGTAATAACCACTTTTTAAAATTCTGTAAATCTTATTTTTCAAAATGAACTTTATTCTTGGATTCGGAGTATCGAATTTAGCCTAAGGTGAAATTTTGGTACTTTTCGGATAACTTTCATATTCTGATGAATAGTGAAAAATTACTAAATTATAATTAAAAACAACTTTTTTAATCGAAATAATTAATAGTGATAAATTATTAATTTGAGTGGTTTTAAAGTATATTTAGAATATATTTTTACAATTTAATACAATGTTGGTCATTGGTTGTAATTTCACATTTAAACCAAACATAATCAAGTGTCAATCTTTTGATATATATTGTTTCCTAAAAACACGCTATTTATTTTAACAGCAGGATTTAATTATAAAATTAATTAATGCAACTTCTGTGTTATGAATTTGGTAAAATAGATATCATTTTTGAATTCGGAATATGAAATATAGCTTAGGATGAAATTTTGGCATTGTTCTGAAAAACATCAATTTTTGATGAATAGTGAAACTACTAAGTGATAGTTAAAAAAACTGAATTTTTCATAAAACTTAATTTTGCCGCTTCTGTGAATGGAATTTCGAAAATCCGAGAGACACGGTTAATATCAAGGACTAAAATGTGGTTCAATGAGATGAAAATAATTTTTTGGTGAATAGTAACTTTTTACTTTTTTACCGCGGTTAATAGTAAATAGAGTAACTAAGGGTAAATATGATATTACTATTACCCTAAAACATGTCCTAATTCTATTGGACAAGTGTAATTCGACCAAAAACAAACTTAGGAATAAAATATGACCATTTAGGCCCACTTGGATTAGATTAAGACATTTATTATTAATTTATTTAAAGAAAGGTTAAAATAGATAAAATCAATGTTTAATAAGTAAATAATTTTTAATATGGGGTTATACATAAGATAAATTCGATTGTAAATATTCATTAGAAAGCTAAAAAGATTTAATACATGATGGTATTTTATTTGTAATTTTTAGACATAAAATAATTTAATTTATTTATGACACAACGATGATGCAGTAATTATCTTATTAATGAAATATTGACATAATTGATGTTATAAACACCAAAATAAATGTAATTTGAGACTTTTTATGAATTCCACTAATTTTCTAGGTTACTATGATATATTATTGTTGATTTAAGCAACATGGTTCTAACATATAATTCTGTTATGACTTTCACAAAAATCATATATCAAATAGTGTCAAAATTGACACAAAATAGTTTTTAAATCAAATATTATATTATTAATTGTTATTTTATTCCTAAAAATCTAAGGATTGGACAAATGACTTAGATAAGGATATATATATTAATAATAAACAATTTGGGGTTCGTTTGTCATGTTATAGTAAGTATATTAACCATATAGTGAAAGAAAACAAAAAGACCCGGTAAAAGTTAAATTATTTAACTTAGAGTTAAATATAATTGATAAGGTTAAAATAATACCCTAAACTTGTCTAAATCCTATTGGATGATAGGATTTCGACCCTTACCCACTTTAGCTTCGAAATAAGACCCTTTGGAACCATTATAAACCGATTTTGACTTTAATATAAAATAATATTTTGAGATATTCCTAAGGTGCCCCTCTCCTCCCTTATAAAAGGACACCTCCTCCCCCTCCTCCTCACAAAAATTTGAGCACTCAAGATCGGCCAACCCCTGCCAAAATCTCTTCTCCACTTCCATAGAAACATCCTAGAGGTTCTGGTATTCCTCAAAGACCAATTTTAGTGCCCTAAGAGGAGGTCTCAAAGAGGCGCTTCAAAGAAGAGGTAATTACCGTTACCAATTCTTTCATCTTTATTTCTTCTTCCACTTATTCTTATTAGGTTGTTTCATTATGAAGTAATAACATCAGTATCACTCATATACTGATATGTTATTTTAAGTATGAAACAACCCTATTTCACCATCGATCCATCCTACGGAAAAAGAAATCACCGCGCGTGCGTACGTACGGAATACCGTCTCCACGCCGTGGTGTAATCCATTTTCCGCCACCATCTTAATAGGATGGGTATAATGGTGTAATGAGTAACTATATATGATTATTATAAAGTGATATTGATACTGAAATAATATGCATACACTTTAACACAATTCCACGACCATGGGAACGATATCATCGCTCGTGCGTACGTACGGACTACCGTCTCCACGACGCGATGAGATTCATTCTCCATGTTAACCATTTAAGAATGATTATAATGTATATATAAGAAATAATAATGAAATATATGACATTATAATGCTACTGGATTTATGTATATATATACATATGTATGTCATCTACTTACTTCCATTTCAAGACAATAAGGAAAGAAAAACAGCGTTCATGCGTACGTACGGACTACCGTCTCCATGAACGGTGTTTTTCATTTTATTTATCTATCTATTATATATATATATACTGAATATATATGATATATAAATCATATTTTATATTCTGTAAGTAAGTAAATCATGATATAAGTAATAATGATGTCAAGAACAACAAGTCAAAACACCTACGATAAATGAAACGATTTTACCCAAAACGCTTCTTTAACATGGAATTTACAAAAGAACGGGTAATATAATGTCATAAGTGAACCATATATGATATAATAACAATGAATATGATTCTGTAATAAGTCAATGACATTATTTAAATCATTATACAGGAGGTTCGGACACATACGAAGCAAATTGGACCTAAGGTAAGGGAAATATCACAATCTCATTTTTATACGAGATTGTTTATTCGTAAGTATTTACTGGGGTGTATTTTATCATCCACATCCATGTTCCTTCAATATGTAATATTGTTTCCATCCACATACAATAGTTTAAATCCAATTTTACTCTTCGGAGAGTTTTTAGTAAAGAATATGAAAGGAATCTTTTGTCGCTTTTTCATACGAGGTACTTTTTGACTTTTCCGACAAAAGTACGAAGAATGTTTTTTTTAACTTAAACAGCATGAACGGAATTTTACGGTTTTATAAAGACTTATTTTCATGAAGCTTCCTCCAAAAGATTTCATGACTATTTTTAATAAAATCTCTTTCTTTTAAAATTGCATGATGTTTTGTGAAAAGAAATTGATTTTGAAGAAGAAAGGATATTTTCCTCAAGAATTCATTTCAAGTGTTTTATCAAAATTATTTTCCATCTAAGATAATAAAGGGTTCAGTTTCTATCCATATTTTTACATTGATTTGACTATGTTGTGATGTAATTATGTTTATGAATTCCTTTATCTTATATGAATGGTTTTATGATGTCATGTTGTTTTAAGAATCCCATTTTTATTACATGGGTTACGAAATGATGTATGATTTATGATTTTGTGGCACACATAAGAATGGTATCATTATGAGATGGGTGGGACCTATATCTCCCTCCAATGCATTGGGTAAAGATTTTATATCTCATGATATAGACATGGCTGAAATGGTAGGTTATACCGGTTCAGTGAAATAGGACTGAAACGAGGGTTACTCGATTCAGAAAGGGACTTTGTCCACTAAGATAGTCTTGGAAATGAGTCTTGACTAACAAGAAATGATTTTTTATGATTATGTGTGTATGCCACAAAGTTTCATGTTTTAAGTTATGATTATTGGGATTACATTTCACTTCTATGATATATCCCATGTTATGATATTATGAGCTCTTTTGCAGGTTAAGATTTCTAAAAGCTATGTATATGATGTGAATGATTTTTCTTTTGTTTACCCTTACTGAGCATTTGAGCTCACCCTTTTATGTTTTCTTTTCCCCAGGATATAAAGAAAGGTTTTAGGTAGAAAAAAGGGATGACCTTTATGGGAGATATTGAAGAACTTTCACCACGATTAGAAGATTACGTTCCGAGTTTCCAAAGACACTAAACTATTACGATCCTTGTGTGTGTGTTTTTGTTATGTACTAAGTTTTCTGCAAAAGTAATGTAATGTCAATGTATGATAAGCTTCGGGTCTCTACAGTTGGTATCAGAGGAAAGGTTTAGTCAACCTTTGGAAACTAGGATGTGAAAACATTAGTGAGATTCCTAGAGATATTTCTAAGGTATGTCTAGGGATGTCCCTAAGGATAAGTATACGTATAGGATATATTCCTAGAACTATGGTAATGATATTAGATTAAACCTAAGAAGTTAGGTATTGAGGATACTTTCCCTTTACTATGTTGTTTTCTCTAGCATGATTTTTGATTCTCACAAAATTATTTTTGTGTTTTAGTTAATGGAGGGAACCAAAAGGAATTCAGTTAACATTGAATCCAATGGACAAATTGGTGACTATGAGCAACAAAATTGTGTAATGCCTAAAGAGAAAGATGTTGTGATTATGCCGAATCAATCATCGCGATATATGATTATCAAGGTGAAATTTAGTGGTATGCCTAATTCTTCAAAGAAGAGGAAGATAGACTATTATGCATGTTCGCATGTTGAGGAGCATAAAGAAAGGAAGATTGAGATTTCTAAAGAAGGGAAGAATAACCTTGAGGAATACCTCAAATGGAGGGACCGATGTTATCTGTGTGGAGAAAAGGTTTATAGAGTGAAAGACTGTTATGGAGTTCAATGTCTTATTTGTGGAGAACATGGGCATTACCCAACTCAATGCCCTGACCTAAAAAGTTACTTCTAAATCAAGGAAGGACTTATTCCAGGATAATCATTGATGTGGATGGACTGAAGTGTTTTGGTATTCAAGAATAATGTTGTTGAGGTACTTTTATGGTGTATTGAAATATTTAAGTATTGGTCTATTGTGGTTTTCAATAATTTTAAGGTACCAATAACTATGAAAAGTGATTCAAATATTTTGGAAAGTAGATGATAAGTGCATAATGAAAGGATAAGAAGATAATGAGATGTTTGATTGTATTCATGAGCTCATGATTGATATAAGGACTAAGTGATATCATGGTTTGAGTATAAATAATTTTGAGGATTTTGGTATGTGTAAAGTGTTAACTTTTAACTGCATTCAAGTTTTCACTAAGGTTCAATGGGTATTCAAGAGTATACATGATTAAGGAGTTTGAATGTTTGGAATGTGACCAACAAAACATATCTTATGATATATGGGGATCAATGATGATATTAAATCTCTGGTAATTGTTTTCACTATGTTATGAGAGTGGACTGCAGTATTATGGATAAGCCTAAAGATTGGAATGGATTGTGTTGGACGTAAGTTAGTATTGTTTAAGGATAGAAATTTTTTTTTTCGATATTATTGATGGGATGTTATAGTAATATAGTTTTGGAAAAAGGACAACCTGCAGGACGGGCGACAGCCCATCGCTTCGGACAAGGCTGTGGGAATCGAACCCACAACCGAAGTGCGACTGGCCTTTATCGCCTACCACTGACCTACAAGAAGTCCATGTTTAGTAGAAACTAGTTTTATTATATTAAGCAGTATGATATATGAAGTATAAGTCCATTTTAGGAACCATATATGATTAATCTCACTATAGATCGACTTATGTATATAAGTTTTTCTAACCTTTTGTTTGAGACAGATGGAATGACCCGTCATTCTATCACATGATCTGCTAACACTTCACGAATAACAAATTCAACTTCATTTATTTAAGAGATGAAGTGGAAATTGTTCAAAGCACGAACAACAGTGAGATTGTACCAAAATAAAGTAAGTATTTATTCTAATTCAAATTTTCAACTTTAGGGGAAATGATCTTGAAAACCAAAAATGTTGTCCTAGTGATCTTATACCTGATGAATCAGATGGTACCATATATCATCACAAATCTATGGATTTGTGATTACTGGCTTTTCCATAGCCATGTTCTCTACCACTCTCCATCAGAACATGATGGTTAGATTTCTCTTCCATATCCATATTTTCACCTATGTGGAAACCCAATAATTAGTTTATTTGGGTAACCGTTACGTTTCATACTTTTGTTTTTAACGATTGGTTTTGATATTCCTTTTTACGATGTGGGTTTCTATTAAAGAAACTTTCGAATAGTAAACCATTTATAACCCCGACAAATTTCGAGGGCGAAATTCATTTTAAGGGGGGTAGAATGTAACAGCCCAAGATTTTATAAAGAAATATTCTTTTTAATTTTATTAATGTCTTGTGTTGTACGCTACACCAAAAGGAGCTTGCACAACACGCATCCTTGTCTTGCCTTGCATTACACGCAATCACGACCTTCCTCGATAGCGTGTGTAATACGCAATACCGAGTTTCACTAAACAACGATGTGCTATTAAAATATTATTAAAACTAGCCGTTATGAATAGTAATAACCACTTTTTAAAATTCTGTAAATCTTATTTTTCAAAATGAACTTTATTCTTGGATTCGGAGTATCGAATTTAGCCTAAGGTGAAATTTTGGTACTTTTCGGATAACTTTCATATTCTGATGAATAGTGAAAAATTACTAAATTATAATTAAAAACAACTTTTTTAATCGAAATAATTAATAGTGATAAATTATTAATTTGAGTGGTTTTAAAGTATATTTAGAATATATTTTTACAATTTAATACAATGTTGGTCATTGGTTGTAATTTCACATTTAAACCAGACATAATCAAGTGTCAATCTTTTGATATATATTGTTTCCTAAAAACACGCTATTTATTTTAACAGCAGGATTTAATTATAAAATTAATTAATGAAACTTCTGTGTTATGAATTTGGTAAAATAGATTTCATTTTTGAATTCGGAATATGAAATATAGCTTAGGATGAAATTTTGGCGTTGTTCTGAAAAACATCAATTTTTGATGAATAGTGAAACTACTAAGTGGTAGTTAAAAACACTGAATTTTTCATAAAACTTAATTTTGCCACTTCTGTGAATGGAATTTCGAAAATCCGAGATACACGGTTAATATCAAGGACTAAAATGTGGTTCAATGAGATGAAAATAATTTTTTGGTGAATAGTAACTTTTTACTTTTTTACCGCGGTTAATAGTAACTAGGGTAACTAAGGGTAAATATGATATTACTATTACCCTAACACATGTCCTAATTCTATTGGACAAGTGTAATTAGACCAAAAACAAACTTAGGAATAAAATATGACCATTTAGGCCCACTTGGATTAGATTAGGACATTTATTATTAATTTATTTAAAGAAAGGTTAAAATAGTTAAAATCAAAGTTTAATAAGTAAATAATTTTTAATATGGGTTTATACATAAGATAAATTCGATTGTAAATATTCATTAGAAAGCTAAAAAGATTTCCTACATGATGGTATTTTATTTGTAATTTTTAGACATAAAATAATTTAATTTATTTATGACACAACGATGATGCAGTAATTATCTTATTAATGAAATATTGACATAATTGATGTTATAAACACCAAAATAAATGTAATTTGAGACTTTTTATGAATTCCACTAATTTTTTAGGTTACTATGATATATTATTGTTGATTTAATCAACATGGTTCGAACATATAATTCTGTTATGACTTTCACAAAAATCATATATCAAATAGTGTCAAAATTGACACAAAATAGTTTTTAAATCAAATATTATATTATTAATTGTTATTTTATTCCTAAAAATCTAAGGATCGGCCAAATGACTTCTATAAGGATATATATATTAATAATAAACAATTTGGGGTTCGTTTGTCATGTCATAGTAATTATATTAACCATATAGTGAAAGAAAACAAAAAGACCCGGTAAAAGTTAAATTATTTAACTTAGAGTTAAATCTAATTGATAAGGTTAAAATAATACCCTAAACTTGTCTAAATCGTATTGGTTGATAGGATTTCGACCCTTCCCCACTTTAGCTTCGAAATAAGACCCTTTGTAACCATCATAAACCGATTTTGACTTTGATATAAAATAATATTTTGAGATATTCCTAAGGTGCCCCTCTCCTCCCTTATAAAAGGACACCTCCTCCCCCTCCTCCTCACAAAAATTTGAGCACTCAAGCTCGGCCAACCCCTGCCAAAATCTCTTCTCCACTTCCCTAGAAACATCCTAGAGGTTCTGGTCTTCCTCAAAGACCAATTTTAGTGCCCTAAGAGGAGGTCTCAAAGAGGCGCTTCAAAGAAGAGGTAATTACCGTTACCAATTCTTTCATCTTTATTTCTTCTTCCAATTCTTCTTCTTAGGTTGTTTCATTATGAAGTAATAACATCAGTATCACTCATATACTGATATGTTATTTTAATTATTAAACAACCCTATTTCACCATCTATCCATCCTACGGAAAAAGAAATCACCGCGCGTGCGTACGTACGGAATACCGTCTCCACGCCGTGGTGTAATCCATTTTCCGCCACCACCTTAATAGGATGGGTATAATGGTGTAATGAGTAACTATATATGATTATTATAAAGTGATATTTATACTGAAATAATATGCATACACTTTAACACAATTCCACGACCATGGGAAAGATATCATCACTCGTGCGTATGTACGGACTACCGTCTCCACGACGCGATGGGATTCATTCTCCATGTTAACCATTTAAAAATGATTATAATGTATATATAAGAAATAATAATGAAATATATGACATTATAAAGCTACTGTATTTATGTATATATATACATATGTATGTCATCTACTTACTTCCATTTCAAGACAATAAGGAAAGAAAAACAGCGTTCATGCGTACGTACGGACTACCGTCTCCATGAACGGTGTTTTTCATTTTATTTATCTATCTATTATATATATATATATATGTATACTGAATATATATGATATATAAATCATATTTTATATTCTTGAAGTAAGTAAATTATGATATAAGTAATAATGATGTCAAGAACAACAAGTCAAAACACCTACGATAAATGAAACGATTTTACCCAAAACGCTTCTTTAACATGGAATTTACAAAAGACGGGTAATATAATGTCATAAGTGAACCATATATGATATCATAACAATGAATATGATTCTGTAATAAGTCAATGACATTATTTAAATCATTATACAGGAGGTTCGGACACATACGAAGCAAATTGGACCTAAGGTAAGGGAAATATCACAATCTCATTTTTATCCGAGATTGTTTATTCGTAAGTATTTACTGGGGTGTATTTTATCATCCACATCCATGTTCCTTCAATATGTAATATTGTTTCCATCCACTTACAATAGTTTAAATCCAATTTTACTCTTCGGTGAGTTTTTAGTAAAGAATATGAAAGGAATCTTTTGTCGCTTTTTCATACGAGGTACTTTTTGACTTTTCCGACAAAAGTACGAAGAATGTTTTTTTAACTTAAACGGCATGAACGGATTTTTACGGTTTTATAAATCCTTATTTTCATGAAGCTTCCTCCAAAATATTTCATGACTATTTTTAATAAAATCTCTTTCTTTTAAAATTGCATGATGTTTTGTGAAAAGAAATTGATTTTAAAGAAGAAAGGATATTTTCCTCAAGAATTCATTTCAAGTGTTTTATCAAAATTATTTTCCATCTAAGATAATAAAGGGTTCTGTTTCTATCCATATTTTTACATTTATTTGACTATGTTGTGATGGAATTATGTTTATGAATTCCTTTATCTTATATGAATGGTTTTATGATGTCATGTTGTTTTAAGAATCCCATTTTTATTACATGGGTTATGAAATGATGTATGATTTATGATTTTGTGGCACACATAAGAATGGTATCATTATGAGATGGGTGGGACCTATATCTCCCTCCAATGCATTGGGTAAAGATTTTATATCTCATGAGATAGACATGGCTGAAATGGTAGGTTATACTGGTTCAGTGAAACAGGACTAAAACGAGGGTTACTCGATTCAGAAAGGGACTTTGTCCACTAAGATAGTCTTGGAAATGAGTCTCGACTAACAAGAAATGATTTTCTATGATTATGTGTGTATGCCACAAAGTTTTATGTTTTATGTTATGATTATTGGGATTACATTTCACTTCTATGATATATCCCATGTTATGATATTATGAGCTCTTTTGCAGGTTAAGATTTCCAAAAGATATGTATATGATGTGATTGATTTTTCTTTTGTTTACCCTTACTGAGCATTTGAGCTCACCCTTTTATGTTTTATTTTCCCCAGGATATAAAGAAAGGTTTTAGGTAGAAAAAAGGGATGACCATTATGGGAGATATTGAAGAACTTTCACCACGATTAGAAGATTGCGTTCCGAGTTTCCAAAGACACTAAACTATTACGATCCTTGTGTGTGTGTTTTTGTTATGTACTAAGTTTTCCGCAAAAGTAATGTAATGTCAATGTACGATAAGCTTCGGGTCTCTACAAAGCCACTCATCCTACTCACGTGACTTTGTCTTAATGTGGTTATATTAATAGACACCCTACCTCTAATTTTTTAGGGATGATTTAATTCTAGGAGGATGAAGCTTGTTGGGAGATATACTCTTGAAACCTATTCTCTCTAAATATTAACAACATATATTTTCCCTTACATGGGTTTACCACTATTGAACTCTCTCATAAGAGAGTGTCCCCTTTTTTCACCCTAACATGGGAATTTTGTCACCTAAACATTTATTAAATTGAGATAAATTTTTGAGCTAACACTCGGTAAAACCCATCGCCTAGCCTATACAATGAACATCTACTTTTTTAATCCACCATCTAGAGTGAAGGACCATCATTAATGAACCCTGATTAGGGTGATATCCACTACAGAAAAATTAGTAATGGCATTCCACTTCAGTGATCCATCACCAAAACCCTCTATACCGGGGATTATAACATTCACTATCCATCACCAGGGATAAGAATAAATTCACATGTTTGTCAAACTTATGCACCCATCCATTATCTTTATACCTAGATATACGATATTATTCCATGTTTCCCTCAAGGCCATCCTCATTAGGTGTAACCCCATCCATATCCACATGGGGATCCAGCTATGTGTAATCCTTGAACTGAATAATCTCCCTACCATATCCTAACACCCACAGACATTAGAGGATCATGAATGGGCATCCTCCAAGGTAAAATATTCTCTCTATTCCATCATTTACGTAATTAAACAATTATGTTATATAAATATTATAGAATTAATGTGCAATTCCCATTCAGTTTCCTTGAATTATGATACTTCTCTTGTATTCATAAAACACCATTGAGTTTATATATGTCTTATGGTTTGGGTGTCCACCTTAGTGTAAGCCCCATATTTATATATCTAATAGGAATGCATTATCTAATATGTCTGACAATCCATTCCCATCCATAAATAGAATAATAATTGGTATATACCTCAGAATACTCTTACGGGTAATCCCTAACAATTCCCATAAAAACCATAGTAGATATACCTCATTTTGGTTTTAGCATATTTCCCCAATTTAGGATTCCTCCATAAATAAATATTTCCATTTCACCCCTTATCAAGATCCCTCCACATAGATTCTTTCAAATGAAGTAAGTAAAGATGAATCCTCTTGGTTACATCATGCATCCTGAGTAAAAACTCATATGATTATATTTGATTAATATATATGGGAACATCTCATGGTGTAATCCCCTATTAATTCTTGTATGATATCAAACATTTCAACCCATTCATATCCCCACCCTCATACTATAATCGACGAGGATGAATGTTCAACATATGGGAATCTAATTCAGGTTTATGTACCTTTCAAATATGGTTGTACAACATGGTATATCTTATAATATATCTTGTTTCTTACACTAAGAATAAATCCTAATTTCTTATAGATTAGGGATGAACACTTCAATACCATATTCAAAAATAAATTATTTGGGAATAATAGTAAGCGTACGTCTCAACCATTATGAACTACATATGATTGGATTCCCATCATGATTAGGTACATATCGATAACCCTTAATGTTAAAAATCAACACATTCAATCCACCACCATCCTTGTTAGGCGATATTCATAAGAATATTATTCCCCCACTAAGAGGGCCATATTCCTTCATGGTTCTATCATCTCATCCTCAAGGACCTATATTTCTTTTTAGATCTATCATTTTTGGGACACATTCCTTTCAAGATCAATCGAATATTGCGAGGATGTATTCTATATGGGATATCCTATGAAGGTATTCTCATGTGTAATCTCTATAAATTGCTTTTCTAGGAACATTTCACCAAATCTTCCTTACTGTGCGACAATAAAAAACATGGTTTGGTTTTTGTCACATAAACATAAAGGGTACAATGTGTCACATTAAATGGAATTGAACAATGTGGGTTCTAATTTATTTAATGATGATACATAGGAAGACCTTATTATGGGCCCAATCCAAACACAAAAATATATATATTAGATGATGATCAATACTAGATTAACCCACTAAATTTATTCAAAAAAGTATCACCAATGATTAAAAAATGGAGACCATGGATACGTACATATGGAACCATTTATAGAGAACATATTATACATTAAAATTATTTGAAGTAAATACTTGGTTTTTATGGAAATATAATAGAGAAAATTCCCATACTGATAATTTGTAATGTATTCATTAAATTTATTTAATCAATCATAGGGTCTTAGAGTAGGGAATTACCCCCTCCCCCTACAAAAAGGGACTTATGATCTTGAAATACCACACTCCCAGTCAATATGAGTTCCTATGAATCACTGGAAAATACCCAATGATCACAATCCTTTAGAAATAATTTCTTTTTCCCATCAGGGATGTTATAATATTTGTATGTCTCTAATTCCACGAATAAATCCCCTTGGAAACTAATGAAAAGGGTAGAAAATACCCACATAAATAGAGTAAAAAAAATAAAAATATAACGAAACATATAATAAAAGGAATGAAAATAATAGAGACACATTTTTCCTTTTAATTCGCTATAAAGAATAAATAATGACTATAAACCACAAGGGATCTTTCTTATCAAAGTGGAGGGGAATAAGGGTTCCTCCACTACTAGAAATTTTCCAAAAACTACCAAAAATATGGTTATAATGAAAGGGGGAGGGGTTGAAATTACCATTTACCAAAATTCTAGAAAATGGGATCCAGGACATAGTTGTGGGATAACGTTCCCTAGAAGAACCCCTGAACTGTAGTAATTCCACTAGCTAGTCAGTGGAATTAATGCCCCATTGATTCATTCCTTTTCCACATCCATGGATTATTTAATACCTAATAAAAATCTAAAACACCCAAGAGGAATTTATTACATGTCCGTGAAGTGTATTATGAAGTGTTCAGTCATAAATAATTCGAATATGAATGATATTAAAAAATACCAACCCCTCCACTGCATAAACAAATAAATATTCCGGAAAAACTAAACACTCGTACAAACATGGGGGTTTATAATTTCCTCATCATTCACATGATCATCCCAAAGTTATATCCACATGGATATCTAAGTTTCAAATCATGAGAAAACAATATTTCCATAATGGTTATATAATTTTTGAAAACCAAATCATCTGTATCCACAAATTAAAACTCAATCATCCCATACATCATATTTTCAATCTTGCACTAAAAAAACCACCAAACACCACTAGCATTGGTATCTTAGAAACCTAGATTCACCAGAATAAAACAGGTGGAGTTTATGTCATTGGTCCCCACTATAACCGTTTCTCTCAACACCTTATCCAAAATGAACAGCCATACTTATGAGGAATTCTAATTCTTGAGACATTTATTCAACATTAACCACAACATGCCACCTCAACCATTGATGTCTCAAAGACTCGATCACCAATATAGCTTTCCTTTAGATACATAATTCATTAAAAACATGAACATTATTTAAATCTACTTTTAACCAACCTAAATCCATTCAATTCCAACCAAAAAAATAAAATAAAAACTTACAGCCTCATTTAGTATATCTCCTTGATCTGAACCCTTACATGATTTATAATTCAACACATAATTCCTTAAACCAACTAAATTATTATTTATATTATCTCAAAATGGTCATCCTATCTATGTTATACCCTTCACCAAAGGGCATCCTAATTAGATGTAACATCCCAGGTAAATAAAGAATAAAACATTTTCATATTTATTAATATTTATGAATTAAATATTAATTTTACTTTAAAGGGCTTTCTATGTTCGATAGCGTACCTGATACGCAACAAAGAGTTTCATTGAAATTTTACATTGCACACTAGTAATAAAATAATATTATTTTAAATAGTAGTTATCACATAGCTGTTGTATCAGCAGGAATCGATAGAAATAAATTAAATATGATTAAATATGTTTTTAAATGTTTTTACATTTATCCAATAAAAGATAAATGCTTAAAATACGAAAAGAATTCAATTTTAGGCATTTATACCCAAAGTTTCACTAAAGGTTCACTTATCGCCTTTTGATGGTGAACCTTCATTAAATATCATTTTGGTCACTCTTATACAATCTATTGGACCAAATAATCCACTTTTTTATAATCGGGACATCAAAATTTACTTTGTGTAAGTTTTCGGTATTTTTCCGATAAAGTTCATTTTTAATGAATAGTGAAAATGTTGTTTTTTAATTCAAAACCACTTTTTAATGTAATTTATTTATATGATTAGATTATCATTTTAATTGGTTTTAAATTGAAATTAGAATATATTTTTACCATTTAATCCAATAGTGGTCATTGGAATTAATTTCACTGTGGAATCAGACTGAAACTAGTGTAAATCTTTTTATACGTATTGTTTCATAGAAACACGCTATTTTCTCTGACAACGGGAATTAATTATTAAATTAATTAATTCAAATTATATGTTTTGAATTTTGTAAAATAGACTTCATTTTTGAATTCGGAATATCAAATATAGCTTTGGGTGAATTTTTGGTACTTTTCTGAAAAACATCAGTTTTTTGTGAATAGTGAAACCACTAAGTGGTACTTAAAAAAACGATTTTTAATTTAAATGAAATTTTACCACCTTTGTGATTTGAATTTCAAAAATCCGACATACATGGTTGTAATTAGGAAGTAAGATGTGGTTCAATGGGATTAAAATAATTTTTGGTGAATAGTAACTTTTATGTTTATTAATCGTGATAAGAGGTAATTAGTGTGGTTCAAGGTAAAAATAATGCTTTAATATTATGAAATGAACTTGACACAAGTTATACCCTTATTTGATGTGTCATGGACGACCAATAAAATCCATGGGTCAACTTGGGGACCCCATGGAGCCACTTTGGTTGGAAAATGACATTAATATCTCTTTATTTAATGTTAAAATTAAAATGACACAAACATGAGTTGTTTTACTAAAACAATTTCTAAATGGGGTTACACAAGTCAGATATTTTACTACAAATAGTCATTGGAAATCTAATAAGATTTCCTACATCATAGTATTTTTTTATAATTTTTAGACATTAACTAAATTAAATTAATAATGACACCATGATGATGCATCGATTACCTCATTATTTAACGATTTAAATAAAATGGAATGATAATGTAAACTCAAAGACCTACACATGTCCAAAACCTATTGGATCGGTGGATTTAGAACCCTTATCACCTTATCCTAGAAAGAAATCAATGTGGGACCATTAAACCCTAATATCATTCTATAATAAAGTAACATTTCCTTACATTCCAAGAGTACCCCTCCTCTCCTCTTATAAAAGGCCCCCACATCTACCTCCTTACCAACACATCTCAGGCCTTTGGTTCGGCCAATATCTGACATTTTTGTCTCTCCACATCCTTATATTACTCCTTGAAGACTCAAATTGGGCATAAGTCTTCCCAAGGAAGCCTTTGAGCTCAAATCTATGAGAGTTACCCAATTTTAATGTAATGTCTTCACTTGTGTTCTTTTGTTTTATTTTGCTTCTTCAACCCCCTAAACTCTTTTTATTCATTTCTTTTGTAACAAAACCAGTATCTTAAATATACTAGGATTTTGTTATAATAAGGATTCTAGCTACACTTACACAAACCTACATTTAATGGTTAATGAACATACTATTTTTGTGGATGGTGAATTTCTGCCTCACGAAACGATGATTGTTCAACATTCTTCTAAGAACATCAAAGGTGTACATTAAGATGTCACTGTATTTATATATGATATATAATATGTTTATAGTTTCCTTAAGATTCTTTATTTTTCATTTATGGAACACCTTTATGGCTTCAATTATGGGTATACGTGATATCTTCATTTTAGGAAGTGCAGACTACCGCCCCCTCAATGTGATTTGATTCGTTAATGCCATATGTGGGACGTATAAAGGATGGATTTAAAGTTAATATATATGATGTTATATTGGAATTATAATATACCTTTATATCATTATTATTTCATTCCATTAAATTATGAGATTGAAATGAAAATAGCGTTCATGCGTACGTATGACTTACCGTCTCCATGAACGGTGCATTTCATTTCTTATCACCAAATGTAATGTACTATTATAAGTAAATATATATAATGGATATATATGATGTATTTTACATCTAAATGATTAATATAATTCTTTAATTTATATATACATATCTCTAATTTAGTTTTAATTCCATTAATATGACATAGAAATGAATGTAGCGTTCATGCGTACGTACGGCTTACCGTCTCCATGAACGGTGCATTTCATTTCTTACCTATAAATGATTATGTATTATTATAATTACATGTATATTATGGATATATATTATATATATGATATCCAAATCATGAATATAATTCTAGATATAATGAACCGTTGACCACACGAACAACATGTAATTCTAAGAAGTCCACTTTCGACTTAAGAACCAAATATCAAAAAAATAACCATTATTAACTTAAATAATTACATAATTTTTATAACATGGAAATAAGTGATATAAATGGAATAATGACCTTTAAAAAGGTTCTTAATCAATTAGAAATTAACTCAAGTTTATTATTCAGGTCATTAAAGAATGATCGAGTCAAGTCGGACCCGAGGTAAGGGACTTAGTCTCAATCTCCTTTCATTGAGGCATATTTTGTTTTATACACAACATTCCTTTATACGGTGTATAAACCCCTTTGACTTTTACTTTAAAAAAAATGAATCTTTTTCAATGAAGCGTTTTACTAAATGACAAAAAGGAATGTTTCTTTTAACATACGCGGTGACAATGAACTTTTCCGCTGCCGCGAGTATTATTTGGTCTTTGGCTTCCTCAACAAGCCGTGAGGTTTTTAAAATGAAATAAATACCATATAATATTTTATGTATTTTGTTAATGGAAATGGATTTTATAATATATTTGTTTTGTCAATATATTTGAGTGATATATTGTGATCAAAGTGTGGAAATGTTTTCTTTACATTATATTTGTTTTATGTCTTAAGTTTTTATAATGGTACATGGACATTTGATGGGTGGTTATGTGATAAACCATATGATGGGTGGTGCCGTGAATACCGGGACGGGTGGTTACGTTTTGACCTCCAATGCATTGGGTATGTAAGTTGGCCGTATGGATATTCCATTAAGTGATATGTCTGGAAGTCGACCGTATGGTTATTCCGTTTAAGTATGCTTATGTCCCAAGTTACCTTTTTATGTTATGTGATCTTTATTTGGGTTTTATGGTAATATTTTGGTTACAAAAGGGGAAGTAATTATCTTTTATTAAGTGAAGAGTTTTTACTACTTCATAAAGGTGAAAGTATTACATTGATAAAGTATACATGGTTTACTTCTTGTTTTGATAAACTAACATTTTTCATTATTTGTGTATCCCTTAATGAGCTTTTTATGCTCACCCCATGTTTTTTTGAAATGTTTTTCACATGACTTAATGTGGAATAGGGTCAAGGATGGGATCAAGGGAAAGTCATTCTATCTGAAACATGGAACTAGACATGTTTCTTTTAAAGAGTTTTATTTTATTGAAACTTAGTCTACTTTGTAATCTTTTGAGATGTAATAGTTATGTCCTAATTCTCAAAAACTATAAACATGAAAAGATCCTCAATGTGAATTATTCATTTAAGTCAATATTAAGTAAGGTTTAAGGCTGGGGCCTTATAGTTGGTATCAGAGGTCGGTTTAGACAACTTTATGAGTTAAACAATTGTTAAATTATAAATTAATTAATGGTTTGATTGAAATTATATAGCATTTAAAGATTACCAGGTTGATTCATCTGAGGCATGTTTGTTAAGAATGGTTTTTCATAGAGGAAACAAAACAAATTTTCTGGGAAGGCATACAGAGGGAAATGTCCTATCAAATCAGTATCCTGAGATGGTCAGAATCAGAACTAAATAGTTTGTTGCAGTGATGGCTCAATTTACTCAGGTGAAACATGTTGGTTGTTTTTATTGATGATATTTTGGTGTTTTCTAAAAGTAAAGAGGAGCATGAAAGACATTTAAGGGTTATTTTTCAAACCTTAAAAGAAATGAAATTGTATGGGAAATTAATAAAGTGTGTGTTTTGGTTGCAACAAATTTATTTCATTGGTCACATTGTTTCTAAAGATTGGATAACTGTTGATCCTACAAAAACAAAGGTTCTTGAAGAATGGCCAAGACCCACAAATTTAACTGAGATTAGTAGCTTCCTTGGTTTGGCAAACTATTACTGAAGGTTTGATGAAAATTTTTCACGGTTATCTAGTCCAATGACAAAGCTAACTCGGAAGGGTGTTATGTTTATCTGGACAAAAGAATGTGATGATTGTTTTCAGGAATCGAAAAGAAGATTGGTGAATGCTCCAGTTTTGGCACATCCTTCCAGGAATGGTGAGTTTGTTATCTACAGTGATGCTTCGTTGAAGGGACTTGGTTGTGTCCTTTTGCAGAATGATCAGGTAATTGCATATGTTTCATGTCAGTTGAAAACTCATGAGGTAAATTACCCTACACATGATTTAGAAGTTGCTACTGTTGTTTTCATTTTAAATATTTGGAGGCATTCTTTGTATGGAGTAATGTGTGAAATATATACCGATCACAAAAGTATAATGTATATATTCACTCAGAAATAATTAAACATGAGATAGAGGAGATGGAAATAATTAATCATGGATTATGATTGTAAAATTGATTGCCATCCGTGAAAAGAAAATAAAGTGGCTGATGCTTTGAGTATAAAATGTAATACTTCATTAACCATGCTAAGTTTGGAAAGAGATCCTTTGGTTTTTGATTTGATGAGCTTTGGCATAGAAGTTGTTTGTGCAGGAAGTCCTTCTGTTTTGTTTAAGGTATCAGTGAAATATTCTATATCAGCTGGAATTAAGCAAGAACAAAAGAAAGATAGTGAGTTGCGGAAAAAGGTAGAGATGGTTCAGAAGGGTATGTTTCCTAAATTCAACATTGATAATGATTGTGTTTTGAGTTTTGGGAAGAGATTGTCTCTGCCTTGTGATTCAAAGTTGAAGAGAGAGTTGTTATGTGAAGCTCATAGTTCTTTGTTTTAGTTCATCCTGGCAGTACTAAGATGTACAAAGATCTACGGGGGTATTACTGGTGGGAAGGAATGAAAAGAGATATTTCATATTTTACTGTGAAGTGTTTGACTTGTCAGCAGGTTAAAGTACAGTGGCAGTTACCGAAAGGGACTCTTCAGCCTTTACCAATGCTAGAGTGGAAATGGGAAAATATATCCATGGACATTGTTGTGGGATTACCGAAGACATCTCGAGGTAATAATGCAATTTGGGTTATTGTTGATCTCTTGACTAAATATTCTCATTTCCTTTCTATACGAGATACTTTTTCCCTAGATAAAGTTTCTCATTTGTATCTTAAAGAGATAGTCAGGCTACATGGAGTTCCCCTCTCAATTTTGTCTGATCGTGATCCTAGGTTTACTTCTATCTTTTGGAAAGGCCTTTAGAAGTCGTTGGGTACTGAATTAAATTTTAGTACAACTTTTCATCCGCAATCAGATGGGCAGTCAGAACGAACAATTCAGACCTTGGAGGATATTCTACGAGCTTGTTCGATGGATTATCAGGGAAGTTGGGACCAACATCTTTCTTTGGTTGAGTTTTCTTATAATAACATTTTTCATTCCAGTATACGGATGGCTCCGTTTGAGGCATTATATGGGAAGCGGTGTCGAACACCAGCTTTTTGGGATGAAGTGGGTGAAAGGAAGCTGATGGGACCAGAACTGGTAGAAGAGATGGCAGGAAATTTTTAGTTGATTCAGAAACACATGAGAATTGCTCAGAGCAGACAGAAAAGTTATGCGGATAACCAGAGAAAGGATCTATTTTTTGAGGCAGGTGATCATGTTTTTCTCAATGTTTCACCGTGGAAAAGTGTGATGCGATTTGGTAATAAAGGAAAGCTGAGTCCAAGGTTCGTTAGACCATATGAAATTTTGGAGAGTGTTGGATCAGTTGCATACAGAGTGGCATTACCTCTGAGTTTATCTCAGGTACACAATTTTTTTCATGTTTCGATGTTGAGGAAGTATATGCCCGATCCGTCTCAAGTTTTTAGCCCAGAGGTAGTTCAGTTGGAAGAGAATCTCTCTTATGAAGAACAACCAGTCCAGATTCTTGACCGAAGAGAGAAAGTGTTTCAAAATAAGATAATCCACTATGTAAAGTTTTTGTGGAAAAATCATATGGATGAATAGGCAACGTGGGAATCTGAAAATTCATTGAGGGATAAATACCACCACTTATTTTGATAAGTGAATAAAATTGTGAGGACACAATTCCCAAAAGGAGGGAAGGATGTAACATCCCATGTAAATAAAGAATAAACCATTTTCATATTTATTAATATTTACGAATTAAATAATAATTTTACTTTAAAGGGGTTTCTATATTCGATAGCGTACCCGATACGCAACAAAGAGTTTCATTGAAATCATACGTTGCACATTAGTAATAAAATAATATTATTTTAAATGGTAGTTATCACATAGCCATTGTATTGGCGGGAATGGATAGAAATAACTAAAATATGATTATATATGTTTTTAAATGTTTTTACATTTTTCCAACAAAATATAAAGGCTTAAAATACCAAAAGAATTCAATTTTAGGCATTTATACCCTAATTTTTACTATAGGTTCACTTATCGCCTTTTGATGGTGAACCGTCATTAAATATCATTTTGGTCACTCTTATAAATTCTATTGGACCAAATAAAACTCTTTTATAGAATCGGGACATCAAAATTTAATTTGTGTATATTTTTGGTATTTTTTCGATAAAGTTCATTTTTTAATGAATAGTGAAAAGTGTTTTTTAATAGAAAACCTCTTTTTAATCTAATTTATTTATATGATTAGATTATTGTTTGAATTGGTTTTAAAGTGAAATTAGAATATATGTTTACCATTTAATCCTATAGTGGTCATTGGAATTAATTTCACTTTGAAATCGGACTTAAACTAGGGTCAATCTTTTGATACTTATTGTTTCATAAAAACACGCTATTTTCTCTGACAGTGGGAATTAATTAGTAAATGAAATAATACAACTTATATGTTTATAATTTTGTTAAATAGACTTCATTTTTGAATTCAGAATATCAAATATATCTTAGGGTGAATATTTGGTACTTTTCTGAAAAACATCAGTTTTTTATGAATAGTGAAACCACTAAGTGGTACTTAAAAAACTGATTTTGGGTTTAAATGAAATTTTACCACCTTTGTGTTTTGAATTTAAAAAATCCGACATACATGTTTTTCATTAGGAAGTAAAATGTGGTTCAATGGGATTAAAATAATTTTTGGTGAATAGTAACTTTTGTGTTTATTAATCGCAATTAGAGGTAATTAGTGTAGTTTAAGTTAAGAATAATGTTTTAATAATATGAAATGAACTTGACACATGTCCTACCCTTATTGTATGTGTCATTTCCGACCAAGACAATCCATGGGTCAAGTTGGGGACCCCATGGATCCACTTTGGATGGAAAATGACATTAATATCTCTTTATTTAATGTTAAAATTAAATTGACACAAACATGAGTTATTTTACTAAAAAAAATTTAAATGGGGTTATACAAGTCATATTTTTGACTATAAATAGTCATTGGAAAGATAAATAGATTTCATACATCATAGTATTTTTTATAATTTTTATAAATTAACTATATTAAATTATTTATGACACCATGATGATGCATCGATTACCTCATTATTTAACGATTTAAATAAAATGGAAAGATAATGTAAAATCTAAGACCTACACAAGTCCAAAACCTATTGGATGGGTGGATTTAGAACCCTTATCACCTTATCCTTGAAACAAATCAATTTGGGACCATTAAAATATGATACTCATTCTATAATAAAGTAACATTTCCTTACTTTCCAAGAGTGTCCCTCCTCTCCTCTTATAAAAGGCCCCCACCTCTACCTCCTTACCCACACCTCTCAAGACTTTGGTTCAGAACATATCTTCTATTTTTGTCTCTCCACATCCCTCTCTTACTCCTTGAAGCCTCACATTGGGAAGAAGTTTTCCCAAGGAAGATTTTGAGCTCAAATCTAAGAGAGTTACCCGATTTTAAGGTAATGTATTCACTTGTGTTATTTTGTTTTATTTTTCTTCTCCAACCCCCTAAACTATTTTTATTCATTTATTTTGTAACAAAACTAGTATATTCAGTATAATAGGATGTTTTTATAAGAATTATTCGAGATACACTAACAAACACCAACATCTTATGGTTAAAGAACATACTGTTTCTGTGGATGGTGAATTTCTGCCTCATGAAACGATGATTGTTCAATATTCTTCTAACAACATCAAAGGTGGCCATTAAGATGCCACTGTATTTATATATGATATATAATATGTTTATGGTTTCCTTAATATTCTGTATTTTTCATTTATGGCACACCATTATGGCTTCCATTATGGGTATACGTGATATCTTCATTTTAGGAAGTGCGGACTACCGCCCCCTCAAAGTGATTTGATTCGTTAATGCCATATGTGGGACGTCTAAAGGATGGATTTAAAGTTAATATATATGATGTTATATTGGAATTATAATATACCTTTATATCATTATTATTTCATTCAATTAATGTATGAGACAGAAATGAAATTAGCGTTCATGCGTGCGTACGGCTTACCGTCTCCATGAACGGTGCATTTCATTTTTTCCCACCAAATGTAATGTAATATTATAAGTAAATATATATAATGGATATATATGATTTATGTTACATCTAAATGATTAATATATTCTGGAATTAAAATATACATATCTCTCATTTAGTTTTAATTCCATTAATATGACATAGAAATGAAAGTAGTGTTCATGCGTACATACGGCTTACCGTCTCCATTAACAGTGCATTTAATTTCTTAACTATAAATGATTATGTAATATTATATTTACATGTATATTCTGGATATATATGATATCAAAATCATGAATATCATTCTGGATATAATGAACCTTTGACCACACAAAGAACATGTAATTCTAAGAAGTCCACTTTCGACTTAAGAACCAAATATCAACAAAACAACCATTATTAACTTAAATAATTACATAATTTTTATAACATGGAAATAAGTGATATAAAAGGAATAATTTCACTTGAAAAATGTTCTTAAGAAATTATAAATTAACTCAAGTTTATTATTCAGGACATTAAAGAATGATCGAGTCAAGTCGGACCCGAGGTAAGGGACTTTGTCTCAATCTCCTTTTATTGAGGCATATTTTGTTTTATATAAAACATTCCTTTATACGGTGTATAAACCCCTTTTACTTTTACTTTTATACAAAAGGAATCTTTTTCTACAAAGCGTTTTACTAAACGACAAAAAGGAATGTTTCTTTTAACGTACGCGGTGACAACGACCTTTTCCGTCGCCGCGAGTATTATTTGGTCTTTGGCTTCCTCAACAAGATGTGATGTTTTTAAAATGAAATAAATACCATATAATCTTTTATGTATTTTTGTATTGAAAATGGATTTTATAATAGATTTTTTGTGTCAATATATTTGAGTGATATATTGTGATCAATGTGTGGAAATGGTTTCTTTCCATTATATTTGTTTTATGTCTTATGATTTTATAATGGTACTTGGAAATTTGATGGGTGGTTATGTGATAAACCATATGACGGGTGGTGCCGTGAATACCAGGACGGGTGGTTACATTATAACCTCCAATTCATTGGGTATGGAAGTCGGCCGTATGGCTATTCCATTAAGTGATATGTGTGGAAGTCGACCGTATGGTTATTCCATTTTAGTATGTTTATGTTCCAAGTTACCTTTATATGTTATGTGATCTTTATATGGGTTTTATGGTAATATTTTGGTTACAAAAGGGTAAGTAATGATCTTTTATTCAGTGAAGAGTTTTTACTACTTCATAAAGGTGAAATTATTACTTTGATAAAGTATACATGGTTTACTTGTTGTTTTGATAAACTAACAGTTTTCATTCTTTGTGTATCCCTTACTGAGCTTTTTATGCTCACCCAAAGTTTTTTTTGTAATGTTTTTCACAGGACTTAATGTGGAATAGGGTCAAGGATAGGATCAAGGGAAAGTCATGCTATCTAAAACATGGAACTAGACATGTTTCTTTTTAAGAGTTTTTATTTTATGGAAACTTAGTCTACTTTGTAATCTTTTGAGATGTAACAGTTATGTCCTAATTCTCTAAAACTCTAAACCTAAAAAGATCCTCAATGTGAATTATTCATTTAATTCAATATTAAGTAAGGTTTAAGGCCGAGGCCTTTTATTATAGGTAAATGAGAATAATGCTTCATGATACTCACGAGGAACCATACCATGATGCTCATGATCTTTTTTTGTTACCTGATTAGTCTCCAAAACAATCCACTATTCATTGTTCATTTTTATATAAATGTCTTACACAATAAATTTTTGAGCTCACTCAATCCACCTATGGATAATTTATTTAGAAATTTCTACACATGGTCCTACATGTGAAACCCAACTATTTTATAAAGCACATGTAAATAAATAGCACAAATCCATGCTCCGAATCTTGTATTAATAAAATTAGATTTACCACCCCCAATTCACATGGTAAAAATTCATTAGTTCACCATATAGATCCAATTTGATACTCAAAAATTCTGATTATATTGAATATGATGAACCTTAAACATTTTCTATCTATCTAGGTCAATGTAAAAAAACAATAGATGGACCTTCATTAGTTGAGAATTATGACCAAATGACTATATCAACCAAAGAATCTCCCAATCACAAGATTATAATGATTGATACTTCATAAGAATTCCACATATTCCCAATATAATCCTACTAATGTCCAACTCTGAGATTTAGTGATACACTAGAGTCAAATCACCAATCAATATTGATAGTTTCTGTGCACTATGATGAGTGTTGATTCCCCATTGGTTGGATTCAGACTAAGATCATCCATATAATATCTAAAGATGACGTAAATGATCATAAATAAATTTAAAAAACAGGATTTATAATTGGAATCCATCAAAATATTAATGTACTCTAGATCCACTTTCCCTAATGGACAATCTCACCACACTGATGACACCTTAACACATGGACCGATCCATTTATGTCTGGTTTGACGCTCCCAACCAATGGAGTCTCCTTAGAATTGATGAAGGAATAAAACTCACGATCACCACTACCCATGTACTAACTATCATCAAACATAATGATCATACGTAGTCATACAACTCAACCCCAATCATTAGACATCTTTTATTAACACTAAATCATCTCTGTGTTACAAAAACTTTATTTATTAAATCCATTAGGACCTCATCCAAAACTAGTTTCTCACCTACATGAAACATATTTTGTACTCTGAAACACATCTAATTACATATAACATCATTGTAAATAAATTATATATTCTTAACCACAACATACACATGCTGGTTCTATAGATCCATGCACACCCACATCATTTACCACGACTCTATCCATTAAGAGAAACAAGAATCAATGATACATGAAAACTGTAATCATTCATAGTGACACATGCCTTTGAAGATAAATAAAAAGTTGAATTAAATAAAAAAACCATTCATTAAATTAAGAGAAAATCCTTGATCACCACACTCTGAGAGGAACTTTACAATCAATACTTCTATATTTCCATTCCTCTCGTCAAGCATTCAAGAACTCATTACCATCATGAGAGTTACACAATATTATTGATCGACCGCTTCAAATATTTTAATGACTACCCATGGAACTATAGATGCAATATTTTACCATATTTTCCAATACAAAAGACCATGCACATAGTAAATGTACACAACCTTCTTAGAAGAGAAAAGAAATCTTCACATTCTCCCAATTCACCATTTCACATAACCAAAGTGACACCATTCCACCCAAACATGCACTTTACATAAAAAATTTATACAAAACCAGTAACCATTTCCCAACCAAGACTAAAAATCCCTTGTTTTTAACTACACTGAGACCTGATCAAATGCCGAGTTAAACATATGACCATACCAAAACTCAACCAATTAACACAAATAACCCAAAAGGATTTAGAACAGTTCATATTATTATTCATTTGGAATATCCTTTCCTAAAATGAATGACTCTATGAAAATCTAATTACATGGTTCTAATGCAGATCGTTTCACTCTGCTTTATAAATTTTAGACCATCCCATTTTGGACCATTTCCATCCACACCGTTAAGACTTCACAACAAGTTAACTGGGTAAGCATCACAATGATATTTTTTTCCAATGTATCCTTAAAGACAAGGGTGATAAAACTGTAATTGTTCTTCCAAAAAACCCCATGGAATAAAAAACAAAAATATTATCCCCAATATAACCTCCCATGCATATATTTTATAATTTGAATATTCTTCCCATTATTTAGGTTCATGGACAAACCCATGAATGGGTTATACACCCTCATGTGTCAGAATCCCAAATTCTTAAGTGTTTATTCAATAAGAAATAGTATAATTTATAAGGGCCGCATTATCGTTCCACATTTTTGTTAAATTAGAAATCACAATTTCATTGAACTTAGGTAAAGTCCCCACACATGTCTCATGTTCATGTAACAAAAATCAGGTAAAAGATAACCAATATACCCAAATAGATCACAAAATTGAATATAAATAATTTAACCATAAAGTTATCCCCACCTAGGATCTCAATAATTACCAAACTACACATAACCATGGTCAAAAATTAAAAAATATGGACAAAACATTTGAATTCCCTTCATCTATTCCAAGAACTGAAGATTAAAAACCACTACTCAAAAATATTTTCATTTTCACATTTATTTATGGTTCTCATCATTTGATATGTTTCACACTTTTTTGTTTTATTTTCCAATATCACATCTCCAAGATGGATTAAATAATATTTTATTTGTAGGTTACTATAGAAACCACTTGATATGTTTTTTAAATTCATTTTATTTCAAAAATTTTCATTTTAATTTATCAATGTTTCAAATAATACATAAATTCAGGTATTCATCAATATACAGTTTCCTCAAACATTTAATTTCCATCCATATCCTACAATTATAAAAAGATTAAAAAAAATGTATTTATCGAAAACCATATTAAGATGTGATTGATACAACATTTAACTGAAAAAAATATAAAAACTTAATTAAGAAGATAAATTTAATTATTCCAAAGGATTTTTATTTTATGTATTTTCATTACCCATTCATTATTTTTTTAGATATAAATTTTTTTTGTTAGATTTCATTCCATTAACATGTTTTATAAAAATTGTATATAAATTTCACAATGTTACGCTATTAAAAAAATCAATCTTTTTAAAAATGAATTTATATTTGCCTAGAATTTATATGGGGTTCATCTAATAGTAGGTGGGATAAAATTACACAATACACGTTTATGTGATAATTACCATATAAATGGTTGAATAAACAGTAATGAAACAACCCCCCCCTAAATTATTTAAATCCATAAATAGAAATAGAACATTATCATTTATATGTAACATATAGTATACAAAAGACCAGAATATGTGAATTTCAAGCATCATTCAACCGTATAAAACATATGGGTAACCTATAAATCCTATGTTCCAATCACGATGAATGACTTCACACACATTCACTTTCTATACCATAAGAGGGAAAAAAATACCATGATCAAATAAACCCACACTCAATTTGACCTCTTGATTTGAAAGTAAATCAAATATAAATGTACAAATAAATACCTACATTTCCCACCCATGAAAACATGGTTTTGACCCAGTGCGCAGATCTATAATTCATGAAAACAGTATTATTAGAAAGACAAAAAAAACCTATTATCTTGAATAAAATACACATAGAGTATGAAAAAAACAAAACTATGATACATAATTGTAAAACCCCATACATGGTGCCACAATACTAGTACCCTAGGTAGGTGCACCACACAAACTTATGTGAGCTACCCCATACGCCAAAATCATCTGACTAGAAGATAGGGACTATGAGACAATCCATGTGGGACTAGGAAAACATAATCTGAGTGAACAGAGTACAAATAAATTAGGTAAATCATAATAAATAAGATTCACATAAAAATAAATAATTGAATGCTTATAAATTACAAAATCCTAATATGTGAAATGTCACAATGATATTACTTATATAAGAGGATGGAAATTACATAGTTATCCTATCAAGTGCATCAAAATGAATTGTAAAAAATTAATAAAGAAGGTATAAATGAAAAATATAACTCTTGAAATATTGAGCCCTAGACAAAATCCCATATTCTAGGTATTAACATAGCCCCAAAATCATTCAACATTAACCTTTTCCCATTCCTTGAACCTATAACCTACACCGGAGGAGTATCTTTTCCGGAACCCAAGTTTCATGGAGTCTTGATAAGGGTGTGATTATTACATAGTAGGCCACCACCGATGGTGTATAATTGAAATCAATACCATGACCTAAATTCTTAATGGCATGATATTAAAACATATAATATTAATAATAATATTCTATAAGAGTAACAAAAACCTAGTAAAACCTCATGAATCAAGAGGACAACTCAGGATGAAACTACTTGCTCCATCAATTGATATAATCTATAAACCTAGTGGAATCATCAGGTCGTAAATTTTTTACACGGTGATTAAATGTTGAAACCATAATTAGGTAGCCTAAGAGGATTCGACGTGTCTCATACGTGCATTTCATCCCCACAATTTCCATGATAATTATTTTGTCTTCTAAAAAATCAAGTGAATTACTTTTTCATTTAGATTCATGGATTGACTTGACTTGATGGCTCACACACAAGGTGTTATATACCAATAATAACTGAGATAAATCCAATGAACTCATCCTAGAGTATTCCATATGGGCCACACTCATGAATCCATGACATTAATCTATGGATGCCCAAAAAATATAATGATTACCGGAATCCATCAGAGATCCTCCCCATAAAATTTGTTATACTGAACCTATGTAGAATCCACATATTTTATCAAATAATATCATAGAATATGAATTAATTAGATATTATAAAGTTTACATTCTTTTAATTGACATGATTCCTCATTTGAATCCAATGTTCATCCATGTCACAATATGCCATTATAAATAATAAGGAATCTGTGGAATTTCTCTATAGAATTACACCCCAATAAATTTTTATTATGAATAAAATGTACTTAAAATTTAATTACAATTGTCTTATAAATTTTCCATAATATCGAAAATGTCATTAAATCAGTATTAAAAAATAAAATGATTACATATCCGAAGAAAAAAACCACCACATAGTTTCATTTCACATATAATACTTTTCCATAAATTATGAAAAATTTCTATAATATTTATTAACCATTTAAATTTAGGATTTCCAAGTCCATATTCATGATAGGTTCCCAAGGGTCATATAGGAAACTACCATTCTATCTTATGTCAAAATATAACCACGGGAAGACCAAAAAACCATAATTTATTTCACTCATTCCAATGGCTCTAGAAAAAAACAACACTATTATTTATTTCTGAAGGTCCAACCTAATCCCAAAAGCATAGCTAATCTCAATGGGGGGGGGGGTTCAAAGAAATAAAATTAATATAACAACTCAATTTAATTACTATTTTATGGAACCAATAATCCAGAGTGACTACACAAATATGAAACACAATATGAAGACTTAAATTTGTGCAAAAATAATTTATACCACCAAACATAAGCTCATAGAGACTTAGTTTTCCAAAAAAGGACTTCGGTTTAAGGTGAAATAAAATGAAAAAAAGATCCAGATAAATACTTTGGATATAAAGAATAACCTACATAAGTGGAATGAGAATAATCAACATTTAAATAATCAATAAATATAATAGAGATGATTCTAAAACTCAGTTATAACAATATGATTCATCTGATGGGAAAAAGGGACTGAACCATAGTCAATCTATCATATATTATGGGAGGGGGATGAGGGTTTCCTTACTAATAGAAATGAAATTAAAATTTACCAAATCAGGATATTATGAAGTAGGTGATATGAATTAAATGACGCTTTAACCTCTTAAAAATGGATTCTATGCCTTACTAGCTTACCGATGTGCCCAAGAAGAACCCTTGACCCCTAGCTTAGTTGGTTCCTCTACGCCCAATTTAATACATGAAACAGTAAGAAACCAAACATACAGAATACCGCTGATACATTAAAAATTATATTGATCACTTCATTACATGTCAAAAAGTTGATATATTTAAGTATTTTAACTCATGAAAATAAAATCCTATATTTAATATAAAAATCAACACCTATATGTAATGAAAACATAATATTTCAAAAAAACTAAACACCTATATTAATTGGAAGTTTTTTACATGGGTCATATTTAAGGATCATAAGAACATGAAGTATAAATTCCCAAAGTAAGATATCTATATGATATAATTAGAATGTTTAGAGATGATCAAGGACATTGATTTCTCAATCCATTTAATCCTTCCAGATCAAATAATGTGAAATATGATCAATATTGAATGAAACCTATAACCATGCCCTTGATGAGGATTGAGATGTATCAAAGAATTTTGTAAATAAAAAGGTTGAATTTTGGAATTATATAGGAAGTAATTTCATCCTCCCTTACTCAACGTATTTCTCAATAATACTTTTTTTGGGAAAATTTAAGGAATCATAAAGTGTTCAAATATAGATATAAATATTGTCATATCCTAAAATAAGGGGGAAATCCAGAGAGAATTTTTTTTAAAGAATTTGTCATGATTCTTCATTGATGACTATTTATACCATTAGAGACTGTTATAAAGAAGGATTTATTGAATGATTCATATCGTAGAACATTCTTTATCTACCATAGGAGTACTAATATGTATATAGATTTTAAATATGACTATTATTTGGAAAATATGAAGTAAGATTATGTTGAATATAAAATAAAATGTTTGGTATTCCAAAAGATTAATGTAGAAAGGAAAATTACCAATGGGATAATGAAACTTTACCCATCCCTTTGTGTTAATGGGATAACATCACTATGGATTATGTCAAGGGTCTTCCAAAAACTAAAAAGGAAATAATTTCTTATGGTTTATGTGGAACATATTAAATAAAACGATCATTTCATCTATATTTATGAGAACTTGTCACTCGATCTTATTGTACTTGTATAAATCAAATAAGTTGTGAGGTTACATGGAAAAACACAGTAAATTATATCTGGTTGAGATTCAATTATCCCATACATGTTTTTGGAAATTATTCATAATTCATTTTACATAGAGTTGAACATCAATTCATATTTTCACCACTAGACTAAGCGCCATTATAAAAAAAAGACTATAATCTTGATGATATGTTGGTAAAGTATTCATGGGAAACCAATGAAGGTGAAGATCAATATCTATCTATAAAAAAATTCATATAAAAATGGATTCCAATTAAGAAATGATATTTCTCATTATGAATCCCTACATTGAAATTAATTGAAAAATATAACATGTTGTGTTAAAGTAATAAAATGTGACCTATTTAGACCATAACTATTTGGATATATGATAGTGAATTTCAAAGTCATTAAATAACCCATTAGGGAAGCCTAGTATTTATAGAAGCGATATGGTGATAATTAGAAATGAGAAATAATTTTTTAGGTAATTGAATTTTTTCCTTATATATAATTAAGGAAGAGATTTTTGGGGATTTTGAATAATAGAAAATGATTTAGAGATACGTTTTCCACTTAGATATTTTTTATGTTATTGGAGTTATGAACTATCATGTAATAATCCTGCCAAACATATATAAAGGGAATAATGTGTTCCATGTATCCCTTTTTAAGAATTTCATAATAGATACTTATTATGTAGTGAATTTAGATGTGGAATTGTAAAATAATGATCAATTTTATGAAGTGTATCTGATGAATGTGTTTTTATATAGAGCACAAAGTTTCAACAAAATGGAAACTCAAATTTAAAATTTTCTTTAAGGATTTATGAGTATTAAGTGGTTAGATTGGAATATAATGAAGAAATGAAACCGAAAAACCCTAATTAATTTTAATATTAGAGTATAAAATGAATCATTGAGGTAAAAATTTCTAATTAGGGAAATAATATAGAATCCTAGAATATTATAAATTTAATTTACAAAAAAAATTATCATGGGAGTTATATATATAAAGAAAATGCATAATAAAAGATATTTATTAAATTACTGTAACATATATGAAAATTATATAACATTTAAATTAATTAGATGTATTAAAAAAGATTTAACAAATGTTTAACATATATAAATCATCAATAAATTTTTTGGGAATATATATATGTATATATATTAATTTAATTACATAATTATTTATGTAAAATTTAGAAATATAAATACAATTTTATTTACATAAAATATTTTCAAGAATATATATTTTCTTTTGAGAAATATATTATAATTTTATTAAACTATAAGTAAATTTTCCATGGTTTTGACGTTTGATTGTCTCCTAAAAAATAGTTTTATATAAATAATGATTTTATTTAATTATTCAATTTCACCAATTCCAAAAATTATTGTGGAAGAATGGATTTATTTTTTTAATTTTTTAATTTTAAAATGGTTTTTCTATTTTTTTTTGTTTTTTTCATAAGAAAATAATATAAGAATGTGAAAAATTATAATAAAATATTTGAACTATATAAGCACCATATCATATAATAGTATATATTATTTATTTTTTCAGTATAATTCAAATTATATAGATATTGTATTGGACGATTTATTAAATAATCATATTCCACTTTCTATTTCATCTATAGATGTGTTAAATTGTGATGAAATAACATTTTACTAAAATATTTTAATTTAAACACCCTAATCTTTCCCATATAAATATCACCATTTCACAACATCATTTATCCAATCATTCAAAGCCTTAGATAGTTCAAACTGTGAGATGATGTCTCCCAAAACCAATCCCCATATCCTAGTATATTTATTATTATAAAAATACCAATCCAATATGCTTCAAGGTGTAGTATATGAGGGAACATACAAAGGAATGTGTATAAACACAATGATCCGAAATTATTTTCTTCTCATACTTCCTAAAATATAAAATATTAATGATATTATAATAAATTAATTATTATTTTTATTCATATATGTTATTATACTAATGTAATATAAATTATGAATCTCACTCTCATACTAATTAAAATTGAAATGTAGTTTATAGTACCTACTATTCACCGCCTCCATGAACATTACATTTCATTTTTCACCACTACATTCATGGAAAATTTACATTCACATATTAAGAAAAAAATGAGTTAAATTTGAAAATTTTCTATTGTTTCTTATGCTAGAATAGATAAATGGTCATAGTTTTAAGTGAATCCAAAGAAACAAGTCTAGGTTTCTAAAACTGCCTAAATAAAGTAGTCATATAATGATGAAATTTATACTCATTAAACAAAAAATATGTAAGAAAACATATCGATATTTAAAACCATTGAATCTAGTGGAATAATATTAAAATCATCTCATCACACTATTAGAGTTATGTAATATTTTCATAAGATCATCAAACATTTTCTACAATTGGATGCAACCTTGGATACATGGAATGAATGATCGGAGGGAATTCGATATATACATGCTATTTCATTATAATGATTATAAAAAAACACAATAATAAAAATTAAATTAATAATAGATGATCTTTGTCTAAGATATAGTACTAAAAAAATAATTTTTTTTATTCTTGATGTTATATTTGCATACCAATTGAGTCCAGGAACTAAATTTATGTATCTTCTGAACAACCCCCATTACATTTGGGTGAAAAATTCTATTTATTTTTATCACTTTCACTACATCTTATTAAAATATATGTATCAAAAAAAATTTATATATGTTTCTTGTATATATAAAAAGTTTAATTTACATTTATCTTTTAGGTTTAATAGATCTTATTAAATTTTATTCATAATTACTTATTTCAAAGAAATCAATTTAAAGGGAAATTTCCTATTTCTGATCTATTTTGATAAACAACACCATATAAATAATTTATCCTTATATGGAATCAAAAAACAAATTTTTTTGTAAAACTGTTTGGGATCATTGATTATTTTAATGAAATTATTATTGTATTACCATCGTTAAGGTTTATTTATCATTTTTAATAAAACCATGCATAAGTGGATTATTTACAAACATAATTGTATACTATTTTTAGGTATTTAATTCACATGAAATTAATTTTTGTAACATTTTTATTTTGATTCCATTTAGTAATTTGGATAAATAATTTAATCCCTTATTTCATGGTAATATTTATTATATGAAATTTTGTTATTATTTAAGGGGATATTATGCAACACATTTTATTATAAGGTTTTATCTTATGATTGTGCCATATTTATGATTTACATATGTGGAACTCATTTCCTTGAAAATATTATAAATTTTAGGAGAGGGAATGAAATCTTATATCAGACCAATGCATCAGAAATTGTTTTGACTATACGAGATGCCATGTATGGTGCCCATACATTGAGCCGAGTTTACTATGTTTTGTTATATTAGAATTGAGTCTTGACTTATGAATATATTTTTTGTGCTCTTTCCATATTCCTATGACTACATATTTCTATGATATTATCATCAACATGTCATTCTTTCGTCTAAAAATATATGATCCTTATCTTTTATGTAATCATGACATGATTATTCTATAATTTGTATTACTTATCAATATGATTCACAATAATTTCTCCTTTTATAGGTTTTATAGCTCTAACCTTTTCTTATATATGCCCCAATTTATATGCCAATTTTTCATAATGAACATGTTATAACCAATATAAAATTATAATATCAAAATAATGATTATCTATCATATTTTATGTTTTTTTATTTGATTTATAATTTATAGAAGACATTAAACATAAAGAATTATATGTTTTATTTTTTAAATTTTAATTTTAAAATTCCTCAAATAATATTTCATTAAGGATCAATATTCCATATGTAAAAACATTAATTAGATGACTATGGAAACTATAAATTGTTTTATTTGAACTCATCATCAAATAATCAAATATATTATGAAATTCATATTAATTTTCATCTTTTACAAAAATATATACTTTATAGATTTTTTAAAAGTTTTTGTCATGAACTGAATCGATCGCCACCAAAAATGGATCCAAACCCAGCCCGTGACAAGTCCCGATGGGCGTTCCTGATCCCCACGGGCTGGCACACGTTCCTAGGTATCATAAAATGAAAATTGGGAATGATTTACCCGAGTTTGTAAACATAAAACAACAAAATAATCCAATGAAAGAAATCTGGATTTTTCAAACCAAACAATCTTTTACAAAAATTCAGAACTGAATTACATAGCTTAAAAGAACTCAAAAAGACTATACCAAAGGTACTAAACCAAATAAGGACAGCCCAAGAACCCTCATGGCAAGGGGCACTGCCCTCAAGCCACCTCCACAAGACTTTACCACCAAGGACCTGCTAGAAACCCAAACCACTGGAACAAAAAAAACTGTTTCCAACCTGCGACAACAAAAATAACCAAGTCTACTTACACCCAAGGGTGTATGTAGGGTGTGATCCATTTCCCAGTAGGATACTACCACTAAGAGATTTCATGTTATAAACATTTAAAGATTAAAAGCATGCAAGTTTTCAAAAACATGAAAAGCTAGTTACAATTTCTAAAAGATGCAACTTTGAATAAACACAGTTTTCAATTGGGCTATCATTAAGAATCAACAATTTTAAAAATAATGTCAAAACCACTTAATTTTCCAGGAAACTATACTATATGCTGAAGGTATGTACAAAGTAAATAATGAGCACAAGAAATAGGAAATAACCCCTAGGCACTAGCTCGTTCTGGGTCCCAGGTACCTCGTATCTCAGTGAGAGTTACCATCACAATATCTGTTCTTGTGCTCGAGCCACTAGTAGGGAAAATACCCATAACCTAGTGGTCCCCAATCATCATCATCATAGTTTAGTTAGAGTTGTAAGCATCAATCTTGTTAAGTGAAACTGAGGCCAAACCCCATAGATTCACTAGCATACTAGTACACGTCCACCCACCAAGATACTCGGGTTTTCCCTTTGTGCTCAAACAAGTTCAACAAGCCATGAAATATAGTATTCCCATGAAAATATCACTTCCACCTCACACATTAACCAAACATCTCCATTTACATCCCACAATTCACAAATTTCTCATTTCATTGAAATGCATTTTGAAATCAAACTCACACCAAAATAGGCCACGACACTTTTTTCATAACTTTCACAATCCAACACATACTTTAACAATTTTATGAAGTCCCTAAAAATATGATAAACATCACATAACAGAACTATTCACATTTAAAATGGTTCACTTGAAAGTATAAACAATCCAAAACAGTTTTCCAATATGGTTTCATCTCATAAATAAATCATTAAACCACACAAAACTTTCATAAAACAATTCTAAATAGTGTACCAAAGCTTTTCAAATAAAACCCATTTCAAAACCATATTTCAAGGACAAAATCACATCAATAAAAATTCAAAACAGATTTTTATGACCCATGAACATTTATTAAACAACCCCCATGTGTTATACAAACACTTGAAACAATAGTACAAAAGATCCACATGAAACGCACATGTTTTCAAAATCACTTTCAAGAAGTACAATAAAGTTTTACACCTTAAACCCTTAAAAATTTATTTAAGACCTAGTGGCCCACCAATACCCCATAAAATCAGAATTTCCATCCCAAACAAGATTTATTAAAGAAAATTCATATGTTATAAAACAATCTCAAACAATACCCAAATGGATGCACATGAAAACACCGAATTTTAAGCTAAAATGAAACTATAAAAACAAATGATTTACCAAATCCAACATAAACAGTTCATGCACCACACACAGCATATTAGGAACATGAATAATAAGTAATTGAAAAAAACTAACTCATCTAGAAATTTTTACACATTGAATCACCTACCTTTTATGACGAAACCCTCAAAACATGGTGCGAAACATCAACCACACCACCTCCGCACCTCAAGGATGATAAATTCAGACCTAGATCACAAAATTTGGCCACCAATACACCAAACGAAACCCTAGGATCAAACCCTAACTTCTGGAAATTTTAGAACATAATGAAAGAGGGAGGAAACCGTAAAGGAAAAGGAAGAAACAAATAAGGAATCACTTACCCAAAACAATACTGAAGAAAACGACCCAAAATCGACTAGAATCTGATTTTTAAAACAGATAAAAATTTAATGTAGTTTTGAAAAATAATTATGAGGTCATTTAGGAACTGGAATGGGTGGAAAATAATAAAAATTGAACGAGTTATTAAAAGATCAATTTACCTCCTCAAATATGGGCGATTTGTGCAATCCAGAGAAGTTTCTCCCAATTTAGCGATGCAACCGAGCTCAAAATAGGGGGAGGAGAGTCTGGGGGCGCGCCTTATGTATGTGGACTCGCGGTAGAGTTTGAATCACCGAGAAAACGCAAATAGTGAAGGAGATGTTAAAAAATTAAAAATTATTTTTAATACAGGAAATGGGCTTTCGGGCAGGCCCGATAACTTAAATAAAAACCCATATCCACCATGATTATGGATTCCTAAGTTGTCCAAATTAATATTGTGGTGCTAATATGTCATGGGATGACAATTAATAATTGGAATGGATGAAAAAATTTGAAAAATGAAGAAGTTATAAAGGAATCCAAATTTATTTTTAAATCTGGAATTGGGCTCACGGTTTGGCCCAACTCATAAAAACTCACCCATTCCTCCATAAATGCTTAGGAAACCCTAAAAACAAGGCATGAATGGAAATTAAATGGAATTTAACTTTAAAATAAGTCATGTATGTGACAATTCTCCCCACCATGAAAGCTTTCCACCCTGGAAAGTCACATCAAGGACAAAGCAACAACCAAACCCAACTAAGAAACTAAGTGGTACCCCTTTGCCAGGTATCTCCCCCAAAGGCCAAAACACCTCCAGTGATCAATGATGGAATGCATAATCTCACTAACCAAACATACACCACTTTCATGAAACAATCAAGCACATTAAGGCTTTATCCGAAATGAAAACTCCTCAAACAGAATCTGAACAATACTCAATCAATTTACCCAAATAAACAACAATATCGAACAAGGTTACACTTACCCTAATATAACTAAACCATTAGGACTCTCCAATATAAATTTTTACCCAAGGAAGATGTATGTAGTTAGATATCTCCAAATTATATTACCTACATTCAAGACAATACCAAGGAAAAACATGAGTTACTCGTATGAAGTGACACAAATGGGCTCCCCACCATAAGAGACAACTTCATTTTTTTCCCGAGACAGAATCAAGACGCTAATAGGGGAAGGCCCAAACAGAATCTCTAGTACAAGGGGTATACATCCATTAGAAATTTACAAAATAATATTCATGATACCCATGGTGGGTCTTCCCACCACAAGAACAAACCATCTTAACTGACCGACATGAGTTGACATGAAAAGACCCCAAAATTAAGGAGTTGGGACAGTCGCACAGTTAGTCTGTAGAGTTTGGAAAACTATGCGATACTATGTGGATCCTTATATCTACATGGTTATTTTTTTTGTTCATGGTTAGAACTAACCATGTGAAAATCGTGTGCTCAATTTTTCTAGCCAAATTTCTAACCATTCTCCAAAGACTCAATGGAAACCAAAGGGGGAGGGAGTAACATTGTGTGATGACAGGGGTACAAGACCCTCCACATATTTCCACCGAACGGGAACAACAAAAGAAATATGATGACACCATAGGTTTAAACTCATCCTTTATTTCATACTGAGGATAGGACTTTTACAAGGGATTAAATGACACTGGGGGTTCCCCTAACTACACGCCAGCTTCTCTCCGGGACCTATGGCTGGAGCTCAAAATATTGAAGCATCTTCGGCCTCACAGTTAGGCTGTGGAAACCCCTATATGTATCTTCTTCGTTCGATGCCACAAACAAAAACACCACATACCCTGATGGGTTCATCAAGACATAAAACGCTCTATAACTCACTTTACCAAAACCAGACATTTCATTGAAACAAGGGATCAGAAGAAGTACACACATCACACCTTGTTTCATTGGGTGAGAAACAACAGAAGGGCAGGACACGTATAAACACCTTCCTCTAAGATAGAGGATTTGATGTTTTTTCCAAGGGATACATACTCCCAACATAACAGAGAACCTATGAGGATTGTGTGACCTTCACCTTTACAGTCAAAAGAGCACACAACATCACAATTCATCACCGAACATGACCCTTGCAATTGATAGAAACAATACATGGAGCAGGACCATATTCCAAGTCCCTAAAAAACAGACAAGTCCAAAAAGCGCACACAATATCCTATCAGGACCAAAATCTCAAAATCTGTGGTTTAATAATAACTCTTACTTCAAGGAATCTATGAAGAACCCATAGGCCCTCTTAAACACCATCATGACACTCATCCACACTAACAACCAAAGAACACTTCCACCTTCGATGAATCAGGAAACTCAAGAAACTAAGGTCTCTTTCAACCTTCCACAAGCACTATCCAACTACAAGAGGATCCAAAAATCAGCGAAATGAATGGGTGTAGACTCAATAAAAAAATATTCGATAAAATATTCCTTATATTGATCAACTGGAGGATTTCCCAATGGCGAAACAATTCGGGTTGCACTTCAGTTGTGCATTAACCCTTAATGGGGGCGTACCTTATCCAATGAGGGAACCCAAGGACCAAACCAAGATGGTCCATTGTTCAAAACATTCCAAAAACCAGATCCAAACACATGAAGGGAACCACCGTAAAGGAATCCCAATTTTTTTTTCAAAAGAGACCACTAACCGTCCCTACAACACAGCTTACCGACCAAACACAAACCCAAAACACAGTTCAAACAGAAGGGGTTCTTGAACTCAAAATATCCCACTACATCAACATTTTCAAAAACCCATAATACAGACCATATCAAACTATTCATCAATATATCATGTTTTTCTTTAAAACAAATTCTTTGAAAACAAACTGTTTAGCAGTAATCGTATCCACCAATGGTACCCCATGGGCCTCACACATGCATGTTTTTGTTCCACACCGGGCACCCTCCTCATATCCGTCCCGAAACTCATCCAGTCATGCCATAAACCATCCATAATCCCATATAACCCCATTCATGTGGTTACTCATGGAAATACCAAAGGTTAAAACAAATATTCTTTCCACTTTTCAAAACCAATACAGTCAACCAACCCAACCATTTTCTCAAAACTGCTAACAATGAGATCAAAATCCCAATTCACATCTTACAAAACATTTCATAAGGACACAACCATTTAGAAACGAACTCACATTCAAGTTATTCACATCAATTTTAAAACATCTCATCCCAATAAAACACCCTTTAATTGTTTAGAAAACTATATTGGAAACACTTTTGAAATCCAACGTCAATGTGGATCTGGCTTTCAAAAGAGGTGTAAGCATACAATTTTCCATTTCAAAACAATTATGAAAATTTAGTTCCACCATTTCATAAATCAAAACATTACATATTTATTTGAAAATCATTTCAAAAAAACATTAAACTTCTTAAAACCAAGTCACTTTAAAACCAAAGTTCCATGATTTCAAAACTAAAGCACAAAACAATGTGAGAGGAAAGTAGTTTCAGTGGGTGACTTGGAAATATGGTTGGAAGACATATTCCAATCACTTCACCATCAAATAGAGTGTTCTAGGGAATATCCTCGGCTCCAAATGGCTTTCCAGACCCTGCGAGCACACTGAGACCATTAACCCAACTCTCTTTTCATTTCCACTAATCATCATCAGACCAACAAAACCAAAAGACATAGATAAATACCAACTTCCCCTGGAAACTTGAATCCCATCATGTGGTGTGGTGATCAGCCACACTACTAATAAAAAAAATTCCAAGTCCCGACAATCATAAATCCAGACTATCCTGACTGTTCCCCAAATAACATGACCCAAAGAGAGCGGACCTGCTCTGATACCATTTTATCACGAACCGAATGGTTCACCCCAAAAAAATGGCACCAAACCCAGCCTGTGAAAAGGCCCGAAGGGCGTTCCCGACCCTCATGGGCTAGAAAAAGTGCCTGGGTATAATAAAATGGAAATTGGGAATGATTTACCCGAGTTTATTAACATAAAACAACAAAAGAATTCAATGAAACAAATCTGGATTTTTCAAACCAAAAAATCGTTTACAAAAATTCAGAACTGAATTACATAGATTAAAACAACTAAAAAAGACTATACCAATGGTACAAAACCAAATAAGGACAACCCAAGAACCCACGTGGCAAGGGGCACCACCCTCAAGCCACCTCCACAAGACTTCACCACCAAGGACCTGCTAGAAACCCGAACCACTGGAACAAAACAAACTGTACCCAACTTGAGACAACAAAAATAACCAAGTCTACTTACACCCAAGGGTGTAAGTAGGGTGTGAGCCTATTCCCAGTAGGATACCACCACTAAGAGATTCCATGTGATAAATATTTAATGACAAAAAGCATGCATGTTTTCAAAAACATGAAAATCTAGTTACAATTTCTAAAAGATGCAACTTTGAATAAAAACAGTTTTCAAGTGGGCTATCATTAAGAATAAACACTTTTAAAAATAATGTCAACACCACTGAATTTTCCAGCCAACTGTACCATATTCCGACCATAAGTACAAAGTAAATAATGAGCACAAGAAATAGGAAATAACCCCTAGGCACTAGCTCGTTCTATGTCCCAGGTACCTCGTATCTCGGTGAGAGTAACCATCACAATATTCATTCTCGTGCATGATCCACTAGTAGGGAACATATCCATAACCTAGTGGTCCCCAATCATCATTATCATAGTTTAGTTAGAGTTTTAAGCGTCAATCTTGCTACGTGAAACTAAGGCCAAACCCCACGGATTCACTAGAATACTAGTACACGTCCACCCACCTAGATACCTGGGTTTTCCCTTTGTGCTCAAACAAGTTCAACAAGCCAAGAAATATAGTTTTCACATGAAAATATCACATCCACCTCACACATTAACCAAACAGCCCCATGTACATCACACAAGTCCCAAATTCCTCATTTCATTGAAATTCATTTTGAAATCAAACTCACACCAAAATAGGCCACACCACTTTTTTCATAACATTCACAATCCAACACATCCATTAACAATTTTATGAAGTCCCTAAAAATATGATAAACATCACATAACAGAACTATTCACATTTAAAATGGTTTATTTGAAAGTATAAATAATCAAAAATAGTTTTCCAATATGGTTTCACCTCTTACATAAATCATTAAACCACTCAAAACATTCATAAAACAATTCTAAATAGTCTACCAAAGCTTTTCAAATAAAACCCATTTCAAAACCATATTTCAAGGACAAAATCACATCAATAAAAATTTAAAACAATGTTGGAAGACCCAAAACATTTATTAAACAACCCCCATGTGTTATAAAAACACCTCATACAATAGTACAAAAGATCCACATGAAACACACACGTTTTCAAAACCACTTTCAAAAAGTACAATAATATTTTACACCTGAAACCCTTAAAAAACCAATTTAAGACCTAATGGCACACCAATACCCAACAAAATCAGAATATTCATCCCAAACAAGATTTATTAAACAAAATTCATATGTTATAAATCAATCCCAAACAATACCCAAGTGGCTGCACATGAAAACTCTGAGTTTTAAGCTAAAATGAAACTATAAAAACAAATTATTTACCAAATCCAACATAAACCGTTCACTCACCACACACAGAATATTAGAAACATGAATAATAAGTAATTGAAGCAAAATAACTCATCTAGAAATGTTTACACATGGAATCACCTACATTTTATGACGAAACCCTCAAAACATGGTGCGAAACATCCACCGCACCACCGCCGCACCTCAAGGAAGATAAATTCAGACCTAGATAACCAAATTTGTCCAAAAATACACCAAATTAAACCTTAGGATTGAACCCTAACTTCTGGAAATTTTAGAACATAATGAAAGAGGGAGGAAACCCTAAAGGAAAAGGAAGAAACCAAGAAGGAATCACAAACCCAAAACAATCCTGAAGAAAACGACCCAAAATCGACCAGAATCTGATTTTTAAAAAAGATAAAAATTTAATTTAGTTTTTAAAAATAATGATGAGGTCATGTAGGAACTAGAATGGGAGGAAAATATTAAAAATTGAAGGAGTTATGAAAGGATCAATTTACCTCCTCAAATCTGGGATATTTGTGCACTCCAGAGAAATGTCTCCCAATTTCGCAATGCAACCGAGTTCAAAATAGGGGGCGGAGAGGTTGGGGGTGCGTCTTAAGTATATGGGCTCGAGGGAGAGTTGGAATCACCGAAAAAACGCAAATATTGAAGGAGAAATTAAAAAATTAAAAATTATTTTCAATGCAAGAAATGGGCTTTCGGGCAGGCACAATATCTTAAATAAAAACCCATATCCACCATGATTATGGATTCCTAAATTCTCCAAATTAATATAGTGGTATTAATATGTCAGGGGATGAGAATTAGGAATTGTAATGGATGAAAATTTTTGAAAAATGAAGATGTTATAATGGAATCAAAATTTATTTTTAAATCTGGAATTGAGCTCACGGTTTGGCTCAATTCATAAAAACTCATCCATTCCTCCATAAATGCTTGGGAATCCCGCAAAACAAAGCATGAATGGAAATTAAATGGAATTTAACTTTAAAATAAGTCATGTATGTGACAGTTTTCTAATATTTATTATTAAGAATATTAAATCCTAGAAATTATATAAATATCTTTAAATAACTCAATAAATAATAAGTCTTTTTCTATCAATCAATATTCAGAAATTTACTTTCAAATTCAGTCATTGAAAACACTATTGAATCACATAGAATTAATCCATAGAAAATAATTGATAAAACAGAAATTCAATGATATATTTGAATTAATCTCATTTAGTTATTATGATATAATAATGTTGAACATATAATAAAGTATCTCCATTAGTGATTACTACATTCTATATATTCATGAACATTCATTAATATATTCACCAAGATCAAACATAAAGAGGCTCAAGCTAAACCCTGTATAAATATTACAATATTCTAATGACCCAAATAATAAATACCCTAAATAGTTGATGAAAACAGTGACCCAACATATTAGTTTCTCGGTGATTATCTTCATAAACATACTATTTTATAACACATTAGAACAACTTTCTATGATCTTGATCTTATAGAATGTTTTAGACATCTCACATCATATCCACTTATGCAAAACCTGTGGAATGGAAACATAAAAAATGGGTGATATAAAATGATAATTAAGAGAAATTTATCTCGAAACATGAATAAGATAATGGGTGAAAACTTATAATTCATAAGAATTTTTCAAAACACCTAAATTGTTAACATTACAACATATTAGAGTACATAATATCTTAAAAGGATCATTAAGGAATCATAATGATATGACCTTTTTGGAATCAAATATAAATAATTCTATAACTTGTAATCATGAAAAAATGTAATAAATAGATAAGAATAAGGAATAATAAGGAAAAAATTTAAATTCATTGAAATAAAATGGATCTTTAATTGTTTGTGCAACTTGATGAAAAACATAGAAATGTGTCATATCTTGATAAGAATTATAGGACCATAATCATAGAAAATACATTGTGTTAAAAAATCATTAAAATGATCATGTGAAATAACCCATTATTTATATGCCTAAAAATTTAATCATAACCATCATACCCAGGAACATGTGAACAAACGCGTCAAGCCCATGGCTTACCGTCTCATGAGATATAAGCCCAATCCAATGAATTAGATGGTGATAAAGGACCCAACCCAAAATAGTCCAATCATATGTGTGACACATAAATTAAATCATCGACACATCTTATAGAAACAATGGAAAAATAATTGGTTCCTTATGTATCCAAATGAAAATATTTCAATTTTCACATAGAACCTATGGATGGAAAATGAGATTCAAAAATCATCCAAGTGCTATAAAATAACATCATGAATTAAATTTTTTGATTCCAAAAACATTACCACATAAAAAATAATTAAATAAAATATAGGGTTAGATAGGAAATGTAACTATGTTAGTTATATATCATTGAAGTCAATGAAACCCAAATCATGAAATGATATAGTTGAAACATTTTTTATTCCCCGATATAAAAGTTATAATTACTATTATCTCTTCCAAAAGTTTTTATGGGTTAAAAAAATGAAATGGATAAATTTCATGGAAATGGATTTGGATAAAAAAAATAAACTAGAAATAAAGAGAGTACATAATTTTAGATTGAAAATGTATTGAACATAGGGAATGATAAATCCTGAAGAAAGCTTACAAGACAATAGAAGAAGTTTGAGTTACCATGACCCTTACCATTATCCAAGTTTTATAAAGATTTTATTTAACCAAAATAATCCTAAAAATAATATTAATAACTATTTAATATCTTCATTCATATATGTTTCCATTTATAATCTAAATGAATTAAAATTATATTTTTTTACTGTATTGTTTAAATTTATTTTCAACATTTTGTGATAATAATATTTTCCATTCTGAACAAGTTTTACAAAACCGGGGTCTAAATTAATTTTTATATTAAATATCATCATTTATAATATATAAAAAATTATTTATAATATTTTTTTTAATACAATATAATTTAATAATTAAATATCATGTGGTATTTTCGTTGAATTTTATGAAGAAAACAATTATGATGGACTTACGTTGTGTTATTTGGGGATATCGATCATTAAATTTTATTTATAAAAAAAGAAACATATTAAGGATATATATTAATTATATATATATATCATATATTATAATTAATTATAAACTAAATGAAATGTTTAGAAGATAATAGAAATGAAAATTGTTTCTTTTCATATGACTTAGTTTGTACAATTTTAATGCACCGACCCCAGATACCTTGATTCGATGCATTATTACGTATCATTGGCATGATCAGAAAAGATCAAGTCTCAAAAAACTGATTAGTTTAGTAGCCTTTGAATCACTATATACATTCATAAAGTTTACATTACATCATAAAGTGAAAAATTACAACAACATCATGTCTCCATAGACCACACTCATATCCTCATACTATGACTATAGGTCATTCAAAAATTACATCTTCATATCCTGGTATAAATAAAACATAAAAGGGGTGAGCTTATATGTTCATTAAGGATAAACACATTGCGGAAACATTCAAAAATAAGCAAAAACATTAAGGAAATGTATAACTAAATCAAAATCCTTTTAAACATGAACTTTTTCATAATATGGCGAACATAAAATGAAATAATTCCGTTTACTTATTCACATCGATATTCTAGTAGTTGAAAAATAACATGAAATATAAATAACCAATTTCCTAATAATGGAATGCATATTGCTATACTATCATAACCACATAGTCAATGCCTTGTGCCAAGACTACAAATAATATTTTTTCAAGGCCTTATGCCAAGATACTATTTTGTTTCATGAGACCTACTGATTCATTGTGGAGCTATAGCGGGCTCTATCAGTCACTTACTAAGTACATTGAATTCCTCATATGAAAAGTTTGAAACATAACATAAAAATTCGTATTAAAACTAGCATATGAAATGTGAATACATTATCAAAAAACCATGAATGGTATAAAAATAGCACATACACAGTCAAACATAACTCATTCAATACAATATGGAAGATTTAATTGTAACAGAATATCCTCAATCGAGAATAATGAAGGATATTGACATAAATGAAAATAACAATCAAAACTATTGGAGAGAAATATCTTCCTTTTTCTTGAAAACATTAAAAGTCACTCTATTTGTCAATAACCATTTTAAAAATACATTTTTGAATCAATGTGTCCCATTCCACTTTGAAAAATTTAAAAGGAATTTTAATTTTAAAAAATTAATTTCCATATAAATAAATCCTTAAAAACATGTTTAAAACATGTACATTAATGAGAATGATTTAGAATAAAAATTCTTTAAAAGATTTAAAAATATATTTTCATTATAGTTTCTAACAAAAAGAGAGACAATTAAATTCAAATAACTAAGGTCATAAAAAAATTATAATATAAATATAATAAATAGATTCATGATATAATATGTAAAAGTACATTATATACACCATATAAAAGTGAATAGGTGTATAACAAAAAAGAAGAATCAATGGAATGTAAATTGAGATGAAATATCATATAAGGACTGTATCCATAGGTTTTGTATAAATAAACGACATAATTATGTTCGAAAAATATAAATACCCTCAATATGATTGGATATTCAGAGTAAATCAATCAGTGGACATTCACACATATTCTTGTAAAAACAACACCAATGAATTGGATTCTTAACTCAACAAAAGGAGATTAAGTTAAAATTACTCTTATCAAGTTCAAATCGATGTCTTGAGAATTTATCAATGGAATGATTACATGTATCAAAAGTATATCCACGGAATGGTGAGCGGAAATTATGACCTAATAAAATGATTTGTGATTCTACACATAATCTTGGAGTAAAATAATCAAGGAAGTATGCATAAAGAAGAATGAGTGGAAATTGAAATTTCTAATTCCCTTATCGATTTGGTAACATAAGAAACATACCCCCATGAAAGAAGGAAAATACAATTATAATTTAAATATCCATAAATTAAAGTATATTACACATGAATACAATTATGGGATGTACACACACCACATGCAATAAATAAGTGGTGAACTATGGAAATCTCACGGAATTAAAAGTGAGATAAGAAACCCCTTACTTTGTAATTTCTCCTTGGTCGTGGGTTGGTTAACCTCTTGTATAATGGTTAAGTAACTGTTATTGAATTATACAAGAATAATATACATTAATATGATATCATATTTTATCTTTTAACATTGATTTGTTGATAATATATTAGTATTATCGTCGTTTCAGGTGTTAACAGATTCGTTTTCCTTTATATTCTTTGTTATGTGAGCCATATTTTTTATCGATGGGAGGCATCTTATTCATATACAGAATTTTATCATTTTTCTAAACCTTATTTTTAATTATAAAATAAAATTTAGTCTTGAATGGATATGATGGGGAATGAATCTTATCGCGTTCGTGGAGACGGTAATCCGTACGTACGCAAAAGTGACAATATCATTATTTTGATATTAAAATAATATATTATTGAATTTTATATAATATATACAGAATAATTATCATGTTATCTTTATTATTTAAATTAATTAAAAATCATTATTATTCCAATCCAAATAATAATATATTGAATAATAATTACACCACGACGTGGAGTCGGTAGGCCGTACGTACACATGTATGGTGACATGTCATTCAAAGGATGGATATAATAGTGAATATGGTTTTATCATATTTATAATAACATCATAGTATATAGAAGATACTGGAGTTGTTATTTTAGAATGTAAATAACAATGAAAGAAGAAGTGGAAGAATAGACTAACTTAAAAGAAGGTGGTGAAATCATTACCTCTTCTTCGGGTTCGTCCTTTTGATTTGATCAAAAGGGCTCGTTAAGATGGATTTTTTAATAAATGATGGCCTCTAGAATTAAGTGAGGGAAGTTGAGAGGATATTTGGGTAGGGGTTGGCCGATCCAAATGGCATTGAAGGTGTGAATTAGAGATAAGGGGGGTGCCTTTTTATAAGATGGGTGAGGGGAACCTTAGGAAATGATAGAAATATTATTTTATAATAAATTCATATTCGGTTTCTAAGGGCACAAAACTGATTTATTTCTAGGATAATGTCGCGATGGGTCGAAAACAACACAACCAATAGTTTTTAGACAGGTTTGGTTCAATTTATCAACCTTATCTTTTAGTTTTAACTCTTAGTTAATTAGTTTGACATTTACCATGTCTCTTTGTATTTTTATATTTTATGGTTAATAATCTTAATATAAACTTCCAAGAGACCCACAAGTGGTTCATTAATGATACACCTATCATTATATAAGTCATTTGGCTGATCCTTAGATTTTTAGGAGTTTTATATCAATTTATAATATAATATTTGTTTGAGAAACTCATTTATGTCAATTTTGACACTATTTAATAATTGATTTTTGTTAAAGTCTTAAAAACTTTATTAATTCGAACCAAATTCATTTAATAAATCCTAACATGTCATATTAACGGAAAAAAATTCATGTGTGCCATCAAAAATTTAAAATTATATTTATTTAAACATTTATAATACCAATTATTTGATTCTATTATTAATAAAAAATACTGCATCATTATTGTGTCACAAATAAATTTACTTATTCAATTTATAAAAATTATAAATAAAATAAAATTATGTACGAAAAATTTTCAGCTTTCTAATTAATATTTATTGTCTAAAATGTAACATATATAACCCTATGTAAAAATTGTTTTTCCTAGAAGATATATGCTTATGTCATTTTTTTTATTTACGTTAACTTAATTAATATAATGTGTCATTATCACTTACAAGTGGCTCCATGGTGTCCCAAAATCGACCCAAAGATGCCAATGGTCAGACATGTATCAACCAATAGAGTTAGGACATGTTTTAGGGTAATTTAATATTATTATAATATTATCTGTTTACCCTTATTTACCAGATTTACCCTTTAACTATGGTAAATAAAATATTTACAGAAGTAATTATTCAAATTGTCTAAAAATAAAATTTACCTATTTAAAATTTTTTTACCTCATGATTCTAAATATGGAATCAATTTTTCTAAATTCAAAACATATAAGTGGCAGAAATTAATTTAGAATTAATTCCCGTTGTCAAAACGAAAAGCGTGTTTTTAAGAAATAATAACTATCAAAAGATTGGCACTTGCTTATGTCTAGTCTAAATTTGAAATTATGTCCAATTAACAAAATTGAATTAAATGGTAAAAATAAATTCTATATATATTTTAAAATCACTCAAATTCATAATTTATCACTATTAATTATTTCTATTAAATAAGTTGTTTTTTAATTTAAATTTAGTAATTTTCACTATTCATAAAAATATGAAAGTTATCGGAAAAGTACCAAAAATTCATCCTAAGATAATTTTGATATTCTGAATCCAAAAATGAAGTCAATTTGGAAAGATGAAATTTATAAAATTTAAAAGGTGGGTATTACTATTCATAATGGTTAGTTTGATTGGTTGTGGTGTGTTATAACTCGAAGTTGCCTACAACACACACTACTGTATTATTCAAAGAGAAGCATTCTGTGGATCCTTGGGGTGTTACATTCTCCCCTACTTCTATAAATTGTGTCCTCACAATTTTTAAAATGGGGCTTGGGAATATAATGGAAAGTCCCACATTAGAAAAAGAGTCAATAAAACTATCACGTTAAATTAAAGAAAGAGAAGTACAAAGGTCGCCCGAGATAACCTATATCGGGATCCCATGTAGAAAAAAATCAATTTGGATGATAAGTTAATTTTCATGTTCTGATGGAGAGGGATAGAAAACATGATCAGGAGAAAGTTTACAACAAGAAAACCACAAACATATGATGGGAAAAACTACCATTAGTTTCCCAGTAGGAAAAGTAAACAGACAAAAACTTTTTTTAAAGTTTCATTACATAAAGATGAGGAATTCATTTCTGAGATTGACTAAGAACATAAAGAGATATACTTAATTTTTAGGTAAAGTTTCATTCTTTAATAAATTTCTACTACTAACACATTTTTAAATGATGAGTATTCAAGAAGACTTGATCACACTAGAAGAGCTGGAATAAACATCTTATAGAATTGCATGACCCACGAAGGATAAAATATATATTTTCTATGTCTTTAGAGAGTAATAAAAAACAGAAAGGTTAGTATAAGATCAGATTATCCCCCAAAAGTATATCCTAATAGAGAAAGAAACACTAATTTTAATTTCTAAAATTAATCCAACAATACCCCAAAGATAAATAAATAGAATTCAATAAACAATTGTCCTTGAAATCCTTCAATATAATCCAAAATAATATTGAAACCCAAAACTTTAAAGAATTTGGATATGTAGTCTTCCATGTTAAATGGTATCTCAAATTGACATCAACTACACCATAAGTCGCATACTGAAAATTAATTAACCCAATCACATATTCTCTAGTATAGGTTAATAATTTCCCTAAATAACTCAAATCACTATAAATCCACAAAAAAAAAGATAAAAATCCACCATTACTCCTCAAATTAAATCCCATAGTATTCTATTTTCCTTGGGCATATTATGTTCCCAAAAAAGTGAACATATTCCAAAATAACATTTATCACTTAATCACCAAATCATTTTCCTATACTAAGGGTATTCATTTGATAAGACATGAGATCCCAAATCAACGTATTATTGATCAATAAAATCATTTAACTAAAAATAATTAGTCACAATAACCGAGGAATTCACGTAGTCACGTGGTTGGCGATAAATCTCAATCGCACTTTGGTTGTGGGTTCGATTCCCACAGCTTTGTCCGACGCGACGGGTTGTCACATGGTCTATGTGGGGTCCTTTTTCAAAAACTATATTTTTTAACATTACCAAAATAAGATAAATTCGCAAAAATAACCATAACATAATTTAACCACAAATTTTATCTCATACCTTACATTTTCATCCCAAAATATAATAACTTGTAATTGCCTCAAACACAAAGATCATATAAAACCAAATGGTTTTTTATAACTATATCCTCAAGATAAAAGATATTTTTTCCTCAAATATCATTCTCACATGAAAAAATGAAGGGTTACAAATACAAGAGAAAATTATTCCAAAGTAATCCCATCAACAAGGAGCTCTAATACATTGAAACATTTCTCCAACCATTTATTTCAACATAGCTTATTCTTTGACCAGGAAAATATCCTATTGAATAGGGAATTCACTTGGTAATTTCTAGGTCCCCTACATTTATGGAAAATGACTATAAATGGATTCTTGGGAATATTTTTATTTTCTTCTATAGTACTCTTCATTTTTCCTCCACAATTATTCACTTTATGCCCTTACTTCCCGCACGTAAAGAATTTCTTTGTTCCATGGAGACACCTTCCTGGGTGTCTCCTTCCACATTTCCTGCATGATGGAAATTGAGGATTCTTTTCTCCTTAGTCTCTACTGTTGGATCTCTTATCATTCATCACCTTTCTCTTCTTTGTTGAGTCAGAGAGTAGGTTAATATATATGTTATTGATCATATTTTGGGAAAACTGATTTGGCATGAACATGAAATCTTTTACACCTATCAACATTCTATTTTTTTTATCTTTTCCACCACTGTTCCAATCGTATACATCATTCTCAAAGATACTATGACTTACATGGAATCTAGTCATTGACTAAAACTAGAAATCATTGTGTGAGTAAAAGTAGTCATAAAAAAATTTAGAGAATATCATGACACCATATTATTAATTTGAAACACCTTAGGATTAACCAAGGTCATTTATTCTCTTCTTATATTAAAATACATCAAATCAGTTTGTAAAGAAAATGTAAATTTCCCTAAGCCTATCCCCTGGGAGTGTCGTAACCAAGAGTGCATGAAGGCTCGTTGTTGTGCACTAGTTCCGGTTCGAGTCTAGATTAAAGTGCTGCTTTCATGTTTTACACCTAGGTACATCTGTGCCAGATCCACCTCTACCTGCTCATATCCAGACAAGGATCTATTGCTGGGAATGCTCACAAAATATATACAACACCAAAATTCTAGTACGTTCTTCTTTAATAATCCTCAAAGTCTATCATAGGGATTTGTGCTCTAATTAGAGTTTGTATAAATCTAGTTTCCAAGGTTCTTACTGAACTTCCTCTGATACCAACTGTAATGCCCTGACCCCAGTTACCCCAATTTGATGCATTATTACCTATCATTGGAATGATATCAAAAGATCAAGTCTCAATAGACCAATTATTTTAGTATCCTTATAATCACTAGATACATTCATAATGTTTTCATTAAATCATAAAGTGAAAAACTATAACAACATCTTGTCTCCATAGACTACACTCATAACCTCATACTATCCCTGCAAGAATTTATAATATACTTCTTCACATCCTGGGAAAAATATAAAATAGAAAGGGGTGAGCTCAGATTCTCAGTAAGGATAACAATATAGAGGAAATTTTAATAAATAAGCATAAAAATTTTAGGCAATTTATAACTAAAACAAAAGCCTTTTAAATTTAAACATCAGTATAATATGGAAAAGATAAAATGAAATAATTCCATTTACTTATTCTCATGGATATTAAACTAGTAGAATAATCACATGCAATATAAATAACCACTTTCGTAATAATGAAATGCATAATGTCGGTCTATCATAACCACATAGTCAGGGCCTTGTACCAAGACTACAAATAATATTTTGTCAAGGCCTTGTGCCAAGACACTAGTTTGTATAATGATACCTACCGATGCATCGAGGAGCTATAGCAAGCTCCACCCATCACTTACTAAGTCCAATTCATTCTTCATATGAAAATTTTGAAACATAACATAAAAATTAGTATTAAAACTAGCATATAAAATGTTAATAATTTATCCAAAACCCATGAATGGTATAAAAATAGCACATACAGAGTCTAACATAACTCATTTAATATAATATGGTAGATTGTATTGTAACAGATTAACATTAATTCAGAATAATGAATGATATTGTCATAGATGAAAATAATCTTCAAAAATATTTGAGAGAAATATCCCCCGTTTTCTTGAATACATTTAGAAGTCACATTATTTGTCAAGAAACCATTTAAAAATACTTTTTTTATTCAAAGTGTCCCATACCAATTTGAAACTTTTAAAAGAAATTTAAATTTTATAACATTAATATCCATATAAATAAATCCTTAAAAACATTTTTAAAACATAGACATTAATGATAAATATTTAGAATAATAAATCTTTAAAAAATTTAAAATGATATTTTAGATAGAGTTCTTAACCAAAAGAGAGACACTTAAATAAAAATAATTGAGGTCATAAAAACATTATAATATCATGAGAAAAAATATATTAATGATATACTATGTCAAAGCACATTATATACACCATATAAAAGTGAATTGATGTATAACAAAAAAGAAGTCTCAATGGAATGTAACTTGAGATGAAATCTCTTATAAAGACTCTATAGATAGGTTAAGGATAAATCAGAGACATAATTATGTGTGAAAAATATAAATACACTCAATATGATTGGATATTTAGTGTAAATCAATTAGAGGAAATTTACACATATTCTTGTAAAAACAACACCAATGGATTGGATGCTTAACACAACAAATGGAGATTGAGTTAAAATTACTCTTATCATGTTCATATAGATGACTTGAGAATTTATCAACGGAGTGATTATGTGTATCAAAATATATCCATAGAATGGGAAGTTGAAATTATTGCATAAGAAAATGAATAGTGATTCCACACATTATCTTGGATTTAAATAATCAATGAAGTATGCGTAAAGCCGAATGAGTGGAAATTGAAATTTCAAATTCCCTTATCAATTTGGTAACATACAAAACATACAACCATGAAAGAAGGATCATACAATGATGATGTAAATATCCATAAATTAAATTATATTACACAATGAATAGAATCATGGGCAGTACACATACCACATGCAATAAATAAGTGGTGAACAATGGAAATCTCACGGAATTAAAAGTGAGATAAGAAACCCCATACTTTGTACTTTTTCATTGGTCGAGGGTTGGTAAACCTCCGGTATAATGGTGAAATAATTTTTATTGAATTATACAAGAATAATATACATTAATATGATATCATATATGATCTTTTAACATTGATTTGTTGATAATATCTTAGTATTATCATCGTTTCAGGTGTAAACAGATTCATTTTCCTTTATATTATTTGTTATGTGAGCCATATTTGTTATGGATGGGATGCATATTATTAATATATAGAATGATATAATGTCTTTAAACATTATTTTTAATCATCAAATGAAATTTATTCTTGAATTGATATGATGGGAAATGAATCTAATCGCGTTCGTCGAGACGGTAATCTGTACGTATGAACGAGCGGAAATATCATTCATTTGATATTAAAATAATATATAATTGGATGGTATATAATATATAAAGAATCATTATCATGTTATATTTATTATTTACATAAATTACACATCATTATTATACCCATTCAAATAATAATATATTGAATAGCAATTAGACCACAGCGTGGAGACGGTAGGCCGTACATACGCACGTAAGGTGACATCACATTAAAAGGAAGGATAGAATACTACATGTGGTTGTACAATATTAATAATAACATAAAATTATAAATAAGATACTGGAGTTATTATTTTAGAATGGAAATTACAAAAAAAGAAGATGTGGAAGAAGAAAGGAACTTTAAAGTGGGTGGTGAAATCATTACCTCTTCCTTGGGTTCTTTCTTTTGATTTGATCAAAAGGGCTCATTAAGATGGCTTTCTGACCAAAGGAGGGCCTCTAGGATGAAGCGAGAGAAGTTTAGAGGATATTTGGGCAGGTTTTGGGCGAGCCAAATGGATTTGAAGGTGTGAATTACAGTGAAGGGGGAGTTCCATATTATAAGAGGGGTGAGGGGCACCTTAGGAAAAGATAGAAATATTATTTTATAATAAATTCATATTCAGTTTCTAATGGCTCCAAACAGATTTATTTCAAGGATAAGGTGGAGTTTGGTCAATAAAATCTCAAAAAATACGTTTTAGACAGGTTTGGGTCACTTTATTAACCTTATCTTTTAGTTTTACGTCTTAGTTAATTAGTTAGACATTTATCATGTATCTTTTTATTTTTATATTATATGGGTAATAAACATACTATAAACTTCCAGGAGACACCCTAGTGATTATTTCATGATAAACATATCTTTATATAAGTCATTTGGCTAAACCTTTGTTTTTTAGGAATATTATATCAATTTATAATATAATATTTTTTTAAAAAACTCCTTTATGTAAATTTTAACACTGTTTGATAATTGATTTTTGTAAAAGTCTTAAAAACATTATTAATTCAAAAAAAATCATTTAAGTTATCCTAAAATGTCATATTAACCTATAAAATTCGTCTATGTCATCAAAAAATTTAAATTATATTTATTTTTATATTTATAATACCAATTATTTGATTCTTTCATGAATAATAAAAATACTGCATCATTATTGTGTCATAAATAAATTTAATTATTCAATGTCTAAAAATTATAAATAGAATAAATTTTTTTTGGAAATATTTTTTTATTTCTAATAAATATTTATAGTGTAAAATATAACATATCTAACCATATGTGACTTTTTTTTCTAAAATATATATGCTTATGTATTTTTGGTATTTAATTTCACTTAATTAAAATAATGTGTCATTATAACTTACAAGTTGCTCCAGTGGGTCCCAAAATATTCCCAAAGATGCCCATGGTCAGAAATATATAAACTAATTTGGTTAGGACACATTTTAGGGTAATTTAATATTATTATAATATTATTTGTTTAACCTTATTTACCGGATTTACCCTTTAACTATGGTAAATAAAATATTTATCGAAGTAATTATTCAAAATGTCTAAAAATAAAAGTTACCTATTTACAAAATTTGGACCTCTTGATTATAAATATGGAATTCATTTTTCTAAATTAATAACATAGAAGTAGTTGAAATTAATTTAATATTAAATCTTGTTGTCAAAACAAAAAGCGCGTTTTTAAGAAATAGCAACTATCAAAAGATTGACACTTGCTTATGTCATTTTTAAATGTGAAATTATGTCCAATGAAAAACATTGGATTAAATGGTAAAAATATAATCTAATTATACTTTAAAATCACTCGAATTCATAATTTATTACAATTAATTATTTCTATTTAATTTTTTTTAATTAAAATTTTGTAATTTTCACTATTCATCAAAATATGAATGTTATTAGAAAAATACCAAAAATTCACCCTAAGATAATTTCGATATTCCAAATCTAAAAATGAAATCCATTTTGAAAGATAAAATTTATAAAATTTCAAATTTTTGGTATTGATATTCATAACGGCTAGTTTGATTGGTTGTGGTGTGTTAGAACTCGAAGTTACAAACAACACACGCTACTATATTATTCAAAGAGAAGCCTTCCGTGGATGCTTGGGTGTTAATAAAATGCACTACACTTGATTCGTGTTTTTTAATAGAAATATAGTGGGTGGTTAGTGCTTATTACATCGTTATAAAAAGGTACCAATATAATAATGATACTTATTTTATCATTTTATGATAGTGTAATGATTATTTTTGATGAATAAAGGACCTTAAATATATATAATAAGAGATGATGAGTCATTAGGTACTTACACCTAACATAATGGGGTATATCCTTTGAAAATGGAATTTCATCATTGAGGGATGCTATATTGATAAAAAATAACATAATTATTATTTATTCAAAGGGGGTTTGGTCTATAATTAGGTAGTTCTGTTATTAGGGGAAGTGAGGAGAGGCGATCCCTTTTATAAGTGAAAAATAGTATTTTTTTGAATTCCCCAAAATATTTCAATAATGGGAAGTAACTATCAAGGAATGTTCTTCTTTAATTGATAAATATTGTATTGGGGAAGATATAAAAATAAAAAAATCTTCCAAGACTTAATTAAATTCATTTTTAAACATGTTAGGTCCCTTGATTAAAATATTACACATTTTTACAACTTTATTTTTCCGAATGGGAACTTTTTTTTAGAGAGGAAATTTATCTGTTATGAATAAAAATAAAATTGTCCTTATTATATAATTTTAACCTAATTATTAATATTTTTAAATCCATTATTATTTTTTTACATAGATAAAATATTATTTTAAATTAGTAAGTGTATAATCCATTAAAACCAATACACATGGAAAAACCAAAAGTTAAATGCTATCATGTAAAATTTGAATTTATAAATTAAGCCGAATATTTTTAAAATTATAAATTTATGTATGAAATATATTTTATATCATTAAAAAATAATTCATAAATTTCCAATTCATACATAAGTTTTAATATTTTAATAAAGTCAACTTATTTGTAATAATTATATTTTTCACTTTTCACATAAAAATCCATATTATTAGAAAATTCACAACAAATCATAAAATGATTATATATCTATGAAATAACCTCAAATTTTTTTAATCTTTTAAAATTGAAATCATAAAATTTATTATTTTAATTTTCATTAATAAAATAAAATATAACAGAAAAACTGTTTCAAAAGAAAAATTAATGTTTGTTTATTATCAATAACGTTTCATGTTTTTGATAAATTAATAATTAAATAGGTTTCAGTGCTTTAATCAGATAAAATTTATTTATTAATTAAAATAAGTAAATTTTATAATAAAAAATTCACTAATTTCTTATCAATATTGGTTGAGTCAATGTTTAACATAAACATTATTTTATATATTAATAATTATACCACAAATATATATACATTTAAATTCTCACAAAACCTTATGATGAAAAATGTTTTTTTGTTTTTTGTTTCATCAGGAGAATTAAATAGACCACAACACATACTTATAGTGGAAAAATATGGGCCATTACATTCTAACCCACATAAAAATGATTTCATTCCAAAAATTTCATTACATTGATGAAAACAAGTGGGGTTATTTTCAATAATCACATCCTCAAGTTCCGACATGGTATCATTAAACATTTTATTTCACAAGATAAATTTTTCTATATTATAGGTATTATTCCATAAAACCTTCAATCTCCCATTCAATTTGGTTACCTTTGTTCCTCATTTGGGTGAGTAGATTCAAATAAAATCCCTATAGAGATTTAAAAATTTGAAGGGTATAATATTTAATTTCCATAATTTGATACATGAAACACATCATGTTCTTGGGAGGGTTGTGGAAGGTGTTTTTGGTGATATGATATGACACTTAAAAGATCATAGATCATTTAGGGAGAAAGGTATATGTGTATTTTCTTCTATATGACCCAAAACCTCACAACCTGCTTCTATAGAGGTTTTTAGTGCAACACCTTGTCAAAAACATCAAACTCTTGATATATTTTATTAATATCTATATAAATATTATATATGCAGTTTTTTTATTTCATATTAATAAAAATGGATTTAATATTATACTTATTTTCTTAGAAATGGAAATGATGTATTAGCATTGTTTTTCAAACATTATCCCAGTATGATTGAGTCCAACATCTCTTCCCATAAAGCACTTCATAAAGTTCTTTTTGAATTTTTGAATGGGAATTATTGTTATATGAAAACTATACTAGGTATAGGATTCCATACAAATATACAAGGAAATACAATAAAAAATATCTACACATATCCTTTTGAGTTTGAATTATCTTCTAACACTAACCATCAATCTGAAGATCATAAGTAATTCAAAAAATTAAGGCTATAACCAATAATTTATGAATAATTTTAATGATTCTTGAGGTCAACCTCATTTCCCTATCCGATTCAGTGGTTAGAGGTACTATTTAAAACCTCACCACTTCCCGTATATATATATTGGAATATTGGATTACGGTGGAATCTTATTTGATGGAAATAAAATCTGACGACTTCCTAAGGTGATTGAATAAAACCTAAAAACATTATAGCCTTTTAAATTTTGGGTAGTTATATAAAGAATTATATGGTAATATTTTCAAATTTCCATTCGATTATTGGTAATGGATTCAAAATAAAATTATTCTTTTGTCATTTGACCATTAATAGATGACATACCATGCCTCAGGATAAGTATTTTACAATTTATCACTATATATTATCCCATTGAAATTATTTCATAAGATCACTATACATATCTGTTCTTTCTATTTGAAAATAGAAGGATGATATATGAGAATAATCCAAATATTCCCTATTAAATTTTTCTTTTTATGGGAAAAAAATCTAGATTCCAAACCTTATAACTGTATATTGATCGAAGTTTTACTCCAAATATTCATTACTGTTTTTTATGATCTGTATCATCTTTAAGTACTTCGTTGATCATTACATGAATAGATGGTTGAGTAGTTAGTTGTGAAAGATAGGACTTATCACCTCCCATTCTCAAATTAATATTAATCCTATATAATTACATCATTATTTGGTCTATACCAATCATCATCATGGAATGAGGAGAATGGAATTTCCTAATCGGAGCATCAACCACAATATTTCACTATCCCTCAAGGAAATATATTTCATTTTTATAATATTTTATCAATTCTAGCCATCTCCACTAGAACATATTCAATTCTTTCTTTGCGAATATATATTTTATTATCTTGTTATCATTATATTTATCAGAAATTTTTCCATAGAGTTAATTCTACAAAATAATAAATGAATATATCACTTGTTCTGCTTCTAAATCATTCCTCATGTTAGTTTTTTATGAGTATTTAACTGGAGTTAGAAATTATAAATTACCTTATACATACTCATGGGGACACAAAAAAACCATCTTTTGAATCGTTAGTGCATATTAAAATGCATTCCCCACTATAGGGTGATGTAAGAACTGATTAAGAGACCAACTTCTTCTTCAATTTGTTGAAATATTATTCCTTAAACTATATCTAAACAAACATTACTCCCTTCCAACTTAACATTGTTGGTGTATTTTATGGACATAAGAAATTTCTAATAATATTTTATTTATATCATGCTAACCCAATAAATCTATAGTTCTATGTTATAGTGGTTAATATAGGATGTTGGCCTGTAATTTATTTCTAGGATAGATAGACTGATATACCCTTGATTGTGATTAAAAGACCAAATAATGATACATTATTCAACTAGAATTTATATATTATAATTTTTTATGTAGTTTTACCATTATAATTATCTTTTACACATTTTTTGGATGATATTATTTCTCTTTATTCCTCTATGAATATACAATAATATCATTTATGAAGACAATAAAATCATTATAAGGTATTCTATAGATATTTTATTCATTATATCCATTATGATAGTAGGATAATTCAAAAGTCTCAAGGTATTCACTACAAATTCGTTGTCTTGATAATAATTATGTAATTATTTATTGATATTTTCATCCATTTAATCCTAATTGACGAAATCCAAATCAATGATCAATATTATGGAAGTATCAATATTTTATGGGTCAATAGTATAGATCATCGATACATGGTAATGGATACATTTTCTTCATTATTATTATATTTTGTTTACAATAATAAATTGTATGATACATCTGTCCTGTTTTGTTTTAGAAAAAGGGTACATGTTCACCCAATGGTGAATCAATAGGTCATATAAAACCCATTCAATATTATCTTTTAGTTACTTCTTTAACACCTCTAATTAATTAGGTGTCATTTTATATAGAATTTATGAGATATTAATTGATCTGGGTATGATATTAATTTAGAACTCATCTTCATGATCCAATGGTAAAATTGTAATGTATTTTATAAATTAATCTGTATTGTCCCATAAAATAGTCAAGTAATCGATTTTGACTTCCTCCTAGGTCATTTAAGTCAATATTCCCTTCATGCTGGGTATCACAAACCATATTTTATAATTTTCTTCACTATGGAATTCATAGTAATCATTTAGTTGAAACATGATAACTTGAGGATATGGGAATGCATATAATATGATTAATGAATTTACATATAAGGAAACAATATATTTAAAAGATTTATTTCATAAATTAAATTAAAATTATAGAATTTTAATTTTGTTATTTCAATTGTGGTTATCCATTGTCATATTTATCACTGAAATAGTTTTATATAATCAAATCATTTTTATTGATCGGTAATGATAATGTGATTAATCAAATCATATTCGTACTCAGTGTTAAAAAAGATGTGTTATTAGGCTTATTTTTCATGGATCATGTCACAGTTGAATTAATCCCCAATATGCCCCCTTTGTGGTAATTTCTCTTTCAAAAAATATTTAATATCTGACTTCCAGTTGTAATATTCATAGGTGTATATAATTACATGGAGAACCAAAAATATCTACATTAGAAAACATCGAGATGACATATTATACTTATGCACATCCTATAGAATTGTTCCTAGTGTTTTTAATTATGTTCTCCAATATAATCACCAAAAATTTATAAACCATACTAAAATAAAAAGTATAGGTACCCAAGATAAACATTTGTTTACTAATACATTAACAACTTAATTTAAATAATACATTCCATAAATAGTCACAAAACCAAAGGACCTAATGGTTTATTGTTTTTGGATTTTATCTACATAAACATATTATTTATCAAAAATATTGAACATTTATCCACAGTCTTGATCATAAATATCTTTTATACACATCACACATGATATAATATTCATTATGACATGGGGAGTGGTAACATAATAAAGGGGTGTTATCAGACTCTCAGTTAGAGAGAAATGGATCAAAACTAGAATTAAAACATAAGGATGAATTGAATAACATAAAAATGATCAAAATATAATATTTAGTATTAATAAAATATGTTTGAGTATCATAATATTTTAAATAGACAATTATGGAATTATAAAGATATTACCTTTACCAAAACACATCTGCATTGTCATATATCATGTGATCATGGAATAAAAGGTCAAAAAACCTTAAAAATAACATCCAATTATAAAAAATTGGAATTTTATGTAAATAAAACAAATCTTTAAATTTCGGGATATCCTAAGAAAAATACTGGGAATGTGGAATATCAGGATAATAAAAATAGAAATGTGGAACAAGAAGAATATTTGGAAAAGAATTTTTATTAAATCAATTATTTTCAAATAGTTGTGAACTATATCATTATCTTTATTCTAGAAAATGTGAGTAAACCCATCTTCCCCATGTTTTAGTGATCAAACTGATTATGTCCAATCTTAATTGTATCATGAGATAAAATATTAAACCGATTCATTTTAGTATGATATATGACCCCACCCATCATCATTCAAACATATTTGTGAAAGTTAAACATAATAATAATTATATCAAAAAGACCACATGTAAAATGAATGGGTTTAATAAAAATACAAAATTTAAATAATTAAATTTTCATAATGAACTCATGTAAATGAAATGAGTTTCAATTATTATTCAAATGTTATAAAATAGAATCATGTATTATATAGTTTGACCCAAATAACATAATCACAAAATTATAATCACATAATTAAATAAAATATAGAGAGAAAAATGAAATAATTCTTAATTTTATAACATCTATTGAAAGATAATGAAAACCAAATCATGAAAATAATTTTTTTACCACATTTTATATTATTCATTATTAAATTCAATGTTATGAATCTATTTTCATTATTTATCATTTGATAAAAAAATAAAATATCATTCATGGAAATGGATTTTTCTCCATAAAATTTTTTCATATAAATATGGGGACATCAACATTCAATATTTAATATCTATTGTACATAGGGGAGAAGATATCATGAAGAAAGAATATAACTCAAAGGATGAAATTTGAGATACCAAGTCCCGTAATGTTACCATTTATTTATAGGGAGGTGTTTTAAATTCATGTATAAATAAAATAATAATCTTAATTATATATTCATAACCTTTTCAATGTACATTTACATTAAAACACTTCATTAATATCAATTCACTTCAGGTGTTCGATTTTATAACACTCATTTGAATACTATCTGTTAATAATCATTACCATTTGGAACATGGTTCGTAAAAGTGGTGTAGGTATTAATATTTTTCCCATGTATAATAATTTCAAAATCATAAATGGTTATATAATTTCTATTTTATAAAAATTATAATGAAATAATTACATTACATGGGGGGTTTTGTCATGTTTTTAGATGATGAAAATGATAATGAACATGCTTTGGGCTATTTTCCAACATCGGTCATTACATTTTGAGATATAAAAATTGAACCTATTAATGATAAATATATTAATTATATATACATTGTATAAAATAATAAAATATAAACTAAAACTATCCATTTTTTGAAGTTAATGGAAACGAAAAATGCTACTTTGTGGATCTGTAAGTCCACATAATGTAATATTTCAATATTTAATTTTCTTAATAAAAATATTGGGAGAAGAAAATGTTTTACACAACAAAATTATAAAATAAAAATATAATAATGTTACTTATTTAATAATTTTATGATGGGAAATTATTTTTTTTTTGTAGAATAAAATCACATGAATAAATATTGGAAAGTAATAGTTGTTCTGAAATTATAACTCTCTTATTGGACTAACCCCATTGAAAGGGGGATTAAAAATTTTAAGAATGGGATTTTGAGAAGTAAATAACATTATTATGGTGTTTAGGAATGTGTAATAGTGAGTTGGGATAGTTTTGGGCCAATATTATTTTTTTAGGAGAATTGAGGAGATGATTGGTCCTTTTATAAGTGAAAAGGAATGATACCATTGTAAATACCCCAAACTATTAAATATTTGGATTTCAACATCATGTAATGTGGTTCAAAAATTGTAAATTTTTGGATTAGGTAAGAGAAAATGTTTATCCACACTTCCAAAATACAATTAAAAATATTACTTAATCTTGTTTGACACTTTACCTCTATGGTTACTAATTTTTACCATTTTGGTTTTCATCATGATAACTATTTTTTACTGAGTAAATTTCAAATTTATTAAAAAAATATATACATAATTATTATATAATATGGAACTAGTTTTTCAAAATTCGGAATCAATTTTGTTGATTAAAATTTTAAATGTGGGAAAATTTTATTTTTATATTCTAAATGTATAATGTATTTTAAATAATTATTTTCAAAAAATATGACCTAATTTATAATATTTCATGTATTTTTAATAAATTAAAAAATAAATATTTTAAATTTTAAATCCATATATAAAATTAATATTTGGTATTATAAATATGTTTTATATATTTGAAATTCATATCTATAAAATAATAATTTATCAATGTGATGTTATTTGTAAAAATGTATTCTATGTTTCCCTAGTAACAATAAATTATTTTTAAAAAAAAAATATCTTAAGATTATATAGGACTGATAAATCCAAGAATTATGTTAGTAATTTCAAATCTCCTTTTAATAATTTTATTTTTATTTGAAAACATAAAATATAGTGAAAAACAATGTTTATAGGAAAATGAAATTTGGTATATTATCAATTATTTTATTTATTTATCAATAAAATATTAATCAAAACGAAATTTATATAAATAATAAGATAAAGTATTGATTTTTTCTTTGAAGGGTTTTATATATTTAATTATGGAATGAAAACTACAATGGATTTCCCATTTTTATTATGGTGGAAAACACTAAGATATCTAGTTCAAAAAAACCAATAATGTTGAATTATAGAATCCGGTAAATGGAATAACCACTATAAAAGATATGAAAATTGAGGAATATACACCAATTAAAAATGAAAATATTCTTTTTTTGAAGGTTGGATGAATTGGGGTACATACTAGTAAGTGGTGTTACCTATTATTAAATAGAAACCCAACTATTGCATATAAATAGTTATAGGGGAAACACAAATCAATAGAGTAAAAAATTAATTACATGTATGATCTCAGAAATTATCCAAATACGAATCTCTAATGTGGGATGGAGTATATTACTCAAGAGGGGGGAGGGGTTAATTGAGTTTCTATAAAAAGTTCGGTTAAAATATGTTCTTTGAAAATTTTCACCCAATTAAAATATAATTAACATCAGTTAGTAATGAATTTATAAAAGTCTTGAATGTTATATTAATTTCTCAAAAGATTTATTAGTTATCAGCGTTAGTAATCTGAAGATTAATATAAATTTTGAAACTATCCTACTAGATCAAAATAGTTATGAATTTTTTCTAAACTAACTATAAAGTTCAATTTAGTATGGTGAGAATGTAATAAACAGAGAGTAAAACTAAAAGTCAAAGGTAGAGTAGATAAAGACAAGAGGATCAGTATCAACCTGAGACCTAGTCCTCTCCACTTTGTTATCACCTACCTCCAAGAAGATTAAATTAATAAAAAGTTTGATCCACTCCCTGTATTGGGTTTCCCAACAACACATAAGGTTTTCTAGGTCACACTTTACCACTACCACAATTATTTGTGGAAAAAATAACAATCATTCACACTTTACCCATTCCACTAATCTACGTGGTATACAAAGAGTAAAATAGAGAGTGGTCCTGAGGATATCAATTGTCCACTAGTTATTAATAAGAGATATAGTGTGTTAGAAACAGATACACACACAGCTCAAAAATGTAAGTAAATAAACACAATAGAGACAAAGATGCAAAGAAAGGTTTATAAGTCTTTGTGTGTTATGCAGTGAAGCTCTAGACAAATTTGATGTAGGGAAATGATGTTTTAGTCATCTTATCAATGTTATCTCCAAAACAGAGTATTGTATCCTATGTGCTCTGGCTTTGAGTGGTGTGAAATGTTTGGCTCTGTTGTTCCAATGATGTTTAGTGTATCTCAACATGTTTTTCTTGTCTTTTTTATACATACTTTTGTTCTTTCTTTGAGTTATTGGGATATTGATTTAATCATGAGAGTTATAGGAGTTTTCAGTTCATATCTTCTTTCTAATTTTTAGGGTATTTGTCCCTCTATATGATCCATCATGTAATTCTTTTATACTTTGATGTCCATTAGAGATGGGGATCTCCCCATGTTCACGAACCTCATACTATCTACAGATATTCCTACAGACAACATTTAATAATTTCAGAAACATTAATTTATCTAAATATAATATTTAAATATTATTTTGAATAAATAAAAAAATAGTTTTTTATACTATCAGTGATTCATAAGTATCGGCGACTCGTTATCAATGGTCTTCCATAATTGGTTTGATAGCATTTGCGACACCGTGTATCGTTGTGTCTTTTCTATCAGTATTGGTGACTCGGCCTATAGGTGAGTACCTTCCATCTGTATTGGTAACTTGACGTATCAGTGTTTCCTTTGTTCTATCATTCGGTCTGGGCATCAGTGAGTTATCATCCTTGACTAATTTTGAACTATTATTGTGTCTCCCATCGGTGACTCATTCATCGGTGTGACGTCAATTCGTGACTCATTCATCGGTGTGTCTTCCATCAGTGACTCATTCATTAGTGTGTCTTCCATCCATGACTCGTTCATCGGTGAGCCTTTTGAGCTATTAGTGTGACAAATCATTAGGGACTTTTCCATCAGTGTGCTGTTTTTTCTATCGGTGAGTCCTACATTAGTGTCTTCATTGATTGATGACTTCATTGAATGGTAAGTCCTCCTCAGTGAGTCGACCAACTATGACTCCTTTTTAACAATCAGTGTTTGGGACTTTTAAAAACTTATAAAGTGTCTTTATTACATAGAATAGAACCAGATTAAGTGAAAGTAATAAATATATGTAAACATTCACCTATAAAAATATTGAAACATAAATATCAATAATTTAAGGACTTATATATTTTTATTATACAATGTGACATATTATATTGACTTATAAATATTCATTGAAAAGATAAACTAGAGTTATACCATAATATATAAGTTAAATGATTTTATAAATTGACCGGATTTGTGATTATGAAAACAACTATTTGATAAAAGGCCCAACAATATCTCCATTTTTGATAATCACAAATTATGGCATTAATGAGTTAGGCAAAAAAATTTGGAACAAAAATTTCTTGAGATAGAATACCATAATGAATGTGATTTCTCAATATAACTAAAGTTTTCCTTTTAAACTCCTCCTTAATTTTTCAATAGATGAAATATATATAGAAGGTGACATTATATCAGAGCACATTCTTGCTCTTTTTTTGTATTAAATTAGTTTATATCATATATATATATATATTATGTTGAGTACATTCCATGTTTCTTATGCTAGAGTTGCTCCCCCTATGATTATGAATTTATGAATACAAAATTCTTCCAATTTTGGGATTATAAAAAAGGTTAAAGGATGTACAAAGAATAAATAGGAATGGAAAAAATTAAATTATAATTACAATAGAGGAAAACAGATTTTCATTAAGGGTTAAAAAATGAAAAGTATTCAAAATAAAAGTACAAATCCCAAACAAGAAAACAATCCTAATATAAGGATTTGGATTTTTTGGTGATTTCTCTTTGTCTGAAGGATCAATAATTGGTGTAGATGGTGTGGGTGTTGGAGTTGGGAGGGCTAGTAAAATTAAAAAACAAGGAAACACCACACCTATAGGAACATTTGATAGAAGGCTTTTTCATCTTTTTGAAAGAACTTGACTCTGAGGATTCTCATGAATCACTGTTTGAATCTGATATAGGGTTTGAGATATTGTCATCCAAGTAGTAGGTTTCATACTAGGTCCCATTGATGTGGTAGGTGGTACCACTATGTCATTAGCATGAAAAATAATGTATGGATTCAGAAGCTTGATGAAATCATTAATGATTTCACCCCCATAATTCATACCTTTCTTGAAATAATCCTTGTTCTCCATGAATTTTTCCATATTATGGGTAAACTACTTAAACTAACTTTCATTCTTTTTGAAAACATCTGTCACTTGGGGAATCATGGGTTTTTCTACCCAATACTTGAAATTTTAGATTAGAACATACTTTGTTTAGATTTTGGAGAATTACTTATCCACCTTCTCTCTAATCACATTCTGAGCAGCATAGGCATCAATGGTGTAATGTCTCTCCATATTGTAAACATGATTAGTATCCCTGTGTACCTTGGAAAGAGTTTTCATATCAGAATAACATTGAATACTATTGATTTCTTCCATCCTCATAGCCCTCAGAGACTCCATCTTAGTCGCAACAACCCGAATACCTATAGAACTAGATGAACTAGAGGTCTTATAGCCATGTTACTCCTTCAATTTAGTCAAATATACACTAAGTAGATGTGAAACTTGGTTTCTTGTAATCTCCATCACACCACTAAAAGTGGTCTTGAAATCAGTGGTTAGAGATTTCAACTCACTTCTTAATCTCTTTACTTCTTCTCTCATCATAGTATTGTTTCTAATGATTGTTTTGATTATAGTAATGACATTAGGCTGAATCTTCTAAATCAATATCCATGCAATTCTAGCAGCATCAGATTCTAAAATGATCATAGAAATATAATACTCACCACTGGATCCAAATGAGGCTCTCACTGAATCCTAGTTATCAGCATTGAATTATTCCAAATCATCCTTAGTGACATAGTCACTAGGCACATGTTGTACAACTAGATCATCTGTAGGAGGAACTATTAGTGTAGTAGGTGAAAAGGGATATGGATTAGCTTGTGCTTGTAGAGACGGATGATGATATGTTACTATCTCCCCATATGAGTCATAATCCATGCCAAATAAAATGAGTCATGGATTTCAATTCCATTCACAAGAAAAAGTCATGTCCTAGGGATCCATTGTATCAATCCCGACTCTTCTTCTCGGAGGCACAAGAAGAATATCTGCTTCATCATCATCATCATCTTTTACTCTATCCAAAACAACATTTCATGGATGTGTTACCAATTAAACGTGAGCTTGTGAATTATCTCCAGTCACTTCACCTAGTCAAGTAATTTCCTCCACCTGAGGCATAAGTTCATATTAATCCTCTTCCTCTTCCTCTTGGCCTCCAACCATAATTTTATTTCTCTATTTAATAATTCATTTATCTTAAATATTAGGATGTCCATGCCTATAATCATCACCATCATCTCTAATTACATGATCAACAGTATCCTGTTCCACAGGATCATCATCCTCTAGTATATCAACTCCATCATCAGCTCCATCCACAGATTCCTCATTTGACATGGCTACAACATGTTTTTGTAGTTTTAATAAGTCACTAAAATACTTACCATTATTATAACAATAACCACCACCACCACCACCACCACCATCATCAGACTTACTTACATAAACTTCCAATGTAGTGACCTCTATGTCTTCATCTTCTTCACCACCTAAAAAAGGCTCTTAAGAGGGTAACTCCAAAGGTGGACTGGAATATTAATAATTCATATCCTCTAAGATCTCAACAATATTTGGGTCACTACTATCATATATAAGAGACCCTTCTTCCCTCGGTTGTTTATCATAAAATTCCTCATCTAAATAAACCACTTCTTCACTAGTTTTAAAATTGGGATTAGCTTGCTCCTGTGGTCAGGTGGGATGGTCAACAAGATTGTAATCCTCATATAATCATTCCACATCTCCTACCCAACATTTCATCAGTGGGTTACAGAAAATCTTTAACCCCTTGAATATTTCCTTGTGTGGGAAGAAGCCACTACATGAACTGATCACTTATTATCCATATTCCACACAACCTATCTTCTTCATCATTGATGAAATCATTATAGGGTTATACAAACATGTTTCTTTCATAGAGGGTTTTATCATGATAGAAATATTTTCCATAACATACCTAAAAAGGTTAAAATTTACCCCATTCTTAAATAGATAAATCATGAAGACATCCTGATACTTCATGGAAGAAAATTATCCCTTCCTTTGGCATATTTGATGTTGAATGAACATAAAGACTAATCTTGCTTCTCCATAAAACTCAGTAGCTATAGATCTTCCCCACACTTCATTTCCAGTATACTCTTCCAAATAATCCTAATATAAAAATAAGTCTGATGTTGGAGTAATGTTACTAGTAGTCATCAATGATTCCCCCGTGTGACATCTCAAACCATTCATACCATTCCATTAAAGAAAATTAAATTTCTTTTCCCATTACCACTAACATCATTCTTTCTTCTTTAGCTCCTTCTAGAAAAATCATTATGCTGAGAAATATTGTTATACAATCTTGTGATAAAACACAATCTAATTATTAGAAAACTAACATAGAAAACCACAAGATTACCGCACTCATATCAAGAGCAAATTTCTTGAAAGAAACCATTCAGAAGACACTTTATTCTCAGTGGTCACTACATGAAATCTCAATCCTGGTTTCCAAGTTTTTGCAGTACAACTAGATTCACCCTTCTAATGCTTAGCAGGGAGTTTCTAACTGGTTCCTTTCTTCACATGCGTCATACTTTCCATTTCTAAACGTTTGAGTTATGAGTGTGTCGAATGGTCTTTAGAAAAGAGGTACAATGTCCAAGGGTTGAAGGTTCAAAGGTAGTGAAGGGATTTGGTTTTTCAATGTGTGGATTGAATTTATTTTATCATTTAGAGATTTTAATTTGTAAAAAATAATATTATATAGCGATAAAAAGAAAATTAAACTGTGTTTTTTCACTTATAAAAGACAGATTTATTGAATGGTCCTTGTATGCATCAGTTTCAAACAATCATTATTACATAATAAGTATCGTTTGATCGGCTGATTTTTGTTTTACAATATCAGAATTACAAAATTGACATCATGTGATCTGCATCATAAGATCAGTTTTACATGATCGGTTTAACAAGATCAGTTTCACTAATCAGTTTCACCAAATTGATTTCATCTGATTGATTTGACTGATCCGTTACACATGATTGGTTTGAAAGATACCAATAGCATAAATAAAAATATTTTTTTTAAGGGGATAAGATCAAATAGAATTTAGGTATTTATCATTCCTAGTTCATGTATGATGTAGTTTATTCTCCGAAGGTTTAATGGATTCGTGAATATGTCAGCAAGTTGATGCTCAGTCCCAATAAACTCAATAGTTATATCAATTTTTCGATAATGGTCTCCCAAAAATTGTTGTAATTCATCAATATGTTATGTTCCTAAATGAGAAAAAAGTTTTTTAGAAATTTTAATAGCACTTTTATTATCACAGTTTATGGGGATTTGTCATAATTAAAATCCATAGTCTAATAATGTGTGTTCCATCTACAAATTTTGTGCAGATCAACTACCAACAGAAATATAACCTGATTCAGTAGTTGATAATGCAACTGAATTCGTATTTTTACTACACCAAGATATTAGAGTCTTTCCAACAAGTGAAATGTTCCATATGTACTTATTCTATCTAACTTACATCCACAAATGTCAGAAACTGAATAACTAAAAAAATAAAAAGCATATCCTCTAGGATATTAGAATCATAAATTAGTTGTTTATTTGAGGTATTTGAAAACACTTTCAACACCATTTAAATGTGACTATTTTGTGTTTTCATTAAATATTTCACAAATACACGCACTAAACAAGATATCATTCCTACTAGAAGTTATGTCAATCAAAATCCAAATCATTCCTTAGTAAATAGTTTTATCAATGGATTTTATATTTTCATTAAGATGTATCTTACTTGTATAACACATAGTTGTTCCGTGACTCTTAATTATATAGAAAACATATTTTTCAAAATATAATAACTATATTTACATTGATTTATAATATTACCTTTTTTTGTAATAATTGTGATCCATGAAAATATTTGTGTTAAACCATCAAAGTCATTTCAAATTTACTTTTCATTATTTTTGAAAAATCATTACATAAATAATTCATAGATGATCCAAAAATATTATCATCTACATATATTATAGCTGTTACAACTTCTTTTGAAATTATTTTAATAAATAAAGTTGGATCTGTATCTCCTTTTGTAAAACATTTTGAAATAAAAAAGTTACTTAGCCTTTCATACCAAGCTCTGGATGCTTGATTCTAACCATATAAACCATTAAATAATTTCAAAACATGATTTGGAAAATGTTTATTTTTAAAACACTGGGTTTGATAAAAAACGTCCTCAATTTTATAACCATTTAATAATACACTTTTGAAATCCATTTGACAATGTTTGAAATCCAAGTGTGTTGCTTAGGCAAGTAAGATACTTATGCATTCATGCCTAGATACTAGTGAAAAGGACTCTTCATAATTAATTACTTCTACTTGATTATAGCCTTGTGCAACAAAAATAGATTTTTTTGACTATTTTTTCTGCTTCATCATTCTTATTCCTAAACACTCACTTAGATCCTATGGTAAATGTATCTTTTTTTATTATTAACATGATTCCAGACAATATTTCTCTCAAACAGATTTATCTCTTCTTGGATATCCATAACAAGAAATTATATTATATTGAATAATTAATATTTTTAAGTTCATGTTGTGAAATCAATGCTTGATGTTCAACCTATTATACCAAGGAAACCTCAGTTTTTGATCCACTATATAAATATCCCACATCAAAATTTAGGGGATGGTTTCTAAGTGTCCATGTTGGTCTAGAAATAGTAGAACTTTTTATTTCAGGTTCGTCATTTGGTTTTGGTTCATTATATCATAGTGATAGAGAACTTCTAGAACAAGATGTTTCATAGATTCATTTAGAGGATTATTTACGGTTTTTTTCATTATTTCCAGATTGTACATATCCTCATCAAGATTTAATAGCAAGGTTTTAGGCTCATGTGGATCATTTTCATCAAACATGACATGTATAGATTCTTCTGAACATTTAATTTTATTATTAAGGACTAAATAAAAAATTATTTATGTAGATTATCCACAACATGTTTCTTTTCACTTATAGAGGAAAATTTATCTAAATTATCTTTAGTGTTATGAATATATACATTAAAACCAAAAACTTTACAATAATTTACCTTGGGATTTCAATTATTCCAAAACTTATAAAGAGTTTTCTTAAGTAAAGGTTTGTTTATCTCACTGTATATTATGTAATAAGTTATATTGAATATTTCAAACCAAAAATAAATCAGTAGGTCATATTCCTTTAGTATAGTTTGAGAAATTTCTTTCAGTGTTATATTCCCTCTTTCTACAACACCATTTTGTTGATGTGTCCTAGTGGTATAGATGTTGTTCCTAGGGACGATTTGGGAGAAAAAATAATCAAAGTATTGATTTTGAAACTAATTGACATGGATTATTCTTAAGGATTAAAATTTAAGTCTAACATTCTTTTCTGTAATTCTAGAAAATGTGGTAATATGAGAGAAATATTCACATTTTAGAGCTCAGAAAAAGGTCCTTGTATACCTATAAAAGTAATCTACAAGAACCTAAACATATTACTTCCCATGGAGACATGAAAATATATATGGTCTAAACAATTCCTTGTCAACTAACTTGAGAAGTTAAGATGTTGTATCCTCTTTCTTTGGTTTGAAATTGATTTTAGGTTGCTTTCATTTTTGACAAGGAATTCACACATTATTGTCTTGAAACTCTAATATGGTAAATTATTTAACTAAAAATTTTCTGGTTAACATCAAAAGGGAGTGTACATTGAAATATTCTGGACATTTATGCTTGATCCAAGAGACATTGGGAATGGAACATAGGCTACAATCATTTTGGCAGGCTTGTGTTTCTAAATTTATTCCATATAAATTATCATTTCTAAGATAACTAAATCCTAATTTATTCTTGGAATTAAAAAATGGAATGAGTCATTTTTAGATTTTACACTGAATCCATCATCACACAGTTGAGATATTCTATGTAGGTTACACTTTAGTCCATCAACAAAATGTAATTTTGAAATTGAAATAGAGTTAAGGTGATGAATCTGGCATTGGCTGATGATTTTTCCTTTTATATTTTCCCCCAATGTGAAATTCCATCCATAAATATTGATAAGATTATTTAATCTAGAGTATTACCATGTCATGTGTCTTGAACACCCATTTTAGAAGTACTAAAATTTCTACAGGAACTCTTTAGGTAGTTTACCTGCAACATAGATTATCTATGAAATGATTTTGGTACCCATATTTGTCTGGGTCTACAAACACCAGTAATAAAATATTTAAGAACCAAAAATTCTCTTATTGGTTTCATATATGTATAATATAAATGATTTGACATGTAAACATTATTTGGTCCTAAAAATCTTGATGATGTAAAAGACATTTCAGAATTAGAAGTTATTGTAAAATTCAGTTTGTTGAAGAATGAAGCATATTTTCCAGTTTTTGTTATAAAATATGTTTTTGAAAAATTATTTTGTCCTGGTCGATATTCTATTCCATAAGTGTACATATGTGCTATATGTTTACCAATAATTTGAGTCAGAGTATATTTTTTCCATTGGTAATCTTTTCTAAATCATTATTTAATTTCTCATTAAATAACATTAGATCATTATTTTCCATTAACAGTTTAGAATTTTTCTCTCTATCAATATTAAGATTAGATTTAATAGTTACATAAAGAGCATGTTTCTTCTTTAATGATTTAGATTTATCTTTTTTCTCATTACATGTCTCTTCCAGAATGTTTCAATTTTCAAATAATTCTTCGCTTGTCATATTTTCGAATTCACTTTCATTTTTGAAATAACAATAATTGTTTGTAGTGGAGTCTAATGTTACCTCAGATGAGTTTTTCAAAATAAAAATATTATCTATGTCATATTTCTCAACATGATAATAAGAAAATTCCCTGATGCAGACCTTAGAGGCACTCTATATTCCCTTTATAGCTTTCTTATATTTTCTATCTTTATTATCATACATTTTTTTTATTTTAGCTTGGGACCGTAAAAATTGAAATGTCCTATCCTTTTATATTCATTGAAAAAAATTTCATCTGATTTAGAATTTCTTTTAGAATCCTTTTTCTTGCATCCCTTGTTGTCATACATTCCTTAGATACTGTGATTTCTGAATAATTTCTTCTTTCTATAAAATTTCTTGAATCTTTGGGCTAACTGGGACATTTTCTCATCACTTTATGAAGTTTATTCTTCACTATTGGTGTTATCAATAACATATTGAAATCTATCTTTATCTTTACTCTTTGATGTGGTTTTCTTTAAGTCTTCAAATTTTATTTTTTTATGCCACCTCTTTGTTTACCATCAATTCCTCTTCATACATAATTAATTTTCTAATAAATTATTTCACTAGAATCATTTCAATGTCACATGATTCTATTATAGTAACTGATATACCTTTCCATATCTCTTGTAAGAATCACATAATCTTCATGATCTGTTTCATTGATATGAAAAACATTTCTAAAAAAATCATGGTGTTCAATATTTCATTAAACCTGAGATACATATCAGAAATAGATTCACCAGGCATCATTATAAAAATATTATATTCAATAGTATATGTATTTAATATCATCTCATTTACATTAGATATTCCCTTATGGAAAACATATAATGTTTCCAAAATCACATGGTATGTTTTACAAGTACTAATTAGATTAAAATCTTCATATACAATTGGTTAGTTGAGAGAATACATAGATTTATTTTAATTTTTATAACTAGTCTTTGTAGTATCATTATATGTATTTATAGTAGTTTCAGGAATGGAATATTTACTTTCAATAGAAGTCCAGATTTCAAACCCCATGCTTTCAAGAAGTATTATCATTTTATTCTTCCAATATGATTAATTGGTCCCATTGAAAAATGGAATTCTGTTGGTGGTATCACCTTCTAGTCTATTTTTTATGATATAAATTTTAAATGGATTTCGAAGAGATAAAAATTTATAAATAACAAAAAAATTGAAACCATTGAAATATCACTACAACCAGAGTTGAAAGACTTGAAAATTCCTTGAAATCACATTTTTTTTAAACTACCTTTGATACCAAATGTTGGATAGAATATATTACTCATGGAGGGGGGTGGGGTGAATTGAGTATCAATAAAATTTTATGTTAAAATTGGTTATTTAAAATGTTACCTCAATGAAAATAAAATCAATTTCAGTTTGTACTAAATTTATAAAAGTAAAAAATATTCAATTTATTTCTCAGAAGATTGATTAGTTTTCAGCTAAACTTATCTGAAGACTAATATAACTTTTGAAAGTAACCTAATGATTAAAAATATTTACAAACAGTTTCTAAACTAACTATCAATGTTCAATTTCGTTTTATGAATAATTAACAAACATATAGTTAAGCTAAAAGGTAAAGGCATTGTGGATATAGAAAAGAGTACCAATATAATGATTATAATTAGTCCTCTCCACTTGGTGATCAATAACCACCACGAAATTTACATTAATAAATAGTTTTATTCATAACCTAGATTCGGGTTCACATCAACACCTAAGGCTGTACAGGTCTCACCTGACCTCTACCACAGTTATTCATGGGAAAACAACAAACATGTCTCACATGACCTCTTACAATGTTCTATATGTGATACAAAGAGTAAAATAGAGAGTGATTTTGGGGATATCATGTATCCTCTAGCTATGTAATGGAGTTAGTGCGTGTGTTAAAAATAGATACACACACTGCTAAAAAATTTATGTAAATAAAAACAATAGAGAAAAAGATGTAGAGTGGGGTTTAGAAGTCTATGTGTGTTATGAAATGAATATATAGACTCATTTAATGCAGGGAAATGATATTTGAGTCCTATTCTGAAACTTGGCACCAAAATTGAGTATCATAGCCTCTATTCTCTAGATTCGAGTGGTGCGAAATGTTCAGATCTATAGTTTCAATAATTTCCATTATAGCTCAACAGGTTTGGATTGTCTTATTTATCTCACCATATTTTCTTGCATTGATTTATTGTGATTTTGATGTTTGCTCAAGAGTTATAGGAGTTCCCAGTTCTTCTGTTATTTCTAATTTTCAGCATATGCCTCTCTCTGCATGATCCATCTTGTAATTATTTTATCCCTCAAGGTCTAGAAGACATAAAGATCTCCCCACATTCATGTACCTCATTCTTTCTATGAATAATCCTACATACAACATTTAATAATGTTAGAAAAATTAATTTGTCTAATTTTGACAAATAGATATTATTTTAAATAAATAAAATAAATTTTTTTATGACTATCGATGGGTCATAATTATTGATGACTCATTAGCATTGGCATATCATCATCATTCTGTCAGTATTGGTTAACCTGTGTTTTGGTAAGTCCTTTCCATTAGTATTAGTGACTCAACATATCGGTGAGTCCTTTCCATCAGTATTAGTAACTCGAATTATTACTGAGTCCTTTGTGCCATCGATCGATCTGGGAATCGCTGAGTTGTCAATGGTGACATATTTTGAACTATCAGGGTGTCACCAATCAGTGACTCATTCATCAATGTGACATCCTTTAATGACATGTCAAGAAGGTTGTATTCCATCTGTGACTTGTTCATTGGTGTTTCGTCCAACAATGACTTTCTCGTCGGTGATTTGATTAAAATATCAGCCTGACCGATCATCGGTGACTTTTCCATTGCTGTGTTTTTTGTTCTATTAGTGAGTCCTACATTTGAGTCCTCCTTGATCAGTGACTTCTTCGATTGGTGAGTCCTCATTGGTGAATCGAACAACGGTGACTCCTTTTTAACTATAGGTGCTAGGGACTCTGAAAAACTTATAAAGTTTCTGTATTACATAGAACACTACCATATTAAGTAAAAATCATAAATATATCTAAACATACACTTATAAACATAATGAAACATAAATATCAATAAATTATTGGCATATTTAAATTTATTATAGAAAGTGACATAATTGATTCACATATAAATATTCGTGGACATGATTAACTGGTGATATATCTAAATATATGAATTAATAACTTTTATATATTGGAATAATTTTTTATTATGAAAACAAATATTTCAAAAATGGTCCAACATCAACTAGGGAAATTTATTTATAGATTCCAAAGAGGCTCAATTTTTTTTCCTGTATAGGATAAGAATCAGGAAAAGAATATATTGTTAGAGTTATCTGTTGATTATTGATGTGGATCATTGAATAACTATTCCATTTGTATTTTTAAAAAATTTTAATCCCATTATTTTTATATTTTATTATTTATTTAATATTTATTTAATTTTTCAGTTTGATTATCTGAAGATTAATTTTTCATAAATTATATACATCAAGTACTATATTTAGAATAATTATTTTTTGTGAAATCATTTAAATTGTGAAAAGTGTGCTTCCAATATGGTATTTAAGTTGACCATATAAAAAATATAATTGGATTGTTGAAAATTGATTTAAACTATAAAATTTCAGGATAGAAACGATATGATGTTTGGATGTCAACATTATAACATCTAAATATTAAATATAAAAATATCCAGATCAACCTCTAGAAGATAAAATTGAACCGTATAATGTCTGAATATTAATCTTAAAATGATCCAGATCAAACTCAAGAAGATTCAATTGATCCTTATAAAATCATGGTTGAATGAATTTTGGAATGACTACATAACATTGTCAAATCAACACTTTAACTTATAAAGTTTAGGATTTTGAATATTTCTTAATGTAATTAAACTAGATGTATTTAAAATTTCCTTTTTAAAAAATTCATTTACAATTATGTTTTATAGTGTGACAAAAATTGCATTTTAGTCCTTATATAATGTACCGAAGTATTTTTATTTTTGTTGTTATGATATATATATATATATATAATCATATGGTTTAGAGTTAGATAAATCGAGTAATATTACTATCCAATGTAATGATGTTTGAATATATAATTTTTTGGATAGAATTTCCAGAAGATTTATTTATTTTGAAACTAATTATTGTAAATATTTCTCATTTCAGGATTGATTGTTTTTTTGTTTAAAAAGGAATTAAATAAATTCTGAAATTTTAAAATTTGGAAAATATTTATTGTTTCAAAAAATTTAGAATATTTTTAAATTAATGACTGACTAAACTATTGAATTTGAATTTTGAAACATCAAAACAACCCTTTGGAAATTTTTCTAATTGATTTATCTTAATATAACCAACCCAATGAGTACGAAAAATAATATTTAATAAAAAAATTATACTATGATCATGATAACTTATATACATTGATCACTAAATTGATTCATTAAGATTCCATTCATTTTTAATTGTGATCAATATAAAACAGCTTTTATACTCTCTACTATTGTGGGTTTTCTTTTCTATCAAGTTACATTTCATTATTTTTTTTATATTCCTATAATAACATGTATATTTATTTCCTTTAAAAATTTGCATCTTATTTTGATTGTTTCACTAGAATTATAATCTCATTACGTACTTGGTTGTTCTTACACATGTAAAAGGTTCATTGTATTGGGTTTTGATTCACCAAATATTTATGTTGTCCTTTTTTTGTTGTTCTGAAACTAAAAAAGCTATGTTGTAAGTTCCATTGTGACAATAAAAAAAAATATTTAGTGGTTAGAATCTTTCAAGAGGAATGGATATTTTTGAAGAGTGTATATTAGATCAAATTGATAACAAAAAAATATAATAATTAATGGTGTTCATATTTACTTTTTTAGACATTATCTCTTTACATGACTATTTTATATTTACACTATATTGGAAATTAAATTAACTATTTACATACTACTCAATATTTTAATATTTTTGTACATTTTATACTAGGAAATTCACAACCCTTCAAAAACATATTTTTTATCTATAAATTTGAAAACTCATCTCTTTTATCATTGTCCTTTGGTGAGTAATTTATAGATTATTATCTTTAATCATTTTAAAATTCCACACCTATAAGGTCATAATTTGGAGGATCTCCGAAATCTTACTGGGGAAATAAAATTATATACAATAAAATCCAACATAAATAAATCTAATGTTACTAGTATTTTTTTGGGTAATCATTTAATGTAGGAACAAAATCATACTTAATACAATGTCTCTATTATTTTGGAATGTTTTTATCCAAATCACTATAAATTTAAAAGAAGCAGAACACCCAAAATAGATATTCAAATTGACCAAAATTAGTTAAATTAAATTCTCTATGATATTGTGAATCTAATGAAAATACAAATAAAATAAATTAAGTAATTATATGTTGATGGAAATTATTAATTAAGGAGTATATCAAAGTGGAAATTTATGGATAATTGAGGTGAAATGAGGAAAAATATTTTTATATATTTCTTTTGAGATCCTCATGAAAACATTATTAGAAGGTTATTTTGAAATTATTTCTATATATTTGTTTTGGATATAGAGATAAAAGAGGATATTAGATATGGTAGGATTTTTCTATAATTAATATGGTGAAAATTGTGGTTACAATGTAATTATACTTGCACTATACAAGATATCATGAAAATATAGATTCCTCTATCGTGGTAGATGATAACACAATGGGGTTGATTCTTATATGAACACTACATAATAAATTTTATTTACTGTAAAATATTTTTAGAGGGCTATTCTTTAGTGGATTTATTATCCAAAAAATTTATTAATTTCAATACATTTTTGTGGATGAATGGAATACCACCTTACATGTACAACATAGTAGAAGAGGATAAATATAGAACTCCCATTATCAGAATTTTAAAATAATTGTTTTTGATTGTAATTAAAGAAACACAATCCTTTTCATATATTTTTCATTTATTATTATTGTTATTATTATTATTTTTATTTGATAATGAGAAGAATGAGAGATTGATATTGTCATTTATAGGTAAATAACATGTGATGATGGAGATGATTTTGATTTCTAATTTTAATGTATACGTATGAATTTTCTATGGGTTCATGGGTTAAAAAAAATAGAGTATTTTTATGTGGTTCTTGGCGTATTGGTCACATTATAGAATAATCACAGGTTGAATCATTATAGAAGGAAATAATGAAAGAATCTTGAATCGATGTTAGTCCAGCAATTATTTATTTTATGGATTTATATATGGTGAGAATTATTAAGAAGGGATCCATTTATAATATGGTAGTCATCATTAATGTTGTTATAGATCATTTAGATATAAGAAAAAAATATACCATTTAATGGATTGTTCCGGTAGAGGGTGAAACCATGGATGTAAGAGGACTTGATAAGTGGTGTTTCACGGATATATAATTTCTCTAATTATAGGTGTATTTATTTTGTGAATAGATTCATTAACTATCTTTTCCCATATGATGGCCAAATAAAATGTCATTTTTTTGGGTTCCCAATAATGAAAATAATGATAATATCACATTAATAATTGGTTTTTGTATTTTAATCCATTTTCATACCAATGTAATTATGCATAGGTATAATTTATTATATACTAATTGAGTGTTATCCTATTTAATCCCCATATCCAAATATTACTATTGTTTTATGGAGCAAAATCACATGGAAAAATAATGAATGTTTTATTTTGGTAATTTTTTACGACCTTGGTAAAAAATGATCTGTGGGTATCCACAATTGATAATGTATTTATATCATGATATAATGTTAACATTAACCTTTATACTGAGTATGATAAGCTTCCACCATTTTATAATTTAATGGAAAAATGTCATAAGAATATTTAATGTTGACTTTTTTTCGGCATGATGTGATATTGAATTGAATTATACTAAATGTAGTTTATAGATTAATGATTTAGTGTATATAGGAAATCAATTTGGGAAAATGGATGATCAAAATGAGGACTCCCAGATATAGAAGGAGAATTTTGGGGCATGAATCCCCTTTCCCTATTATATGTCTGATGATTCATTATCTAAAGGTCACATTTTACACTATACATCCATTTATGGTACTAGTGAAGTATTACATGAGTATGTTTTTAATGGAGATGTAGTCATTCATATGTCATATATGGGTTATGTACATGTAGTTATATATAATTATTTTATCAATAAATATTAATCATGTGGGATTGTAAGGTAGGAGACATGGGCTATTCTTGATTATTTAGAGAAGAAGTATTGTAAAGGTAGTAGCTTTTCAAGTCCCATTATTAGAGAGACTGAGAAAGTTGATTTGGGTTTTGCTAAAAGGCATAGTTATAATCAAGGGATCATGGGTAAATAACATATTATTTTTATAATATAGTGGAATACCAAAAACTATATAGGTCGGTTTGGACATGGATATATTTTCTAGAAGATTATTAGTCAGGATTTAAATCTAATCTTGGAACATTCATTGGAGGAATCATGTGATGGGATTGGTTCATAGGATCACACAAAAAACTCTTGGAATATTCACACTATAGGGGAAGCTGGAGATGATTCACAAGGTTATGCTACTAATAAAAAAATTAATTCAATTGGTAATTAATAATTTTATTAAACTACACAGAGTATAACATAATTTCATTGATATAGAGAATAATACTCTAAAAATTTTACATTATAAGAGAGAACAATCCAAGATGAAGATATCCAAGTTGAAAATGAGGTTTTAAAAAAAAGTCTCAACTGAAATGAGAGAACCTGAATGATTATAATCACCAGTATCAAACTATTTCAACTAGATATTAGGAAACAATAAATAGTAAATCTAATTATAATAAGGAATTTTTTTTCATGGCTCGTTTCGTTGTGATCACTAAAGGTTTATATGAATATATTCATTATTTTCAGTGTTTCATGTAATGTTGGTAGTTTGGTATTTTCAAACACCGTTATTGATTTGTATCATTCTATTTTCCTTACCAAATAGAATATGAATCTCTAACAACATGAGGGGGGTGGGTAATTTTTCCTTGTTGGACTAGGGGTGTGTGTTGTTTCCTATCATGTATACTCGAATCCATTAATTAAATTAAATTTAAATTTAACATTATTTATTATTAATTATATACCAACTATCATTAAAATAAATATTGAAATATATTATTCATCAATCAAAAAATAGTTTCAAAATAATTTTATTAATTAAATTTAATCAGTTGTATAATATTTTTGATCACATAATAATGGAATTTTAATGACTCGTAAATATTTTATAAAACCTTGAGTGATATAATTTCAATTAATTATTCTTATAACCATGAAAAATAATAACTATTAATTTAAAAGTTACAATAAATTTTATTATTCAAGCCACGATTTAAATAAAAAATAATATATAATAAATTTTTTAAATTGGTTTGATTTAATTATATCCACTATAAAATGTTTTTCCCACATAAATTCATAGATAATTACACTAGATAATCTATCATTATTTTATACTCACATTAATCATACCACATTTTGGGGAAAATGTATTTTAATGATTTTTTAATTCCCTCATTCATCCATGGATTACATATCTTTTTTGAGATCTTAATTGATTCATCATCACATGCTATCCATTGTTAAGAGAGATTTAAAATGATATTGAATCTGTCATTGAAATAACTTTATCAAAAGTAAATGATTTTGTTCATGTGAGAGATTAAAAATAATCTATAATTTAATTATAATCACATTCACATACTAATAATATACACCATTCAATATGGATCATCCAGAAAACAATCATTCTCAGCACAAAAGAATACCAAAAATGTTCAAAGAGTGTTAGGATTATGAATTTCATGGAATCTTCTTGTAATTTATATATTAACTAACTAAACAACAATAATATTTCTAAATCTAGTAATCTTAGTTCTTAAATGACTTAAAATAATTTATCAATAATCTATAATCACATATGATTTAAAATACAATATATGTGTATTTTTTAAATTAAACGGGAAACATCACATTCCATTTCTCTTAATCAAGGATGTAGGATCAAACTTAAAATTTTATAATTCATTTAAATCAAATGGATAAACAAGTGAATCATTGAAAATATATAATCCATTAACCACATCCAATTTACCCATGAATACAACTAACACACATAGGATCTATTCTCTTTAAAACATAATTAAAAATGCATCATGAGGATAATCTAATCAATTATGAAATTTAAAATTCTATTATTGGTTAATATATGTTAAAATCTTATCTTTTCTTGTTATTAAAGATAAAAACCATGGACAAGTTTCATTTTAACTTAAAAATTTATCAATTTCATCATTATAATCATTAAAAATTTCTCTTTAAGAGTTTCAAAATATATAAACCAAGGATGACATTAAAAAATAATGAAATAATTTCTGGATAGATTTTCTATCACGCACTATTAATTTAAATGTTTCAGAAATCATGTACATAACCATGAAAAGATATTATAAATCTTTCTTGATTGAACATTGAAATTTTTATGGCTTTAATGTTTTAAACCCAAATGTGAAAAGATATAGTAATTTTTTGAATTCCTGTAAGGTTGATATAATATTGTATATAAGAATTCCATAACTATTAAAAAAATAAATAATATGGGTTAAATGATTATTCAACACCCATTATTTATAATTATTGAATCAAAATTCACTAGAATGGTTCCAACAAAAAAAATTATTCAAACAAAATTGTCTCCAACCATAAAAAAATATTGGATAGGTAAGTAATTATCAACCCATCCATACCACATTTAATCCCAATAAAAAATACATTAAAATTTGAAAACTAAATATTTCATATTAATAAATTAATTTTAAGGAAAAAATTATCCCACACATAAATAAATATGTACCTAGTAATATTTTTATGAAAATATAATGGATTTAAAATAAATAAAAAATATATATACTTTTACTGCTATAAAATCTTCCAATAGTAAAAAAATTTCTAAATATATCCCATTTCGATAAAAATTACAAAGTCATAGAACATAATTTAAACAAATTCTATATAACACACTTACCATATCAATAATTAAATTATAATTATTTATAAATAATTTCTTTATGACCAATTTACTAATTTCCAATTCCACACATTATATTCTGTAATATATCAAGACCATAATAAATAACAGGCTACTATTAAATAATTTTACATGAATTATATCCTACAGAAATCTAAATCCATGAGACTATTTTGGATTAAAAAAATACACATTATTAATCTAACATAGTGAATTTATAACATTCTATACTTATTTAATCATAAATAATTTTATTTCCAACCAAATAATTAAAAAATACATACCATTGTTATTATTACACTATATATCATTATATGTAAATGAAATAATTATCATATATTCTAAATAAATAATAATAATTCCAAAAATAGTTATTACAACCCTATAACTCAAATAACTGTTGTTAATATAATAAATAAATAAATTTTAATCAATTTTGTATAATATATCTTAAACATGTGAACCTAATAATATGATTAGAAATCATATATAAAACATAACTATGTCATCTATATTTAAACATCAAAATTATAAAATTAAATTACATTCTTCATTAAAATTATATATCATTAAAATCCAATTACCTAGAATGGGATGGGAAAAAAATTATTTTTATAAAATATTTTAAATTGAAATTCGTATATATCTTTTTTGAAAAAAAATAAATAATCATTAAATTCAAACAAAAAATATCCCTAGAATCCATAATGTTTATTAATTACACCAAAATAAATTATATAATCAAATTGAAAAAAATTCCATATTTTCAAAATCACTTAAAATACCACCAATCTTGGGTAAAAATTCCCCATATTTTTATTGAAACATATCAAACCACATAAAATGACAATATTATTATTATTATTGGATGATTCAATTAAAAAATCCTATGATTATAGCCAAAATCCAACACTCTTGTTTTTAAAATAAATAATTCATTAAAACCAACTATAAACCAATTTAAAATAAGTTATCTATTTTTAAAAGTGTAAATTTGGAAGAAATTATTAAAAAAATAACATTTATCCATCCTTCACTATATGATATAATCATACTTTATCAATATAATTTTTATTAATGTCAATAAATAAATTCATATAGTGAAAGAAGTTTAAATATATCACTAAAATGCTTTAATAACAATTTAACTAAACAAAACAAGGTATTAAATCATAACTTATTGTATATACCATAAACTCTTATATTACCCAAAAACTATCTTAAATACAACATCCTATAGAAGAAACTTTCTTTTTAATGCAGCGAAAAAATAAATGTGTGATATTTAAAATAAGAATTTTTTTTTAAAATTATCAAAAAAAATTAAAAAATAAACATCTGGATGTTTTTTGAGTTATTCTATTATATGATCGCATGATTTATAAAAAAAATTCATTTGTTATCATTCATGAGTTTAGAAACATTACACATAGGAAAATAAAAATGGTCACCCCTCATGGAGTTTCAAAATCCCCATTCACTCTGAGAGCCAATGTAGATTTATTTTAACATTAAATAAGTTATCCTAACATTTATAATGTGGAACTATTTATTTTTATGTCTTAAGTTCATTTATAACATAAAAACATAAAATTTGGCGATGTTCTATATGTAATGTCTCGAATTAGAAAAAAAATTAATTCATACCATGAATGTCTAACGACGGATTCCAATAAATCATTTTATTTTCATAACTCATGGTAATGGAAAATAAATAAAATGTAATAAAAATTTTAAATAGAATTACACAACCCCTCATTCAAAGGATATTAAAAAATAATGTGGCATACATATGTTGCATGCAATTATTGACCTTCTGAATAATTGAAATATATTTCTCTATTATACATTTAAGGAAAAATTATATTTTCCATTAATAATTTTTATATGAACATAAACACCTATTATTATTAATATTAATGTGAGAAAATAATTTAAATGGTAAATATTCATTTTTACAAGAAATAATAAGAATAATTAAAAATATATAAAAAAATATATTTGAATATAAATTATGTTACTCATGTATGAAAACATCATGAGAGTAGTATTGAAAAGAAATAGATAACTATCCAAGGAAAAATAAAGCATTCACCACCTCACATTAATATCTCCAAACAATATGTTAATTGTATTTAGAGAAATCAACCAACCCATGAGTGACATTAATAATATAAAATTAACTAAATATTAATTATTTTCCATACAAACTTTTGAAATATTGTGTGTATCCATGACATATAAATACTTTTCTTAAGAAGTCCTAGTAACCTTTTATGTATTAGAATAATGATATATTCATACCCTATTATCCAAAATGTTTCCAAAGTATAAATATTAAAAAAATAGATAATAAATAAAATAAATTAATATTATAGAAAATCATTATGGTAATAATAAAATATATAACTTATTAAATAATAGTCTATGTGGCTCATATCAATTAATGATTAATTAAATATAGGGAAATCAAAAATGAAAAAATAGATAAAATATTTATTTCTCGATGAAGGCGAAAACCACAAGTATATAGTGGTCCTAAATGTCTAAAATAAAACTATTAGTAATGTTTTGAAATAAATAATTCATGTGAATTTGTCATAGTATTATAAATTCTTTGATTAAACTTCTTCTCTGAGTGTCCCACTCCTAATATTAAAATTATGAAAGGCCTTCTGTATTAGGGTTGCTAAGTGAAAATAATAAAAACCATTATATCAACTAGATTCATAAACTAGGGGAAAAAATTAGCATGTAGAACTATTTAGTAAATTAGTAATATATTAATGTAATATAATATATAATAACAACCATTACACTCTTTATACTAATCAATGAATTTACTAAGCTAATAAAAACTCAAAACAAGAGATTTTTATTGAAAGGAATTGACCTTAAAAAATACATAATTAGGTAAATTATTTTAGAATTCACTATCATACATTTTTAAAGATAATTATAAATTAGTGTTTTAGTGAATTAAGTCATAATTCATACATAAAAACCCATAATTAATCTAATGTGGATGATAATAAAACAACATTAATTATTTCAAAATTATAATGTTTTAAAAGAAAACATTATTTCTCTCTATGACAATACTTCAAGTCTTTAAGCATGAATGATATATTTCTTTTACCCATCCACAAAAATTGTGAAAAAATTTAAATCTTGTGATGTGCAAAAAAATATCTGTGAGTCACATAAAATGTTAATGAACCATTAGTACATGAATACTTATAAACATATGGAATCATTTTAAAAAAGACTTACTTCTCACCCTTAAAGTATCATATAATTACTTTTTTAAAACAACTGATTTCCATAAAATAGAGAAATCACAGAAAAACCATTTATTTAATTTGGAGATATATTTGCTTATGATCTTAAACCTCATAACTACTATATTATTTGTAACACTATTAGAAACCTTAAAATGTAACCCTCTCGACTACCTTATGGTGTAAACCTCACAACTACCTTACGGTGTATCCATCACAATTATATTTGGCATAACCATTATTGTAGAATTCCAAAATAAATATACCCATTGCATTATAGGGATATCATAGACACAAAAATAATTTTAAATTTTTTTCAAAAAGCATAAAAAATCATTAAACATTAATAGTTGAAACAAAATCCTAGAAAAAAATAAAATATTAGAAGAAAACCACACAAATACAAAGGGAACAAATTTCATTGAAAATAACCGTGTAATCCATTAAAGAAAAAATCAAATCAATAAATCATCAAGGAAGTGGGAAAAATCCACCCATTCTATATAAATTTAAAATATCATTATTTGCTGAAATGTTGAAAAAATAGAATAAAAATAATATTTTTAAAGAAAACACCCTTACATAAAACCTAAAAATATACCTTTATAAAAACATTATAAAATATAATATTATAAAAAAATTATGTGAATATAAATATATTCGTAATAACCATTTTGAAAACATTGACATGAAATAGAACGACCTAGATGAATAAATCATTAAAACATTTAAAATAGTGTTTCATAAAACACTCCATTACCTCAGGTTTATCTTACTTCAAACGTTTTCAATATACATTTATAATTTTTCAAAGAGTGTTAATAATATATTGAATAACAATATTCATATCCGTAATACCTTATATGATCATTTTATAAAAACCTTCCAATTATTTTTTAATATTATGTTTTTTATTTCCATTATTTTAGGTGAATTATTTTCATAGTATCCATGGTTTTTTTGTTATGTACTTTCATTTCAAATAGAAAATTATACTCCATATGTTGGGAAATATATATATTCGAGTAATTTTAAGCAATTATAAGTTAATTTAATATTTCCATGAATGATGTAATGGGAATTAAAAAATCATCATCCATTAAGCCAGTGAATTTACACACCACAAACAATGAATTTGTTTTTAAGAGGGAAAAATAGTTTATGTTGGATATACCATTAAAACCAAAAAATGCTAATATAAATATGAAACAATTGTTAACATGATATTTTGGATATGGGTGAAAAAGGAAGAAGTTATAATGAATTAAAAAATGAAGAAGAGATAATTTACATCTTGAATACTTTCTCTTTGAGGACCTTTATATTGATCTTGGAATTAGACTTTTTTATGAGACCAGAAACACTATAATGTTGAAATTGATGAGGAAAATGTATTTTTTCATAATATAGTAAAACAATAAGGCACATGGTGACATGAGTAAGCTATGTAATAATTCTCATTTCAAAATTGAGGTGAGGCACAATTTTAAAATTACATAAAATATTAAAATTAAATTAGTATAATATCAAATTTAAGATTTCAAAAATTTCAATATTGATAAAAGGGAATAATTTTTTGACAAAATATTATCCCATTTTTTCTTATTACATAATTTTTTGATTTTTATATAATAAAATAAAATATATTCTTTATTATAAATAGTTTTCTTAAATTAAACACTATTCATAATAATGACTTTATAATCATCAAAAAAATTAATAGAATTTTAAAAAAATATTTTATTATATCCTAAACAGGTCATAGTTTTCTAGAAAATAAATTTATTTCCTTAAAATATTTTATTATATTAATGTTAATATTATTAATAATATTTATTTTATTTTTACATTAAATTAATAATTACTTCATCAATATTGTGCATGCCCTTAAAGTGAATATTTATTCCATAAATATTTTTATAAAAATTCTTTTAGAATAAAATATTATTATCTTTGAAATTAATATTTCTCTTCGAATATCAATTTTGGAAAACCATATATTAAAATATTTTACTTATTTAAAACTATAGTTTGAACAATGTGAATTCTATTTAATCAAAATGTTATAATTTGATTAAAGTGAATCAAGTGGGATCATAAAGGTTCATAATTTGAGTAAACAAGGGATGTTTGCTGAAAATACACAATGGAAATTATTTATTCATCTTTTTTTTGTTGATTTAGGGGTTTTATAATTTTAATTAAAAAATTATTAAATTTTCATCTTCTTTCATAAGAACTGCATCAATATTTCCTGAACAATAATTTTAATTATTTTATATATTAAAGTTAAAAATAAATTACTTTCCAAAAAATAAATTAATTTTGTTCAAGATAATCATTTATATTACTTCATTATGTATATTTAACCATATCCACGTGGATATATCTAATTTATTTTTCTTATTTGTCATTTTTTTCCTACATATGTATTGATTATGTGTATGGATTATAATCAAGTTATATAACTAAGAAAATTGAAATTATCATCCTATGAAACTAATTTGATGAACCGAAAAAATGTCAGGGATCAACCCACAACAACCCTAATCTCACCTCGAGAGTCCTTGTGGTGGCTCCAAGTGGCAACAACATAACTATGTCGGGTAAGCCTTTTCCCAACAACCTATACACACACATAAAAAACTCAATGAAAAATTGATTAAGAAATGAATAAAATAGGAAACACAGATATAAAGTAACCCAATAATGCATGATCCTCTCTATAATTCAAAAGTAGGGTTGTGTATTTTAAATATTAATGGTGAGAAATACACACCCAACCCAAAACATTTCCAACCATACATAAAACTAGATAGAGTAAATATCTAAAATATCCAGTCTCTTGAATCCAATTCTAAGGCAACTGTACGTGGTCCACGAAACATGTATCCCTAATCTCCATTGTATACATGATCCATGTATCCATCATCTTCATAAGACATAATGTTTTTGGAAAAATCCCATGTAGGGGTGAGTATATACATATATAGTAGGACACCTCGAAATTTGAAGGGGGGGAGTAAGAGATACAAAAGGAAGATAATGAAAGTAGAGAACATATGGTACAATGGAAGAGAATAGCTCAACAATAAACCATGAGTAAATGTAATCTCATCTAAAAAAAGGGGAGAACACGATGATTAGATAAACTACCTATCAGTACTTTTCCACCTATAGAAGGAGTTTAGACTAATCCAACCATTAGATTATAAGCACAAAAAGGACATGGAATACCCCATGCATCCTTAACATTTTTGGGAGGAGAGTATAAAAATACATGGTTTGGAACTATATGAAATGAATATATATTTATTCTCAGTCAGAAGAAACCCAAATGAGAGAGTTCTCGGATCTCAATTTCACAGCTCAACCTACGAATAATGGAATCCAATAGTTCCAGATTCCCTTTAATGATTCCATACATATCACACATCATTCCTGATGTAACCACCTAATTCAAGACACATGTCTCCTCTATTCCACCTAGTCTAGGAGAAATAATATCTTGGTATGGGAATCATTCCCTGGTAAAACAGAAAGGTTCTATTCTGATAGTGGATGAAAGGACCATTCTTTTACCACCAAAAGGGTTTCACCTCGACGGTACTAGACACAAGCCAAGGCCACCCAAAGAGATTCAATCAATAAGTGTGCATATATCCCATTCCATGTGATGAAAAGGGGGTTAAACTCTATTTGTAGTTGTTGTACCCATGCCTTGTGTCAAAATCATGGTTCACCATTAGGAGTCAATATAGGACCCATGCACATCCCAGTTTGGGGGTTCAACTCTAAAAATCATTTAAGACCATTTCCCATCCTAGTTGGAGGGTTCCCAATGGGAGTTTTACTTTTGTGATCATGCATGACCACTTCCATCATCTAATATTTCCATATAATGTGCTATTACAAGAACATTTCAAATCATATATCCAAATATGCAACTTAGGGAACCATCACGTTCAATATGAAAAATACTCAGGATAGGTTATTCATGGTCTAATATTCTTGTTTAAAAAAAGGAGATAGGGAAAAAGGAAGTTTTATGAAAAGATATTAAGGGGTATATATTGTGTGGGGGGACAAACATGGTGTGTGGTCCCACTCCACCAGCTAGACTTGTCCCTGCCTGGAACATGGATCCATCCCATAAATAAGTATATACCATGTAGGTTTACTACCTAGGATGCCCTCAAAAACAGGGGTAGTTGACATGCACTACTCACGGTGTCCATGTACCCGAGTACTCAATCTTGTACTAGACCTAGTGTAATGAAACATGAGTTACCATCCATTGGTCTAGTCACATTGTTTATTTAACCAGGGATGGGGAACATGACATGTGGGGGGGGGGGACTACACGTCATTTCCTCTTTAAGATTTATCAAAACATACCCGCTAGCATTAAAAGGGGCTACATGTTGTGTGTTAATCCTAGAACACGACACATAGTAAAAATTATTTCATAATTAACATATCCAATCATTTTTCTCAAATCAACTCTATCTACTATTCATATCACATTGAATTGGCCTGAAAATCTTGGATTTGACTAGAAATAATGGTCATTGGAAAACTTTTCCAAGAAAAGTTCATTGTTTGGCGTGAGGGTTTTTTCTCATGTTCTGCATGTCTTCACACCTTTGTTTAATGAAATATAGATCTATAATAATAAAATTTACCACCCTAACCTTACAAAGATCTTAGATCTATGCTCGTTTTTCCAAAATATTCTTGTTTTTGTTGATGTATAACATATCCATGGGTCTGATCATGCTCAGTACCACTCGGAAAAGTCAAATCGTGACAATAGGGATCCTACCAGTGAAGAACAAAAATTAGATTTGGGTAAATAGAACAAAAAAAGTTTTAAGGATGATGTAAAACGTTATTTTCCAATCGAGTAATAATCATGGAAATTGAGGTAAGAAAAACAATGAAAAATACTATTATTCATGTACAAGGGAACATGCAGAGGCATAAAAAAGAATGTACCTTCATCCACTCAATACATTAAATCTATGGAATAAAAAAACTAAATGATATGTACTATATCCCTTAAAACTCAAACATTTATGTTGATTACATCCACCAATGATTTTTGAGAAGTTTCTAAATTCGTTGCGTCATAATTCGAGTAGATCCAACATTTTATTATTATCTATGATGATCCTTTAATAGAAAGAAGAATACGAGCTTCACTGGTGATTTCATATTTATGTGTATAACCCTAGTGATTCTGTCACAATGATTTATTTATAATATACAATTTATTTTAAATGGATTTATTTACTTTATTTAATAATCAATTAATCTACTTCATGAACCACTGCCCATCGAAGGGTCTGAACACCTCGTGCCGACTCATTTTTTGTCACACAAAAGGTAGAAACCATGTGTTATACTTAATCAAGGAATAATATATCTAATACAAGTTTTTATTTATGGTTTATCGAATATTCTTCAAGATTATACATACACATAATATAAAATATATTTAATATTTTGATAAAAACGCTTCCAGGAACAAGGAGGCTCAGAATCGCACACCGTCTTAGTGACTTCTTCGAGAAATATGTGTAAAAATTTTAATAACTTAAACAAAAAATGTAGGTCTTTAAAATATTCCCTCATTCAATATTTTCACCATTTAAAATAATAAAATGGGAAAAAATTAAGGATACTAAGCCTAAACATTACTCTCCCACTATTAGTAACTCTTCTATATATTCATATGCTTCCACAATAAGTGAACCAAAGGGGTAGTTTGTATACATATGGTCTACTCCTTCTAATCCTAGATTGCAAATGGGTGCTCTATTAAGGTGGTTAAATAATTTATACTATCTATCCCCTATTGAGGATGTGCATGTTTTCCTGAATGCATCTGGTATGCTACGACTTGTGGAAGACGTCATACACCTAATTTAGTTGTGGGGGTATGGAAATGTGGTATGAAATCTTGAAAACACTTAAAATGTTTTGAAACCACCCATTGAACCTCATAGGCAGTGTTCCTACGTGGCCAAACTCTTAAGAATACATGGTCTCCCTATTCTATCTTCAAGGTCCAATGATGCTGATCAACGTAAGATTTCTACTTACTCTGGGTCATCCTCATCCAGTCATTGATGAACTGGAGCTTCTCTGTTTTCACCTGCACCATCATTGGGACCACTAAATATTTTCCAATGATCTCATCCCAACATAAGAGATACCAGTATGGTTTCCCATATAAGTCCTCAAAAGTTTTCATGCACATTGTAAAGCAGTAGCCTTTGTTTTATGCAAACTCTACCAATGGGAGATGATCTTCCCAACTATAGACAAAGTCTAACAACTGAACCCCCAACATATATTATAGAACTTGTATAGTACACTCCATCTTCCAATCCGTCCAAGGGGGAATGGTTGTACTCATATACATGTGGGTTTTGAATGACTCATGTATTCCTCTCTTCAATCATTATGTAAAATTCCCATCTAAATTATAGATAATTGTTGTGGGAACTAGGTGAAGGATAATTATCTCTTATATGTACTTATTCCCTAAAATGTCCACAAAACTATAATCCGATATAGTAATTATGTTTTCGGACTTCGTGAGCCAGTACACTATCACCCAGATGGAGTCATGGATTATATCATTGGGGGGAATCCCTATGAAAAAGCCTATAGATTTTCTATCTCATTCAAACATTAGGATCTCAAGAGTTTGCAAATAACCTTCTAGAACATAGTTCCTTTCCTTCACCTACCTACATGTGAGGCATCGAGAGATGAAATAAACTACATTTTAACTCATGTGGAACAACCTAATCTAACAATGATGGTCTCTTTAAATATTCCACACAACAGTTTGTATAGAAATGGGGAAGTGTGGCTCTCTCCCATCACCTCCTACCACATCATGATTGGAACCACTGTCTTCCCAAAGAAAAATGTTACATGATTCAATCATTCATAATTTACTACTAGTGCATTTCATATGGATATCTAATCATGTAATACTTTATTTTCATTGTCTCCAAGTTGAGACTCTCTCAAATTCTAATGAAATGAAGTATTCAACACTATAAACTGGAGAAAACCCATCCATCCTTCTCCAATGGGGTAAAATACATGGATGATAACTACAATGAAGCTTCTTTCACTATGAGATCATGGGATATCCTAAAAAGGTAATATGGAACAACTTTTTCATTCCCTAGAGTATATACTATCTTGAATTAATTTACCTATAAGTACTCCAAAAAGAATCACTATCCCAGGTTCAGGTCTCTTGGTTTGAAGATGAACCTAAGAAAATGGGGGTTTTCATAAACCACAGTGAACTCTCCTAAAAGGTAGTGTCTCCATATCCTCATGGGGAATACAACCACTGCCTTATCATGGTCAAGAGTTGAATAGCTTTACTCATGGGGTATCAACTACCTCTACCCATATACAGTATCTATCTAACATTGAATCAACAAGAAACAGATAACAGCTGTAGAGTCATCATAGTACACAATGAACTACACACCTTCCTATGATTTTCATAATAATAGAAAAAGCGTTATCCTCTACCTCAAATCCTCAAACTCCCTTTGGAAATTTTGAGACCAGGTAAATGGATTCCATTTTTGTGTTAGTGCATTTTATCAGACTATGATTCTAGAAAAGGAAACAAAAAAACTATTATAATAACCCATAATGAGAATAATTCTTTGCACCTCACACATGTTTTGGGGAGGATTAACAGAAATCAGTTCATTAATTATCACTAAATACATGGATAAAACATAATCCGATATGAAATTCCCTAAAAATTAAACCTCATGAATACAAAACTTCTACACTGAGAGCTTTATATAATGTTAGAGGTCTCTTATAAAGTCTAGGACCATCCTCAATTACTATACATGACCCCCTTCGGATGTTGATTAGATGAGTATGTAATCAATTAATACAAAAAAATGGTTCCATGTATAGCTGGAATACATGGTTCATCAAATGCATAAACATTTCTGGGGAATTATTCAGACCAAAGGGCGTCATGAGGAACTCATAGTGTCCATTGAGACATTAGAATGCCAAAATTGAAATTCCAACCTCACAAATCTTCAAATTCTAGTATCCAAACCTATGGTATACCTTTGAGAACCATATCACACTTCTCAATAGCTCAAATAGGTCATTGATCATTAGAATGGGTTAATTATTATTTATCATGGTCTAGTTTAAGTGATGATATTCTACACAAAGACATCCGCCCCCGTCTACCATTTTCATGAACAACATTTGTTCCACCTATGGGATAGAGAAGGTCTGATGAATCCATTATCACAAAGGACCTCAAATAGAAAATGCATCTTTTGAAGATAGGTTAGTCCCATCCAATATGCTGAAGAAGATATCAGAGTGATCCTAGTATACAAGTTGATATAAAAATTCATCTCATGCCTAAGATGTCATTTTAGAATTTCCTTGGTGTGGACCCCCATATTATCATCCGCTATTGAAGGAGCGTTGATAAATAAAGAGAATATTTATCCAAGGTATACACATTCAAAATCATGGGTTATTGATAACATCCTCTTCCTATAAAAACCAAATTTTCCATCCATTAGATCGCTCTTTCTAGAGAAGGAGAATCTCATCCTATCAGCAATGAGGAATCTGACTTGTCTGTCATTAAATTCAACCTATGATCAAACCATACAAGGATAATCCATGCCTCAGATTCCATCATTGGGTTTCATCATGAAAACTAAAAGGTCCCATGTGAACCTATCTACACCATGATATAGCACGATTTATCGTTAGATAAAAGATACATATGAAACGTACAATGTAGGAAACTCAAAATGAAGATTTTTTTGTAAGTGCCTCAACTAGGCGCTCCAAATCTCACACCAAGAGTATAGAGATAAATTAATAAATGGAAAAATATATAATAATAATTATAAATCAGGACTATTAAAATCAAATATCGTACCTCTTACCATCTAGTGTGATATAGGATCTTAAACCTCCAATTCTTATAGTTTTCTACAACACTGGCTGCCAGCTCTAGGAGCCTGAATTGGGCCACCAGGTGGTGGTGGTGAAAGGATCACATAGAAGAGTCTACTGAAAATAGATCATCCTATATATCATTTATCTCGTCCTCCCTAGGTTCCCCCAATTAAACACCTAGTAGATCCTTGATAACGAATTTGGCTCTACCATGGCGGTCTATAAGCCATCTGAATATTCTATTCCGAAAATCTTCTTCTGGTGTTTCAATCTATGTGACCTCAACCACCAAATGTAAAATACAACACCTATCTAGGATTTTATGATCATATGAGCTTCCTTGAACCACATGATTGAATCTAAACATGGAAGGATATCTTATGCTGAGACCCTGTCAGCTGGTGTATTCCAGCTGCGTTAGATAACTCAACATTGAGGCACCAACTACCAACCCTAGCTATATAGCGTACATCTAACCAAAAGCACTCTATTACTAGTGTCCACTCCATCACCCCTTCATAGGTGGGAATGCACAATGGTATTGAACTAAAATGGATCTTCCATCAGAGCCTGTGATCATAAATTCATGCACCAAAGTAGTCATACTATATCATGTCATGTGTGTACTGCATAAGATCTGTGATGCTCACTACATACTAAGCCACCACCATCCATCCTGGATATAGCATCAGAAGCTTCTGGATCTAGACTACGTGAAAAAAATAGGGTCAATACTCCTCATGTAAAAAAACTCAAATGTGGTCCATGAGAGTGCGAACTCATCATGTATCTACGTACACATATCCATCAAAACCTAGCAGCTATGTGGGAGAGAATAGCTGCAAGTTCAACCACCTGACCTGTCTGGGTCTAAACAAGCCTGATGATATGGGACACTGACACTAGGCAATCTTATTTTTTCTGAGGATCTATCTTTCTATGTAACATCAATGATATATGCTATTGGAAGTCACATAGTTCCCCATGATTGTGCACATCCTTGACCAACATAGCTAGAACGATCACATATACAACAGGGGGAGGTGCAGCTACATTTCCACCCAGAGGAAGGGGTCATGAGATAGACCCTGAATTGATACCTCATAGCTCATAGTATGATTTTCATGAACTTGAGATAGTATCCTAGATGGCTGTTATCATTGAGGAATCGTGAATACTTTCAAAGAGCACCATTTTCCGATGAAAATATATTTATATAAACAAAAACGGGGATCTTACTCAAGAATGATTGACAATTTCTCAATCATATATAATTCATTTACAATTAAAATCTATTTTTTTCAACATGCCATGTTGACAAGAAGGTCGTCAAGATCCTGGGGAATGTAAACTTCATCCATCACACAATCACTAGATTACTGATCATAAGAGTCATACTTGAGAATCATTGACCATGTTTCCCTATACAGAATCAAATCATCCTAATGGGGATTCATCTAAAAAAAATCCTAAGGAATGAACCTACTCTGATACCAATATTTTAGAACCTGAACCATTCTATAGAAAAAAATAAAACTACAAAAAACACTCATCTATAGGCCAACGGGTATTGACAAGATAAGAAGGAATAACTAACTCAGAGAGGATATTTCCCAAAAACTTTTACAGACACAAAAAAATAAATTCGAAATTTATTAGGTAAATATGAGAAGAGGAACACTACTATAAAGTAAACCAAGCATTTATAAACCATTATATTGTAGAAAGGTGCGCTAGAGTATACATAGAAGAAAATGGAGAAAATAATATCTGATGAGAAATGTGTCCCAACCTAATAGAAAACTAGAATGAGTAAATATATGAGAGTGAATAGATCCTAAATCTAATGATATGACCATTGTAAATGGTGAAAACACCAAATATCCTTAAGATCCTCTGTAGTCATTATCTCCCTATCCTTCGTCTACATATGAAAAAACACATATAGGAAAAGACAATGTAGGGGTGAGTATATATATACCTCGTAGGACACCCCCAAATTGAAATGGGTGATTGGGGTATTAATAGACACAAATGGAATAGAAAGATAGTAGATAAAACAAGGTTCTGTGAATGATTACAACTCAATGTTAGGCCCATAGTGTAATTAATCTCATCAAAAAACAAGGGGATAAACACAATGAGTATATAAACTAACCATATAGTATTTTACACCAATACATGGATAGAATACTCATCAAAGAATTACTATCAAGACATGGAAAGCATGTGGCATACCCCACACAAGATCACCTCCCTAGGAAAGAGAGTATCTAAATCGAAGGTATTGATATAGATGAATGTCATATATATATATATATATGATTATTCAAAAGAATCCCAAATGATTAAATAAAGGAATGTCATTCTCATATCTCATCCAAATAAGAAATGTATCTGAACGTTCCAACAACCACTCAATGAGTTCCAAAATCTCATGTGTCTGTCCAAATGTAACCATCTATGCCTGGACATGGCTCATCACTATACCACATAGTTTAGGGGATGAAATCTCTTGATAGATGACCCATGACCTAGTTCAATGGCATGGGTCCACTCTAATAGATTATGAAGGACCCATTCCCTTATAATTAGGATGGTTCTAGTCCAATGGTAGAGGACCCTTGCCTTACTCCGAATGAGGGTTCAACTTTAGAAGACTATGAAGGACCCATTCCTTGTGCTAAAAAAAGTGTTCCACTCTAGGAGTCAATATAGGAACCATGCCCTATGATTAAAGGAGTTTTCAACTTTTGTATAAGGAAGCGGACCCATTCCCAAACCAAATTCAGGGTTCCACTATAAATCTCATCATGGACCCATGCTTATCATAGATGTAGGGTTCCACTGGGAATTTTTCCTCTAGTGAAACTACCTGGCCACTGTCGTCATCAGGAATTTACTCAGAAGGATCAATTCCCATAACAAAGAAAATAATATATCCAAATACATTATCAATGGAACTATAAAGTTTTATATGGAAAAAACACTTATGATAGATACTCATTGGCCAAAATTTTATTTCAACTAGATATTGAGACCAATGATGTTTTCACATAAGATATCAAGGGGTTCACGATATGATAGGGGACCAAAATGACATTTGGCCCTACTCCACTACCATTCAATGTTACTTGATGGAAGATAAATCCATACCATGTAGCATTATATTCCATGTAGGTGATCTACAAGGCATTCCCTTACTAACCGACACTGAGACCTTGTGTTGGTCATCATGTATGTGTACCAAAGTACACAACTATGTACTGAACCCCATGTACATCCAGAAGGGTTCCAAATCGGTGTGTACCATCACTCAAGTCTTCTAACTACGGAAGGGGTGCAAAATAAGGTATGTGGACTAAACACCTTGAACACATTGATATTTCAAAACCCTAACTGCTATCATAAAAGGAGATACATTCCATGTATTCATCTTTCATCATAGCATGCAGTTGTGAATTTTCTACAAATCACTGATCTGATCCTCATGATAGAATATGGTTGATTAGAAATAAATATCTACTTGAATTCGATTGAAAGTGGAAGATACAATCGAATAATTTTGGCCTATGGTTGTAGTTTTCTAGAAAAAACCTCTTATTTATCATGAGGGTCTTGTTGAAACTAATGCACACCGCTAAACCTCTATTCACCATGTTCCTGATATTTAATCGCCTAATTTATCTTTCTAAACATAATAAAAAAATATACTTAGTTTTCCAAAATATTCTTTTTTGTTAATCCCATTCGAATCTGGGGGTTTGAATGTGCTCAATACCTACAGAAAAATTGAAACCAATAGAATAGGGATCCATCTGAAGAATAATGTGATCATGATTGTGGGTAAAGAAAGAAAAACAATGTTTTATGGATCAAATCCAATATTTATTTTCCAAACCATCAAAAAATGGTGGAATCCATTTTTAGATAACCAATGAAATAAAATTATATCCCTGTACATTGGCACAATAAGAGTTTTCAAAAGAGATCACATATCAAATAATGAAGATTGATCTACTCAATACATTAAAAAAATGGTGTCAAAACACCCAAATTATGAGTCCTAACTTGATTATAGATCGATATTTGATGAATAACATGTGAGAAAATTATTTGGGAGAATCATTTCAATTTTTTGCTTCATGATCTAATTCATTCCAGCATTCTTTCATTGTCTCGGATAATCAACCATATAAAGGAGGAAGGATAGCTTGACTGGTGATTTTGGAATTATGTGTTTTACAATAGAGATTCAACCACAATGATATATTTATAATATATTTTTTAGGTTGAAGAGTAATTAATTAATCAATTTAATAATCAATTAAATATAATATATATCACATATTGTTATAAAATTAATTCTTGGCAAATCGAGCCATGGAATCACACATTGTCTGAGATCACTGGCCTAATATATATATATATATATATATATGTAAAAGTAAGATAAGAAAATAATTCAGTCTCTATAATAATTTAAACATAATAATTAATAAATATGTTATGAAAATAATTTTTATCAATCAATTATTAAAAATAAGGGAACAATTTCAACATTGATTGTGTTGCACAAGAACTGCTTTAGTGACAACATTATTTTTATACTTATTTTGAAATAAATTATAAATTACATGTTCTGAATTATTTCTATAAAATATTTTGATGATAATATCATTTTATAGTCATTCCATATGTTTAATAAATTTTTTATAACAAATTTTTCTATAGAGATATCAGAAAAGATAATTCATTTAAAAATGATTTTTTACAGTTCACAAAAAATAAATATTTGTTAGAAAATTCTACAAAATTCTTATTAAAATAATTTAGACATGATGGATTATAAAATTAAATTAGTTTTTTAAACTAAAATAATTTATTTTCAATATTATTCATTTAAATATAATTGTATAAGAAATTGGTTTAATAAAATTACTCATTTAAATAATAACTTAAATTAATGTACTTATCAATTAATTCAGGAATATTAATAAATATGAAGACAAATTGTTATATTTTGTTTACTGAATTGAAGAATTCTTCCATCATTTTGAAAATTTAATCCTCCCATTTTATTCTCATATGGAACAAATGGGGATACCCTTCCCTGATAACATTTTCATTGTCATATGTCTCTTATTTAACTATATTTTGTCTCCATAAAACACTTACTAGGAAAATTACCTTATACCTCAATACATTATCTATTGGATCATCAATCCGAAGTAGTTTCTCATGATAAAAAATTTTCTCTTCGCATTGATCTACTTCTGGGATCAAAACACTAGATGAAATTGTCATATAATTTTGTAACATTGAAACATATACAACACTGTGTACATGGGATAAAGTTAGAGCCAAATCTATACAGTATGATACTAGTCCAATAAATTCTAGAATTTCGTAAGGCCTGATGAACATTTGATTTGTCATTCCTTACCTACCAAAATGTATAACATATTACCATGGATATATTTTTATGAAAACCTGATCAAATACCTATAAAAAAAGGTACATCCTCCTATAATCTACCAAACATTATGCCTTATTTATAATTTCCTCATATGTTGCTGGATCATCATTATATTATCAGCCAATTCCTATACAAAATTTGTTCCCATAAATTTAATTTCTCTCAAATTGTACAAAAATTCTAGATTACAAAATTATTTTCTACATAATTTCTCAAAATAATCCATTTGAATACTAGGATGAAAATTTTTATTATAAGAAAACATAACAATAAAATGTTGTTCAAATTATCCATTGTAATCCATTGAACATGATAAATCATATCAATCAAGTTCGTAATTGTTCGCTACTATTTCCCTTCATATTAACGATGAAAAGTTGTCATAAAATTTAATTCATCTCTGAATGACTTCTAAAAGGGATTATAAAACTTAAAATAGAACATGAGATCACAGTCATATACAATGGAAAGATAAACACCATGAAACTTGAAATTACATTGATATATAGTCGAGATAGTTTTTATAAATATAGATTATATTTAATAGGAATGAATTTTTCATATTTTTCAATCAATCATAAATAACCCAAATCCCATTGTCACATCAAGAATATTGTTTAGTCCAACCATGAAATCCAGGGATATATTTTCCCATTCCCACTCTCGAAGTTGAAAAGAATACAATATATCTGTTTATAGTTTTTTCTCAAAGTCAACCTATTGAAAATTCTTAAATTTCAAGGTAAAATCTACAATATATCTTTTCATTACATCCCACTAGTAATACTCCCGATGGTCTCTGTACATTTTAGTGTATACATGAAGAATTGAAATTGATGAAATATAATATGCAATTAAAAATTATTTCTTTTCATGGGAATCACAAGGCACACATAACCTATTTTTAAATCTCAAGAAACAATCTTTATAAACATTGATTTTAAGAACATACCATTATTATCTTATTATACCTTTTTTTGTAACTCATTATATTACTTCTATGAAATCTTAATTCTATCTGATAAAAACTATAGAAATGACACATGAAACAAAATAGAGGAATTTATTGCATCAATAACATCCAATACAATATTCAAAAAATCATTAACAATGGGGTCATGTTCAAAATGTAACATTGTTAATGTAGAATAATGTTTTCAACTCAATGAATTTTATAATATTTTTATTTTCTATGACGATAATTAATTGTGTAATAATAATCCTTTACAAGTTCAATAAATCTTCTCTACCTCATGTCCAATTCTATCTTAGTTAATATATACTTTACTATTTTATTTTTAGTATTTATTTCACATACTTTACCTTATAATGATATCTAAATATTTTTACAGAAAAAACCATACCCACTGATTCCAAATCATGGGAAGGATAATTTAACTCATGCGGTTTTTGTTATCATTATCAATAAGAAATTACCTAATAATTGTACATTACAAAAACCCAACACCTTTTAAATAAGAATCATTGTCGATGAAAAAATCACCATTTTTTGAAGACAGGACCAATAATAGAGCAATCACCAATCTCATTTTTTATTCATGAAAACAAACATCACATTCCACTATCAAATGAAATTTAAATCATTTTCATGTTGAAAAATCCATCAATACAATAATCTATTCTGGGTAATGGATAAATGAGTTGCTGAATTAAAATATTGGATGGAATTTTCACATAAAACATGATTGAGTATTTATATATTGTGTATTATTTATCTCATTTACCCTCATGATAATTTCTTGAGAAAATTATTATTTAATAAATGACATTGTTTCTTTTTATACACACTATTAATTATTTTTCTAAACTATATTAATTACTTTGAATGTTTATAAGGATAAAATGAGTCTCATTCATGGTGTATGATTATCCATCACTATGAGATAAAAAAACTATCTCATTGAAATTGAAATATTCAATAAGGTCTTCTTTTTTATTTAGATTTATAAATTCATTTAAAACCATATATGAAACAAAATATTGTAGTTAGTTTGTTAAATATTATAACTAAAATGAAATAGGAGTTAATTCCAAAAATATGTTTTCCATCTTAACATGATGTTATAAAGAGGATAAACTTATAAAAAGTTTAGTATGAGTATATTTTCCCTCATAAAAGATAAATGTTAATAAAATTACAAGTAAAAGCTCATAATTAATTTCACTAGATATCTAAAAATAATTATGAATTTGTGATAATGAAATAATGTAAATGTTATATTAGTTACCATAAAAGAGTGAATTCTATATGTTATTATAATGGATTATAGGATGTGATGGTAAATTTATAATATAAGAGTTACATTAATTAGAAATAAATTTCACTAGAAGTAATGATAGAATACGATCTTATGAAAATTATGTTGATAATATAAAAATTCAATATAGATAACCTGTCTTATTAGAATCATAAAATTATTCGTTATGGAATTAATGAATCTGAATATGATGAAGGAGTTGAACATTAGATATAAGATTTCTAATGTCACCATTATTGAAACTAGATTCCTCCATAAATTTTAATCAAAAGTTAATTTAGTGGGAGATTTTTATTTTCTAGTTACATGTTGATGTAGCTGGGATTCCATATAGATTTTGTGAGTTAATAGAAAATCCAAAAAGTATAGAAAAAATAGGTATGATTCATTATAATGTTATATATGATATGATAGACATGTGAATATATAATGTATTTTTTAAATATAATTAAAATAGTTTAATAACATTAATCATATTATATAAAAGGAAATATAAACTTTATCAAACCTTCACATTTGAAGTATATATTAATATTTGCATATGAATCACATAATATTCAATGAAAATTAATTTTCAAAATTATGAATTTGATTTATCTCTAACTGAAAATTTTCTTGGTGTATATTTGTTTCTGATTAGTTATTAATGTCAGTGTAATTAATATTTTTGTATGGAGAAACAAAATATACCCATGAGTCACAAATCTATTTTCTTTAAAAAAATGGCCTTTGAATTATGTAACATGATGTTTTGTATACCATATCCTTTTTGTAATAGGGATTCCTCATTAATATTTATAATCCCCACACCAGAGGTTGGAAGGATACAAATACCGGGGGCCATCAAGCATTGAATCATTTTATGGAATGTTTTTGATGATTAGTTAATTAGGGGTTTGTTTTGAATGTTATTTGTTATTTAATATTTTGGATCCTAAACAAGATGGGACATTTCATCTTTAATAAAATATAATAAATGATGGCCCTTGATTTAAATATATTTTGGATATGTTTGGAAATACATAAATTGTTTATCATATGCGATTTAAATTTTAAATGAGTGGAGTATGATGTAAAAATATACTAGATGAGTGATATGTGATGTATTTATTGACCTTGTTTGTATATACATTGATAATAGAGAATATATTTTTAATATATGTGATTCAAAAACATTTTTTCCCTAGATCACTTGATCTATCATTAAAGGGATAAAATAAAAATTCTTGATTACATTATATATAGAGGGTCAACAAATGTATTCATAAACATGTGTTTAATAGAGATCATGCTAGGTCCATTGTAGCAGGAGTAACATTAATATTTTTAAAGAAGAACTATTTGCATTTATTTAAGGATACATCGATTCATTGTTTTGTTAATACTATATAATTCTTATGGGGAACAATTTTTTGACCTAATGGGGAATGATTTTGACCCATATATATATTCTCAAAATGATATAGATATTTATTAAAATGTTTTTTAGATGAGTTTACTCAAAAGGTATTACATATACTATAATATATGGTCAATTTAAATATAGATTTATAATGATGATTTATATAAAATAGTAAAATATTGTTATTTTTTCTTTAAATTTTATTATAGAAAATATGTTATAAAGGGACGTGTAATATAAAATAAGTTTGGCTATTGTGAAAGTGGATACTATTTGGAATATTTCCTAAACCCTAGATGCATTATTTTTGGATTATTATTCCATAGAGAACAATTCATGTTTGTATAATGTCTAATATATATATTTATATATATTACCTATGATTTTATGAATTTATACTATATTGAAATATCATATAATGCTACATGGTTTTTTGATCATATATTAGTGTATGATATAATACATTTTATAGTTACCTGTATTGATTAGATTGATAATTCTAGAACCATTAAAATCTTTGGAACATTAAAAATGTTATCTTTTTTAACTATCATGTACTAATATAAATTATGATATCATTTAAATAAAGTATTTTTTCAATTAAAATCATGTGATTTAACTGATTCTAATACTCACATGTTTATGAAACATGTGCGTAATGAAATGAAGAAAATAAAAGGATCATGGAGTATCCCCATATCCTTTAAAAAGAATCTGAATCCATTGGTCATGTTTACAACTAACATTTCTCTCCCCATAGCCAAAACTATATATTCCATATTCTCACTCTATCCACCTTAAATGTTACAGAGATAAAAGAATATCTCATGAACCAGTCATGAGATCCCATATAAAATTTTGGAATATTTTTTTATATTGTTGTTATAACATATATGGGAGAATACTTATGTTTTTAATTTCATTTTTGTTACACAAAAAATTTAGAGATGGAGAAGGTATGAAATAATGTTATTTTTAGTTTTATATTTTATATTTAAAACACATGTCTTTCATTATATTTAATGTTTATATGTGTTTTATCTATTATGGAACTATTAATATTATCATAGATCTAAATTAATTTCCATATTTGATATAGAAATATGTGATTTTTTAGTGGAAAATTGAAATTCATAAATTCTATAATTATATAATTTGATATATTATTTTCCATATTTTTTAATGTATATTCATGGGAATATACTAATATTTAAGAGATTAATCACGAGAGTATGAGAACATTTATCCATTAATTTTTTAAAGCAAAATATTACTCTTTATGTAATAATATGTCATGAATATTAATAAAATAAAATGTTGAATGAAGGAAAATATAATGATTAATTGGTTTTTAAATGAATAGAAAAAAACCTTTATCTATAGTTGTTTTGTTAAAGAGTAATTTTATAATTCACTATTTTTGGATAATTACAAAAGTTCTTCATAATGTGATATATAAAGAGAGAAAGAGAGAGTGTGTCCTTGAGAATTAGTTCCCAATTGAAAATCATAAAATGACAGTGAACATATGCTTGGATTTTCTTTTCCGAAATACTGTTATCAGAACAAATGTTAGTTTTTAACACTATATGTGTACCCATTATGTGTATTCTTTTTATATATAGACCATTGTGGTGAACCCATTAAATATTTTATGTTTCCTATTGTTAAATTTTCACTTTTTTATTTTTTTAGAATGGTTTATGGTAATATGTTTAAATAAAAAAATAAAAAACATGTATAAATTTTTTTTTCATACTCTAATTCGTAACCACTCCCGACATTGGGGTATCTTTTATTTCCATTTAACCATAATTTGTATCAAATCCACTTGGGGAAATATGAGTTCATCTAAAAAAATGGTTTAAATCCACAATACATGATCTAGATAATAAAAAACTTTTTCAAATATTTTATGGAACACCATTCATATTTATAAAAAACAAGTGTATCAAATATGAGATTTGTTAGGATTATTGATCGTGAATTCGAAATCTATTTTATTGACATAAATAATCCAAATAAAATGAGTTTGATGAGATCAAATATATGTATGTTTAATTGATATAATAAAGCAATAAATTATTGTGTTCGTTATATTTCAAAAGATATCAATATGATAATTATGTATCATAAATACTTTATATAATGTGGAATATATTACCGTGTATATTTGATGGTCATAAGAAGGTGAAATAATAAAAACATGAGGAATTATTATATATGAATTAATATTGGAGAATTATTTCAAATGAGAGTTTTTATGAGTTCTTCCTTAGGATAATTAATGTTCATGGATCAAAAATAGGCATTTTATAGAAAATTACATATGTTGATATTGTAAAAATAATTTAAATTTTTGGTAAAAAAATAACTAAAAAATTCAACAAATATATTAAAGGGACACAAATCAAGTATCGCTAGTTTATTTTCAACGTTATATAGTTTCGTATTAGATTTTAGTAAATTACAAAGGGAATGTTTATCAATAAACACTGGATATATATTTTTGACAGATGGATTAATTAACATTAAGTAATGAATAATACAATGAGAAAGATGGTGATGAGTTTATTTAAAAAATATCCAATATGTTAAAAATATGAGAATGATAATTTTATGGTAACTTACCTTTTAATTTACTAAATATTTTAATGTTTTTTAATTTTCAATTAGGTATACAAAATTGTTCTAATATTGAATAAGTATATTTTTTTCATCAAGGGGATGTTCAAATTAATTTTTTCATTAACAATATTAACAAATATTATTATAATTCTAGATAAAACTTATGAGTTAATAAGAAGATAATTATGCATATCTATATAAATATGAAGAAAATTAACTTTAATAAGTTTAATTACAATTTATCATAACAAATATATATATTGATTTTGAATATCAAGAAGGTGTTTTTATCCATAAGGATGAACATGAAATTTCTTTTGAAGACCAAGAAGAGAAATATAAAACAAAAATAAAAATTAGAATTTTATTTTAAGATTTAAATGTGTAAATAATAAACCTAATTTAGAAATTACAATGTTTGAGGTGGTTATAGAAGAAATATAATATTTTCAGAACAATATTTATTAAATTATTTATTTTATTGTAAAAGTATAAGAATAAGAATGATTAATTAATTATAATAATTATATTAATATAAAATATTAATAATAATAAATCTTTTAAATTTAATATTATTGATATAAAAAATAAGCATGATGATAAAATTAATATTTTAAAAACTATGATGAAATATAAAAATTATAATACTATGGTTCAAATATAAAACTATGAATATGATCTTAAATTAGTGATTTATTATTTAGCATTGTAAAAAGGATTATAAAAGAAATATTAAGATATTATTATCTAGTAAAATATAATAAATTTGTTATTAGTGGAAATAATGCATTATTTTAATAATAAATTGGAATGATATACATTAAAGAGAATACTCAGAATGAAATTATGGAAAATAATTAGTTTTCATTATTTTTTTATAGACTAATTATTACTTATATAATTAAATTACCCATAATGGATCTTTAATTTGTAGTCTATCATATTAATAGAATTTAATATTATATTAAAAGATGAATTTATTTTAGAGGAGAAAATATGGGGAGGAGAAAAAAGTGATTTAATTCTTAGGCTTCATATGAGTGTAAAATATCATTTAATGAAAACTTATTTACATATTATAATTATTGAAATACATAATATCATTATAAGAGAAGCATATTTGATTAACACGTTGCAAATATCATATGAAAAAGTGAAATGGAGGACACAAAAATAATTTCTACTAGAATACTGTTCCAATATTTTTGGAAAAAATATTTATTTAAAAAATATAGTGTAAGGTCATATAAGTGATAGAAATATTTAAAACCAATAGGTTATGTCATTAGAAAAAAATAAAAACCTAAAAAATATAAATTTCTAGAGGTTTCAATGAAATTATGAAAATATAATAATGAATTTAATTTTAACACTTTGTGTTCATCCAATTTTACAATAAATTTGGAAATAAAAAAAATATAAACAAAAGTCAATGGAAGTATTATATTTATTAATGATAATTTCATGAACCTATCCACCTATAGTTAAATTATGTAACCAATGGTTTTCATAGATTGAAAGTGAGAGTATTTTTTATAGTCTTTCAATCCAAATTGGGTTGATAAAGGAGTTTTCATGGAATGGGATCTTATATTATATATGGATTCTGTGTTGAAAGCGGCACTATTTCATAGTGTTTACCAAATATTCAGGGCAGAAAACTTGAAAAATGTTTTCTTTCTAAAATAGGGATTTCTAGGAGAGGTTATTCAAATATATAGTGAGGTCATGTGTTTCTTGAATATTGGAGATTCACAAAAATGTAGAGTTTGGGAAGTGTCTTCACATAGTGAAGGAATAATGTTTCATGAAATATTCTTTGTAAAAATTTCCATGTCATGATGTTATAACAATAATATATGTGACTAATGGAAGCTTCATTAATTAGTTAATTTCACTAGAGATTCGTGACTACTATGATATTTATTACCATGAATAGAGAGGTTCAAGAATTCCTTGGTGAGATCAAAAGCATTAGGAAATGCATAGTCTATGAATTCACTGAAGAACATCATTTGTGACACGGAGAGAATTTTAAATATGAAAAATTTCTATTAATTCATAATGGACGAGATCTTCATTAGTGAAGAACACTTCCCTAGTATAAGCATTGTGAAAATACTTTTTGTAAATTAACTGATGCTATGTAATTTTACAAAAGTTTTTTCATGATGACTGGGAGTTTCATGAAGTAATACAGTTCTGTGAAGGATGGGGGCTTTGTGAAATTTAGTATCTATATTATTATGTGTGGGTTATCAAATAATAAATTAAATTTGAAACAAAAATTTATTTTTACAAATATTTGGATATTATTAAAATGAATTATTACACATCTAGTTTAATTGAATAGTGAATTTAAGCACATCGACAAAGTAAAAAAGTGAATAAAGAGTCTCATGTTAATCAAGGAAGAATACTTGAATGCCCAATATGAAAAGGTGACCATTAGGTTAATAAACTAAGTAATATTTCCGTGAAGTTAGTGATATAGGTGGTTTCAACTAAAGTGTTTTGTGGGTGGTTGTGTGATACCCCTTTTCTTCATATTAAGGAAGGGTGTCAAGAACATACTGAATATGTTTAATATTATGTTGTCCATAATAACTAGTGATGTGTAGTAGATTATGTTTTAAATGTAACACTATCGACATATGCTCCTTGGACTAGTTCATAGTGGTGAATCCTGTAAAAATGGTGTGTTGTGTATTTATATTTGGATGTTCAATAGTTGTATTATTGCATCAGATATCGTTTAAATGTTCCTTCAAATATGGGAAAAAGATCCATCTCTTTTATATAAAATGTTGACACCCAAATTCAACCATCCCTTTTCATGGTGTTATATCATACTACAAGTGGTATCAAATATATGATATCTTATGTGAAATATATCCTATGTTATTATGTTGAATTTAATGAATGTATGAAAAGTTCAACTTTTTTATTGAAGGAAAAGTTATATTTTTTCGAATTTAAATATATCTCAACTATGATCTTTCATAATGGATGTTCATAATGGAATAGTTTAAGGGATTCATCATTATTATGTGACAAGACTATATATGATTGAAAAATATTGTAAAATTCATGATGTAGTTTCCAAATTTCCAAATTCTCTTACAACCATTCTAGTTGATCAATTAAATTTGAAAGTGATGAGTTTCAATACAACTTAGTACATATAAGAGAATGCGAAAAATATATATGAAGGTAATTAAAAAATGAATGAGACCTAACTTCAAGTGTCTCACAATAATTTAGATGGTCTAAAAATGTGTGTGTTTTATGACGATTGGAAATTTAAAAATTTATGGAACATCATTACATAATTTGAAATCATGTAGGTTTTAAGGTCCGCGAATGATACATCATGAAAATTAATGAGTCACGAGGAGATGATGGTTATCTCTGTGAATAAAATAATCTTTTTCAATTGGTAGATTTTACTATAGATTCAAAAAGAATAGATTATTCAAGGACATGAATGTGGAGATCTGTGAAACCGATGTGGTGATCTTGAGAGATTCAAGAAAATAAAAGTCTATAAATAGATGGACTCATCTCTTTTGATACACATTGATAATTTTAGAAAATTGATAATCTCGTTGAATTCATAATGGTTATGAGCTTCACAAATTAATAACACATTTCATATATAACCATCATGAAAATTCATTTTAAAACCTACCTTATTCTAAGGAATTTAAGGGAACTTATATCCCTAAATATTAAGAGATTCGTTAAGACAAAGTGTTCTCCCAAGGAAAGAGGATTCATTAAGGTGGGAAGCATTGTAAAAGTGTGTAGTTATGTGAATTCTTATTTATAATTGTAACAAAAACCAGTTTCTTGATGGTTGGGTGCTCCACTGAAAGTAGTGTCGAACATATTGGTTATGTGAAATGTGCCTTCATATACATCAACTCATAACTATTGTGTAAGGAGTGTCTCATGTTAATCAGTGAAAAAGAATTAAAATACCAATCTTATGAGGTGACCATTAGGTAAACGAACTTATAAAAGATTCACCCATGTTATATAGAAATGGGATTCAACAAAAGTGTTCTAAGGGAGGTAGTGTTCTACCCATAAACATTTTATAATGAAAATGTTAGTGGTATAGAGTGACTATGTATGATCTTTTAAACTCAATAACAAGTACTGAATCCAAGTGGATTCTGGTATGACCAAAATAATATCAGCATATGATCTTCGGACTGGACTATAGGAATGAACTATGAAAAAATTTATTTTATGTGTCTCTACGTATGTATTTTTTAAAAATTCATGAATCCATCAGGAATGAGTTACTTATTTCTACTAATGTGTGAACAAGATATTTATGTTCATAACAAAAAGTTGGCATCTTTATTAACCCCTCCCATCTTAGGGTATTGTTGGGTCCTAAAATAAACCTCTTGCATCTAAAATTATGGGAGACAGATAACGAATTGTGAATTCCTATTTTTGTATGATGTGTGGTGAAAAAAAACCCCATGATATAAAAATATCACATATGGAAGTTATTTCATATTCCATTAATATATGATTAGAATATATGATAATAAATCACCAGAAACTCTAGAAAATAATATAAAATAAGTCCAAACATATTCAAGGAACCTAAAATCCCTTTCATTTTGGGTTATATCATCAATTATTTCATCAAGGGTATGAAAACTGTATAAACTAATCATATTCAAGGAACCCTATATTTATTATTTTTAGAAACATAAATTAGAATGTAAAATCTCAATATAATTACCTTCAAAGGTCATTAACAAAATTATTTCTCTCATTTACCATTGATTTCAAATTAATCCACTTCAATGTCTTCATTAACTCATCCATTAATTACAATAAAATACATGGTAAAACATTCAATACACACACATTCACATAAATTTGAAGATAATTAGGTTCTCATACCTGAAGACTCCCAGGGATCTTCACAAAGACAACCCAACCCCTCATTGAACTATAATCAAAACACTGATTTGACTCCCCATGATAAACCTATGAAAAAGATATATAAAATTGGATTTATTCATTTTTAATTTACTTAGTTCAACATCTGAAATCCAAGGATAAAAAAGGTGAATGAAACGATGGAATGTCTACTAAAATCACCTCAGGTTTTTCCATAAACAGAGAGAGTTAAAAGTTTTTATGTGAGCCCATCATTTTATAAACAAGATATACCTTATCACATTCACTATAAAAAACCAAGATTCATGTTGGGAGTTTTCAAAAGGCCCCCAATTTCAATTTTTGAAGCATATTTAGTTTGTGAATCGACCAATATCTAAACCTTATGAATATTCACTGACTTCAAGGGATTATTAACCGTGTATTAATTCAAACTATAAATAATTACATCACATGTAGAGTTCATTAAGCATAAAGCTCCCATCTGTAACATTAGATCATATATCACAGGCTTTTATGCCCGTTAAATCAACTAACAAAGTGAACACATATTCACATCATGAACCACCCACTATAGAAAAAATATAGCTCTATACTCAAAAAAATAATCATTCATCCTCTTATAAACACCTCCAATACCTAAACTAACTATGTAACATGATTTTATTTAACGGACAGTTATAGTTAATGATCATAAAATAAAATAATGTATTTGGATAAAAATTATATGATATGAATTAATTAATTCATTTTGATGGATGAATGCATAATATTCTATTTGCAAGTATGCATTGTGACACACGGTAGTAAGTGTCATTTAATAGGAATGGAAAATCAATTAAAGGAAATATTATGGTTTTTAATGTAAATAATAAGAAACCTTGTAATATTTTCCCTGTGTATTGTAAATATCTATTTTCCAATGATATATTCATAATAATATCGGGGTTTAACATAAAATAGTTGGCAAGATTCAACAAAAAATATAGTAACTTTCAATATGTCATATGTCCAATTGATATACATGTTATTGGATGTAAAAAATATTACAATTCTGATACAGCTATTATAGAAAAGATTATTAGATACCACTAAATATAAATGAGAAAAGTGATGAAATTTTTATGATCATTTACATCCATATTTTTATGGTTATAAGACAAAAAAACGTAATGCCTTAGCTTTTTTATTGTGAAAAATATGTTCGAAAGCATTTGTGATATGTAATATTTCGACCAAAAAAATGATCATTAAAATATGTCTATTTTAATCATTCTATTAAATTTTATTATATAATTAATATTCAGTGAATCATTATTATATATTTATATTTATATTTCATGACTATATTGATAAATTTTTAATAAATAATCAACCATTTTTTGGTACTACATTTTTGTTTTTCAAAATATAATTTTTCAGAAATTATTTTTTTTGTCATTTGATGAAAAAATAAATTACAATTAGTTTCTAGGAAATTTGAAAATTTTATTTGATAAATGTAACACCATTTCCAACAGAATCATATCCGAATAAGCATATAGATAAAATTTAAAATTATTCAATAATTATAGATTTCTCATTGAATAGATAAAAATACAAATTTTATGTAAAATTGAACATGATTTTGATAAATTTATAAATTTAGAATTAAAAATATAAATTTTAATTTGTTTTAAAATTTAAATAATTATTATTGAGTTATATTTATTAAATTTTATTATTTTTAAATCACTTTGACAATAGATTTAAAAACAATTCATCATTAATACATATTTTCTAAGAATCTTTTTCAAAATGAATTATGTTTATCTATTATAATTAATTAAAAAAACCCCCAAATATTTTCTTTAAAAAAGTATTTGATTATATATCTATGATTTTTAATTAAAATCCATATCAATGAATATTACTATTTATATATTTTTTGTAAAAAAATCTTTTCCATAAAAAATTCATTCAAAAAAACAATATTCACTACTAGAAAATGGACCTATCCCCACGGTTTCCCCCAAAAATGTGGGGATAGGTACCCTTATACCTACGATTTTTGAAAACCGTGTGTATAGGGTGGTCTAACCCCACAGTTTTCCAAAGCTGTGGGGATCGGTCCTGAAAAGTCACATATACCCATATTTTTAGGGAAAACCATGGGGATAGGTTTGGGATAAAATTTGTATACCCACGATTATGAAAAACTGTGGGTATAGGTTTCCCATGTGTGCACAAGAATTTTTTTTCCTTTTGGGAAGAAAATTGTTTTTGGTGGGAGTCTTATACCCACAGTTCTTCCCTCTATACCAACAATTAATATAACTATATTTAACTAAATATATATATTTATACAGATATGTAATGTTAGGGTAGTGGTTAGACGCGATTTTTATACAGAAGAGGTTGCGGGATAGAATCCCGCCACCTGCATTATTTTAAGATTTATACCCACATTTTTTAAAACATGGGTAAAATACATTAACACCATGGAAATTGGGTATGTTTCGTTGACATGATTGTAGAACAACTATACCCACAGTTTTGGAAAATTGTGGTTATAGGCTGGGGACCTATAATGATGTTTTTCCAGCCCACGGTTCCCAAAACTGTGGGTATAGGCTATACCCACGGTTTTGGGGGCAATATCCATGGTTTTGAACCATGGGTATAGGTCGTTTTTCCAGTAGCGTTTTCATATTGATTGAATGGTTTATATTAATATAAATTTTTACACCTCTATAAATTGATTTAGATAAAATTTATTCTATATTTTGAATCATCCTAATTAATATTAGGTAATAAGGCCAGCTTTATTTTTGTGCAATATGAATTCTAAATGTATTAACCAGTAATTTCCATGATACAAGTAAATTATGTTATTTAAGGTCAAACATTACTTATCAAAGAATATAAAAAACATAACCCTAATATTTATATTTTAATTTCATTAAAATTATGATTATATTTATTTCATATTTTATTTAATTTGGGGATCATTATGTATTTAGATTGATATAAATTATATTTTCACACAATAAAAAAATTATTAATGAAATATTCAAATACAATTAAGTAATTTATTTATATTAATTAATGTATTATTGAAATGTATAATATTTTAGTAATATATTATTATTAATATTTTTATTAAATTTGAATTAACATATGATTTCTATCATTTCAAATTTTATTACTATAATGGTCCAAAAACTGTTATGGTAAAAACACAACATTTCTTAATATATATTGGTTCTTATTTTAAAAGTGAAAATAATTATATTTGGAAAAAAATTATATAAAATTAATAATTTTTTTGGAATAATTGTTTCTTAATAATCCAATGGTTACGTTTTGAATATTTTCGGAAATAATCAAATTTTTGGGTAAAAATTAAATACGATATTAATATACAGTGTATATTATGACATCATAAAGACACAAAAGTGATGTAATTAATACTAAAATAGGTGTTCAAGAAAAACTATTTTGTTTAAATTTAAAATACTTTTATTTTATATTAATTTTTTATTTTTATTAATCCATTATGAATCGTCAAACACAATTAATTTATATCATGTTTTTAAAATCCTTTGTTAATGTGGTTGAATAACATCCATGTATGAAATGTTATTATTTTCATATATTTGGCAATTTTTATTAAAAAATAATGAAAATAACTCTAATTGGGTACCATCCATGGGCAAAATACATGGAATTTTATATTGTTTTGGTAATTTTATAAAGAGTTTAAAAACTATATTTTGAGAAATATTAAAAAAATACCCAATCAGTTCCTTTATTAACCAACTAAAGATCCAAATACCCTTATCTAAAAATCCATGGATCACAAAATTAAATTTCATTACCCTATATACAGTACTCCTAGGCTTTATTAAATCATTAAAAGAGCCCCTCCCAAGCATTTGGAGTCACACACTCGAGAAAAGGATCCTCAACTCCTCTTCTTTATTCAATTTTCATTATTATCATATTACATATATTGAAAATTAAAAATGTTTGGATATTAATTACATGTATATATAACTAAAAATGTGATTTATAAATTATTGGATACACCTTTCTTTCAAATCAGCCCATTTTATGAAATTTTAAGTGATGTCATTGTGCTGCCCAAATTTAAACATAATTTTCCATTCTAAAACAATTGTGTTTTATTTACCACGACCATTTCCTATCGTGGGCGCTCCCCTATATGCAATTATACTAATTTTAAATGGTAACTACGTTTTTTATTACACAAGCCATTTTCATGGAATAAAATATGATGATGAATGAATCCATATTGTTTGATCTATATAGAACACTTAGGAATGAGAATAAAATGAATGTGAAGGGTGCATATGAAATTATACAATGCACTAATTTATTGGGTATTGTTTTGTCTCATGAGACGTCCCATTGGGATAGAGTTTAAACCTGATTATTTTAAGGTAATTTTTCTTTCAATATGTCAGGGGAGTTATCCTTGACCTATGTTAATGCGGAAGTTTTTATGTTGTTACTAAATTTACAAGGTTTCTTTTATGATTATCATTTTATATCAAGTATCATTGTTTATTTTTATGATTCCTACACTTTTTATTCCCTAGTTATATTCCTATTGTCTAAAATTTATTATTATCTTCATGATTATCAATTTCGTATCCCTTAATGGTGTTTATAGCTCACCTCTTTCTTATTTTTGATCTATGGTTATCCAATGTAGTTATAATTCATGAATGTTAGGGATGTTTTTAATAATGATATTGGCCTTCCTATTTTAAATGGTTATGTAAGGTTCCCAAAATAAATACAATATAATTCTCAATATTTTGGTTTTTATTATCTATAACCTTATATAATTAATCTTTTATTAATGTAAAATAATGAGAAGTGGATTTATATGTGGTAATTAAGGAAATTATTAGTATTTTTGGGAATTGGATTAGAAAAATATAATGAAATCTATATGTATATGGCTATCTATAACGAGACTTCCATAATTTATTGTTAGTATATAATTAGAGGTTTATCAAGAAAATAAATTCATGTGAGGATACTAAAAGTGGTTGTGGTTCAAACAAAGATGTACATAGGTGTAAAACCTGAAAATGCCAAATTGAACCAGACTAGACTATGAAGCAGTGCCCGAAAATGGGACTCACAATACACCGAGATTGAAACTCAAGGGGGATATGATTTATTAAACTAATAAACTCATTATGAAATATATTTAGGGGAACAAAAATTCCCAAAATTTTAATGTTATAAAATATTTCATGGTTAATATAGATTTAATGCAATGAATTACTATTTTAATGAAATTAATGTATTTTAGAAGTTATATTTTTGATAATATTCAATTCCTATTTATGTGTTTAGCAATATAAACATCCATAATTAATCATTCATTTAAGTATGTGGATTTAAATAGGAGGAATAAATTGTTTTTTATTTAGTGGATTATGTTATCTATTATATGTTTTTTCTTCTTCTTCATGAATAAAGAAAATCTAGAGTTCTCATCATTAGGATAAAAAGATTATAATATGGAGCACATTTTTTAAAAGATGAAATTAAACATTTCAATGAAGTATATTTCCTTATGTTTATATTATAGATGATAAATAAATTCATAGAATCTTTGAAAATAATATTAAAGAAAATATGTTTTTATATTATGATCATTTTTTATTAATTCATTATCATTTTACCCATCACATTTTAATTTATTTCATAAATTGAAATTCTTCAAAACATGTTCTTTATCAAACATAATAATTTTTTAGCATTATTTTTCCCTTTGATTTCTGTTTTTTCACATCACACTAATTTTCCCATAGTGGGAAATCTAATTATGGGATGACCTTCAAACATACTTTTCTCACATTTCAAGAGGATGCTTTATTAACCATTTTAATGATGTGGGTTTTTGATTGAGCTATTTTGAAGTGTCAAAACATCCATTTCCATGATCAATATAAAATTTTGGGAATGAAATTTAATAATGGGGTGAATAGAGTAATTCCATATGTTTTCTAAAAGAGAAAACTATGATTGATGGAGTTTTCAATAAGCAACTCTGAGCCCAAAAAAATAATTGTTATATAAATATGAATATTAAACCTTTCAATTAAATTTTAAAATTTAATTAAGATTTACTTAATTATGATATAAATATATGTCCATATAATATTGATAAGTAAATAAAAAATAATTGATCAATTTATGTTAATGACTATTTGTATTTCAAAATAAGTTTTCTTTGTACTTTAAAATAATTTTTCTTTGTAAATGATTTTTATTAACTTTTTGATTTAAATAAATTAGAAATCAGTTGATATAAAATTTGTAAAATTTATTTAAAAAAAATTATTGTTTTTATTATCATATCAAAAATAAAACAAGGTTAAAATTCGATTTTTTAGGAAATATAAGTTTTCAGTAAACTGTAAAAAACCATTTTATGAAAAATTCTCATTTCCATTGATTAATTATATATTAAAAATCCCAATTATTGTTTTAATATTTTTTCAAAGTAAAATAGGTTAAATAGTTATATTGAGTCTAATTATTAACTTTTAAATCAACTTTTAAACCAATTTTAAAATAACTTCATCTTTCAGATTAAAACATATTTTCCAAGAAACTGTTCTAAAATGCTTATTGTTTATCTATTAAAATTAATTAAAACAAAAAATAATGAGAAATTATTTAATTTTTTTTTTATTATATATCTATATTTATTTATTTAGATCCATGTAATGAAAATTACTTATTAGAAACTAAATGTAAAATCTTCTTTTCCTTTAAAAATGTTATTTCCAGAATATTTATCTCCATTGTTCTTAAAGGTTTTATATTAATTTAAATTCTCCCTACTTAGTTAAATGAATTTGAAAAAATTTATTCAATATTTGGAGTCATCTTATTTAATATAAGGTAATAAGTAAACATAATATTTTTACAATATGGATAGAAAATATAGTAAATATCAATAACCATGATAAAAAGAAGAATATGTAATTTAATGTTAAAAACCATTTAAATGAATGAAAATAAAATTAACATAATATTTATATTTAATCATCTTGAAAATTTGGATTATATTTATGCCATATTATTTTTACAATATAAATTACTAATTAATTTTAATTATAAAAAATATATTCTGATACAATTAAACATAAATAATTTTTGGTTAATATTCAAATAAAATTACCTAATTTATTTTGATGAATTAATGTATTTTAAATAAAAATAAATTTTCATGAGATATTTAATATTAATTCTTTTACTAAATATAAATTATCATATAATTTTTAGGATTTCAAATGTAATTTTTATACGGGTTATTAACCTGTTATTATCCAAAAACCCAACATTTCTCAATAAAATTTGGTTCTTATTTTAATGAAAAAAATTAAATAATTTAGAAAAAATATATATATAATTAATATTTTTTTGGAATAATTAGGTTTAAATTAATAAATGAAAAAAATCATAATTTTTTGAGGTATTTAAATTGTTGGGTAAAAATTAAATAAGGTATAAACATACGGTGTATATTAGGACATCATAATCACCCAAACAGGATGTAAAAAATAATATAATAGGTATACAAACCCAATTATATATTTTATCTTTAATATACTGGGATTTTATGTCTATTTGACTAATTTTATAAACCCATTATTCATCCTCCAACCCATAGATATATTTTAGGGTTTTTCAATCATTTCTTTAGGAGCATGAGATACATCCTCATAAAAAATGGTATTATTTTATTATGATCAGCCTGTGGAATTATAAAATAATTAAAAATACTCCCATTGTGATGAAACCAGGGAAAAATACATTGTATGGTTTGTGGATTGGTTTATTTTATTATTGATTCTGAAACCTATGCTACAGAAATATTAAATAAATCCCCACTATTATAAAATATAATCATGAAAAACATTCCCTTTATCATCACTCAAAATCTTTGTATCATATTATAACTCTTATCTCTACTCTCTAGAGTCCTCCCATGGAGCCCTCAATCTATCATGATTCCACTCCTTAGAAATTGGAGTCTCACAGTCAAGTAAGGGATCCTGACCTTCACATCATTATTAATGTTTATTTATTATATTATGACTTATATTTCCAAATTATAATATTTGGATATTTATTTCCAAACGCATATTTCTGAAAATTTGTTACCCAAATTATACGATACACCCTTTCTCTCTCATCTACCCATTTTAAATATTTGTATCAGACATCGTTTGCTGTAAAAATTTCACAGTGATTTTCCATTCCAAAACAATTTTGAACTGAATACCATACCGATTTTCTGTAAAGGGTTATCACCTTTATATTATTATACTAATTAATCTTTGGAGTTATGTGCATTCATTCCGCACACCTTGATCATGGAATTAATTATTATTACGAATGAATCCATGTTGTAAGATCAATATGACACAATTGTGCATTAGAATGAAATGAATGTGACTTGTTCACAGTGAATGATATAGCACTCTAATATATTTGGTAATGTTTAGTCTCATGAGACGTCATGCTGGGATAGGGAGAAAAATGGATTCCTTTATGGGACTTTGTTAATCATTACGTCTTCAATGTTATTATTATATTAATTTTAATATTCGAGTTTCTATGTTATTTCCAAGTATCACTTATTGCTTTTATGATTATCCTTCTATATCATGTCTCAATATTCATGATTAGGATTCCAACTCTTTTTATACCCCATTTATATTTATATTTTCTTACATGTATTATCATATTTATGTTATTCTATTTTTAATCCCTCGTTAGGATTTATATCCAACTCTTTTCTTATGTATATTCTGAGTTTATCCCATATAGTATTATATGCAAACATGTTAAGGAAATTTTCTATAAAGTTGATGTTTTTTCCATTCTATAATGTTATGTAATATACCTAATTACATATAAAATGGACTTTTGAATCATTCAGGTTTTATTAAGGGTATCATTATGTAATAAATTAGGTATTAATGTGAAATAATGAGATGTGTTATTATAGTTTGTTTCAAATGAAATGTGTAGTTTTTTTATATTCGGATTAGAAAGATATAAAGAAATATATAGTTATATGAATATCTATAAAAATTAACCTTAATTTTTTGTAAGTATATATTTAATTGATTATCATGATAATATATTCCATTCTAGATACTACAGTTGTATGTGGATCTGATAGAGATATAAATAGAGGTAATACCTGAATACACCATGTTGATCTTGACATGACTGGGAAATTGGTGCATGAAAACAGACCTTACTACTCATCATGTTTGGCGATCTTGGTTAATGTCATATTTTAAATATTAAATCATAGTATAAATAAATATCAATGGATAAAAAATTCCCATAAGTTTCATTGAAAGAAAATAGATCGGGGATAACATATTTTTAATGCTAAAAATTAATAAGTAAAATAAATTCATGTAATCTATAATCTATCTCTTTAATTTCATTGGATTCCAGATCATACGATTGACAGTTTTTAAATAAACATCCCTAATTTATTTATCATTACTGTATATCCCTTGAAATTGGAGGAATAATATTTTATTCCCCACTGAATTATATGGTCTTTTATAAGATTATTCGTCTGAATCAAGAATAAAAAAATACTCTATTCTAACTATTAAGATAAAACTATGATATTATTGAAAATATTACTCAAAGGCTGAAATTATTTATTTCAATTTTTTTTATTTCCTTAACTATTTGAAATAATCTATTAAAAAATGTTTTCATATTTCGATAGTTTTTTATGAATTGATGGTCATTTTACCCATCATTGAATTTTTTTAGGTCAGGGAAATTATCCTGATCATGTCCTATATGAAATAGAATTATTTATTTAGTGTTATTTTTCTCTTTTATTTAATTTTTTCAACATCCCACTAGATTTCTCAAAATACGAAACCTAATTATCTAATGTCTTTCCAACTTCATTTTCTCCTTATTCAAGAGTATGTTTAATTAACCATTTTTGCAATGTGGGTTTTCAAAAATGGTATTTTTAGGTTAGAAAACATTTCTTCCGAAGATCATTTTTAAATTTCAAGGCTGATATTTATAATTGTGTAGAAGAATGTAAAACATTGAATTTTTAAGGAGAAATCTATATTCATTAGTATTTGTGATATGTAACATCTAACCCATAAAAACCCATATAATTTATATATGAATATTTTATCCTTTACATAAAATTTGAAAATATAATTATTATTAATTAAATAATGAAATATATAATACTTGATTATATTGATAACTTATTAATAAATAATCATTCAGTTTTTACTAATGACTTTTTGTTCGTTAAAAAGGATTTTCTCGAGAAATGATTTTAATTATTTTTTATGATGAAAATAAAATATAAATAGTTTCTAGAACATTTAGAAAATATATTTGATAAAAAAATTTATCATTATATTAAAATTATATTATTGTGAGAATTTGGAATTATGGGGAAAATATTGGGTTTTTAGTGAATAGTGAAAGATTCCATTTTTATGTAAAATTATCATTTCTTTTGATTAATTTATTAATTGAAATGTAAAATTATTATTTTAATTTTTTCCAATGTAAAATAGGTATTCTTGAGTTATATTTATTAAAATTAGATAATTTTAATTCATATTTTTAATATATTTTTGATTTAGTTCATTTTTATACTTATAAAGTATTTTCATTAAAACTGTTTAAAATGATCAGTGTTTATATATTATAATTATTTAAAATAATTCTTAATTAGAAATTATTTAAATAAAATTTTAAGATTATATATATATATATATATAAATTTAAATCAATATAAAAATATTACATGTTATAGAGTTAATATAAAATCATATTTTCCTTAGAAATCTCATTTTTGGGGAAACCAGTTTGAATTGTTTTTTAGAGTTTTATATTAAATTAAAATGTTCCACCTCTAGGAACTAAATTTTATAAAATTTATTCTATATTTTGAATCATCATAATTAATACCAAACAATTAGTTCACCATAATTTTTGTACAATACGAATAGAAATAAAATAAATATTAATTACCAAGGTAAAAAGAAAATAGATTCTTTAAAGTTAAAAATAATATAACCAAGAATAGTAACAACTTTTCCCAAATATTTGTATTTCAATTTCATGAAAATAGGATTATAATTATTCTATTTTTTACTTTATTAATAATTATGTATTTATGTTGGTAAAAATTATATTTTTGATACAATAAAAATCAAATTATTTTGGGTAAAATTTAGAAACAATTATGTAATTTATTTTTGTGAATTAATAGATTTTTGAAATAAATAACATTTTTTTTAAATATTTTAATTAAATATATTTTTAAAAAATAAATTATAAAATACTTTTTATGATTTCAAATGTAATTTTTATATGGGTTTAAAAATTATTATTATCCAAAAACCCAACATTTCTCACAAAATATCTTTTCATTTTTAAAATTGAAAAAAATTATTTATTAAAAAAATTAGATAAAATGAATATTATTTTTTGAATCATAATGTCAAAATTATCCAGGGTGAATTTTTCATAATTTTCAGAGCTAGTCAAATTTTCAAGAAAACATTAAATTATATATTAACATATGGTGTTTATTATAACCACATAATGACTCAATAGTGATGTAATATACACCCTAATATGTATCAATGTCCAAATATATATTTTATATTCAAAATTATGTGATTTTATATTGATTTTATTAACATTATAAATTCATTAATAATCCTCCAAAACAATTAATATATTTTTCTGTGGGGAATTATTTATTTAAGAGTAATATTGGTGTACACATAAGAAAGGGTATTATTTTATTATTTTAGGAACTATAAATTACAAAATATTGAACACCCCTCCCATTTTAGAGTAACCATGTGAATAATCCATTGTAATTTTTGTGTTTTTGAATATTTTTTATGTGTAGTCCATAACATATGTTCTAGAAATATTAAATAAATCCACATTCTTTTTATAATATAAACCCACAGAATGTCCAATTTCCCTTCAATAAAATTCGATTTATAAAGTAATTACTCTTCACACCTATTTCTAGAGTCCTCTCAAGGATCCCACAAGCTCTTAATATTCGCCTCCCTAGAATTTAATGTCACACAATCAAGTAAGGGATCCTCAATTTCTCTTCATTATTCATATTTTTTATTATCTTATGCCTTCTATTTCTAATTCCAAAATATGGGATATGACTTCAAATTTCCTTTTTAATAAAAATTTAATTTCTAATTGATTATATACCCCTTCATCTCTTATAAACAAAATTTATTAATTTTTATGTGATGAATTTATGCTGCTGAATTTTAAAAATGATTTTCATTACCAAAACAACTGTGTAGTTCATACCATACCAGTTTACTATAAAGGGTGATCACATTTATACACATATTCTTATTTTTTTGAAAATAAATTTATTAATTTCACTCTCTATGATCAGGGAATAAAATATGAGGATGAATGAAACCATTCTGTATGATCTATATGGCGCACTTAAGCATTAGAATTAAATTAATGTGATCGGTGCATCCAGAATTATATAGTACTTCAATGTATATGTCCGTGTTAAGTCTCCTCATAAGTCTGGTTTGAATAGTTTGTAAACCTAATTTTTTATGGTAATTTATCCTTCATGATGTCTTGGTAGTTTTTCTGGAACATTGTTTATAATGTTGTGTTTTATGTTATATCCCCACATCCCATGTTTCGTTAATGATCATCTTTTTATATCATGTCTCGTTTTCCACGTTTATGATTCCTATTCTTCTCTTTCCCCATTGATATACCTATTTTGTATAATGTAATATAATAATAATTTTATACTCTATTTACTCTCACACATGGATATTTAAATGAAACATTTCTTATATATCTCCCCATGTTATCCCATGCAGTTTTATGTGAGAAAAAGTTTATGATGTTTTTAATATTAATGATTTTCTTTGTGTTTTAATTATTTGGGTAATTTACAGAATTCATAAAAACACTTGACATCTTGATCTTACTATTTTCATTAATGGTATCTTTGTCATAAAAATACACAAAATGTGGAAGACATTTTATCTTTTTTGGTAATTATTATTTGATGATAGTAAATATTTTTCATTATATCCAAATAAGGATAAGTGAAAATTTATTTAAAAATATATAAGGTTTTCTGAATATACGTGTGGATTCACTATCATGGAATGATTTTTAATTATTGTACTGAATTATGACAAATAATTATTGACAATTATTTGGGAAAATATGGTATAAACACTGAAGTATCATCTATGAGTTTTATATATTAAAATAGTTGGTGATAGAAGAAAAATAACCTAAAATAATATAGAAGAAACACTATTGTAAGTGATATATCAAGTCACTAATACAAGGATTATGTTAAAGAGACTTTTTAAATTATGAATAATGTATTAATATATCTAGGAAACAAGGTTAGAAATTTTGATTTATATTATTGTAAGGGGATAAAGCATAAATAATTTATTATGTTTGATATATTTTTTCTTAAACAATATAGTAAATATCAAGGTATGTTTTCTTATGTCATAGATAATATATATTTTTGTGATATACCATAAATAGGTAACCCTACAAATAAACTAATAAAAGGATTAAAAAAATTATGTAATGAAATTCAGTGAAGAATCTAAAAAAATATAATCCATGAATCATCCAAAATATTCTAATGAAAGTGACTGTAAATAAAATGTTGATGAAAACAAATACTTATTATAAATATAATTTTAGATTTTACTTATAAGATAAATAAAAGTAATCTAACATATTCTTATAGGCTAGAATATAGATAAAAAGATTTTTCAAGATGTAATAAATATTTATGGTGTTAATACAAAACCTATACAAGTGAGAAGGATTAAAAATATTTAGATAAAAGGTTAATGATAATATTTACTACTAATTAAACCATTACATATTGTTTTACACTATTCCATGACCTATATTAGTATAAAACATGGAATGGTGAGAGTCACATAATCACAATACATCATATATTAATTTATCCATTTATAACACATAACATTACTATTCCCCCTTGTAATATATTTCATATTGATTATTCATTATATGATTATAATTTATGGATTTTTTGGTGAATGAATATGAAAGGTTTAACAGATTAAAATTTTAATTATTCATAAAAAATAATTGAGAAAAAAATTTATAAATGAAACCAATTTTATCATGAAATGTTTAAAGAATTTAGTGTATTAAGGATTTTTCTTTGATGTTTATATAAAGGGGAAATCAACAGCAGAAGTTATGGGTGACTCCAATAAAAAAATAATCCAGAAAAATGTTTCATACTCTTTCATCATTTTTATATGTTTCTATTAAAATCTATTGTAATTGAAAACCATGTAGAAATAATAATTATTCCCAAGAATTGGGAGAATCATAAAGCCCACTGACTCCCTTGGGGGAAGGAGTGAATATGCTATTTCTTAGTGATCTTTGTCAAGTTCTTCATAGTAATCTTGGTATTTAGAAAGAATAGAGAATAATATTTCATTCTTCATTTGTAATATTTTAGTCCAATGGAATGGTAAATTTTGTTTCATAATAGTTTTTAGGTTTTTCCCACTACCTTAATAAAATAATTTCCCTCTAAAAACCAATGAGTGGTATCAGATCATCATTTAACTAAACTGGATTGAGTATTTAAATGGATGGAATAACAAAGAAATTATTTTTCTCTCAAACACAATTCTAATTAAAAACTTTCTTGTATTTTATGTTTTTAAATGAAGCTACATTTTTTAAATATAAAATATCTATCATTTTGTAATTTTTATGAAACCACATTTTGGTTTGTGGAAAACGGGAAAAAATAATTCACAAAATAAAATGAAACATTTTATGACATTAACATGTCAGGTTTCGTTGATTAATATCTTCTATTTTAGTAAAATTTAATTTCCACTATAAGGATATACCATATTGTGAAATATGAGGACGTGTATTGGATTTATTGTGACCATAAAACAAAAGTATCTTATATTAGGAATAAGTGCTCCTAGTTTCTTGTGGACAAGTGTTATCAACTTAGATTAGTCACCTCATGCCATCATATAAAATTTTCAATGGTTCTCTTCATTGAAGATTTGTAACCAAGTGTGAAAAAAAACATCTTGATACATGGTAAAAATTTATTTGGTTTTTTAAATATTAAAGTAAAAATATTTTTTAAAAATTACATAAAACCATCGCTAATGAAGACCTAGAGGGACCATGCCTAATAATAACATTGATTTAAACCATTAAAAAACAATTATTTTATATAATTTTTATGGTGAACATTTTATAATGAAATTAAAAATATTAATATTTAAATTATATTAAATTTCATTACTGGTAGTTAAGTAATAATTTTTTATAATTTTTATATATTAATAAAGAAATCATAAACGTTTATATCATGTCTAAATATATTAACTGCAAATTTAATTACCCTAATCCCTATTTTTATTTTTGAATATTAAATATATATATTTAATGCTAGTTTGGTATAGTTTAATGTTTTAAAATATCTATCATAAATGTTCTATTTTTTTGATGACTGTCATGCTAGTTATGGCATAATGTTTCATTAAATTCAACCATGAATATGATTTTTTTTCATTTATGAACATAAATATTATGGGTTTTTGAGATTTAAACAAATTTTATTTTACAACAGTATTGGAATTTATTTCTAATTTATGTATTTATGGGTAGTGGGATCATTTTTTATACTATTCACTAAGCAATGGGATTATTGTTTTTTAAGGAAACATAGTGCTTGGTAACCCATTAGTCCATTCATTCATCAATATGAATTTTCATTTTATTTGATTCTAAACCATCATAGTAGAAAGTTGTATAAACCCTATAAAAGGGATGTATTTAAATATTTCTAAATAAAATTGAATTTTATATTTTTGGTTTACTAACACATATCATTTTTTTCATAAATATTTATATACTAATATGGTTTAAACCAAATAATTTTTTTGTTGATATTGGATAAAAAAAATAAATCATTAGAATAATGCATATATAAAGGAAAAACATGAGATTATATGGTAAGAATAAATCCCCATAAAATACAATATATAACATTCCATCCAAAGTAAAACATTCCATTACATCAAATATCTGACTATGGTGATCATGGATTATATTAGTATGAAAATAAGGTTATGGGAGGCCAAAATATTATTATATTCTCATATTTAGAATATATTTAAATTTAAACTTATCAAGGATACCAGTAATGTTATAATAATAATTTAATAGAGATGAGATAATATAAATAATGGATTGAAAAATTATTATCCACTCCACTCTCTAAGTGTCATATATGATATGTTTGATATGATGTTATTCTCTAAAATAAAAATTAATTGGGGAATTATAAATATATCCCAATGAATAGTAAAATTCCGATCTTAGACCACTAATTTATATGTTTTAGTTAAAAATATGACATAATTTTTGTGGGAGAAAATATAAAAATATTCCTTATTAATTTATTGAAAAATATAAAACCCAACTAATGAAGACATTAATTTTATATAAATTTGAATTATCATCATCAAACCAGAAAATTTGAATAAAATTGTAGAAGGAGAATATAAATGTACGAAACATCATATAATATTAAAAAATAGAAGAATTTATCAAAAGAATCTCGAATATTTTTAATCTTATAGAAACCCCACCATGATAAGTTGGTAGGAGAACCTATTCAAAAATAAATATTCATTAATATGAAAAGTATAAACACTTTCCCTTATGATATAAAATTCATCATTTAGTTGCATAATGAAAAAGGGAACCTCAATATTTTTTATGCACTCAATAAGATTGTACATGTCCATGAATTAAAGGGACGAGAGTTTCCATTAATTATAGATTTAGTTATTTACTTCTATTTGTAATATTTTCAGAAATTTATAGATTATATATACAAATTATATTATCATTTACCTTTTTTCCTCTATATATTACTAAGAATTGCATGGTAGATCTAGGATTTATGTCCTCGTTGATGATAAAAATGTGTAATAATTTAAACCAAATGAAGAGTGTTATGAGATGACCAATTGGATCCCATATAGCCTCATGTTTAGCTGTAAATGATACACCAGAAATCATGAAATATTCCTATGGAATGAGACTAGAGATAATAGTTAAATATCGAAAATGGGAGGGAATAGACAAATGTAGCTATACATAGAAATACCCATTACGACGTATATCATACCCATATGGGATAATACAACCATATCAACCAAAGATAAAAAAAATGCACGTAAAAACATCCTTGAAAACCCCAAGTGTTGAAATATAAATAAATAAAAATCTTTAAGTGGGAAAAATAAAATCTCAACATGAAATGAAGGGAGTCCCAAACTAACATGAGATGAAGATGAAGAGTCCATTCCATGTACCCAGGAACCAACTACCACCTATGATCTTTTCCCTGCCACACTGCTATTCTCCACCAATACCATGCCCGATAAATTTGCATTCTACCTACCAATAGTCTACATAGGGACAACACATACAAGATAATCATGTGTACAGGTGAGTATACACATACCTAGTTGGATGACAATAAATATAAAAATGGGGGAATAATATTAAAACTTTTATCCCAACCCACCATACTATAAGTATTAAAGGAACCCATCAAGTATATATACTCATAGAAGTAGTTGAGTGGAAGAGATAGAGATGGATTTTTATATTTATAACCATGTAAGGATGATAATTCTACCCATAACTCAAAGGGTTAGTGTTTTACTAATTCTAGTATCGTAATATTTCTTTTCAATATTTTTACGGGTGACCCACATCTCACCAAAAGAATGTCACATTAGAAGAGTTACTGACCCTAGTGTTAGATCCATTACACATTTCAGCTCATAAATAATGGGGTACCAACTCCTCATATAGAAGACTAATGCACCATGTTTGTAAGGGGTTGGGTAATTATCCTATCGATACAATTAAATGGGATACCCACACCTTGTCATATAATTTCATTCACTGGGTCACTAATACCACTATCCCTCTAAAGACTATAATTGAGTCTCAAAATCCACCAACCATGTTTAAAAAATAAACCTATATAGAAAACCTTAAACTATATATCCAATATCTAGGAAACTCACCCATTAGTTCAAATATGAATGTATACCTTTGAAGTAAATCAGTCATGTCCAGTACTGAGTCCAAAAGTTGTAGGTATGAGAGATAGTGTATTATTGGGGAAATACATGATGTTTTCTTTTAGGGTATATAAGGTGTTCTCCCATGTTCAAGTTATATCTATTTCTATCAAGTCCACATAGAATTTAAATGTGAAAAACATGTTTTATTATGAGGCGTACATGTTTTGTGGAACCACATAGGGTCCTGGGTATGTACTCATGATACACATTGGGATAGCTAACTTGGGTCACATGGTGCAAGGGACTGGAAATACAACAAGAGATACAATTTTTTAACCAATTCCATATGATCCAATGTAAATAGGATCCTAAAAATGTTTTACTCTAGACTACGTTTCATTTAGATGGAATTATAATCAAAATTACATCATTGCCTTAAATGTTATTAGAATCCATCAACCAACCTCAAATTCCATTGATCAAGAATGAATCCATATCGATTTTATTTGTGATCCAGGTCAATTATATTCATTGATTTGTGAATTCTATTAATTTCTCATTAGATACACTCATAGGGGAGGATCTATCTCAATTCATATATATATGAAACTAACCCTAGATAATTTCCACATAGGGGATTAAATTGAGGGGGGATTAGGTTTTGATAATTAATTAACTAGGTAATTAATTATAAATATTAATTTGTTCGAATAAATCCTTGATTTCAACTATCATGGGATTCAATTTGAATAGATTTTATACCATTCATATGGTTTACCCAAAGTTTTGGGTTCAAAAAAGGTCTTAGATTCTCCACCAGAGGTCCCATTCATGTTAAAATCTTGTAATTCTAAAATGATGCGTATGTGCGAGTTAAATATATATATTTTTAAAATATCACTAACATGGAGTTGCAAAAATGATACTCCATGGAAACTAAGTAATATAAACTAGAATAAAATTTATAAATATTTAATGGATATAAATTCAATAAGAAGAGATATTATACACTTCCCGTATTAAATAATTTCATGCAGAAGCATAACCAACTCAAAAATGTGTGGTTATGGAGCCTTCATATGGCTTTATTAGTCACATGATATCTCTTAATGGATCTTGTACATCCAAATAACTCATTCTAAGGGAATGACTTTGCAATGTATGATCCTCTCCTCCATGATCACTTATAGGTAATGCAAAAAGGTGGTGTTATCCTCATTGTCCATATCGACCATGTAAATAAATTGTAATGAATCATGCATAAACTTCCTTAGATGTGGATAATGGTAGATTTCATGATCCCCATCTTACTATAGGGGTAATTTCTAGTAGTTTGAAACTTCTCGAACCTTGTATTAGATTTGGAATCGTACATTATTCTTTGAGATAACAATCGAGTATAATGAAACCTCCATAAACCTCATCAACAAGAATTTCTCAAGAACTCATGGTTTTCATACCCAAACTCTAAGGGCCTACCACATAAGTTTATGTAAGAATTATATTTACTGTTAATTTTATTAATTCTCCACTGGATTAACTAAACTGTGAAATCCTAGCACAGGTGCTATATGCCAGTTCTCTGATATGGTTTGCAACAAGACCTCAAGTGTCCCTCCTCATATTCTTGTGGCTACCAACTAGAAGTGGGGGTTTGATGTTGATCATGTTGATATTATAACCTCTATATCAGAGAAACAACATAGCAAGAATAAATAAAAAATGAACTAATGATATATAAACATATTCAATTTAATACTAGTATCCCAAGATATCCACAAGTAGAAATAAAACCTCTGAACAAAATAGTATATATTCCATCATAATATAGGTGTCATTCATCAAAATTAAAAACAAAAAGTAAAGACACTGAAAACTCCCAAGTGGGTATCAAACAACATATGGTTCCAACATCCATGCTCCATGAAAAATCATCAACGTTATATAGTTTCATTTCCACTATTTTGTCTTCCAACCGTAATGTCTATTCGAGTAATGATTTGGAAGCCCAACTAGATTGTCAATACAACTATGTAGGCCACCCCCAATGGAGTCTAAAACAATATCATGTTAATAAATAATTTATTTAGATGTATAAGGAAGAAATTGTAGTAATAAAGTAAATATTTTACACTTATTAAATCACACATTATTTAAACACAAAAAACAAGGGTTCCCAAGTACACCCAAACTCTCATTACCGACTTTGTTCGGTGATGAAGTCTAAACTATCCCGAAGGGATATCTTATATGTGAATGTCAGTATTATCATTCATAAAATCAACTAAAATAGAAATTCCATTTTTACCATTCATTGTTTTAGTTTAGACATGAATTCTATTTTTACCATTTATCATTTTAATTCACACAAGAATTCCATTATTCCCGTTAATAATTATATCATAAATTAATTCAAAAATTATTTAATCAAATCAAATCAATTATTTGATTAAGTAGTTAATTCATCCATTAATCCCTATTAATTAATTCATCAATTAATCACATCAATTATTCTAATTAAAAAACAATTATTTAATCACATAAAACCTTTTAATTTATATAAAAATCAATTAATCCCCTCAAAAAAATATCATTATAAAAAATATCCAATAATTAATTCAACAATTAATAGTTCGAATTAAAAAATTTAAATATATGAACAATTAATTCAGCAATTAATTATCCCAACTTACAATCCCAAGAATCCAAAATTCCCATTTCCCCTAGTTAATTTATTCACTAAATTATTTAATTAAATCAAAAACACAATTTCTAATAAAATAATATAAATTATAAAATTATATAAAAGTAATTTAATTCATGACTTTAGTATTTTACATATATATCGCCTACCTAAAAATTGAAAAGGAACACTTTTCAATAGTAATCCCTAAATTAGGTGTAACAATGAAAAATAAAGATGTTATGATTCAATTATTAAAATTATGATTAATTGAATATAGATATAATATTTATATATCTCTATCTATATTAATTAATGTATAAAAATAACTCTTTTGTCTGGGATTAGTAGGGGAAGAGTGATAGGATGATCCAAATGGGAAGAATGAAAATACCCAGGGAAGTAAAGATCATCAATACTCCAATAGATTCACTAAAAATAGGGGTCGGTAGGGCATGGAATCCAATAGAGAGCCTCAAAAATCAATTTAATTTGGTTATGTCTAGGATTGGGTCAATTTATTATTAAAATGTGGGTTCAGATATTTTCAAAACTAATATTTTGGATTATTAAAATTTCATGCATTTTTTCAGGATAGGGGAACACAATTTTCTAAACTGTGAAACTAAAACTTGTGCCTCTTCAAGAGGGGGGGAGGGGGAGGGGGATGACATTCACTATTTCACCATTTATGGTGCATCGTGAAAAATTCATGCACCATCAATGAAATTCATATTTCTGAGCGGTTGAAATGTTTTATAGGACATGGTGTATAGTTTGATAAAAAAATCTTCCAATAATTCACATTCCATCCACCTTTAAAACAACTCTGTTTTTATGAAAAAAACACCACAAGGTAAAACCCAAAAAAAATTACTCAACACAAGGAAAAAAAGGTCACTAAAATTGACCTAGAGACATCTTAATAAAATATCAGTATCTAATAATCTACCCACTTTATAAAGGCACATCCTTGATATATACTCCCAAGTATCTCTATGATTATTAGTCATTAAATGCTAAGCCACTATTCCCTTATATCTATTTCAATCTCCCATTTTTCCTCCTGAACAATGATATGATTCCAGAATATATGAACTAATGACAAAGTATTCCCCTAAAACTGTTTCTCACTATGATCCTACACATGTTTCAGATCCACCTCAAATGGAAAATCATTCTCAAGATCAACATAATCCACATTAATACCATGAGAAGGGACGGGGTGATACTATCAATTTCATAACACAAGGAAAATGTCATGAATAACACTATATCTATATGGATGAGCCTATTGGTACACCACCGGCCTAATTCCCTCCACATCCACATATGTTCCACTGAACCTGGGTTCCAACTTCCACTACCTCTTTATCTTGTCATCATCTAATCCAGGATACACCTGAAGGAATACACGATCACCCTCTTTAAACTATGAGGGTCATATATATATCTATTAGTATATGAGTTTTTTCCACTCTGAGCTGCTGTCATAGGCTTCCAAATTAGTTTTTCATTCCTTGATGTATCCTACATAGGACTTCATCCCCATAACTCTGACAGACCCGCCTCTATCCTTCATAAAAGAGATCTTTATCACCCCCCATAAAAAGATTTGTATAGTTCCATTTGTATAGTCTCCTAATAACTATTCCTAAAAGAAAACTATTCTAAATCCATGTACATCTATTAAGACCCAACGGTATAAAGAACACCTGCTTGACACATATTCCTAAGCACTAATATATTACACCCGGCTTCCCATCTCTCTATGGGTGGGAAGGTGTAATAAATTAGGACCTCACACCAAATCCATTCCTAAATCCATTATAGAAGTGTAATGTAATTTTAGAGTCATGGTTTGAAGTAATATACTTTATAACCGCATACAATCTTACTATCTGTTGAACATAAAATTCTACCAACTGATCTATTGTGAAGTCTGTCGCAATAGTAATAAATGTTCTAATAGTTTAAAATGGCCCACAATATTCCAAATATCTACATTCTTATAAAAAATCCTCAAGTGACCAACCACAAGTCTATAGTAACTTCGTCCCACTTTATTTATGGAATGGTAAATAGTTGTAGTAAACCACTTGGCCATTAATTCTCATCCTTCACCTACAAAAATGTGTAGCCAGGTTTCATAGAACCTGGTTTCCCCTTTTTCATTATAGCCACGAAACATTTCGGCATTGTTCATGATAAATTATGTTCCCATTAGGATTTAACAAACACTTTTAGGCATTAAACTCTTGCATTAACTCCTCTGGCATACTCATAGGTATTATAACTGATTCCTAACATAGATGATGTCATATTAATGAATAGTTTAATCATATGGTGACTCTTCCATCATGGAGTGTCCCCTAGGTCTAACACATTAAATCCATATACAATATATCACTATTATTCCCTAAAATGGTGTAATCCATTTAAATTGCAACTAGTTTCATCTACAATTAACCCTCATGAACCATAACATGCATCTTAGCTAGCATGATCATCATCCTCCACTCCATACTAGACTCCCAAACTCATTGATCCTATGTTTTACATCTTAAACAATCAATGATACTATTTTCATTTCCAATCGTATATTATATATTAATATTTAATGATTTCATAAACTTAAAACATATCCCCTACTAGGGATTCAAATACTGTTGTGAAAAGATATCTTTCTAGATATTTTCATTTCTATACTAAGTGAACTTTTCAACCAATAGATAATGCCACCAAAAATTTAAAGCATATACCACTATTTCCAAATTGAAATATAGTGTAGGGTAGTTCAATTGCAGAGGCTTCAATTACGGGTACCCATATTCCCTGAATCAATCTCCCCACATAAACACTTCTCTATTCACAATCTATTAAGAAACATAAAACACCATATATTTCTCACCTGGATTTGGAAAGGTCATGATTGGTTAGGTTTTCATGTTCTTATTCAGCTGCAAGAAAACATTATCACATTATCTATACCAGTCAAACATCATCACCTATTTGGTAATGGAGAAAATTGGTGCTACCTATCAAACCCGGACATGGTTGATTTATTATTTTTATTTTCACTAATTACTATTCTGTGTTTTGGTAGCTTCCGGGTCATGTTTTAAAATTTTGGATGATTTTTTACTGTTCTTTGGTCATACCACATAGATCCCCAAGTGGATTGGGTGGTGGAGGGTGACTTTAGTGTTTTTTATTAAGCCATGTGATGAGTTTGTGGATCAGCACTGTAATCAGAAACTGGCAGGTGATGCAGGATGAGAACTACTTGATCAACTGTGCATTCGACTTCAGGTAACCATGCACAGACCACGAGGTTACCCAGTTTTTAGAATAAATAATGAAATTTCATTTAAACTAAAATTAAATTAGAATGGGAGAAATAAAATGATATAAATAAATTATTGTTTAATAATAATATTATTATTATTATTGTTATTATTATTATTATTAATTTTTAACTTTTTTTGAATCCCCTTCCTACCAGTATCCCCATCCTTTTATTCTTTGTGAAATCCCCCATTTTCGTCACCATGTGAAGTGAACAACCACCACGCCTGCCCTCTCGCATGGCTAACATCGGGTTAGAGACCTCCCATCCACCTGCTCCAGCAACCCCCCCCCCCCCCCTCGATTTCTCCATGGCCGCATGGTCAACCCCCCAATTTCTCTCCCTTGTGCCGACGTTATATTCCCCACCTAATATTGCCTGAAAGATCTCTATTCTGATGGTCTCATAGAACATGACACACTGTTTGAGACCACATGGCGTTTTGGAATGCAACCACCTCTCCCTCTTGGGGCCACTTGTTTCCCATTTGTGTCATGACCTCTTCGTCATGAACGCCTTTTCCAATTTGTTTTATTTCAATTTTTTTTGAGTTTTTTATTAAAATCAGCCAAATTATAATGTATAGAGTAATTTTAGGTGTGTTTTTTTTGGTTCATAAGGTGTGTGGATGGTCCACAGAGTGATGATCTTACCTTGGTTGAGGTTCTATTGCATTCGAGTGTGTTGAGGTGGGTGATTCCATGCAATTTATTGTAATTTCATTCCATGTGATGCTTGTGTTTTATTACTTAATTATTAAACATGGATTCACACTTATATTACAATTGTAGTTAGTTTATGGTAAGGAGTTATTATTGGTATAACATTACAAAAATAGGTTTTAATATGTCCTTATATTGATGGACATGTCTTTGTCCATGCAATTTAATCTGGATAAGAGGTGTTTCTTCGAAAATGATTTTGTTAAAATTTTGAGTAAGGTTAATGCAACAGTTGTTTCTTTTTGTATAATAATATTAATGATCTTTTGGTTTTTGTGAGTCCCTGGTACTTTATTGGTCATGTGTTGGTCTTCACCAACTTAATTTTCAGTTTCATTTGTTGTTATAGTGAGTTTTTGGTGAACATTGGAGGGCGCACATGAATATTCTTAAGGTACTTATATAAATGATATACATATTTCCTCCAAGTATTTATTACCTCATGGAATAGGGAATATGTGTATTGGATTTTGTATATATGTATATATATAGGTATGTGTGTGTGATTGCATGCCAGTTGCAAGTGGTTTCCATCTTTTTTTTCTAGTTCCAAAGTGTTTGGCATGACCCAATTCCACTTTGAGGTAGGTGAATCCATGATTTTTATTTCCATTAAATTTATTGTAATGATTAATGTTTATTTAAATTTATAAATTTTTTTAGAACCTATATGATAATTATATATAGTTTTTTATGGTTCATTAATGTTGATTGTTGTTATTAAAAATAGAGTTTTTTATGAATCATTGTCTATGCCCATGATTTTTTATGTCATTGGTGATTAGTAAAAAAGTTAGGGAACCTTTTGAGGACAAATAGGTTTGTTGTATGAGGATTACCAATTTGAAATGTTTTATTGGATGCGTTTGGTTCATAATTTGGAAGATTCTTTTTATATTTTCATTGACAAGAGATTTCAATTAAAGTGGATTAACACATGACTTGAAAAGAGATCCTTGGATTTTGAAAATATGTTGTGATTTTTAAATCGGTGAAATGAATGGAAATGAGTTTCAAATGTTTTATTTTGTTTTAGAATTTTCCAAGAGATTAATATAGAACAATGGGTTCCCTAGGTGAACACATGGATGTGCATTCAAGAGATGAGGGAACTATAGAGCCTATCACCCGTCAGAGTACCACTTTTCCATTTTTTCCCTGAAATGTTTTCATGCTTTCCAAAATTTGGGAAGTGGTGCTCCTTATTTTTCATAAATGGTTTCAAATGTGTTCTATATGGTTTTTCCCGGTTAGCATTTAAATTTTTTTCGATTAGTGGTTGGAAACTGTGTTCTGCTTGGTGCTTTTTGAAAGTGTGTTACCATATGAGTGTTATGAAACCCAATTTGGAACTTTCATAAGTGTTATTTGTTTTAAATTTTTTTATAATGTTTATTGTAATGGTTTGGTAAAATCATGGTGTAAGGCCAAGTTTGGCCATGCAAGTTTAAAATAATGTTTATTGTAGTGTCGGAAATCTATCCATGTGTTTCTACTAAATAGTTGATTGTTTTGAAGCTATGGTCTGTATGGAATTTTAAAATATCTATTTGAAAAGGGTATTATGTGTGGGATCTGAATAAGGCCCATTTGTCATCAGTAAAATGGTATGTTCAGACAACCCCTCTTTGTTAGGTCCCTTGCCTCGACTACTGGCCATGAGATGGGAGGGACCTTCAGATGGTTCCTCTATTAGATTGTATTTGTTATATGGCATAACAATAATCTGGAGGTGGTTGGGGTGGTGCAATATTTTGTAGTACGATTGGTTATATATGTATATGGAGTTTTGTATGAATGTGTGGCTCACCTATTTGTGAACATTGCACAGAATATGAGCATAGAAGGGGAATTAATGAGAATGATTACTGCACAAGAAGTTCATGTACTGTCCAGTGGCCCATAATTGGTGGATATTTGGGATTATTGTTATGGGATTGGACCCCTCAGTGTGACATGAGAAATGGTGTTCTGAAATTAGGGTGTTTGATTCTGTCGTATGTGGCATGCTACCAGGGATGGATTCACATTTATAAGTATGTTCTAGTCTTCCTACAAGTACCTAGGTTTTTCATGATCATTTGATATGAGAACTAGTAGTTCCATTTCCCTTATTGGGTGTAGAATCATAATCTTGACCATTATTTTGGTCTTTTCTTATAACATTATGTATGTTTGGTTGGCATTAACAAGGATTTCAAAGTAGTTGTTTCAGAATTGTTTTTGTGCGGCCCTTTTTATTTTCGTTCCGTGTTTTTTTTGAATTATTAGAGAAATGGGATTTTAATTTTAGTTTACCTAATGCATTTTATATATGAAAACCTTATTTTATAACTGTTCATCTAAATATTGTTATTGGAATGTTTTGTGATTTTTAAATGCATGGATTACGTGGTTCACTTTTGGCGTTCCAACTGATTGTTTTAATGCTCATGCCTATCCTCCCCTTTCAGAAGTTGGTTTTGTTGCTTGGATCAGGTTCTTGTTTTGTCATCCTGTGTGAGGCAGGTTGTTAGTTGTTTGAGGTGGCCTAAATGTCACATGGGGCTATGTGCTGTCTAGTTTTCCGGTCGCTGCTAGTTTTCTTTTTCAGTGTTTATTTTTTAAAATTTATTTTCCATACTTTTATGGGCCAAATCGTTCCCACCTATTTAGTTTCGATGCCTGACGCTAGATTCCATCCCTTGGTGTATCAGGAATGCCCTTCAAGACTTACCATGAACCGTCTCAGACTCAAGGGTAGACTTGGGATGGTTCGGGAAAAATGGTATCAGAAGAGGTTATTTCTACATGGGGTGTCTGGTAGATGGAGATTAGGACTGTTGGGACTCAGATGGTTGGGGCGGGAAGAGAATCACGAATTATTCCTCTTTTTGATCCTCGAGTTACCAAGGGTAGGGTAGGATTTGATTCTTTTGTATTAGATTGTTTTGTATTGAGGATTGACAATAGAGGTGAATCCTGTTATGTTGTGGCCTCATATGGGGTACAGACCCATGTGGAGTCCAAGTTAATGGTTTAAGGTACTCTTAGTTTTAATCATTACTTAGGGCATCGCTCACCACCATGTCATCAGAATCAGAATAGACACAATTTCCTCATTCAGATGGCTTATCATTGGTTATGTTCCATTTTAAATTTAGTTGATGTGAGTGTGTGTAGAAGTTGAATGTGAAGTTTTTATGTGAGAATGGTTTTGGAATTGGAGTTATTTCCTCAAATTGTATTAAATGGGTAATTTTGGTTTTTAAATGGGGAAGTGTTTTGATTTTTAAGGATTGGTAAGGGTTTGGATTTGATAAGGAAAAGAGAATCTTAGGCATCGACATTCTTTATTGAGGGTGACATGTGTGTGGGTATTTACAGAGAGTTCGTGGTGGAACTTATCCATGGACTATGTTAGCGGGATTGGATGAAAGGACATGTGACCATTCATAAGGGTCCATAGCTGAGTATTTAAAATAAAAAGGGAAGTGAAAATTTTTGAATCGAATTTGGATTAAAATGAGGGTTTCATTATTTTGAATGTCATTTGGAAATGTGGCCATTTTGAAATTTTATATGAAATTTGATTTTTCAGATGAAGTTTTTTATTGTGCTTGATTTTTTTTGGCTTCCGAGCCAGCTGTTTCATGCTTGGGGTGTTCTTTTTTATTGTGTTTTGGCTTAATACCAGTTTCGAATGTGTTTCCTAGGGTTTTTTGAATATTCTACCCAGAAATTTCCCCAATTTTTTTAATGAGTATTTCCCTTTCTTCTGCTTCTTTTTTAGTGTTTCATTTTTATTGAGGTAATAAAAGTTAGTTAAAGGATTTTGTGTGGTTTTTGGAGATAGTGTGCCTTTGGATTATTGGGAACTCCTGAGGGTGTCAAGGTTCATGTCGTCTCATTCCTATTTTAGTGTGAAATCTGGGGATAGTAGTGATTGGTCATCTTAGAGTCATTAGAGATTGGGGTTTAGTTGGTGGAGGTCAGCTTTCGTAAGGAATACTGGTCTAGTTATGGCTGCCTACTAGAGGAACCTGTTTCTGAGAAATCTTCTTCATCGGTTCCAACCCATAGTTTGTAGAACCATTCAATTGTGTTTCAATAGTGTGACCACTTTAGTCATTCTAATATTTCATATTTATCCCTTTGAAAACATTCTACCATTTTTTTGTTTGAATCATTTGGAGGAAGAAGGAGTTGGGGACAAGATGATGAAAATTCATGACTATGATACAGTAGATGCTTCAACCATCAAGGCCACTAACACAGGTCTCAGAGTGAATTTCGTTCATAGATAGGAGTTTTATAGATTGTGTGTAACCTTGGTATGGTTTATTTTTTCAACATTGGGTTGGAAATATCCAAATTTTTCTTATTCTTGTCTCATCAATGTCGTATGATCATCCTTGTTGTGGAAGTGTGATAATCTTGTTTTACCATAATCCAAGCAGCCTTATCATCTCCTAGTGTTGCTTTCAAATCATTTTCTGTCCTTGAAGGGTGTTGGGCCTATGAATAAATTGATGCATTCTATTTTTCAGACGATCTTATCTGTGTTCATTATGGGGATGTCTCATTTTTTGAAATTAGTGGGAGGGGTTGAGTTAATTTCTTATCCTTATGTTTCTTGGTTTTTTCAGATAATGCATTCTATATATGTCTTAGGAATGTTGTTCGGTCCTCTTGGGGAATATGAATGAGTTCGGTTTGGTAGTTCCAGCATTGGCCCCCTAAGGGGTGTTGATTTTGGGAATCAAGGGTTTATATATTAGTGAATTCTCATAGTGGGGTGAACCCTCCCGTGTTCTCTCCTCAATCTCATGTTGTGGTCCTCCTTGAATTGGTCTGGTGGGATGTGTGTGGGTAATGGACACCCTAAGGTTCTTGGTTCCCTTTCGTTCTGTTTTGGTATGAACTCAAGTTCTGTAAACCATTGGCTTCAAGACATTCTCAAGGAATATTTTTTTTGTTTTGGGGAGACTTGTCACACCCCGACCTGGTTTATTTATTATTTTTCATTTCATTAATTATTATTTTGAGTTTTAGTAGCAGGCAATTCAATTTTTAAAATTTTGGAAGCTTTTTCACTATTGCATGATCAGCTTTCATGGATGCCCAAGTGCATTGGGTTGTGACGCGTGACTTGCGCATGGTTCTTTTATGTCGTTTGATGAGCGTGTGGCTCAGAACTCTAAGAGGGAAATTCTGGGTGATGTGGGCTATGCATGGATTTCTCAAATGTGCATGTGGATGCAGTTAACCCTGCACAGAACGTGGGGTTACCCAGTTTTTTGAATAAATAATACAATTGCATTTAAAATAAAACAAAATGAGAATGGGTTAAATAAAATGAAATAAATAAATAATTGTTTGATAATAATAATAATGTTATAATTATAATAATGATGACAATTATTATATTATTATTATTATAATTTTTTTTCATTGTTTGGAATCCATAGCCTACCCATCGCCCCGTTCCCCTTACCCTCTTTTCAAGCCCCCCTTTCCTTCTCTATGTGCAGTGCATAGTTGCCTCTCCATCACTCTCTAATGGCCACCCTCATGCCAGCGACCTCTCATCCACTTGCATTGATGACCCCCCTCCCCCTTTTAGTTACTCCTTCCATGTTTGGCCGACACGCCGCTCGCTCACCCTTTCATAGATGCCATCTTTCCTACCTTCTATGGTTCATAGAATATCCATCAGTCTGGTCACCCATAATACTAGAGGCTCTTTCTAGCCATCCATCCTTTTGGAGTGTGGCCAACTCTCCCTCGTGGTGCGCCTTTCTTCCCAGCTGCAACCCAACCACTTTAGAAAAACCTCGTGTTTCATTTCTTTTTCATTTCTTTTGGCGTGTTTTCTTCAAATTTTACAAACAAAAATGAATTGTGTATTGTTTGGTATGTTTTTTGTGGTTTATAGGGTGTGTTTCAGGTCCGTATAGTTATTCTCTTCAATACGTTGAGGTTCAATTGCATTTACACGTATTGAGGTAGGTTCTTCGATGCAATTTATTATATATTCATTCAATGTAATTTTGTGTTTTATAACATAATTAATAAACCTTGATTCGCAATTATATTACCAGTTTAGTTGTATATGGTAATGAAATATCATTGGTTTAACATTAAGAAAATATTTTTTAACTTGTCCTTCCATTCAAGCTCGTGTTTTTGTCTATGCAATTGGATCTAGATAAGTGGTGTTGTTTTGGAAGTGGTTATGTTAAATGTTTTGAGTAAGTTTATTACACATGTTGTTTTGTTTTGAATCATACTATTCATGGCCTTTTAGTTTATGTGATTCCCTGGTACTTTTTTGTTCATTTGTTTGTCTTTACCACCGTAATTTTGTATATCATTTGTGGTTATAGTCCGTTTTTGGTCAACGTAAGTGGGCACACACACATAGACTTAAGGTGCGTAAATATATGTTATACATATGTCCTCCAAGTACGTATTCCCTCATGGAACAGGGAATATGTGAATTGAATTATGGATATATTTATATATATATAGTTATGTGCATGCAAGTACGGGCCGGTTATGAGTGGTCACTGCTTTTTTCGTCATGTTCCAATGTGTTTGGCATGACCCAGTTCCTCTTTGAGGTAGATGAATTCTTGATTTTCATTTCCTTTGTATTTCCTTTAATTCTAGATGTTTATTTAAATATATAACTCTGTTTCGCACATATATGATATTCCTATATAGCTTGATGTTGTGTTTTAATGATGTTTTTTGTTGTTAAAAATAGAGTTTTGTATGAATCATGGTGTATTCCCATGCATTTTTATACTGTAGGTGATCTATAAAATGTTTATTGAACCTTTTGAGGGAAAATTAGTTGGTTGTAGAGGATTTACAGTTTGAAATGTTTTATTAAATGGATTTGTTTCATAATTTGTAATTTTCATTATCTATATTCAATGAAAAGTGATTTTAATTAATGTGGTTTGGAACGTGACTTGAAAAGAGATCCTTGGGTTTTTAAAATGTGTTGTGATTTTTAAATGGTTGAAATGGATGGAAATGAGTTTCAATTTTTTGTATGGAATTATAATTATCCATTGGATGAATACACAACCATGGGTGCACTAGGTGCACCCAAGGATGTTCATTCAATAGATGATTGAACTATAGATACAATCAACCTTAATGATGAATTATCTCCTATTTATTTTATTCATAAAAAGATTTCGTGTTTACCAAAATAATGGAAGAGGTGATCCTTGTGTTTCAAAAATTATTCAAATATGTTCCCCCATTGTTTGTCCTAGTTGTTCTTGAAACACATTTCGGTGAGTGGTTGGAAACTATGGTCTTTTTGGAACTTTGTGAATGAAAGTTATCTTATGATTGTTATGAAATCCTATTTGGTACTTTCTTAAGAATTTTTGTTTTAACTTGATTTAAAATGATCTAAGGATTTTTTTTAAATTCATGGTGTATGGTCATGTTTGGCCATGAATGTTCAAAATAATTTTTATTGTTTTTTTGGAAATTAATCCAATTTTTTTTTGTAAATGGTTGATTGTTGTGATGAAAAAGGCCCATTTGGCATTTGAAAATTTCTATTTGAAAAGGGTTTTATATGTGGGATTTGAATATTTTCTATTTGGAATTTTTGAAATAGTATGTCTAGAAAACCCCTATTTGGTTGTGTCTCTTGCATCGACTGATGGTCATGATATGGGAGGGACCTCGGGATGGGTCCTCCATTGTATTGTTTTTATTTTAGGGCATTAGACTAATCTTGAGGTGGCCGATGGGTGATATATTTTGTATTATGCCTAGTCATAAATGTATATGGTATGTTATTTGAATGTTTGGCACATAACTTTGTGAAAAAATCCGATAAACCTAGCATAGTAAGGGTGTTAATGAGAATGATTGTTGCACAAGAAGTTCACTTAATATTATTTGGCCCATAATAGGTGGATATTTGGGATTATTCTTATTGTATTGGGCCCCTTGTCCTGACTTGAGAAATGTTGGTTAGGAATTAGGGTATTTGATTCTGTCATGTGTGGAATGCTACAGGGGGATGGAGTCACAGGTATTAGTATTTTCTTTTCTTCCATCGTATTTATTGGTTTCCCATGATCCTTTTATATGATCACTACTAGTACCATATCCCTTGTTGTGTGTAGATTCATATTCTTGAACTTTGTTTTGTTCTTTTTATGGAAATCCTTGTTGTATGTTTGGTTCTAAAAAGGATTTCAATGTATATATTTTAGAATGTTTGTGTGCACCCATCTTTATATCCTTTCCTTTTGTTTGAATTATATTGTAAATGTAATTGTGATTTTTTGTTTACTAATTGCACTGTATATATGAAAACCACACTTTTATATCTATTGTTCAAACTTGTGTTATTTGACTATTTTGGGATTTTGAAATGCATGGATTATGTGGTTCACTATTAGAATTCCTACTGAGCATTTTAATGATCACGCCTATCCTCCCCATTTAGATGCAGCTTTCGTTTCTTGGTTTTGGATCTTGTTTCATCTCCTTAAGTGAATCTGGCAGTTAGTTGTTGGAGGTGACTAAAACGTCACATAGAGGTATGTGCTTTCTTATTTTTTACCACTACTGGGTTTCGTTTTCTTTGTTTCATTTTTATTAATTTACTTTCCTTAATTTTAGGGGACTAATCATTCCCACCTATTTAGTTTTGATGCCCATCACTAGTTCCATCCCAGAGGATTGGGAATGCCATTCGGGACGTTCCATGGGTCGGCTCGAGTGATCGTTTCTGGGCCCACATAGGATACTTCATGACCATACCAAATGGGAAATGACTTTAATAAACAGTTGATATTACCTATCTAACCCCATAATATTACCGATATAAAAAATATTGGGTTGTTCCAAATAAATAACTGCTTGATCCTTCTTTTTAACTAATGAAACACCTTCCTATAAGATGATATGACCCAATAAGTGCACCTGATCAATAAAAAACAGAAACATAAGAAAGACTGGCGTATATCCAACACTCTTTATGTTTACTAAGGATGATGTTAATATTTTGGTAATGATCAGCATGAGTCTATGAGTATTCCAAGATTTCATCCAAAACAAGGCCACAAACTAATCTAGGTAAAGATGAAGGTTTTTTAATCAAGTCCATAAACACTTTGGGTGCATCAGTCAACCAAAATGGCATTATGAATAACTCATATAGCCCACACATAATTCTGAAAGTAGTCTGATGTTTATCAAATTATTGAACTCTCAACTTTGTGTACCCCGATCTCAGGTTGATCATGGATAAAACACATGCTACTCCAAAATGGACAAATAGTTCATCAACACATGATAGAGGATTCTGGTTCTATATAATCATCAGTTTTAACATTTGGAAATCAACACAAAATTGAAGATTCCATTAATCCCTAGTTGAAAAAAACACTAGAGAACACAAAGGTAACATAATTGGATGGATAAATCAATTATCCATAAACTCTTCCATCTAATTCACGTTCTCTTCATGATATATTGTTGGTAATATATAAGGTGGAGTAGAACAAGATCAGCCCCTCACATGATCTCAATAGTAATTTCCACAACTCTCTCGGGTAGAAGACTAGAGTACTCTTTAATAAATAGATTATTATATTTTTCCACTAAATGTTGAAATACATACTTCATTACAACACCATCATCAAAAAAATACTTGTAACTTGGGTGGTGGGCTCCAAAATATTTGTTGAACTAACCCTTCATTGACCACCTTGAAATATGTTTAATTAGAATGAATATACGTATCACCCTTCGAAGATGTTTATGTCCCTTTTTTTGGTAGAAATTTATAATGGATTAGTATGATGCTATATATTATATACCGAAAATTAGTATAAACACTATCATGTCAATTATATAAATATATAATTGAAAACTATGATCTCCAACCTCAACAGAACACCCCTATCATAAGCAGATGCTTTTAGATTGTAATCCCAATAGTGAATCTCTCTTCAACACCCCACACATGATGTCCCCCACTAAGAACAAACCATTAAGGAAAAGTAATATAAATAAAGTACTTATAAGAACCATTATCAAAAAACGCACTTTCTAATGTATAATCGAAAATAATTGTTCCCATCATAGTCAATGGTCTAGCCTCTCAATACATAAGAGTGGGCTCAATAGAATGTAACTATCCTACCCTTATTCCCTTTTATGAAACCTGAGTCCCATATACAACACCACTATGCTGAGATGGTCGCTATTTCTAAGATGAAAATTCACAACTACCTTTTCCTCTAGTCTTGTAGGACACCAAATTCTAGTATGATATGTGGTAGAAGATACCCTTCCTACACCCTAGTTATTTCCAGGTCCTCCATCCCTAAATATCAATCAATTTTTCCAATAAAAATTCTATAGATTTCGCATAATTCCATATCCTCACAACTCTAGTGGTGGTGAGGTGAACTCTCGTTGGAAGTGTATCAACCTACCATGCTGGTGATAGATCACCCAAGTAGATAATGAGAAATCGATCCCTCTTCATTGGTACTCTTCTTCCAGTAACTATGACTAATTTTTTCATAGATATGATTTCTTTTCCTAGAATTTATACCACTAAACCTTATTACATCAACCATTTTTCATGCATTGGGATCCTTTTTCAGTTTTCCCTTAGTTATGAGATAATGATCCACCACCTCTACAGAATTTTCTAAATGCATGAGGTTAACATGGAATATAATCTCTCATTTAGGTTTTTACTGGATATTCATTATTCTATCTATCTCATCATCATCCATGCTAGTGTAAAAAACTAAATATATATAAATCATATAGTATTTTCAATCACAAAAATACTTTCCTGAGTCATTATCATTAACTCATATTCTCACACCTACCTAAGCATCAAATGATTATTATTCTCTAATATCCTATTCTTGAAGTACTTATATAACATAATTTTATATCAAATAAAATGATCCTGAATGTCCCAATAGTGACTCACATATCCTCATAGAATATAATAATGAAACATCGCCATCTTATTAGTAGGGGTATCAGAATGGTCAATTATAATCTGTAGGGACTCAATCCGAAACTCATCTCTCTTAGGTCCACCATCATCAATAAATGTCAGAATGTGATGGAACTAAAAATCCCTCATCTAGTATGAAATTATCTTCAAAACCATCTTTGGGAATGATTCCATAAACTATTGAAAACATGAAAATATCACTCGAAACTAATCCCCTAAATCATCACCTGGCACAACCAATTCCTCAAGTTTCACTACTGGTAGATCTTCTCCAGCAATACCCTCCTTTCACCCTATAAATATGTGTTCTCATGGAGGCAGATCTATATGATTTTAAACAGACATCTCAAGACACATAACACCTCTTTATCTCATTTACATAAGAGGAAAACACGACAAGGCATAACAAGACTCTTTCCCCAATTCCCACCACATTGTAAAAGCTAATTCTCTATCACTACCCTTATCCATCCTATATCTAGGTCATGGTTAACATCAGGGTAATTTCATTTTCACCATTCATGTTTCTCATTTTGAAAATCTATTATTCTCATCTTACATCACATAATCCCTTTTAATTTTATATTAGGTAACAATTGAAATAAAATTACACAGGCAAGGGAAAACATTTCTAGTTAAAAAACATACCCAAACACTACTTTCTCTAGAATTATTAAAATAAAGTCTGTAACAAAATAATATTATGTTCCTAGAATGATATATAAATAATCAACTCTCATTTAAGTCTGGGACATACATAAAAGCTCATAAATTTTTGAAAAAAATATTACATCACTAAAAATGTGAATTATCCATAGTGAAATAACATCCAGCTGTAACAACACACATCTATAATTGTAATCCCACCCCAGGAACATGAGTTTTCTCTTTTACAAGGGATTGTCATCCCCATTAAGTGGTCATGTAAAATTAAGGATTCTTCCTTGTATCATTCCAAAAATTCCTAAATATCAAGACAAAATAGAAGAAAAGAAATATGGGATCTAATACAACTTTGGGACATTTCGTCTTGGGTACCATAAGAAGGCATCTCAATCCTGTGTTCCACATGAACACAAGCTAACCTCCTTGTGCACCAGATGGAGAAAACTAGAATAAGTGGGTTTGATATATGTTTTGGGGAGACTATACCCTCTTCAACAGAGTAATAAAATATCAAAAATAAATGATTAATATCCAAAGGACAAATAACCATAACAAGGACAATACCAATATCACGAGATGTCCAAAACTAGAAATACATTTTCAAAACTGAAAATTAGACATTAAATGTTAAAATATGTGTCAAGGTTGAATATGAGACCCCAAATGAAATGTGATTGAAAATTTACTAGTGTTTCATTAACCACGTCAGGTTCTCTCATCCATTATTTATCCCAAAACAGCCATCTAACATAGGGAATTTTACATTATTTTATCCATAAATCGTTGATTCTATTTGGTTACCATTCTTGTAGCTCAAATATGGTGTGTGTACAATATAGTATACCACCACCAATGACATCTAAAAACAATATCTAGTCTTAAAAAGTGTAAAATGTTGTATAAAAAATACATAATGTAAATCAAGTATGTAGTTTATAGTTATTCAAATCAACATTATTTAACCTCATAACACTCAAGGTATTCTGGACACATGAACACTCAATAGAAGCTTTGTTTTATGTGGGAGACTGATCTGTTCACAAGGGATATCATATATGTGAATTAATTTGATACCATTCTCTAACTAAATTCACAAATGAATGAAAATGTTACAATTTATCGTTTCATTTTACACATGAATTCCATTATTACCATTCATCATTTCAATTCTTATAAGAACTCCATTGTTACCATCGATCATTTCAATTTACAAATAAATTTCATTATTATCATTAATCATTTTAATTCTCAAATAAATCCCATTATTATCATTATTCATTTCATTCCCCACATGAATTCCATTGATATCATTCATTATTTCAATCCACATATCTATTTCTTAAAAATAATTCATAACATCACTTCATATATTAAATCCATTGTAACTATTAATTATTTATTTTCACCCATGAATTCCTTTTTTATCATTCGTCATTTCATTTCACATTGGAATAAAATTATTACCATTCATCATTATTCCATTAAATTAATTCATTAATTATGTAATCAGATTAATAACATTAATAAATTAAATAATTAATTAGCCACCTCAATCCTATTAATTAATCAATAAATTAATTAATCTCATCAATTCCATTATTAATTCAAAAATTAATTAATCATATCAAAACAATCAATTAGTTCGAAAAAAATTAATGGCATCAAAAAAATTAATAAAATAAATAATCTTCATAATTAAATCAATAGTTTATTATTATAATTTAACAATTTCAATATAACAACAATTAATTCAATAATTAATTATACCAATTCACAATCCCAATATTCCCATTTTCAAAATTCCCACAATTTCATAATTCCAAAATTAATTAATTCAACCATGAACTCAATTTATAATAATCTAATATAAATTTTACAATTCTATACAATTAATTCATGTCAAGACTTTGGGATTTTAATTATAGACAACCAACCTCAAAACAAACAATGAGTGATTGCCAATGTGAATCTCCAATTTTAGAAGAACAATGATGAAGAATTAGATCTTCATTAAATTCCAAGATTAATGATGGAAGGAATCATGATCTAAAAATACTATATTTATATCTATACCTAAAAATTCATAAACATCCCACGTTTATTTTGGAACATGAGTAGAATAGTGTGTAATGGATTTAAACATGAAAAATGTACATACATTGGGAGGAACAGATCATAAATCCACCATTATATTCACTAATAATAGAGGTTTTGAGGGATTGGAATCCATCCAAGAGACTCCAAAATCATGATAATTAGGTTATGGAAGAGTGGGGGTTGATTTGGGGTTATAATCAAGGTTCGTGTATTTTTAAAACTAATTTCCAGGTTGACTAAAAATCCACACATGATTTTCTAGGTATTGATGCTCTGTTTTCCAAACCATGAAACTCTTATCGTGGGGGGGGGGGGGGTAGAGTGTCATGACCCATCCTTGGGACCCATGTCGTGACTACTCCAAGCCCTCCTTCCATAGGCCAGGGGATGGAGACTAGCATCAAAGGCGTAAATCCCGATAAATGGGAATGGATTGCCTTTATAAAAGTAAATAACACTCCACAAAGTACAAGGGAAAGTAATACACTAAGTGCAAAAGAAAGTGCTGAAAAGTAAATGGTCCAGAATACCAACCGAACATAATGTACAGCTACAAATTAAAGGAAATACAACAGAAAATACCAACAGCTGGAAGAACAGAAGAAGCTCCTGGGCCGTCCATCTCGGATCCTACCTGAAGGGTAGGTACAGATAGCGCAGCTCCTGGATCGTCCACCATGGATCCTACCTGAAGGGTTGGTACAAATATCCTCCTCAATGCTCTCGCCCGTCAACCTCCTCTGAGTATCGTCTCGTCGTGAAGTCCACCACTGGGTACCATTCAGTCCTCGAACACTTGGCCTCCGTCAGTGCTGCCCATCATCTGCAACCAACAGAATGATGTGCGGGCATAGCCCGTATAGGGGTGAGTATACGGTACTCAGTAGAGACCCCGAGACCCTCAAGGTCTCACTTAATCCAAAAAGGATAATCACAAAGAAGTATCTCAACAGATAACCCTTACTTAGTTATAAGCCCATACTTATTCCTAAGATATCAAGTAACCCATCTCAATCATGAGAAAACACAAAGGTTATGAAGTCAATGGATAACCACTACCTAGGTATATTCCCATACATATACCTAAGTTATCAAGTGACCTATCTCAATCATGAGGTAAACAGAAAGGTCATTGACTCAGATCAAACCAGGATTTTCATTATCGAAACTGTAACTACTGAAGAGACCCATCTCTGACAAGTACAGTGATCCTGTCACGACTCTGAGGTAATGCTCACTAACCTAAGACTGCTGAGGTACTCCTCCTGTTGAGTACTGCGGGCCAGCCACCCAAACACATTAGTACTTCCCACCAGGGTCTGTCACCCAAACACAGTAGTGCACCCCCCCCCCTAATAGCCTGCAGAGGTACTCCTTTTGTTGAGTACCGTGGGTCTTCCACCCAAACACAATAGTGCTCCCCATCGTGGGTCTGCCACCCAAACAACGTAGTGCTCCCCACTGGGCTATACAAGTCACTCCGACTCGAGTCGGAAAAGTAGTCTTCAGGTCTCAGCAAGCTACACGGTCTCCGTACTCCGTACGCTCGTCTCCAGGAGGGTCTGGTCCACGAGCTACAGGTTGATACTCCAAGTATCCCAAAGTCCCAAGATGATGTATCTCTAAGGACCGCCTTGTCATAGGGGTCTCAACGCAACAGACGGTGCGTCAATCGGATGCCCGGTTTGTGGGTTATTAGCCTTTTCGTCCCAGGGGCCCGGTTGGTTTCGTGTGCGAACCAACATGACTATATCTCAATTGTACCCCGAAAACTCATCGGGTATACACATAGGGACCGTTTATCAACATGACCACCAATGCCGCTGATGGTTCGTCAAACATACGTCCTGTCTGAAAGTTATCAGTTTTTCTATCCCAGAGGCCTGGTTAGATTTCAGGTACAATCCAACCCAGCCACTATCCAACTGCATCCAAATCTCAGGAGAAGTACGCCAAATGTTCTGTTTCATCAAGAGGAATCCAATAAAGTTGACAGCATGCCTATCAGATGTCTGGATCTCAAGTTATAAGTGTTTCCGCTCCGAGGGCCCGGTTGGTTTCGGGTTCGAACCAACCCGGCCATACACAATGTTCTCCGAAACCTTGAGTGTAATATACCAAAACAACCGTCTTGATCCAAGGATCGCGTCATAAATGATTGTGCGTCGATCGGAGGTCTGTATCCCATGTTATGGGCGTTTGAGCAGAAACCTCCCGGAAATAGGGGGTTCGGGCCCAGTCCGACCCGGCCTGAGACCCCCTTGGTCGGCCCGAACCGGGTCGACCCGACTCGAGTCCGTGTCCGGCCCACTAGGGCGCGGCCTGGGCAGCCCGGCTTGGCCAGGGCGGGCGCGGCCCGTGTGGCCAGACAGCTCGGCTCAGCCGAGCTGTTGCGGAAGGGGGGGGGGGGCGCTACCCCCCCCCCCCCCCCCCCCCCCGCCCACCGATTGAAGCCGTGGACCCCTCACGTGGGGGCCGCTCCCTTTGACCGCCTGGGGTTACGACCCCCGTTCTCCCTTTGGTCCCGCACGGCCGCAGGACCGTCGTCTGCCTCCGTCGCTTCAGTCGCGGTGGACCCTCCTGGCGGCGTGTCGAGCGCCGCCGCCTCTGGCCCCCAGTGCCACCGTGCCGACATGCCCTTCCACAGACCAACGGATGCACTCCGGTGGTCCGTTTTGCCTGCGGTCTTCGCCAGCGGTCCTCCTGGGACCGGACGCGCTCCGGTGGGTCATCCACCATGGATCCTACTAGAAGTGTAGGTACAGATAGTGCAGCTCATGGATTGTCTACCATAGATCCTACATTAAGGTAGGTACACATAGCCTCCTCAATGCTCTCGCCCATCAACCTCCTCCGAGTATCGTCTCGTCGTGAAGTCCACCACCGGGTACCATCCAGTCCTCGAACACTTGGCCTCCTTCAGCGCTGCTCGTCGTCTACAACAAACACAACGAGGTGCGGGCATAGACCATGCATTGGTGAGTATACTATACTCAGTAGGGACCCCGAGACCCTCAAGGTCTCACTAAATCCAACAAGGATAACCACAAAGAAGGATCTGAACAGATAACCCTTACATAGGTATAAGCCCATACTTATACCTAAGTTATCATGTAACTCATCTCAATCATGAGGAAACACAAAGGTTATGAAATCAAGAGATAACCAATACCTAGGTATATGCCCATACATATACCTAAGTTATCAAGTGACCCATCTCAATCATAAGTTAAACACAAAGGTCATAGACTCAGCTCAAACAAGGATTTTCATTATCGAAACCGTAACTGCAGAAGAACCCAGTCTCTGACGAGTACAGTGATCATGTCACGACTCGGAAGTAATGCCCACTAACCTAAGACTGCTGAGGTACTCCTCCTGTCGAGTACTGTGGGCCAGCCACCCAAACACAGCAGTCTTTCCTGTCGGGGTCTGCCACCCAAACACAGTAGTGCACCCCCCCTAATAGCCTGGAGAGGTACTCCTTTTGTCGAGTACCGTGGGTCTGCCACCCAATCACAGTAGTGCTCCCCGTCGTGGGTCCACCACCCAAACACAGTAGTGCTCCCCACTGTGCTATACAAGTCACTCCGAATCGAGTCGGACAAGCAGTCATCAGGTATCAGCCAGCTACACGGTCTCCGTACTCCGTACGCTCATCTCCTGGAGGGTCCGCTCCATGAGCTACATGTACATACTCTAAGTATCACAAATTCCCACAAATTAGTATCTCAAAGGACCTCTTCATCATAGGGGTCTAAACGCAACAAACGGCGCGTCAATCGGACGCCCGGTCTGTGAGTTATTAGCCTTTTTGTCCCAGGGGCCCGGTTGGTTTTCTGTGCGAACCAACCCAGCCGTATCTCAATTGTACCCCGAACTCTCATAGGGTATACTAATAGGGACCATTTTTCTACGTGATCACCAACGCCGCTGCTGGTTTGTCAAACGGACGTCCGGTCTGAAAGTTATCAGCTTTTCTGTCCCCAAGGCCCGGTTGGATTTCGGGTACAATCCAACCCAGCCACTATCCAACTGCATCCAAATCTCAGGCAAAGTATGACAAAAGTTTCATCTCATCAAGAGGAATCCAACAAAGTCGACGGCACATCTATCGGACGTCCGGAGCTCACGTTATAAGTGTTTCCGCTCCATGGGCCCGGTTGGTTTCAGGTTCGAACCAACCCGGTCGTACCCAAAGATCTTTGAAACCTTAATTATAATATACCGAAACGATCGTCTTGATCGAAGGATCGCATCGCAACTCACGGTGCATCGATCGGAGGTCCGTAGCCCATGTTATGGGTGTTTGAATGGAAACTTCCTTGAAATACGGGGTTCGGGCCTGGTCCGACCCGGCCAAAGACCCCTTGTGTCGACCTGAACCAGGTCGACCCAACCCGGGTCTGGGTCCGGCCCCCTAGGGCACAGCCGGCGTGGCTCGGCCCCGCCGGCACGGCCGGTCCTGGGCGGGAGCAGCCCGCGCGGCCAGACAGCTCGGCTCGGCCGAGCTTTCGCGGAAGGGGGGGTGCACTACCCCCCCCCGATTGAAGCCACGGCCCCCTCACATGGGGGGTGCTCCCTTTGACCACAGGGGGTTATGACCCCTGGTCTCCCCTTAGTCTCGCGCGGCCGCGGGACAGCCGTCTGCCGCCGCGGCTGACCCTCCTGGAAGCGCGCCGGGCGCCGCCGCCTCTTGGCGGCCGGCCAGTTCCAGCCACTGCCTCCGACCGCTGGCACCGCCGTGCCGGTGTGGCGCACCGACAGGCCCTTCCGCAGACCACGGGATGCGCTCCGGTGGTCCGTTTTTCCTGCATTCTTCGCCAGCGGTCCTCCTGGGACCGGCTCTTCACTGCTTGGTCTTCAAATTGACATTGCGGCCTCGTTTGTCATCGCCTGTCAATCTGCACACAACGATCAACTAGCAGAGTCTTTGAATTGCCTCTGCGGCCCCGACTCCAGCCATGGTTTCGTTCGGCCTGAACGGCGCGGCGCGACGGCGCCGTGCTTCTTTGTCGCGTTCTTTCTTGTTTCCGCGCGGTGTCGGTGCACTGCGCTGCCTTTGTTCATTCCACAAATAACACAACATCAAATGGGGGAGGAGGATCGTCCGTGTTCGGGTGGTCCGACCTCCTCCCGTTAAAATTATAACATGCGGCCTGAATATTAAATGAAGAACGCAAAGAATTAATTACGAAAAAAGCCAAACCCCAACCTTTGATTCATCGTGGCGCGCGTTCGTCGCGGGGGAAGATGATGACGTCGTTCACTGCATGCTTCCACTTCGGAGTTCGTGCGTCAGTGGGTTGATGATTAGGAGGGAGGAAGGGGGTCGTCAGAGAAGCACATTGTCTGAAAGGGGGGCTCCAAGGAAGAAGGCCGAAGAGGGTTGGGGAAGAAGCGTCACCGGCGTCCTTCACGTTCTTCGCTGGAGAAAGAAGTTCTCTCAAGATCTCCACCAAAATGCTCAAGAACTTGCCAAAATAATAGAATATAATCTATAATAATAGAATATAATCTAATATTCTTGGTGGCAGAAATTAATTAAGTGGGCCCCACTTAATTAAGTTCATGATGGTTGGAACTATTCAAAATTCAAATAGTGGAGAGGTTCCGCCAAATTAATTGCCCGAGTGGATGACATAACTAATTTTGGGAGTTTCGATGGGGGTTTAGGGGCTCGGTTGGTCCCCACCTAATTAAGAAGGAAAGGGTCTACGAGTTTCCTCCCATTAAATGGGGGGGGGGGGGGTTTGAGGAGGTATTATTCTCCTCCATTAAGAGGGGAGTTAGAGTCCAAGAGGCTCTCCCTCATTAATGGGGGAGTGTTGAGAGATTTCATCCCCTCCCATTAAATGGGGGGTTAAGCCCCGTGTGGACCCCATGTCATAACCTCTCGTGGGAGGTTATGCTGCTCGGGTGGTCCGCACCCTAATAAAACACCAATGGGAGGTTAGGGTGTGGCGGTCCCACCACCAACTCCCATGTGGTGCTTTTAACTAACACTATCCACATGGAATGAGTTCAACAATGATTAAATAAGTTGTCACTTATTTTATTTTATTAATCCACGTGAAACCCAAAAACCAACTCTCAAACCCGTTCATATGTCATTGAGGTGAAAGTCCTATTAATCGAAAACCGGTGTTGTGAGTTCATCTGTGCCCTCAGATTTCGAATCTGAGGACCGGTTCAAAAGTTAGAAAAACCCGCTCGTTTGTTCACTGAACGTACCCGAGCTAAACTTCATAAATTGATTCCGAGAACACTGGGCCTCGGAATCAGGCACCGTCAGAAACTGTGTACTCGTAAAATTCCAAAGAAAATAAGAAAAAAAAAATTCTTGAAATTTCCGGGTCTTTACATTACTCCCACCTCAGTGCTTTACATCCCCATAAAGATTTAACACAAACTAGAGATACAACAGTGGTACTGAACACACATCTGAGCCCTCCACTCCCATATTCTCTCCTGGAGGTTCGCATGCTGCCAACGAAAGTGCACAATAGGAATCAGCCTTCCTTGTAGGATCCACTCCTGTCAATCCTCAACCTCTATTGGAACCCCAAAAAGTCACCCTATCTCCAATGTCTAGTTCCCCATGGTCGATGACATGCGTCAGGTCAAGCACGTATCATCTCAGTTGAGATACGTGGATGTCGTCGTGCATCTGGTGCAACTGAGGTGGATGGGTCAAGCGGTAAACCACCTCTCCTACCCTACTAAGGACCTAGAAAGGTCCGTTGAACCTTGGAGATAACATGTCGCCTCAGCCAATTCTCCGTAAACCTCGTCGAGGTGAGACCCGTTTAAGGACGCGATCACCATCCTCAAACTCTAGAGGCCTCCAATTCCTGATTAGATTTGAAACTCAAAACTCCTGCTTCCACGAGGGTAAGGTTGGTCGACCCAAGTCTGATCAGCCAAACCCTCCTATGCATGACTTCATCTTGTGCTGCCTGGGGTTTCCTTTTCACCAACCAAGGAAAACCCATCCCGAAGTTGTAGTTAGACCACAACCTTTTTGCCTAATACAGACAATCTGAGCATAAACTGTGAATCCAATCCATACCGAGACCAACGTCATAAAGCCTCGACGCTGCCACCAAGAGATTCCAACCGAAACTCTCACCTCGTGGGTCAGACCACACTGTCTGCATAAGTGTGATCATCGAGTCTCCCCCAAGGTACTTCTAGACATGAGGGTCAAGTCTACGGCTTACCGGAAATTCTAGGACTGGGACAAGATTCTTGGAAGGAAGGAATGATTCAAATTAATGTTTGTTACTACGGCAGCTAGTAGTGGAAACAAACTGTCCCTTGAATCTTTTTTTAGAGCCATTGGGTCACACTCCTTGACTGCATGCAACCACACTCTTCCCTTTCCCTTCCAGCTCCCTGACCCTGGCGAGGACTACAAAGGAGGGTGATTGTAACATGTTGAAAAGTGCACAACCTCATGCTGATCTCCAAGCTCTTCTTCCACGTCTGCTGCTTCGCAGACTCATCTATCCTTAATGCTTCCTCTTCTTGAAAAATTTAACTCGCCAAAGTCTCTAAGACTAGCGCCGGTTTCCAGTTTCTTACTGCACTGTGCAGTCTTCATCCGCTCCTAGATGATATACACCTTCTTTTCCTATGATCTGTAAGAGCTGCTAAGATTTCTCCTTTTCTGAAAAGAGAAACATGGTCTCATCCCATGGATGTACCATTCCTACTGCCTAATACAGTCAATCCTGACATGAATGATGCATTCATGCCATGGATGACGTCGTAAGGCCTCGACCCTACTACCAAGATATCCAACCGTCACTCTCGCCTCCAAGTGTCAAGTAACATTGTCGGAATCAGTGTGAGGTCACTGGGTATCCTCCAGTATAAATCTCAAAAGTGAGGGTCAAGTCAACAGTTTAAACCGGGACCTCTCAGTATCAACCAAACAAAAGGACAGGAAAGAAAGTGTCACTAGGATAAGTGTATTTTATTATTGTAGCTCATAGTACGAAGACACAAATACAACAACAACCTGGATCTAGAAGTACCAAACACTAAAGGAATCCACTAGTCTCGCTCCTGTCCGCCTCCTTCCGGAGCTCTACTTCCTTGTCCACCACTCAGCTGTTGCTCAAGCACCCATCGCTGCTTCTGTCTCGGTGGCTCCTCCAACACCTACGGATCAACTGTGCAGGGAGTCGTACAGTCACGTGCCAGGTGACCCTTCCTGCCGCATTCATAACACTTCCTGCACCTCGCATGGCTAGCTCTGTTTCGTTTTCCTCGCACAACTGAACCTAAAAACCGAGGTCTCCCACATGTTTCCCTAGTACTCTTGGACCTCTGCGTCATCTATTTACTACCTATAGATGACTCAGTTACTGATGATAAATCATGCAGCAAAGGCAGCTGCTCTTGAACACGCTCGGGGTGTAGAGCCACTGGTATAAACTCCACCCTGAAGAAGGTCACAAAGTCTCCTCATGTGAAGTTCATCCTGTCACAAATCTGAAACAAGTGGCTCCACCATCTCTCAGCTGCTGCCTGAAGGAGGCTGGCAGCAAATATCACCATGAAGTCTGCTGGTATACCCACTATCCTGAAGACTCCCACCACGGTCTCCAGCTAATCCTCGGCCTCCTGTGGGTCCATCTCTCCCCAGAACCAGGGTGGCCTCTGGCACTGGAACACGTGCAGCGCGCTCAACCGGCGTGCATCGCCTACTACTGGGGCTGGTGGAATCAGTGGCCCAACGTATGGTAGTACCGCTGGTGCCTCAACTACAAGAGGGCCCTGTACCGAAGCCTCATCGCTTGACAGGCTGTCAGTACGTACATCTCTCGGGGATCTAGCTGATCATCCGTGGAAAGGCATCCTGAAAGAAAAATACGTGACATGGTCAAACGATTTATACCTGGTGAGCTGACTTGGTTTGAGCTGTTTTAATGAAAAACCTTTGGAAACACGCACGCAATCAGTGTTTTTGTGCACAAAGTCGGAAATCAGCTGTCAAAGTCCTGGTGTATGGATACGTCGGCCGCCCGCACCAACACTGGACTCCTTGAACTGAAAACCACACTCGGTACCCTTAACACAATTGCTTCACAGAAATAAAATATCAGAGTTATAAGTTCTTCGGTAGAACTAAATCCTCTGATACCAATTTTTCACGACTCATCCTCGGGGCCCATGCTGTGACTACCCCATGCCCGCCTTTCTATAGGCCAGGGGATGGAAACTAGCACCAAAGGCGTAAATCCCGATAACTGGGAAGGCATTGCCTTTATAAAAGTAAATAATACCCCACAGAGTAAAAGAGGAAGTAAAACACTAAGTACAAAAGAATGTTATGAAAAGTAAATGGGCCAGAATACAAACCCAACTAAAAGTACAACTACAACTGAAAAGAAGTACAATAGACAATACAAACAGCTGGAAGAATAGAAGCAGCTCCTTGGTCGTCCACCTTGGATCCTACCTGAAGGGTAGGTACAAATAGTGCAGCTCCTAGATCGTCCACCACAGATCCTACATGAAGGGTAGGTACATATAGCCTCCTCAATGCTCTTGCCCGTCCACCTCCTCTGAGTATCGTCTCATCATGAAGTCCACCACCAGGTACAGTCCAGTCCTCGGACACTCGGCCTCCGTCAGCGCTGCCTGTCGTTCGCAACCAACACAACGAGGTGCGGGTATAGCCCATGCATTGGTGAGTATACGATACTCAGTAGGGACCCTGAGACCCACAAGGTCTCACAAAATCCAACAAGGATAACCAAAAATAAGGATCTCAACAGATAACCCTTACTTAGGTATAATCCCATACTTATACCTAAGTTATCAAATAACCCATCTCAATCATGAGGAAACACAAAGGTTATAAAATAAACAGATAACCACTACCTAGGTATGTGCCAATACATATACCTATGTTATCAAGTGACCCATCTCAATCATGAGGAAAACACAAAGGTCATAGACTCAGCTCAGACTAGGATTTTCATTTTCAAAATCATAACTGGTGAAGAACCCCATCTCTGACGAGTACAATGATCCTGTCACGACTCTGAGGTAATGGTCACTATCCTAAGACTGTTGAGGTACTCCTCCTGTCGAGTACTGCGAGCCAGGCACCCAAACACAGTAGTGATTCCCGCCGGGGTCAGCCACACAAACACAGTAGTGCAACCCCCCTAATAGCCTTCAGAGGTACTCCTTCTGTCGAGTACTGTGGGTATGCCACCCAAACACAGTATTGCTCCACACAGTGGGTCTGCCACCCAAACACAGTAGTTCTCCCCACTGTGCTATACAGGTAACTCTTACTCGAGTCGGACAAGCAGTCTTTAGGTCTCATCCAGCTACACAGTCTCCGTTCTCCGTATGCACGTCTCCAAGAGGGTCCGCTCCACGAGCTATAGGTCGATACACCATGTATCACAAAGTCCCACGAAGAAGTATCTCAAAGGACCTCCTCATCATAGGGGTCTCAACGAAACAGACGGCGCGTCAATCAGACGCCCGGTCTGTGAGTTATTAGACTTTTTGTCCGAGGGGCCCAGTTGGTTTCGTGTGCGAACCAACCTAGTCCTCTCTCAACTATACTCCGAACTCTCATAGGCTATACACATAGGTAACTTTTCTCAACGTGATCACTAACGCCGCTGACGGTTCGTCAAACGGACGTCCGGTCTGAAAGTTATCAGTTTTTCCGTCCCTGGGGCCCAGTTGGATTTCGGGTACAATCCAACCCGGCCACTATCCAACTGCATCCAAATCTCAGGAAAAGTATGAAAAAAGTATTGTCTCATCAAGAAGAATCCGACAAAGTCGACAGCACATCTATCAGACATCTGGAACTCATGTTATAAGCGTTTCCGCTCTGAGGGCCCGGTTGGTTTCAGGTTCGAACCAACCCGGCTGTAAAAACCCGGAAATTTCAAGGGAAATTTTTTTTCATAAATTTTCTTTGGAATTTTACAAGAACGCAGTTTCTGACGACACTTGATTCTGAGGCCCGGTGTGCCTGGAATCATTTTCCGAAGTTTGGCTTGGGTATGTTCAGTGAACGGACGAGCGGGGTTTTCTAACTTTTGAACCGATTCCCGGAATTGAATTCTGAGGGCACCGATGGAATCGCATCACCGATACTTGCTTAGAAACGCCTCTTCCAGAGTTGCGTTTTCTCAAATGTGGTTTTTAATTTTTGGGTTTTAAGTTATGAAATAAAATAAAGTTGTGCGACAAATTTATTTTTTTTTCACTTAAAGCCGCTTGAAGTCCACTTTAAGCAGCTTAAGCTCAGTTGAAACGGATAGGGTGCCACCCAAAATATCCTATCCACTTGATAGGATATTTTTTGGGTGGGGCCCACATGAGCCCCATCGTTTCTTTCCTCTAAGTAACGCACCCGCAAAAACCCGTCATTATGAAAGTCAACTGACGCGTTTTCTTAATTTCTTAATGCACCAATTAATTGGGCGGTTTTATTCGTTGAATTAATTGGGTGGTTTTATTCGTTGAATTAATTCGATGAATTAATTTAATAGTTTCTTAACCTGTTTTCAATCCGTTGGCGTAATAATAAAGTAAGACCAACGCACGACTTCTGGAAGAATGCTCGTTGAGAAGTTTTGACAACTTTGTGTCGTCATCCTTCTTTGCGAAGAACGCGAAGAACGCGAAGACGCGAAGAACGCGAAGAACGTCATCACCCTCGGAGATTGACAACGCTTCTTCTCAGACGTTCTTCCTGCCAATGATCTCCGATCACCAACTGCTTGAGGTAGGAGATTTCGGGTTTCTTTTAAATTTTCCTTGTGGTTTATAACAACACATTGATTTAATCGATATAATTAAATCTTCATGTTCTTGAACCTCGGAGTTCGTCGACGCGTCACAGTATTCCGCGATGACATAACGCCCTTCCGCGACGACGCGACGCCTTTCCACAACGACACGACGCCCTTCTGCGATGATCAAATATGCGAAGAACATGCGTGCGATGACTTGACGAGGTCGGGGTTTTGTTTGTGAAATTATTTTATTCCCTTGGTTGTCCGTCTAAAATAATGATCCGGGATCAAAGTACACTTTTAATTTATTAAAATTGTTTCTTGAAATGTTTCTTGTGTTGATAATTAATTTTTTTTCCCAATTGTTATCGCCTAATGCGGAGGGTGCGGGCCAAACAAACACGGCCCAACTACCCTCGGTCGTTCTTCGTTGTTGTACAGATTTGGCGGGTGACAAAAAAACGTGACGCAAGGGCGATTTGATGATTCTGCAGTGAAGAACGGGTCCCGGGAGGAGTAGCGGCGCAGAAGGGAAGGAAAACGGACCACCAGAGCAACTCCGGTGGCCCGCGGAAGTCTCTGGCAGTGCGGCGGCACCGGCGGCCAGAGGCGGAGGTGGAGGCCAGTGGACCCGCAGTCGCATGGGTCTGGCTCGCCCGCACGGGACGTGGCAGAAGCCGCGTCCGCCGTTGCTCAGCGCGACCCCTCGAGGGCCGCGACTTCCTCAACCCGCGGGGGCGGCGCCCCGCGACTGCCACGCTCGGCCGCTCAGCCGAACCGAGCCAGGCCGGTCCAACCGGCCGGGCCGTGCCCAGTCCGGACCAGACTGGGTCGGGTCGACCCGGTTCGGCCGACCCGAGGGGGGGGGGGGGTCAGGCCGGGTCGGCCCGGGCTCAGACCCCCCGTCTTCGGACTGTTTTCGGTCTTTTGCCTGTATCTTGAGCTACGGGCCTCCAAACGACGCGCCGTCAGTGGCGATGCGATCCTTGAATCCAGACGGTCGTTTAGATGTATTACACTCAAGGTTTCAAGATACTTTGAAGTACGACTGGGTTGGATCGAACATGAATCCAATCGCACCATCAGAGCGGAAACACTTATAACTTGAGCTATGGACGTCCGATTGACGTGTCGTCGACTTTGTTGGATTCCTCTTGATGAGACGTAACTTTTGGTATACTTCGCCTGAGATTTGGACGCCGTTGGAATATGGCCGGGTTGGATTGTACCCGAAATCCAACCGGCCCCTGGAACGGAAAAGCTGATAACTTTCAGACTGGACGTCCGTTTGACGAACCGTCAGCGACGTTGGTGATCACGTTGTGAAACGTCCCCTTTGAGTATACCCTATGAGAGTTCGGGGTACAGTTGAGATACGGCCGGGTTGGTTCGCACACGAAACCGACCGGGCCCCTGGGACGAAAAGGCTAATAACTCACAGACCAGGCGTCTCATTGACGCACCGTCTGTTGCGTTGAGACCCCTATGACGAGGCGGCCCTTTGAGATACTTCTTCGTGGGACTTTGAGATACTTGGAGTATCGATCTGTAGCTCGTGGAGCGGACCCTCCTGGAGACGAGCGTTCGGAGTATGGAGACCATGTAGCCGGCTGAGACATGACGACTGTTTGACCAACTCTACTTGGAGTGAGTCGACTAGCCCAGTGGACGGAGCACTACTTTGTTGGGTGCAAACCCATGGCCGACGGAGCACTACCTGTGTGACAGTGCAGACCTGCGGTACTCGTCCGGAGAGTACCTCTGCAGGCTATTAGGGGGTGTGCACTACTGTGTTTGGGTGGCATACCCCGGCGGGAAGCACTACTGTGTTTGGGTGGCTGGCCCGTTGTACTCGACAGGAGGAGTACCTCAGCAGTCTTAGGTTAGTGAGCAGTACCTCGGAGTCGTGACAGGACCACTGCACACTTCAGAGACTGATCTCTTCAGAAGTTACGGTTTCAATAATGAAAATACTGGTTTGAGCTGAGTCTATGACCTTTGTGTTTCCTCATGATTGATATGGGTTACTTGATAACTTAGGTATATGTATGGGCATATACCAGGGGAGTGGTTATCCGTTAATTTCATAATCCTTGTGTTTCCTCATGATTGAGATGGGTTACTTGATAACTTAGGTATATATATGGGCATATACCTAAGTAGAGGTTATCTGTTGAGATCTTCTTTTGGTTATCCTTGTTGGTTTATTGAGACCTTGAGGTTCTCGGTGTCCCTACAGAGTATCGTTATACTCACCCCGGCACGGGCTATGCCCGCACCTCATTGTGTTGGTTGCAGACGACGGAAAGTGCTGACAGAGGCCGAGTGTTCGAGGACTGGACGATACCTGGAGGTGGACTACATGACGAGTCAGTACCTGGAGGTGGACTTCACAACGAGACGACACTCGGAGGAGGTTGACGGGCGAGAGCGTTTTGGAGGCGGGGTGGACCACTGGGTGGGACGTACTCGGAGCGGTTAGGTGGACCCGAGTAGCATTGGAGGCTATCTGTACCCACCCTTCAGGTGGGACTTCCAGAGGACGACTCAATGCTGCGGCTTTTCCTTTCAGTTGTTTTTTTTCCTTTCAGTTGTACTTTACAGTTGGGCTTGTATTTCCAGCCCCTTTTACTTTCAGCATAGCTTGTTACAGTTTTTACATAGTGTTTACTTTTCTGCTTTCTTACTCTGTGATTCTTGTTTAATTTTCAAAGGAAATGCCTTCCCTTTTTCCAGAATTTACACCTTGGTGCTAGTCGCCAGCCCGTGCCCTATGGAAGGTGGGCTTGGGGTAGTCACAGCACGGGCCCCGAGGACGGGTCGTGACACCGGCAGTACCCAATTTTCTCTTAAAACATCAGTGTAATATACCGAAAGGACCATATTGATCCAAGGATCGAATCGCAACTGACGGTGCATCGATCTGATGTCCGTAGCCCATGTTATGGGCGTTTGAATGGAAACTTCCTGGAAATAGGGGGTTCAGGCTCGGTCCGACCCGGCCCGAGACCCATTGTGTCAGGCCGAACCGGTTCGACCTGATCCGGGTCCACGTCCGGCCCAGTAGGGCGCGGTAGCGCGGCCTGGCCCCGCCGGGGTGGCCCGGCCTGCGCGGTCCTGCCCGGCCCCGCCTGGGCGGGAGCGGCCCGCGCGGCCCGAAAGCTCGGCTCTACCTGGATGTCGCGGAAGGGGGGGTGCACTGCCCCCCCCCCCGATTGAAGACACGGCCCCCTCACGTGGGGGGTGCTCACTTTGACCACCGGGGGTTACGACCCCTGGTCTCCCCTTGGTCCCGTGCGGCCGCAGGCCGTCGTCTGCCGCCGCGGCATCACCCACGGCAGACCCTCCTGGCGGCGTGCCGTCGCCTCTTCGTGGCCGGCCGGTTCCGGCTCCCGTCTCCAGCCTCCGGCACCGCCGTGCCGGCGTGGCGTGCCGACATGCCCTTCCGCAGACCACGGAACGTGCCCCGGTGGTCCGTTTTTCCTGCGGTCCCCCCAGGACCGGCTCTTCACTGTGTAGTCTTCAAATTGACAATGCGGCCCCGTTTGTCGTCGCCCGTCAATCCGCTCACAACAATCAACTAGAGGAGTCTTCGAATTTTCTCCACGTCCCCGACTCCAGTCGTGGTTTCATTCGGCCTCAACGGTGCGGTGCGACGGCGCCACACTTGTTCGTCGTGTTCTTTCTTGTTTCCGCGTAGTGCTGGTGCACCGCGCCGCCTTTGTTCATGTCGCAAATAACACAACATCAAAGGGGGAGGAGGATCGGCCGTGTTCGGGTGGTCTGACCTCCTCCTGTTAAAATGATAATAGGTGTCCCGAATATTAAACAAAGAACGCAAAGAATTAATTACGAATAAAGCGAAACCCCTACCTTTGATTCATCGGGGCACACATTCATCGCGGGGGAAGATGATGATGTCGTTCACCGCACGCTTCCACTTTCGAGTTCGTGCGTCGATGGGTTGACGATGAGGAGGGAGGAAGGAGGGTCATCTGAGAAGCACCACATCAAAATTGGGGGCTCCGAGGAAGAAGGCCGAAGAAGGTCGGGGAAGAAGCATCGTCGGCGTTCTTCATGTTCTTCACTGGAGAATGAAGTTCTCTCAAGCTCTCCACTAAAAGGCGCAAGAACATGCCAAAATAATAGAATATAATCTATTATTCTTGGTGGTGGAAATTAATTAAGTGGGACCCACTGAATTAAGTTCACGATGGTTGGCACAATTCAAAATTCAAATAGTGGAGAGGCTCAGCCAAATTAATTTCCCGAGTGGATGACATAATTAATTTGGGGAGTTTCTAGGGGGGTTTAGGGGCTCGGGTGGTCCCCACCTAATTAACAAGGAGAGGGTAAAGGAGTTTCCTCCGATTAAATGGGGGGGGTTTTGAGGAGGTTTTATTCTCCTCCATTAAGAGGGGAGTTAGAGTCCAAGAGGCTCTCCCTCATTAATGGGGGAGTATTGAGAGATTTCCTCCCCTCCCATTAAATGGGGGGGTTAAGCCCCGTGTGGACCCCATGTCATAACCTCTCATGGGAGGTTATGGTGCTCGGGTGGTCCCCACCCTAAAAATACTCCCATGGGAGGTTAGGGTGTGGCTGTCCCACCACCGACTACCATATGGAGCTTTTAACCAACACTATCCACATGGCATGGGTCTAACAAAGATTAAATAAGTTGTCACTTATTTTATTTTATTAATCCACGTGAAACCCAAAAACCAACTCTCAAACTCGATCATCTACCGTCAAGGTGAAAGTCCTCTAAAGCGAAAATCAGCACTGCGAGTTCATCAGTGCCCTCGGATTTCGATTCCATGCAACAGTTCAAACGTTAGAAAAACCCGCTCGTTCGTTCACGGAACGTACCTGAGCTAAACTTCATAAATTGATTTCGGGCACACCGGGCCTCATAATCAGGCGTCATTAGAAACTTCGTACTCGTAAAATTCCAATGAAAATAAGAAAAAAATATCCTTGAAATTTCTGGGTCTTTACATGTAGGTTCATGGTTTCTCCATACAGGGAATATGATTTTGAATACCGTGCACCAGCCATGTAATCCCAATATATGAGGTGTTTCATGTATTTCTGGGCCAAGGTGAATAATTTTGAAAAAATGTGGACCAATCATTCACATGCCCTCCCCTATCCAAAATTCTCAATTTTCACCCAAATGAACCTCTAGGTAAAACCCAAATGAAAATTACTCTACATAGTGAAAACAAATACTTTTAAATTAGTATTAGTAATCTCTAAAAAATTGCAGGATCTTACATGAACATCATCTTTAATTTTATGCACCATCTCTAGCCCCACTGGTGAAAACATTCCTATCTCCATCTAACATAAGGGAGAATGGTAGGGTCTCCCATATATGGCCTCTAATCACTCCAAAATACATATGAGTGATTTATTTTATGGAAATAAAACCCAATAGGGGTAATTAATCCTCCCAACTTGGAAAAAGTTTCCAGTTCATGATCATAATATATTCTCTAAAACCAAAATGGTTCGTTATATCTCTTGACTAATTTTGTGGTGGAACGACATGCTCAATCATAACTAAGTCTTTAATTCAACCTATAAAACGTTCCATAACTATGATTGGGGAAAATAATTGTGGTTTGAGTCAATCATTGATGGTAACCAATGAAATTGGATGATGTCCCACATGTAAGTGTATACAAAACTATCCTCTAAACTCTTATCTCTAATGGAAATAATGTGTGATGTATTTTCTTGTTGATCAATAATCACCCATATAGAATAGTGTCCTCTATTTTTTCCTAATATGTCTAATTAGATAATCAATTGTAAATCCATGCCACTTCTACTATGAAATCACATGTTGTTGATCAAAATATTCTAGAACCTGACATTATTCCTTCATACGCCAACTAGTGAGGTGACATAATATAATCTTTGTAACAATCCTCCTCAAGAATATCTAAAAACAATAATTCTAGAAGAATTATTAAATCATCAATATCCTATGAAATATCAGCAATGGGATGAAATGAAACTCCCTTATAACCACATCCCACGGTGAAACCAGTACTACAGTCTATCGGTAGTACAATATAACATGATCTCCCCCATCAAAAAAACCATCTAGTATATATATTAATGAAATGTGGTCATAATGAATATAAACACCATTGTATCCCACCTAAGTGTAACACCCGAGACTTTTATAAGAAATATTTTGTTTTTATTTTAAATAAATCACCAAAGGAATATTTCAATACACACATCACTAACTTGGCTTTCTTTACACGCAATCACAACCTTCCTTGATAGCTTGCGTCGTACACAATACCGAGTTTCACTAAACAACGATATGTTATTAAAATATTATTAAAACTAGCCGTTATGAATAGTAATAACCACTTTTTGAAATTTTGTAAATTTTATTTTTCAAAATGGACTTTGTTTTTGGATTCAGAATATCGAAATTTGCCTAGGGTGAAATTTTGGTATTTTTCTAGAAACTTTCAGTTTTTGATGAATAGTGAAAACTCTAGGTTACTATTTAAAACCCGACTTTTTATTTAAATAATTATTTATTTTATTTAAATTCATTTTAGGTCAAAATTGATACATAATACCTATATAAGTTCAATTTAATTCATTGGAGTAATTTTATAATAATTTTAGATATAAAAAATATTATTGAGCTTTTTACCATCTTTTACCCACCTCCTAGGAGAATTTGCAAATTTAAATAAAAGTTAATTTTACTACTTCTATGAGTGCAATTTCAAAAATCTGAGAGACACGGTTGATGTCAGAAAGTAAAATGTGGTTTAATGAGATGAAAATAATTTTTGGTGAATAGTAACTTTTTACTTTTATTTACCACGGTTAAAAGTAATTTGGGTAATTAAGGGTAAAAATAATATTATTATTACACTATAACATGTCCTAATTCTATTGGATAAGTGTAATTATTTCAAAAACAACCTTAGGAATAAAATAAGACCATTTAGGCCCACTTGGATTAGATTAGGACATTTATTATTAATTTATTTAAAGAAGGGTTAAAATAGTTAAAATCAAAGTTTAATAAGTAAATAATTTTTAATATAGGGTTATACATAAAATAAATTAGACTATAAATATTAATTAGAAAGATAAAAATATTTTCAAAATAATTGTATTTTATTTGTTATTTTTAGACATTAAATAATTTAATTTATTTATGACACAATGATGATGCAGTAATTATCATATTAATGAAATATAGACATAATTGATGTTATAAATACCCAAATAAATGTAATTTGAGCCTTTTTATGGATTCCTATAATTTTCTAGGTTAATATGATATGTTATTATTGATTTAATTAACTTTTTTGTAACTAATAATTCTGTTATGATTTTCACAAAAATCAATTGCTAAATAGTGTCAAGATTGACATAAAATAGTTTTTAAAACAAATATTATATTGTTAATTGTTATTTTATTCATAAAAATCTAAGTCTCGGCCAAATGACTTAGATAAGGTTATATATATTAATAATAAACAACTTGGGGTTCGTTTTTCTTGTTATGGTAAGTTTATTAACCTTATAATGTAAGAACACAAAAAGACACGGTAAAAGTAAAATTATATAACATAAAGTTAAATCTAAATGATAAGGTTAAAATAGTAAACTAAACATGTCCAACTTCTATTGGATGAGAGGATTTCGACCCATACCCACCTTATCTTCGAAATAAATCAATTTGGAGCTATTTCAAACTGAATATGGATTTATAATAAAATAATATTTTTAGTTTTTCCAAAAGCGCCCCTCTCCTCCATTATAAAAGGGCACCTACTCCCTCTCTTCCTCACACCACTTTGAGCCTTCAAGCTCAGCCAACCCCTGCCAATTTCTCCTCTACACTTCCCTAGAAACATCCTAGAGGTCCTGGTCCTCTTCAAAGACCAATTTTAGTGCCCTAAAAGGAGGTCTCAAAGAAGCGCTTCAAAGAAGAGGTAATGTCCGTTACCGATTCTTTCAACTTTATTTCTTCTTCAACTTCTTCTTATTTAGTTTTTTCATTATGAATAAATAACATCAGTATCAGTCATATACTTATATGTTATTATAAGTATGAAACAACCCTATTTCACCATCTATCCATCCTATGGAAAACGAAATCACCGCACATGCGTACGTACGAAATACCATCTCCATGCCATGATGTAATCTATTTTACTTACTTAGATGGGTATAGTGGTTTAAATAATGAATATATATGATTATTGTAAAGTGATATTGATTCTGAAATAGTATACATACACTCCAACACAATTCCATGTTCATGGGAAAGATATCATCGGTCGGCGTACGTACGGAATACCGTCTCCACGATGTGATGCGACTCGTTCTACATGATTTTCATTGAATAATTATTACATAAAAGAATTGAGTGAATAAATATGATAAATATTACAATAATACCATTCTAGAAATGAGGAATCAATAAACTATAAATAAGAATAAGAATTTATTCAACAAAACACACATAAGAACAAAAAGTAATAAACACCCGAATAACATGTAACAATGAAATATTACTAATAATAAGATAATAATATGACCATATATGATATCATAACAATGACTATGATTCAGGAATAAGTCAATGACATTATTTAAACCATTATACAGGAGGTTTGGACACTTACGAAGCAAATCGGATCTAAGGTAAAGGAAAATATCACAATCTCATTTTTATCCGATATTGTTTATACTTTGGTATTTACTCGGGTGGATTTTATCATCCACATCCATGTTTCCTCAATATGTAATATTATTTCCATCCACCTACAATATTTTAAATCCAATTTTTCCCTTTCGGTGAGTTTTTAGTAAAAGATATGAATGGAATATTTTGTCGTTTTTTGTACGAGGTACTTTTTTACTTTTTCGACAAAAGTACGAGAATAATGTTTTTTTAACTTATACGGCATGAATGGATTTTTAAAACATTATTTCCAAGAATCATCCTTTAAAATTTTTCATGTTTATTTTTAATCAACTTCATTTAGTTTAGAATTGTATGACAAGTTAAGAAATGAAAAGTTTTTTTGAAGTAGATAGGATATTTTCCTCAAGAATGGAGTTCTAGTGTTATATCAAAATTATTTTCCATCTAAGATAATAAAGGGTTCTGTTTGTATCCCTATTATTACATTGATATGATTATGTTTTTTTGGAATTATTTTTATGAATTCATATATCTTATATGAATTTTTTTATGATGTCACGATGTTTAAGAATCCCATTTTTATTACATGGGTTATGCAATGATGTATGATTTTTTTTGATTTTGTGGCACACATAAGAATGGTATCATTATGAGATTGGTTGGACCTATATCTCCCTCAAATGAATTGGGTAATGATTTTATATCTCATGAGATAGACATGGCTGGAATGGAAGGTTAAACCGGTTCAGTGAAACATGACTGATACGAGGAATGAACTCGGTTCAGAAATGGACTTTGTCCACTAAGATAGTCTTGGAAATGAGTCTTGACTAATAAGAAATGATTCTCTATGATTATGTGTGTATTACAGAAAGCATAATGTTTTAAGTTATTATTATTGTGATTACATTTCACTTCCATGATTTATCCCATGTTATGAAATTATGATCTCTTTTGCAGGGTAATATTTCCAAAATGTTATGTTCTTATGAATATGATGTGATTGATATTTCATTTTTTCCCTTACTGAGCATTTGAGCTCACCCATTTGAATGTTTTCTTTCCCCAGGTTAGGAAGAAGGTTATTAAGTAAGATATGCCAAAAGGGACTATAGTTATGATGAAATGAATGGGAGATAGTATAGACGCTTTATGAACCAGTTGTTTATGTTTCCCAGTTTCTAAAGACACTATACCTATATGGTCCTTTCCTGGTTTTGTTATATGTTGTAATAAGTGTGCTTCAATTTTTAATTACTAACAATGTTTGTAAAGTATGGGTCGTTATAGTTGGTATCAAGGGAAAAGGAGGTAGGAATGTATCTGATCCTTGGGAACTCTCACATGTGAGCGTTGGACGAAGCATGGCTCTCTGCCCAAGGGCTTCATCAGGAAATGGATGCCACTGGGGATGGTGGTGTGTCCCATCCAGGGGGTGTAGATACCCATCGAGTGCACTGATAGGTATCAATTATATTCCACTGGAAGTAATTCTAGACCGTTATAGTTGGTATTAGAGGAAAGGTATAGTCAACCTTTGGAAACTAGGATGTGAAAGCCTTAGTACGAATCCAAAGGATAAGTCTAAGCATAAAACACAATCTTAGTGTTTTAGAAATGGCCATGAATAACCTAGGATAAGACCTTAAGTGTGAAATTTTATTCTTGATTATGTGGTTTTCCTATTATAATTAGTGTTGCTCACACTATTCTTCTTGGTTTTAGTCAATGGTTGGAACCCGAAGGAACCGTCTTAATGTGGAATGCGACGGGAAATTCAATGATTGTTCCCCTGAGAAACCAAACGTTATGGGAGCTGGAATGCAAAATCATGTAGCCAGGCTCACACAACATTATAAAGATATGAATCATGCAGGAATTCCAAATGAGCAAAGGAAGGAGAAACATTCTGTTGAATCCTTCTCGAGACAGTGTCCACCTTCATTCAGCGGGTCTACTAATCCATTAGTTGCTGAACAATGGATCAGTACTACTGAAAAGATATTTTCAGTTCTTCAATGTTCTGAACATGATAAAGTCATCTTAGTAGTGTATCATTTGGACTGTGATGCTGATCAATGGTAGAATATTATCAAGAATATGAGGCCAAGAGATGAAATTGAGTCCATGGAATGGGACGAGTTCAAGAACTTATTTTTAAATAAGTACATCCCTCGTATTCTCCGAACACAGATGGATAAGGAGTTTCTTGAACTATAGAAAAAGGATGATGAATCTGTTGGTACCTATGAAGAAAATTTTACAAGACTTGCAAGGTACGCTTCTGGTGTTATTATCCAACCTGAGAGTAAGATCGATCGATTATTTAGTGGCGTAAAACCAAGTCTTCGAAGGGCGTTAGCCATAAGGGACTTCAATAGCTATGAGGAAATCGTTTGATGTGCTCTCAAAGCTGAGATGGAGATTGGAGTAACCCATCAGTCATATGGGTTTGATAAGAAGAGGAAAATGGAATTCAAAGGAAAATCTAAAGAGCACACTGAAAAGAAGATGAGTTTTCCCTTATGCTCAAAGTGTGGAAAGAAACATGGATGGAGTTGTCTTAAAGGGACTTGTAAATGTTTCAAATGTGGAAAGGAAGGTCATCGGGCATTTGAATGTCGTAATGACGGGAAGAAGATGTCTAGTGATACGAACAATGAAAAGGCTACACAGAGTACACCTCCTACACTTCAATGTTATAAGTGCAAGGAAATGGGGCATTATGCCAGTCAATGCCTTAATCCAAGGGTTGTTGATGATGATCGACGTCAACAAACACTTAAGGCTAAAGACAAAGAAAAGTCATATGCAATTTCTATCAGCGATGTGGAGTACGATAACGAAGTGGTGAAAGGTACCCTTACCATCCACTCTAAAGTAGCAAATGTTTTATTTGATTCTGGATCCACCCACTCCTTTATTTCTGAAGAATTTTCTAAGGGTATCACCGTATTACCTCAACAATTAGATGTTGAGTTACCTATGACAACCCCTAATGGCACAACAGTCACATCAAAAGTTTATAATTATTCTCTTATTGAAGTTTGTGGGAAAGTGCTTCCTGCAAATCTTGTGATCCTCTCTATAGTGGAATTTGATGTGATTCTTGGCATGCATTGGCTTTCTCTATATGGAGTTCATATGAATTGCCAAACACTATGGAAAAAATGGTTAATAGTGATGGGGTATTTGCGACGGGAATAATTCCCATTGCCACTACCTTTTGCAAAGGAGTATTTGCGACGGGCAACTATTCCCGTCGCAAATATTTTGTTATTTGCGACAGGGTTCTATCCCCATCGCAAATAACAGGCGGCGGTTAAAGACTATTTGCGATGGGACTGCAGTCCCGTCGCAACTACCCATGCGGCAGGGGTTATTAGCGACGGGACCCGTCGCAAAAAACCGTTTTTAATGCCGCCCATAATTAAATGCGGTCAAGGTTAGTTGCGACGGGTCCCGTCGCAAATAACAGGTTTAATGCCGCCCATAATTAAATGCAGTCAGGGTTATTTGCGACGGGTCCCGTCGCAAATATTGATATTTGCAACGGGTTTTCCGTCGCAACAAATCCTGTCGCCATTAATCCAACCTATAAATATTGCCAACCATTACAATTTCCCCACTCTCAACTCTCAACCGTTCCAATTTTTTCACTCTGAATCTTTTAGGACTTTCAGTTGTAAATTTTTTTTTTCCGAATTCGAGGATTCAGTTGGTGGTGTTCTACAATTACAACGGCTCGACATTGACATCATGTTTAAGGTTTTTATCTGAATTTTAATTTAATATTAATTTTATTTATTATATTTATTTAGTTTAAAGTTTTAGATTTTTTTATTCTAATTTCTAATTAGAAATAATTATGAATAAGTATTAATAATTAACAGTAATTAGAGACAATTAAACACTAATTAATTTAAAATAGTTAGCTGTAATTACAATTAATTAGTAGTAATTATGAAAAATTAAAATTAATTTCAATTAATTAACAATAATTAGAAATAATTAACATTAATTAGTAATAATTTATAATAATTACCAATAATTACTGATAATTACTAATAATTAGTAATAATTACCAATAATTCCCAATATTCAACAATTGCCAATATTTGTCAATATTTGTCAATATTTTTCCAATAATTACCAATAATTAGGAATAATTACAAATAATTTGGAAATAATTACCAATAATTAAGAATAATTACCAATAATTAGGAATAATTACAAATAATTACCAGTAATTACCAATGATTACCAATTATTAGTAATAATTCGTAATGATTACCAATAATTAGGAATAATTAACAATAATTACCAATAATTACCAATAATTACCAATAATTACCAATAATTAGTAATAATTACCAATAATTCGTAATAATTACCAATAATTAGTAATAATTAGTAATAATTACCAATAATTAGTAATAATTACCAATAATTAGAAATAATTACCAATAAATCGTAATAATTATCAATAATTAACAATAATTAGTAATAATTAACAATAATTACCCATATGTAGTGATAATTACCAATAATTAGTAATAATTATCACTGTTTACCAATAATTAGTAATAATTAGAAATAATTGCCAATAATTACCAATATTTGGTAATAATTCATAATAATTACCAATAATTAGTAATAATTAGTAATAATTACCAATAATTAGTAATAATTAGTAATAATTATCAATAATTATCAATAATTACCAATAATTACCAATAATTAGTAATAATTACCAATAATTATTAATAATTAGTAATAATTATCAAAATTAGTAATAATTACCAATAATTCGTAATAATTACCAATATTTAGTAATAATTAGCAATAATTAGTAATAATTAGTAATAATTAGTAATAATTAGTAAAAATTAGTAATAATTACCAATAATTACCAATAATTCGTAATAATTACCAACAATTACCAATAATTAGTAATAATTACCAACAATTACCAATAATTAGTAATAATTAGTAATAATTATCACTAATTAAAAATAATTAGTAATAATTAGTAATAAGTACCAATAATTAGTAATAATTAGAAATAATTACCAATAATTAGTAATAATCACCAATAATTACCAATAATTACCAATAATTCTTAATAATTAGGAATAACTATCAATAATTAGGAATAATTCGTAATAATTAGTAATAATTAGTAATAATTAGTAATAATTAGTAATAATTAGTAATAATTACCAATAATTACCAATAATTACCAATAATTACCAAAAATTACCAATAATTAACAATAATTAGTAATAATTACCAAAAATTAGTAATAATTACCAATAATTAGTAATAATTCGTAATAATTAGGAATAATTACAAATAATTAGGAATAATTAGTAATAATTAGTAATAATTAGTAATAATTACCAATAATTACCAATAATTGCTCATAATTAGTAATAATTACCAATAATTAGTAGTAATTACCTATAATTAGTAATAATTAGATGTAATTACCAATAATTACCAATAATTACCAATAATTACCAATAATTAGTAATAATTACTAGTAATTAGTAATAATTACCAGTAATTAGTAATAATTACCAGTAATTAGTAATAATTACCAATAATTAGTAATAATTACCAATAATTATTAATAATTAGTGATAATTAGTAATAATTAGTATTAATTTGTAATAATTAGTAATAATTAGTAATAATTACCAATAATTAGTAATAAATACCAATAAATACCAATAATTAATAGAAATTAATAATAATTAGTAATAATTAGTAATAATTAGTAATAATTACCAATAATTAGTAATAATTACCAATAATTACAATTAATTACCAATAATTATCAATAATTACCAATAATTACCAATAATTTGTAATAATTAGGAATAATTACCAATAATTAGGAATAATTCGTAATAATTAGGAATAATTATAAATAATTCGTAATAATTACCAATAATTACCAATAATTACCAATAATTACCAATAATTACCAATAATTACCAATAATCACCAATAATTAGTAATAATTACCAATAATTAGTAATAATTACCAATAATTAGTAACAATTACCAATAATTAGTAATAATTACCAATAATTAGTAATAATTACCAATAATTAGTAATAATTAACAATAATTAGGAATAATTAGTAATAATTACCAATAATTAGTAATAATTACTAATAATTGCCAATAGTGTCAATATTTACCAATAATTCCCAACAATTATTATTAATTAGAAATAATTAGAAATAATTAGTATTAATTATCAATAATTAGTAATAATTACCAATAATTAGTAATAATTACCAATAATTACCAATAATTACTAATAATTATTAATAATTAGTAATAATTAGTATTAATTTGTAATAATTTGTAATAATTAGTAATATTTACCAATAATTAGTAATAATTACCAATAATTACCAATAATTAATAAAAATTAGTAAAAATTAGTAATAATTAGTAATAATTACCAATAATTAGTAACAATTACCAATAATTACCAATAATTACCAATAATTATAAATAATTACCAATAATTACCAATAATTCATAATAATTAGAAATAATTACCAATAATTAGGAATAATTTGTAATAATTAGGAATAATTAGCAATAATTAGTAATAATTACCAATAATTACCAATAATTACCAATAATTACCAATAATTACCAATAATTACCAATAATTACCAATAATTAGTAATAATTACCAATAATTAGGAATAATTAGTAATAATTACCAATAATTAGTAATAATTACCAATAATTGCCAATAGTGTCAATATTTACCAATAATTCGCAATACTTGTCAGTATTTAACAATAATTAGGAATAATTACCAATAATTAGGAATAAATAGCAATAATTACTAAAAATTACCAATAATTAGAAATAATTACCAATAATTACCAATAATTACCAATAATTACCAATAATTACCAATAATTAACAATAATTAGTAATAATTACCAATAATTTGGAATAATAACATTATTACATTATTAGTATATATTATTATTAATATTAAAATAGTATAATTTTCTATATTATATAAAATTCTCCTTTCATCTGTGTGTTTTCTGTCTCCACATGTAATATTTGCATTCTTTTTCAAAATTATCAACCTACTCACTAATGGAGAGGTGAAAGTGAATGAAAATATTATATATAGAGACAACATTTTAAACACACAGATGAAAGGAGAATTGTATATAATATTAAAAATTATATTATTTTAATATTAATAATAAAATATACTAATAATGTAATAATGTTATTATTATATAATTAATATAAATGAAAAAATAATATTAATATTATTAAAATAATAAAATTTTTATATAATATTAAAATTATCAATATTTGTAATAGGTTTTTCTTTATTCTCAACATATTCAATTCTTAAAAGGTCAATTTTTAGGTCTATCTCAATAAAAAGTTTGCGTCAGTCTTGTCTGAAGTAAACTCTATAATTATCCTTGCTTGAGTGTTTTTTCTAACAAATTATTCAAAACCAGTAATGCTTTTATATTTTATAGAAAAATATGGAACAATGAGGTCGTCAACAATCATTATTAGATGACCGCATACGGATAAATCAATATAGAAATCCAAACGGTTCTGGTTTAAATCCAGTATATATAGAGGGTGTGGAGACTTTTTTATCATTTGTGGCATCAAATCCAGAATTTGTTTCAGATGGAAAAATAAAATGCCCTTGTAGAAAATGTGCATTGAGAACGTTTGACATGTTTGACAAAGTGGGGGGACATCTCTTGCGTTTTGGTTTTCAACCAGATTATGTTTTTTGGTATCAACACGGTGAACGCAGTTCCAGAGTAGGTGATAACAACTTGATTCCGGATCCATCCCGGTTTCAAGATTTAGAACATGATATTGTAGGTTCATCTGTTCAACATACAGAAACAACGACTGATATAGCTTCAAATCCTATGTTGGCACCGTCTAAATTTTAGGAGTTGTTGAGGTCTGCTGAGGATGCATTATATCCTGGCTGCAAGATGAGAAAATTAGAAGTAGTTGAAAAATTTATGGCTATCAAATCAGATAACAGAATGTCAAACACCTGTTTTGACCAGATATTTTCTTTGATTAAAACACTGTTACTTGAAGGAAATGTTTTTCCTGAAAATTACTATGAGAGTAAGAGGCTGGTTCGAAATTTGGGACATACTTGTCAGAAGATTCATGCATGTTCAAATGACTGCATTTTATATTTTGGGGAAAATGAGTCGTTGGATAGCTGTCCCACATGTGGGCAACTGGGATATAAAGAAGGGAAACATGGGAAGTCTGGCTTGATTCCTGTAAAACAGTTGAGATATTTTCCGATTACATCCAGACTTCGGCGTTTATTCATGTCTAACAATACAGTGACAATGATGTCATGCCATAAAGCGATTATTTCAGTTGATAAAATCTTGAATCATCCAGCCGATGGTGATTCATGGAAAAAATTTGATAGAGTGCATCCATCCATTTCTTTAGAAGCTAGAAATGTTCGACTGGGCCTTTCCACTGATGGTTTCTGTCCGTTCGGATCTTATGGTAGTCAGTATTCATGTTGGCCTGTTTTTTTAACTCCGTACAATTTACCTCCATGGATGTTGATGAAGGAGCCATATATCCTTTTGAATCTAGTAATTCCAGGACATCCGAAGAATAATATTGATGTTTATTTGAAACAATTGATTGATCAATTAAGTTTATTGTAGAGTACTAGTGTCAGTACATATGATGTTGCTACGAAACAGAATTTCATACTGAGAGCAGCATTGATGTGGAAAATTAGTGACTTCCCGGCTTATGGGATGTTATCTGGCTGGAGTACACATGGTCAGAAATCATGTCCTTATTGTATTTGAGAGAACAAAGAATTTATGCTCATTCATGGAGATAAACCTTGTTATTTTGACAGTCATCTCAGATTTCTTCCAGCTGATCATCCTTTTCGCAAAAACAGATCTCATTTCAGAAAAGGAACAGTTTAAAGGGATGGACCTCCAAAAATGCTATCAGGTTCAGAGTTAAAATAAATTTTATTTTTATTACCTCCCATCACTTTTAGTCCCATAATAAACCAACAGAAAATTTATGGTTTTTGGAAAGAACACAATTGGATTAAACATAGCATATTTTGGGAATTTCAATATTGGTCTGATTTGTTGGTCTGTCACATGTTGGATGTCATGCATATTCAGAATAACTATTTTGATAATTTGTTTCATAGAGTTTTGGATACGCCAGGAAAGAGAAAAGACAATGTAAATGTACGTTTAGATATTGCCCAAATTTGCAGGCGTCTAGAACTAGAACTGTTTGAGAATGTCAGAACAGAAAGGTTACTGAAACCAAAAGCTTCTTATATAGTTTCTAAAGAAAACCGTTTATTATTTTGTTAGTGGATTACAGATTTGAGACTTCTAGATGACTGTGCTTCCAATTTGGGTAGATGTCTAAAGAATGGTCATATTACTGGATTAAAAAGTCATGATTGACATGTTAAAATGCAAAGACTTATACCCATTGGATTAAGAGGTCTTTTGAATTATGTGATTTGGGATTCCATAACAGACATGTCTCATTTATTCAGGACATTTGTGTGGCTACAACAGATTATGATGCTCTATGAAAACATGAAGAAGATGTTGTTGTAATTATATGTAAACTGGAACAATTTTTCCGCCATTTTTTTCGACTCAATGGAACATTTGATGTTACATTTTCCATATGAAGCCAAATGTGGAGGTCCAGTACAGTTTTGATGGATGTACCCATTTGAAAGATGCATGAAAAAATTGAAAAGAAAAGTATGTAACAAAGCATATGTTGAAGGATCTATTGCAGAAGCTTATTTGCAAGAGGAAATATTTTTTTTTCTGCTCCCATTATTTTAAATCTATGTATCCTTCAAAACACAACCGAATGGGATGGAACGAGATGAATATTGATGAAATCAACAATAAATTATCTATTTCAACCAGCCAGAGCTTGGTTTTGGTGGAGTTTATGAACGCTGACTTTCGGATGATGAACATCACAGAGCTCATACGTATGTTCTGCTCAACTGTGAAGAGATGACATCAGTTGTACTGTAAGCGATTATATCACTTATTCTATCATTTATGTTATAGTAAATAACTTTGTTTTTTATAGGTTGTATGATAATCATATCAAGAAACAAATTACACAAATTATAGCAGCTGTTCTCGAAGAACGCCGACCGAAAAATTTCTCTCAGTGGTTTCAAAAGCTGATAACATAAATTCTTTATCTTTTAGCAACTCATTCAATTTATAGTTTACCATATTGATAATTATTTCCCAAATTTTCAGGTGTCTCGACATGCTGATAAAATTGACAAACGGTTGTGTATATTGAGTAACCCACCTTCCAAACTTGTTAAAACATATAATTCATATGTGGTGAATGGATTTGGATTTCACACACATGAATATGGGGAATCAAAAAAAAACAATGAACAGTGGAGTAAGGTTGAGAGGATCTCATCATCGAGAAAATGAAGTTGAATTTTATGGCATACTAGATGAAATCATTGAACTCTATTATCTTGTACAACATTACATAACCATGTTCAAATGTCGGTTGTTGGATACAGAGAGAGGCGTGCATGTTCATCTGACTCATGGAATCATCGATATTAAATGTAAAAGTGTTCTCGCAATAAATGAACCGTTCTTATTGGCTCAACAGGCACATCAAGTTTATTACACAAAGTATTGTGCTACATCAAGAGACTTGACTGATTGGTGGAGTATAATAAAAATCAAAATTCAAGACAATCAGTTTAGTCAAAGTGAATGTGCATTCAATGATGTGTAAATAATTGAAGTTTTTCAAGAGAGTACTCAAAATCAATATTTTTTACAAAGAGACATGAGTATAGATGACGACACCCCACATTTAAGAGTCGGTGATGACGCTGATGTTAATGATGTCACATATGAATTTGAAATGGTAAGAGATGAAGCAACTGGAAATCGAATGGATATCGATGATGTTGAGGAGGAATATGAAGATGACATTGACATATATGAAGATGATGATGAAGATGAACACTGATAGAATTACATGGTAGTTATATACAATCATAACTAATATATATATATATATAATAGTAATTATCATTTATTTGCTAACAACATTAACATTTTCTGTTTCAGATGGACGACAACGCATTTCGTGAGTTGGCGGATGCTGACCTACCTTTCGATGTGGATGAGTTGTTAGCAGATGACCCTCAGCCTACAGGCGCTTTAGGGAGTACGCAGAGGGGGTGCGGTCTTGCCCAATTGATCATTCCTGACCCCGTCCCCGAGCGACGTCCACGTCTTGGGTTTGATCCACGCACACGAAGGTGTGATAACCTGTGTGATAACCTTTGGATTTGACTAAGATTTCATTAATTTATTCACATAATAAATGTTTATTATTTTTACAGTTTTCCACATATAACAGTCAGACAGGGTAGCGCTATTTTGCGCAACTATTTCCCTTAGCCTTGGACCACATGGGAGCAGATTACCATTGATATGCAGAAGGCCATGTTCGGCCATTGGTTGGTACGTACGTAAATATATAATTTTTATTTTGAAAATTATTCCATTTCTAACTTGATATTTTGATTTATTTGTAGGGTTTATGGTATCCGGTCAAGGATACCATGCGTGACGCCATCCATGAGGCATGGGAGGTGGCCATGCGTGATCGCTTTCGTCAGTTTTTTCACAATTTAAGAAAAGGTGCCACGAAGAAAGGAGGAGTGTCAGATTTTGACGAGTCATGTAGAGCACACCGACCAGAGTACATTTAATCCCACGTATAAGATAGATTATGTGCGCACTGGTTTAGTGATGCCTTTCAGAGGAAATCATTGGTGGGGAGGCAGAATCGGGTGAGACAGGAGGTGACTCATCAAGCTGGGAGTCGTACTTTCAGTACTCATAGACAGCATCTGGTACGTACATTATTTATAAATATTTTATATAAATATAAATATTAACAGTTTATTTTTTATTCTTATAGGCTGTCGAGCACCCCGATATTACGGAGTATGATGTATATCTGAGGATTTATAGTGATCCTACTACTGGGGAGCTCATAGGTGATCATCAGTGTCACATCATGGTCATTATTATTTGTTTTCATGTTTAAAAATTAATTGCATATAATATATTCACAATTTTAATTTTAAATTGCTACTACAGGAGTCATATGAGGCCGCAACGTCACAGACCCGGCCTGAGAGTCAGGCCACGTCATCAGATCAGACCACTGGCCGTCAGTTTGATGAGGCGGCATGGATGCAGGCCACCCAATATGGCTTCGAGAAGGGTTGGGTAGTTGGTATCCGCTCTCGACTGACTCCCGGAGATTATTATGGCAGTGCTGCGATGTCGGCGTCCAGCTCGAGAGGAGCTCGTGCATCTTCTTCTTCTACACAGTATGAGGATCAGTTGCGATCTCAGACTGTACTGATAGAGAGTCTCCGACAGGAGCAGGAGCAGATGCATCAACAGCAGCAGCAGCATGAGGAGGAGCGTCGACGCCAGCAGCAGCTGTACGAGGAGCAGATGAGTCGGTGGCAGTAGCAGCAGGAGGAGGAGATGGAGTACATGTGCCAACTCACTCATGCTTTAGGGATGGAGTTTCCTCCACCAGCATCTGCAGATCCCCCCTCCCCCTCCCCCTCCTTCAGATTAGAGTTTGTTTTTATGTTATAAAGTTTGTTAAATCAAAATATGAATTTTTTTCTATTCATAGTTTCTGTCTCATTATAAAATATTAATAATATTATATTTGGAATAACAATATTACTATAAATAATATTATTATTTATATTTTATAATATTAAATTATATATATATATTAAAAATTTATAATATTATAATTTAAATATATTTTTTTGTAATATTTGAATTATTTTAATATTTGAATGTAAAATAATTATATATTTTTTATATTAATTAAAATAACATATTAATATTATTTTATTTATGAATTATAATTCTATTTTTATTATATTAATTAAAATAATTAATTAATAATTTATTATTTTTATTTGTGAATTATAATTCTATTAATATATTTATTAAAATCATTTATTAATATTTTTTTATTCTTTAATTATAATTGGATTATTATTATATTAATTAAAATAATTTATTAATAATTTATTTTTTTATTTTTTTATAGTATTTGCGACGGGATACTATGCCCGTCGCAAATAGTATTATGATTATATTAATTAAAATAATTTACTAATATTTTTTTTAGATTTTTTTAAAATTGTAATTGCGACGAACCCATCACAATTACTATTTAAAAAGTTTTTACAAATATACGGGCTAATATTTGCGACGGGATGGATCATCGTCGCAACTAATACTTTTAGCGATGGGCCTGTCGCAAATAATTGTTGTTGCGACGCCGGTTTCCGCAACGGGCTATTTGCGACGGACACCCGTCGCAAAAGCCAATTAGCGACGGGATCCCGACGCAAATGTCATTATTTCCAGTAGTGAAAGAAGGGAAGTCACATTTCATATTCCAGATCAATCTTTGATCGTCTATCGATGCAAGGATGAACATAACCTTCCAGTGGAAATTTCTTCCATCTTATGGGTCTTGATTCCACTAAATGAAGGTTATTTATCTCAATTGGTTGGTGAGAAACTCATGATAAAGAATATGCCCATTGTATGGGAGTTTGACAATGTCTTTCCGGAGGAATTTCCGGGTCTTCCACCAAATCATGAAGTTGAGTTTTCAATAGAACTCATACCGGGTTCTTTACCTATTTTAAATACACCTTATAGAATGGCCCCAATTGAGTTGCAGGAATTGAAGAAGCAAATCCAAGAGAATCTTGATAAGGGGTTCATACTCCCTAGTGCATCACCTCGGGGAGCACCTGTTCTATTTGTTAATATGAAAGATCGATCAATGAGACTCTGCATTGATTATCGAGAACTTAACAAGATCACTATCAAGAACAAATATCCTCTCCCATGCATTGATGACTTATTTGAACAACTACGCGGTGCTCAATACTTTTCCAAGATTGATCTTCGTTCAGGGTATCATCAATTAACGGTCAAAAGGGAGGATATACCAAAGACGACTTTCTGTACAAGGTATGGACACTATGAATTTATAGTGATGTCATTTGGTCTTACTAATTCCCCTGTTATCTTCATTGATCTGATGAATAGAGTCTTCAGAGACTATCTTGATCAGTTTGTGGTAGTCTTTATAGACGATATTCTTGTATATTCAAAGAGAAAGGAAGAACATAAAGATCACTTGAAAATTATATTGAAGACCCCGAGAAAGGAGATTCTTTATGCCAAATCTACCAAGTGTGAATTTTGGTTTCAAAAGGTTTCATTTTTGGGTCACATAATCTCAAAAGAGGAGATATCTGTGGATCCAGAAAAAACAGAGGTTATCGAAAGATGGTTGAAACCAACAACAGTAACTGAGATCCGAAGTTTTCTTGGATTGGCTGGATATTATCGACATTTTGAGAAGGATTTTTCATGATTATCTAATCCACTCACTAGGTTGACTCGGAAAGGAGTTAAGTTTGTTTGGACAGAGGAATGTGAAGTGAATTTCAAGGAGTTGAAAAGAAGGTTATCCAGTGCACCTGTGCTCATACTGCCTTGTAGTGGAGAATGGTTTGTGATCTAAAGTGATGCATCCAAGAAGGGATTGGGGTGCGTTCTTATGAAAAATGATACGGTGATAGCTTACGCCTCACGATAGTTGAAAATCCATGATCAAAATTACCCAACTCATGATTTGGAGTTAGCAGCGGTAATCTTTCCATTAAATATTTGGAGGCATTATATTTATGGAGAAAGGTGTGACATTTATACTGATCATAAAAGTTTAAAGTATATTTTCACAGAAAAGGAGCTGAATATGCACCAAAGAAGATGGTTGGATCTGATTAAGGATTACAACTGCTCAATTCATTACCACCTTGGGAAAGCAAACAAGGTGGCAGATGCATTAAGTCGAAAAGACCATGGCAGTTTATCCATGATGAGGATCACAAAAGATCCAATATTTATGGATTTACAATGGATGGATCTTGGAATTATAATGAATGGGCAAAAATCGTATCTTTCTCAAAAGAATGTTCAACCATATATACATGTGAAGATTAAAGAGGCACAGAAAGAAGATGTAGAGTTACAAAAGAAGGTGAGAAATGTTCCTAAATTCAACCTTGATTGTGATGGGATAATAAAGTTCAGGAATCGGGTTTGTGTTCCTCCCATCCCCGAATTAAAGAAGGAGCTGCTGGATGAGGCTCATAGTTCTTCATTATCTATTCATCCTGGAAGCACGAAGATGTATAGGGACCTGAAAGAATACTTCTGGTGGGATGGACTGAAAAGAGATGTTGCTGAATATGTCTCTCGATGCTTGGTTTGTTAGCAAGTTAATACTGAGAGACAGAAGTCTAAGGGGATGTTACAACCATTACCCATACCCGAATGGAAGTGGGAAAACATCACTATGGACTTTTTCACAGGAATTCCTAAAACATCCAAAGACAATAATGCTATCTGGGTCATAGTTGATCGTCTTATAATGTATGCACACTTCATTGCTATTAGAGAGGATTTCTCTCTGGATCATCTTTCCAGGATATATGTAAAGGAAGTGGTAAGATTGCATGGAGTACCACTTTCTATTATATCTGATCGGGATCGAAGGTTTACCTCAAAGTTCTGGCGATGTCTTCAGCATACTCTGGATATAGAGTTGAGTTTTAGCACTGCTTATCATCCTTAGACAGACTATCAGTTTGAGAGGAAAATTCAAACTCTAGAAGACATGTTGAGAGCTTGCTCTATGGATTTCAAAGGTGGTTGGGATCAACACCTACCTTTAGTGGAATTTTCGTATAATAATAGTTTTCACTCCAGTATTCAGGTAGCTCCTTATGAAGCTCTCTATGGAAAGAAATGCAGGACTCCAACTTGCTGGGATGAAGTTGGGGAAAGAAAACTATTAAGACCTGATCTTGTTGATGAGATGGTAGAAAAGGTCCGATCTATTCAAAATCACATAAGAGTATCTCGGAGTCGACAAAAAATTTTAGCCGACAACCAAAGAAAAGACTTAGAGTTTGAAGTGGGTGATAAAGTGTTCTTACGAATATCTCCTTGGAAGAGAGTAATGAGATTTGGAAAGAAGGGAAAGCTGAGCCCTAGGTATATCGGTCCTTTTGAAATACTGGATCGTGTTGGGAAGGTGGCTTACCGATTGGCACTTCCACTGAATCTCTCTCAAGTTCACTATTTGTTCCATGTATATCTCCTAAGAAAGTACATACCTGATCCTTCACATGTACTCAACTCAGAAGTTGTACCGCTGGAACAAGATCTTTCTAATGAAGAACAACCAATAGAGATTCTCGATCGTAGTGAAAAAGTCATAGGGAACAAGACCACTCGCTTGGTAAAATTTTTATGGAGGAACCACCAATTAGAAGAAGCTACATGGGAGCTTGAGGATATGATGAGTGAGAGGTATCCTCTTCTGTTTGTTACAAGTGACGAATTTTGAGGGTGAAATTCATTTTAAGGGGGGTAGAATGTGACACCTGAGACTTTTATAAGAATTATTTTGTTTTTATTTTATATAAATCATCAAAAGAATATTTCACTACACACAACACTAGATTGTCTTGCTTTACACTCAATCATTACCTTCCTTGATAGCTTGCGTCGTACGTAATACCGAGTTTCAATAAACAACGATATGCTATTAAAATATTATTAAAACTAGTTGTTATGATTAGTAATAACCACTTTTTGAAATTTTTTAAAATTTATTTTTCAAAATGGACTTCGTTTTTGGAATTGGAATATCGAAATTAGCCTAGGGTAAAATTTTGGTATTTTTCTAGAAACATTCAATTTTTGATGAATAGTGAAAACACTAGGTTACTATTTAAAAACTGACTTTTTATTTAAATAATTATTTATTTTATTTAAATTCATTTAAGGTCAAAATTTATACATAATACATATATATGTTCAATGTAATTAATTGGAGTAATTTTATAATAATTTTAGATATATAAAAATTTTATTGTACTTTTCACCATCTTTTACCCACCTCCTAGGGGAATTTGTAAATTTACATAAAACATAATTTTACCGCTTCTATGAGTGGAATTTCGAAAATCCATGAGACACGGTTGATTTCATTAAGTAAAATGTGGTTCAATGAGATGAAAATAATTTTTGGTGAATAATAACCTTTTTCTTTTATTTACCATGGTTAAAAGTAAATAGGGTAATTAAGGGTAAAAATGATATTATTATTACCCTAAGACGTGTCCTAATTTTATTGGATAAGTGTAATTCGACCAAAAACAACCTTATGAATAAAATAAGACCATTTAGGTCCACTTGGATTAGATTAGGACATTTATTATTAATTTATTTAATGAAGGGTTAAAATAGTTAAAATCAATGTTTAATAAGTAAATAATTTTTAATATAGGATTATACATAAGATATATTCTACTATAATAATTCATTAGAAAGCTAAAAATATTTCCTACATAATGATATTTTATTTGTAATTTTTATACATTAAATAATTTAATTTATTTATGACACAATGATGATGCAGTAATTATCTTATTAATGAAATATTGACATAATTGATGTTATAAATACCCAAATAAATGTAATTTTAGACTTTTTATGAATTACAATAATTTTATAGGTTAATATGACATGTTAGTATTGATTTAATTAACGTTTTGGTAACTAATAATTCTGTTATGATTTTCAAAAAAATCAATTACAAAATAGTGTCAAAATTGAAATAAAATAGTCTTTAAAACAAATATTATATTTTTAATTGTTATTTTATTCCTAAAAATCTAAGGTTCAGCCAAATGACTTAGATACGGTTATATATATTAATAATAAACAACATGGGGTTCGTTTGGGTTGTTATAGTATGTTTATTAACATTATAGTGTAAGAACACAAAAAGACAAAGTAAAAGTAAAATTATCTAACTTAAAGTTAAATCTAAATGATAATGTTAAAATTGTAATCTAAACTTTTCGAAATTCTATTAGATAAGAGGATTTCGACCCATACCCACCTTAGCTTCGAAATAAATCAATTTGGAGCTATTTAAAACCGAATATGGATTTATAATAAAATAATATTTTTATTTTTTCCAAAGGAGCCCCTCTCCTCCCTTATAAAAGGGCACCTCCTCCCTCTCTTCCTCACAACACATTGAGCATTAAATCTCGGTCAACCCCTACCAATTTATCCACTCCACATCCCTAGAAACATCCTAGAGGTCCTGGTCTTCTTCAAAGACCAATTTTAGTTCCCTAAAAGGATGTCTCAAAGAAGTGCTTCAAAGAAGAGGTAATGTCCGTTACCGATTCTTTCAACATCATCTCTTCTTCCACTTCTACTTAATTAGTTGTTTCATTATGAATTAATAACATCAGTATCACTCATATACTGATATGTTATTATATGTATGAAACAACCCTATTTCACCATCTATCCATCCTACGGAAAACGAAATCACCGCGCATGCGTACGTACGGAATACCGTCTCCACGCCGTGGTGTAATCTATTTTCCATACTTGGATGGGTATAATGGTGTAAAGAATGAATAAATATGATTATTGTAAAGTTATATTGATTCATAAATAGTATACGTACACTCCAATACAATTCCACGATCATGGGAACGATATCATCGCTCGTGCGTACGTACGGAATACTGTCTCCACGATGTGATGCGACTCGTTCTACATGATTCTCATTGAATAATGATTACGTAAATGAATTGAGTGAATAAATATGATATATATTACACTAATACCATTCTGGAAATGAGGTATCTATTACCTAAAATGAATAATAAGAATTTATTCAACAAAACACGCATTAGAACAAAAAGTAATAAACAACCGAATAACAAGTAGCAATGCAATATTACTAATAATAAGCTAATAATATGACCATATATGATATAATAACAATGAGTATGATTATGGAATAAGTCAGTGGAATTATTTAAATCATTATACAGGAGTTTCAGACACTTATGAAGCAAATCGGACATATGGTAAGGGAAAATATCACAATCTCATTTTTATCCAAGATTGTTTATACTTTGGTATTTACTGGGGTGTATTTTATCATCCAAATCCATGTTTCCTAAATATGTAATATTATTTCCATCCACCTACAATTTTTTAAATCCAATTTAACCCTTTGGTGAGTTTTTAGTAAAAGATATGAAAGGAATCTTTTGTCGTTTTTTGTACGATGTACTTTTTGACTTTTTCGACAAAAGTACGAGAAGAATGTTTTTTTAACATATACGACATGAATGGATTTTTAAAACATTATTTCCAAGAAGATTCCTTTACAAGTTTCTAGTTTATTTTTAATCAACTTCTTTTTGTTTATAATTGTATGACATGTTAAGAAATTAAATGTGTTTTTGAAGTAGAAAGGATATTTTCCTCAAGAATGGTGTTCAAGTGTTTTATCAAAATTATTTTCCATCTAATATAATAAAGGGTTCTATTTCTATCCCTATTATTACATTTATTTGATTATGTTGTGATGGAATTATTTTTAGGAATTCATTTATCTTATATGAATTGTTTTATGATGTCACGATGTTTAAGAGTCCCATTTTTATTACATGGGTTATGCAATGATGTATGATTTTTTTTATTTTGTGGCACACATAAGAATTGTATCATTATGAGATGGGTGGGACCTATATCTCCCTCCAATGAATTGGGTAAAGATTTTATATCTCATGAGATAGACATGGATGGAATGGCAGGTTAAACCGGTTCTGTGAAATAGGACTGAAACGAGGAATGAACTCGGTTCAGAAATGAACTTTGTCCACTAAGATAGTCTTGGAAATGAGTCTTGAATAATAAGAAATAATTCCCTATTATTATGTGTGTATTCCACAAATCTTCATGTTTTATGTTATGATTATTGTGATTACATTTCACTACAATGATTTATCCAATGTTATGAAATTATGATCTCTTTTGCAGGGTAGGATTTCCAAAATGTTATGTTCTTATGAATATGATGTGATTGATATTTATTTTGTTTTCCCTTACTGAGTATTTGAGCTCACCCTTTTGTATGTTTTCTTTCCCCAGGTTAGGAAGAAGGTTATTATGTAAGATATTCCAAAAGGGATTATAGATATGATGAAATAAATGGGAGACAGTGTAGACGCTTTATGAACCAGTTGTTTATGATTCCCAGTTTCTAAAGACACTATACCTATATGGTCCATTCATGGTTTTGTTAGATGTTGTAATAAGTGTGCTTCAATTTTTAAGTAATAACAATGTATGTAAATTATGGGTCATTATACTAAGTATCTCTCACATGATGAAAAATAGTTTGGTATACAACACTTAAGAAGTTATGAGATACCCCAGTCTCCTCTACTATGATTTGTTACAATAATTCCAATTTCTCTATAACGTCCTCCGCCAAAGGAGATCTAGGATTTCATATTATTATAATATACCATCTTGTTACCCATTCATATATTATATATTAACAAAAATTCATAGTCCTTCAATCATTCCATCCAATGCATCTTTCTTATGTTGAGGTCCCACTATGAAAATATGAACTTATGAATTTGGTGGTCTGAATAAACTGTAAACCACTCTCACAAAAGGTAATGTATCCTCATCATAAAATTAAATACCTCCATTAATATCTCTATTTTGTGGGTTGTTTAGTTTTTTTTATAGTGTCTAATATTCCAATAACAATAATAAATCACCATCTTCATTTTCACAAACTACTGATATTACAGATCCAAACAAATGAATCTTTATAACACTGATATGGTGTTGGATAGCTCCCAATAATTCAAAACCACTATCAATGATTGTTCAATATTCTCACCTTGTTATTATATAACGTGATCTAGAAATTGGGCCTCTCAAATCCTTAGTTTACAGTTTAAGAGATTTATGTATAACTCTCCCTCTATGAGTATGACCAGGAAAATCCTATATACAAGTACATTGTGTTCCATGAATGAAAAATAAATGATAATGTTGTTAAAAATGAAAAAAATATAATCCAAGAATCTCTTGATGTTATAGTTTATAAGTCCCATTAATATAATAGGGGATTTATTTACACTAAATGTAATCAATGAAAACTCACATTTCCAATAGAGACAATAACTGTTTTCCTTGAAATTTAATCATCCTTAACTCAAAAAAATGATAGTTGTATCTATGTACAATCATTGAGAACAGTCTCTCACCATTTTTCATGTTAAATAGGACATCTATCCTTAATAGTGGATAATTATTATTGATCATTAACCAATTAATGTGATGATATTTAATGAATGTCAACAAAATTCCAATTGTATTTTTTAGAAAACATAACAATAGAAACCTTGGGGACACACTGGGCCTGATAATTCTGTTATAATGAAGAACTACAAATTATATCCTTAGTTTCACCATCTTGTTCATGGGAATATGTTATTCAACAAAAGATATCAGGGTGGTCCTGGGGTGAAATTGTATATTGCTATCAATCATCGAACATGGATGTATTACCACGATATAAGAGTAAACAATCCATGAATTCCTCTAAAAGTACAATAAGTAAAATATTTAAAGATCTCAGAACATCAAGGTGTAAACGATCAAACTGATGGAAAATGGGTTGAAATATTTTTTTTTGTGATCCCATTTGATTCTCATAGTTGGACTTTCTAAATATATAAACGGATACTCCTGAAATCTATCCATAGGCACCTTGTCCTCTTGTGATAATATTTTTTCTGGTAATATATCCCGGATAGTTGTTTTATACATATAATTATGTTATATGAATTTATTTTAACAACCAAGATATCGCTTGAGAAATTATATCATTTGAAAACCAAGTCACACCATTAGGATGTGTGTTAAATAGTTGAATCCCTTATGGTTTGGCTCTATGTCGATAATGTTTATCCCAAAGTATCTTTTAGAATATAAATATATGGGAATTGTCCTAAGGAAGTGATAAAATGGACCATTCATGTGCCTAGATGTACTAGTAATATTGTAAAGAATATATTTTTTCTAATCTTGAGTATTTTTAGGTAGAATCTTATCATATTAATCCATATCGTGTCACTGACCATGAAATCGAACACCATACATGTGATCTTAGAACCTAACATATGTAGGTGGTTGAGGATATATGTCATAACATTATGATGTTCTTGCAATTTCTTCTCCCAGGGCCTATCTAGCTCCACGTTCTGCACTGGATCCTTGATGGTCACACAGACCACCCATATGAGATAATTTTTCATGATATTTCCTCTAACCTAGAGGCCCATTAACTATTAAAACTCCATACTATGTTTGTCACACTGGGACATAACATTATTTGGGAACTTACACGTTGAATTCATAAGAAAAATCATCTCTCAACTAACTAGATTCGACATGGGATCCCTATGATATTGTTCCCTATGAATGATCATGAATTTTTTAACAACATATAATTTTAGAACCCTATGTTTGATTCATACATTAAATAATTTTTCAGCCTTCTTGATTATTTCTACTAGTAGCCCTAGCTACCCAATGATCCTTAACATGGATGCTCTATATTACCATTATTTTTTCCATCCCCTAGGTATAAGTGGGTATGCATTGAGAGATTACACTATCTCAAATTTAATTTCAAATGACCTTATAAACCATTATATTTTGAATGTATTCATCTATAACCATATTGAGTGAGTATCATGTGAGTCCAATGAACCACAATGAATATTTTGTGGCATTCATATCACTCAACTATAATGATGGAATCATCTAAATCCACATAGAGATTAGAATAAACAGATTAGAATTGTTATAGAACAAGTGGTGAAACTAAATACATGAGTGAATCGTCTCATCATATTATTGGGTAGTGATACCCCACCAATACTAAACAACTACATGAATATGATTGTTTATGAGTTAAAACAAATCACATTATTTCTGTCCGCATGAGTTGAAATTCACAAAACACTATGTCAAAATCATAATAAACTTATTTAGGGTGAAGATTCCCAATGAAATTGAGAATTAGTTTTTTGCAAAAAATCCTAGAATGAACTTATCCTACACATTTAATCTTCATATAAATTTGAAATAATCAACTTTTTGGTGTGAAGATGAACATAATCCTAAATTATTGAAGGCAATTCTATACCACACTTAATTGGTGGAATAACCACACTTGGACTTTTTTAATGTAAACTATATTGATCATAACCCTACAATGAAACCTCGACAATTAACAAGTTATGTTTATAACTCTATCTTAGAATAAAAGAAAGAATAAATTTTATAGGAGTCATGAAATTTTACAAGAGGTACCATGTTAGTATGATCATGTATGTGGATATAACTCAATAAGGACATGTCAAAAACCCATTCTAATATCTTGTAAAATTGGTGTCCCTCACAACAACTTTCTTAAACTTTTTGTTCTATATATTAGTTATTAGAGGCTTGGTGTATGGATACATCAGTCATTGCACCATACGTGGGTGGCTTGGACTGAAATTCAAACACTATACACTATGATATAGTTTCACAATGTTCCAAAACCAATACTCAAAACTCTTATATCTCTAAAATATCTCCATATGAACTGATATATTGATACAAATTTTACATAACCAAACCCACCACCCTCTAGGCCAGTAAAAGGTAGAGTGTTCGAAATCTATCCTAGCTATAATAATATGGGTTTTAAAGACTATTTAGAAATCAGAATACAAATCATATGGGAGGCATTATCTTTGTGTACATATACACATTGACACTAAATGTACATTATTATATTTTCTAAAAACTGACAATTTACCTACTTTAGGGAACAAATGAATGTAAAAACATAATAAAACTACCAGATTGCATCAGTGTACATACAATCAATAAATAAATTCAAAAATACATGAACAATAAGAAAAACATGTATTATTTAACAAAAATTTGATTTGGAATAAGAATAATTCTCATGTACTCTAGAACTAACAACCACCTATGATCTTTTATCCCCAACACTGCTATGATATTTGAATACAAATCCCCCTAAAGTAACTGTAAACATTATAGTAATTTTTATAAGACTAAATATATGAGGTAAAATACCCTATAATGGATAGTATATAATTACATAAGTTTATACCAAAAAAAGGGATATAGTATTATAAAATATTTTGCTCAACTAAAAATTCTACAGGTTAAAAAGAAAACCATCATATAGATATTATTGAAAATGCAATTTAGATGAAATGAGGGATCAATATAATTATAATCCCAACAAGATAAGGTTGATTTTTTTGGATATATTTCTAGGTTCTAGTTTATTCCAAATTCATGTACCCTAAGTCATACAATCCTGATCTATAGTGGGGGACCCAACCAAACATAAAGGCATGTCATACTTGAGGGGGTACAAAGCCTTTTTGAGAACCCTTTTTTGTATTAGCACATATATGTGAGTATAACAACTCTATATATAGTATAAAAATTCCCCATTTTGGATTGTGGTGTACGAGGGTGGGCACCAAATATATTAATAAAATACAATTGGGGGACCCACGCTATGCCATATATCTTCTATAAGGTGGGTATTAACCTTGAAATCAAACATGATATAAACATCTTGTCTCTAAACCGTAAATCCATGATAAAATAAGTGATCATATCACAAAAAATTATACCATATATCTTATGAAAAAATAAAGGAAACAATTATATCATATTTGGAATTCTACTCCATTGGACTACTTGAAATAAAAATTTTGATCCCAAAAGTAGGAGATAGAGAAGATAGTTTGTCCTGTGAGAAGTTTAGGACTATTACTTTTAAAGTAAATGAGGTGTATTTCCACATCCAATACATAACCATGTCATGGAGGTCCACATGGTGTTCGAAAGTCAGAATACACTCCACGTGATTAAAGGAACATGTGGCGAGGAACCACCTACGGTCCCAAGCATGTACTCCTTCTACATGATGATCTTTCCAGCTATAGTAATATGTTGGATTAAATTATCCAAAAAGTGTGTGATATTTATATATACCCAAATTTGTTTTCACTACATCACTCAATATATAGGTAATTTATTCTTTTTAAATAGATGCAATGTTGTATTCAGTTTTTATAAAGTGAAGTCTTTCCCCTCAATCTTCATCACATCTACCAATCCCCTAAAAATTTCAGAATGATATTGGTCTAGTGCGTTAATAAAGTACTAATACATTCAAGATGATACATTATATCCATTCATTGATGGAAAATGTTGTTTTAATCACTCCAAATGATCTGCCTTCACCTGAATATTCTTTCCCATGAGAATCATCCTGAATCATTATCTTGGTCATCTCTTATGGGTTATAAACCTTAGTGATGAGAAAACATCTTTAACCATGAAATATATAAATAATCATTTTATAATAATATCCATAGAAATTATCAAATAAGAGTGTAAATATGAAGTTTGATGATGAATATTATAATATAGCATAACACCCCATGATTTTATATTTATTTACTCAGAAATATAACTTGATGTATTTTATAGTTATCCTTCCATGAAAACCTAAGAGTATATGAATCACGATATAGTATACAGTTATAATATAGACATTAAATTTATATGTAAGAATAGATACAACTAATATATGAAAAATATTTATAAATATTATTATTAATGATAATTTATTTAATAATTGATAACATGTAAAAAAATTTCTATAAAATCATTTTACACTTAATAAAATATTATTCATTAAAAATATTTAATTCTCATTTTGATCATTAAATTTATAATTAATTAATAATTCTTCATAAACATTAATTTGGTAAATTTATAATATTTATTAATTAAAAATTTCAAAATTTCCATAATGTTAATATTTAGTACTTTTCAGAAAATATTTATTTTACATTGAATATTGAAGAATGTAGATTTTTTAAAAAATTCTTACTTTAAATCTTGTAAATGTAAGATTATATTTTCAAACTGATCATAAACAAAAATCTCCATTAATTATAAATAATATAATTATATACATAGTATTAATTATTATATTTGATTATTTTTAAGTTTAATTTTGGGATTAAATCACTTTCTCTAAAAAGCAAATTTTTATGTACACAATGTGTTTTGATACTAATAATTTAATTTAAAACATATTTATTAATGTTTCTAGTTTTTTTAATTTATTCAAAATATAATATATTAATGTTATTTTTTGGTTTATATTGGGCATAAAATTAAAGAATATTAGTTTTTACTCTTAAAATTCATTTTCTGAAAATGTGTTTCTGTTGATGTTCTCTTGGTAAAATATATCTTTTATTCTAAAAAATATAGAAATTTAATTTATTAAAATTTAATTTATTATTTTCAATCATTATAATAAATGTAATTGTTCATGGTTAAGTTAATTTTTGGTCATACTAATTTGTAAAAATGTAAAATTTTGTTATTGTGACAAATTTAATAATAGGATTATTGGGGGGGGGGGGTAAACCATGAGTCAATGTAGGTTTCCACCTAAACCTATAAAATTATAATTGGTTGTGTGTATTTAAAATATATTGTTTCTGAACATTGAATAATTCCCAATTTAGAGATAATTTCCCTTAAATACTACCTTAAATCTTTGAAATATTATTAGAAAATCCATGTATGTTCCTCCCCTAACTTATAAAAGAGAACCAAATCCACTCTCTTATTCTCTCCATTTTGAGCATTTTATATCATCCACGTTCTACTAAATTTACATCCTAGAGTAATTCCATTCATCAGAGTATTTTTTTATTCTCCAATGACTTACCCTTTAATGCTTAATGTTTATGCCAAAGTAGGCATCTCAATGAAGAGGTACAGATCTCAACAATGGTCTTTAAATTTTATTTTATTTTTCATCTTCCAAAAAAATTTAATATCAATAAAAAAATTATTACTAAATTATAATAAATATAATTTCTTGTAATTGTGATTTAATCATAACCATTTTCAAAAAGAATCTCAATCAAATGGGAGATGAATGTATCACTTGGGTGTATATGTGGACTACCATATCCATGTAGTGATATTGATCATTTTACACCAACTTCATTCCTAGCTTATTATTAATTTATATTTAATATCTATATTTGATATTCTAAAAAAAATTAGAGGAATTATTTTTTACCTTTTATTTCTTCCATCCCTCAAAAATTGAAATGACACTTGTGCGTACTTACAAACTACTGTCTCCAAATGGTGATTTAATTCAGTTTTCATCAATGCTTCTTAAAAATTATTATATAAATATATAAATAATAAATAATATTTATATCTTTATTAAAATTTTGGATATGAATCCACCATGATCAGTTTTCAAGGAACCAAATTTCCAAACCAGAACAAAGTTGTTAGAGGAAGCTGTTAAAACATGAAATAATGATGATAATGAAATATTATTAATGAATGTTGACAATTTGTTATAATAAAACAATAAAAAATATTTATTTTATTATTATGGTTACATTATAAAATAATAATATATTTAAATTTAACAAATAAGATTTTATATAATATACGAAGAAATGCAGACATGGGTTATGTGTTTTATGATATAATCACATTTTTACATCAATCATTTTTTATTAATTTTTTATGAACATATTCAATGATATATCTCACCCAAATATTTTCTATTTTCCTTTCATCTATTTTTTATGTATATTTCATTATTTTTTAATTTAGAATTATTTATTATACTCAATATACCAGAAGATTAATTTTAGGGAATGTGGATCTTGTTTTTCTCATCGAATAGGAATCGTTTCATCCATTTAAATATTTTACATAATTTTTTGAAGAATTTCATTATTATTATAAAAATATTATATATTTTTTCCATATTTTACATTCATTATTATGTTATAATATAAAGATTGTTACCATTTTCTATGCATGTTACTATTTAATTTTTACAAAAAAAATGATATATATTTTTAATTTAAAATTCATGAATATATTTCAAAAAAACAATGAATAAAATGTTATTTATTTATTTTTTTATATGTTTACATTTAATTTTTTAAAAATTTTTTTCATCAACAATTTATGGTATTTACAGACTCTAAACTATTGATTTCAACGAAAAAGTGTATTTTAATTAAGAAATATTCTTATGATCATTAACAATTATTTTTATCTATTAAAAAAGCTTATGTTATTTCATTTGAGCTGTAACACCCCAAGCTTCTATGGTACGTTTCCCTTCGAATAATGCGATAGCGTGTGTGGTACGCAACCTCGAGTTCTAACACACACCACAACTAATTAAACTAGCTTTTGTAAATAGTAATACCTAATTTTTGAAATCATATATATTTTATATTTCAAAATGGACTTCATTTTTGGATTCGGAATATCGAAATTATCCTAGGGTGAAATTTTGGTACTTTTCGGATAACTTTTATATTTTGATGAATAGTGAAAATTACTAAATTTTAATTAAAAACAACTTTTTTAATCAAAATAATTAATAGTGATAAATTATGAATTTGAGTAGTTTTAAAGTATATTTAGAATATATTTTTACCATTTAATATAATGTTGGTCATTGGACATAATTTTACAATTAAACCGAACATAAACAAGTGTCAATCTTTTGATAGTTATTATCTCTTAAAAACACGCTTTTTGTTTTGACAGTGGGAATTAATTTTAAATTAATTTCTGCCACTTATGTGTTTTGAATTTAGGAAAATGGATTCCATATTTGGAATCAGGATGTTCAAATTGTGTAAATAGGTAACTTTTATTTTTAGACACTTTGAATAATTACTGCGGTAAATATTTTATTTACCATGGTTAAAGGGTAAATCCGGTAAATAAGGGTTAAAAAATAATATTATAATAATACAAAATTACCCTAAAACGTGTCCTAACCTTATTGGTGGACACATACTCGACCATGGGCATCTTTGGGTCTATTTTGGGACCCCATGGATCCACTTGTAAGTGATAATGACACATTATATTAATAAAGTTAAAATAAAAATAAAAATGCCATAAGCTTATATCTTTTAAAAGAACAATTTTTACATAGGGTTATACATGTTGGATTTTCTATTATAAATATTCATTAGAAAGCTAAAAAGATTTCCTACATAATTATATTTTATTTATAATTTTTAGACATTATATAATTTATTTTATTTATGACACAATGATGATGCAGTAATTACTAAAATAGTGAAAAAAAATAATTGATCTTATAAATACCCAAATAATAATAATATGAAACTTTTAATGAATTAAACTAATTTTATATGATAATATGATATATTAGGATTGATTTAATTGACTTTGTTCGAAGTAATAAATCTGTTAGGAGTTTCACAAAAATCAACTATTGAATAGTGTCAAAATTGACATAAAAGAGTTCTTAAAACAAATATTATATTATTAATTGATATTAAATTCCTAAAAATCCAAGGTTCGGCCAAGAGACTTATATTATGATAGGTTCCTCATTAATGGACCACTTGGGGGTCGCTTGGATGTATATAGTAAGTTTATTAACCATATTATATAAAAATACAAAGAGACATTGTAAAAGTGAAACTAATTAACTTAGAGTTAATACTTAAAGATAAGGTTAATATAAGTACCCAAACCTGTATAAATTCTATTGGATGAGTTGTTTTCGACCTATCCCCACCTCATCCTTTGAATAGTCACCTTTGGAGCCTTTGTAAACCGAATATGAATTTATTATAAATTAATATTTCTAACTTTTCCAAAGGTGCCCCTCACCCCTCTTATAAAAGGGAACTCCTCCTTCTCATTTCTTCACACCTTCAAAGCCTTTTGGTTCGCCCAAACTCTGCCCAAATACTCTCCCAACATCCCTCACTACAACCTAGAGGCCTTATTTTGATCAGAAAGCCAACCTAAGGAGCCCTTTTGATCAAATCAAAAGGAAGAACCCGAAGAAGAGGTAATGATTTCACCACCCTTTTCTAAGTTCATTTCTTCTTCCACTTCTTCTTCCTTTGTTCTTACCATTCTAAAATAATAACTCCAGTATCTCACATATACTGTGATGTTATTATAAGTATGGTACAACCATATTCAGTATTCTATCCACCCTTTGAATAACATGTCACCATACGTGCGTACGTACGGCTTACCGTCTCCACGTCGTGGTGTAATTGTTATTCAATATAATATTATTTGGATGGGTATAATAATGATTTGTAACTCATGTAAATAATAAATATAACATGTTAATGATTCTGTATATATGATATACCATTCATTTATATATTATTTTAATATCAAAAGAATGATATTGTCGCTCGTGCGTACGTACGGACTACCGTCTCCACGAACGCGATGAGATTCATTCTCCATCGTATCCATTCAAGTATAATTATCATTTGATGATTTAAAAATGATGTTTAAGGACTGTATATCATTCTGGATATGAATAAGATACAACAACCATGGCTTATTTAACAAAACATATAAAAGAAAATGTGTAAGTTAACTCCCGAAACGACGATAATTCTAAGATATTATTAACAAATCAATGTTAAAAGATCATATATGATATCATATTAATATATATGATTCTTGTATAATTTAATAACAACTATTTCACCATTATACAGGAGGTTAACCTACCCCAACCAAGGAAAAGTACAAGGTAAGGGTTATTTCACAATCTCTTCATTATCCGAGGTTGTTTATACGTAATAATCTACTGGGATATCTTTATCATCCACATCCATGTTTCTTAAAAATGTATTTCAAAACATTTTTACTATTTACAAGAGTATGGGTTAAATTCATTTATACCCTTGTTTGACTTTTTATAAGAGGGTTATAAAGGAATCTTTCAGTCGTTTTCAAAACAAGGTCCTTTTTAACCTTTTCGACAGAATTGAGGTAAGAATGTTTTTTTAACTTATACGGCGGGTGCGGTTATTTTACGCCGTTATAAAATCTTCAAAGATTTCCTTACAAGCTTATAAGAATATTTTCAAAGAAAATGTTTTATTTTATATGGATCTTAAATGATTTCAAAATAAAAGGAGATATTTCTTTAAAAAGAATTTTGATTTCATCTATGTCAACATCCTTTGATGGATTTTAAGATTATTTGAAGTTGATTTATTATGATACAAAACTTCTATATTGTATTGAAGGTTTTGTGATATGTTTGACTGTGGATGTGCTATTTTTATACCATTCATAGTTTATTGTGAAAGTATTGACATTTCGTATGCTAGTTTTAATATGAATGTTTATGTTATGTTTAAACCTTTTCATATGGGAATGCATTGGACTTAATAAGTGATGGGTGGAGCCCGCTATAGCTCCTCGATGCATCGGTAGGTCTCATGAGACAAACTAGTGTCTTGGCACAAGGCCTTGACAAAATCTTATTTGTAGTCTTGGCACGAGGCCTTGGCTATGTGGTTATGATAGTCTGGCATTATGCATTCCAACATTATGAAAGTGGTTATTGATATTGCATGTGATTATTCGATTAGTAGAATATCCATGTGAACAAGTAAATGCCATTATTTCATTTTACTTTTGCCATACTATGTTGAAGTTCAATTTTAAAAGGCTTTTGTTTTAGTAATTCATTGCCTTAAATGTTTATGCTTATTTTGAATGTTCCGCTATATTGTTATCCTTACTGGGCATTTGAGCTCACCCCTTTTCTATGTTTTATTTTTCCCAGGTAGTGAAGAAGTAATTTATGAATGACTTGCAGGGATATTATGAGGGGTTAATAGTGTGGATATGAAGACTTTGTTGTTGTAGTAGTTTTTCACTTTGAAATGTAATGTAAAACTTTATGATTATATCTAGTGTTTCCAAGGCTACTAAACCAATCGGTCTTTCGAGATTTGATCTTTCTTGTGATCATGCCAATGTTACGAAGTAATGCACCGAATCTGGGTAGCTGGGGTCGGGGCATTACAGTTGGTATCAGAGGAAGTTTAGTACAAACCTTGGAAGCTAGATTTAGATAAACTCTGATTAGAGCACGTATACCTAAGATGAACTTTGAGGATTTGTATAGAAGAACTTCCTAGAATTTTGGTATTGTAGAGATTTTGTGAGTATTCCGAGCAATACATCCCTGTCTGGATACGAGCAGGTAGAGGCGGCTCTGGCACAGATGTACCTAGGGGTAAAACCCGAAAACACCGCTTTGAGCTAGACTCGAACGGGAACTGGTGCACGACAACGGGCCTTGCTGCACTCTTGGTTACGACACTCCCGGGGGATATGCTTAGGATAACTCTCACTATCTTTACAAATCATTATGAAGGGTTTATGAGTATATACTTCCTCAAAGAAAACATTTTTATGATTATGGATTATATCCATAAATAGTTCAATTTATGCTAAGTGTTTTATAAGTATGGGATTATGTATTTTGATTCATAAACTGATCTAGTTTATGCCATTGTTTAGAAATGGCGCCTAGTGGAAGAAATGGAAACCGTATCAATGCACGCACTCCATGTAGGGATTTACCTCCTGCTCAAGATAATTATAGTGGGGCTGGTGATGCAACTGGTGCTGATTAGCTAATCACCATACTGGGACAACTTACTCAGGTTATGAATAATAACCTTACCCGTATGGAGCACCCTGATCCGCAGCGTGGAGGATCAATGTTAGATCGATTCATGAGGCAACAACCACCAACGTTCAATGGGAATACAAATCCCTTAGTAGCTGAGCAATGGATATTTTCCATAGAGAAAATATTTCAGGCTTTGGGGAGGAGTGAAAGGGAAAAAGTTATCATGGCAGTTTACCGCCTCACTGGAGATGCTGATCAATGGTGGTCATTGATTCAAAATACGAAAGAAGATGATGAAGTGTCAAATATGGAGTGGAGGGAGTTCAAAGATCTGTTTTTAGAAAAATACTTTCCTCGCGACCATCGAGCAGATATGGAAAGACAATTTCTGAGTCTAAGACAAAAGGAGGATGAGAATGTCACAAAGTATGAGGCTAACTTTACAAGGTTAGCGAGGTACGCTGGTGATTATATTCGCAACCCAAGAAGTAAGATTGATTGTTTCTTTGATGGGTTAAAACCATTTCTCCGTCGAGCATTAGTCTCACAATCCTTTTCATCGTACAAAGACATTGTCTCATGTGCTATCAAGACCGAAAAGGAATTCTCTAAGTCTTATGACTTCAAAGCAAAGCAAGAGAAGAAGAGACCTGCTGATCAATCTGGGAATGGAAATAAGGGGAAGAAGGGAAAGGTTGAATATCCATCTTGTGGTAAGTGCGGGAAGAAACACCCCGGTGCTTGCCTGAAGGGAATGGGAGTCTGTTACAAGTGTGGTGAAAAAGGCCACCAAGCTCATGATTGCAAGGGGAAGAAGGAAGCTACCAACGTTCAGTGCTACAATTGCAGGGAGATGGGGCATTATGCAAATGCATGCCCTAAGCGTCAGGAGAACTTACCTCAGAAAAGGCCAAGGGATCAAGGCCAGGCTTATGCTATCACTACTGCAGAGGTAGAAGCTCCAAAGGACGTGGTGGCAGGCAATTTAATGGTTTCCTCAAGTTTAGCAAATGCATTATTTGATTCTGGATCATCTCATTGTTTCATATCTTCCCAGTTTGCTAAGAAAATTAGATATTTCCAATTTGATTTAATAAGGGAGTTGTCAGTTAAAACTCCTAAGGGAAGTATCGTTGCAAGAAAGTTTTGTGAATCAGTCCCCATTAGAGCACATAAATTTTCTTTATCTGCTGATTTCATCGTCATACCTATGATTGAGTTTGATATAATCCTCGGTATGGACTGGCTTTCGGACTATGATGCGAAGATTTATTGTAAGAAGAAAGAGGTTACGATTCTTGATGATAATGATAGGGAGAACCTTATTTTTAGAGCAGAATCGTCACCACCTAATTCTTATTTAGATCCACCCCCAGTAGTTCAACTTAATTCAATTATTGGGGAGGAAGAGAATGAAATAACTGTCGGTGAGGAAAGGAATGTTCAAATAGAGGATGTACCTATTGTGAAAGAATTTGTAGATGTATTTCCGGAAGATTTACCTGGACATCCTCCAGAACGAGAAGTTGAGTTTTCTATTGATTTGATTCCTGGATCAAGGCCTATATCGAAGACCCCTTATAGAATGGCCACTGTAGAGCTAGTCGAACTAAAGAAACAACTAGAGGAATTGAGTAATAAGGGATTTATTCGCCCTAGTGTTTCTCCATGGGGAGCCCCTGTTCTTTTTGTTAAAAAGAAAGATGGATCTATGAGGTTATGTATCGATTACAGGGAGATCAATGCTATAACGATAAAGAACAAGTATCCCCTACCTCGTATTGATGATTTATTTGACCAACTGCATGGAGCTCAATACTTTTCAAAGATTGACCTTCGATCTGGATACCATCAGTTGTGTGTAAAGAAGGAAGACATTCCGAAAACAGCATTTCGAACCAGGTACGGGCATTACGAGTTTACTGTAATGCCGTTTGGATTGACTAATGCACCCTCTGTATTCATGGATCTGATGAATAGAGTTTTCAAGGAGTATCTCGATGAATTTGTGGTGGTATTTATTGATGATATCTTGGTATACTCCAAAACCTACAAAGATCATGAAAATCACTTGCGCATTATCTTGAAGACTCTGAGGAGGCATGAATTATATGGGAAGTTTAGCAAGTGTGAATTCTGGCTTCAGGAGATTTCTTTTCTTGGCCATATTGTCTCTAAAGATGGAATCTCTGTTGATCCTTCTAAGACCAAGGCAATCCAAGAATGTCCAGCACCTACGAGTATAACTGAGGTACGTAGTTTTATTGGTTTGGCAGGTTATTATCGACGTTTCGTCCAGAATTTTGCCCGATTGGCTAACCCATTAACGAAGCTCACACGTAAAGGGGTTAAATTTGTTTGGACAAAAGAGTGTAAAGAATGTTTCGAAGAACTGAATAGAATATTAGTCAATGCTCCTATATTGACTCTACCATCGGGGAATGATGGGTTCGTTATTTATAGTGATGCATCAAAGAAAGGACTTGGCTGTGTCCTTATGCAGAATGATAGAGTTATTGCCTATGCATCACGACAGTTGAAAATTAATGAACAAAACTATCCTACTCATGATCTCGAGTTAGCAGCAGTGATCTTTGCTTTGAAAATATGGAGGCACTACCTCTATGGTGAAAAATGTGAGATTTATACTGATCACAAAAGTTTGAAGTATATTTTCTCACAAAAAGAACTCAACATGAGGCAAAGGAGATGGCTTGAATTACTCAAGGATTATGATTGTACGATACACTAGCACCCAGGGAAGGCAAACAAGGTGGCAGATGCTTTGAGTAGAAAAGACCATGGAGTTTTGAACAATATGAGAATTGAAAGGGATCCAATTTTCATGGAGCTAGTGAAGATGGACATGGGAATAACCAGGGAAGGTGAAACATCAATGCTTTTTCAAATGGTTGCCAAACCATCTTTACTAGAAAGGATTAAGAGTTCTCAGACTGATGATGAAGAATTCCAAAAGAAGATTAAAGCTGTGAATGATGGGAGATTGAGAGACTTTGCGTATGAAGGTGGAATTTTGAAATTCGGGAAGAGACTTTGTGTTCCCAATATACCTGATCTAAAAAGGGAATTGCTGGATGATGCTCATAGTTCCAATTTCTCTATACACCGTGGGAGCACCAAAATGTATAGAGATTTGAAGGAACATTTTTGGTGGGACAACATGAAGAGGGAGATTGCTGATTTTGTGTCAAGATGTATGGTTTGTCAACAAGTCAAAGCTGGAAGGCAACAGCCTGGAGGAGTCATGCAACCTCTTCCCATACCGGAGTGGAAATGGGACAATATTACGATGGACTTTGTCATGGGGCTACCAAAGACTCCTAGAAGGAACGATACAATATGGGTTATTGTTGATCGTCTTACCAAGTCAGCACATTTTCTTGCTATAAGAGAAGATCTACCCCTGGAACGTCTAGCAAGACTATACATTAATGAAGTTGTGAGACTTCATGGAGTACCCCTATCGATTGTTTCTGATCGTGATCCCCGTTTTACTTCAAGATTTTGGAAAAGTCTTCAGAAATCCCTGGATACTGAACTTCATTTGAGCACTGCTTACCACCCTCAGACAGACGGACAATCAGAACGGACTATTCAGACCTTAGAAGACATGTTGAGATCTTGCTCACTTGATTTTCAGGGTATGTGGGATCAATATTTACCACTAGTAGAATTTTCCTATAACAATAGCTTCCATTAGAGTATTCAGATGGCACCATATGAAGCGTTATACGGAAAGAGATGTCGTACACCAACCTGTTGGGATGACGTTGGTGAAAGAAAACTTGTAGGCCCAGAACTGGTGGAGGAAACGGTGGAAAAGTTGAAGGTAATCCAAAATCACATTAAAGCAGCTCAAAGTAGGCAGAAGAGCTATGCCGATAATCGAAGGAAGGATTTGGAATTTCAAGTCGGTGATCATGTTTTCCTGAAGGTATCTCCGTGGAAGGGAGTCATACGTTTTTTTAAGAAAGGTAAATTGAGTCCCAGGTACATCAGACCTTTCGAAATTCTAGAACGAATTGGGGCTGTAGCTTACCGATTGGCAATGCCGCCAAGTCTCTCCAAAGTTCACGATGTGTTCCACGTATCTCTGTTGAGGAAATACATGCCTGACCCAACGCATGTACTCACCTATGAAGATTTAGAACTGGAACCCGATCTGTCTTATTGCGAAGAGCCCATCAAGATTCTTGATACGAGAGAACAAGTGCTGAGAAACCGGACGACGCGTCTGGTAAAAGTTTTGTGGAGGAATCATAAGATGGAAGAGGCAACGTGGGAACCCGAGGAACTTATGATGAAGAACCACCCGAGTCTTTTTATGCAGTAATACCCTAGAAATTGCGAGGACGCAATTATTTGAAGGAGGGGAGAATGTAACACCCCATGCTTCTATGGTACGTTTCCCTTCGAATAATGCGATAGCGTGTGTGGTACGCAACCTCGAGTTCTAACACACACCACAACTAATTAAACTAGCCGTTGTAAATAGTAATACCTACTTTTTGAAATCATATATATTTTATATTTCAAAATGGACTTCATTTTTGGATTCGGAATATCGAAATTATCCTAGGGTGAAATTTTGGTACTTTTCGGATAACTTTTATATTTTGATGAATAGTGAAAATTACTAAAATTTAATTAAAAACAACTTTTTTAATCAAAATAATTAATAGTGATAAATTATGAATTTGAGTAGTTTTAAAGTATATTTAGAATATATTTTTACCATTTAATATAATGTTGGTCATTGGACATAATTTTACAATTAAACCGAATATAAACAAGTGTCAATCTTTTGATAGTTATTATCTCTTAAAAACACGCTTTTTGTTTTGACAGTGGGAATTAATTTTAAATTAATTTCTGCCACTTATGTGTTTTGAATTTAGGAAAATGGATTCCATATTTGGAATCAGGATGTTCAAATTGTGTAAATAGGTAACTTTTATTTTTAGACATTTTGAATAATTACTGCGGTAAATATTTTATTTACCATGGTTAAAGGGTAAATCCGGTAAATAAGGGTTAAAAAATAATATTATAATAATACAAAATTACCCTAAAACGTGTCCTAACCTTATTGGTGGACACATAATCGACCATGGGCATATTTGGGTCTATTTTGGGACCCCATGGATCCACTTGTAAGTGATAATGACACATTATATTAATAAAGTTAAAATAAAAATAAAAATGCCATAAGCTTATATCTTTTAGAAGAACAATTTTTACATAGGGTTATACATGTTGGATTTTCGATTATAAATATTCATTAGAAAGCTAAAAAGATTTCCTACATAATGATATTTTATTTATAATTTTTAGACATTATATAATTTATTTTATTTATGACACAATGATGATGCAGTAATTACTAAAATAGTGAAAAGTAAAAATAATTGATCTTATAAATACCCAAATAATACTAATATGAAACTTTTAATGAATTAAACTAATTTTCTATGATAATATGATATATTAGGATTTATTTAATTGACTTTGTTCGAAGTAATAAATCTGTTAGGAGTTTCACAAAAATCAACTATTGAATAGTGTCAAAATTGACATAAAAGAGTTCTTAAAACAAATATTATATTATTAATTGATATTAAATTCCTAAAAATCTAAGGTTCGGCCAAGAGACTTATATTATGATAGGCTCCTCATTAATGGACCACTTGGGGGTCGCTTGGATGTATATAGTAAGTTTATTAACCATATTATATAAAAATACAAAGAGACATTGTAAAAGTGAAACTAATTAACTTAGAGTTAATACTTAAAGATAAGGTTAATATAAGTACCCAAAACTGTCTAAATTCTATTGGATGAGTTTTTTTCGACCTATCCCCACCTAATCCTTTGAATAATAAACTTTGGAGCCTTTGTAAACCGAATATGAATTTATTATAAATTAATATTTCTAACTTTTCCAAAGGTGCCCCTCACCCCTCTTATAAAAGGGCACTCCTCCTTCTCATTTCTTCACACCTTCAAAGCCTTTTGGTTCGGCCAAACTCTGCCCAAATACTCTCCCAACATCCCTCACTACAACCTAGAGGCCTTAGTTTGATCAGAAAGCCAACCTAAGGAGCCCTTTTGATCAAATCAAAAGGAAGAACCCGAAGAAGAGGTAATGATTTCACCACCCTTTTCTAAGTTCATTTCTTCTTCCACTTCTTCTTCCTTTGTTCTTACCATTCTAAAATAATAACTCCAGTATCTCACATATACTGTGATGTTATTATAAGTATGGTACAACCATATTCAGTATTCTATCCACCCTTTGAATAACATGTCACCATACGTGCGTACGTACGGCTTACCGTCTCCACGTCGTGGTGTAATTGTTATTCAATATAATATTATTTGGATGGGTATAATAATGATGTGTAACTCATGTAAATAATAAATATAACATGTTAATGATTCTGTATATATGATATACCATTCATTTATATATTATTTTAATATCAAAAGAATGATATTGTCGCTCGTGCGTACGTACGGACTACCGTCTCCACGAACGCGATGAGATTCATTCTCCATCGTATCCATTCAAGTATAATTATCATTTGATGATTTAAAAATGATGTTTAAGGACTGTATATCATTCTGGATATGAATAAGATACAACAACCATGGCTTATTTAACAAAACATATAAAAGAAAATGAGTAAGTTAACTCCCGAAACGACGATAATTCTAAGATATTATTAACAAATCAATGTTAAAAGATCATATATGATATCATATTAATATATATGATTCTTGTATAATTTAATAACAACTATTTCACCATTATACAGGAGGTTAACCTACCCCAACCAAGGAAAAGTACAAGGTAAGGGTTATTTCACAATCTCTTCATTATCCGAGGTTGTTTATACGTAATAATCTACTGGGATATCTTTATCATCCACATCCATGTTTCTTAAAAATGTATTTCAAAACATTTTTTCTATTTACAAGAGTATGGGTTAAATTCATTTATACCCTTGTTGGACTTTTTATAAGAGGTTTATAAAGGAATCTTTCCGTCGTTTTCAAAACAAGGTCCTTTTTAACCTTTTCGACAGAATTGAGGTAAGAATGTTTTTTTAACTTATACGGCGGGTGCGGTTATTTTACGCCGTTATAAAATCTTCAAAGCTTTCCTTACAAGCTTATAAGAATATTTTCAAAGAAAATGTTTTATTTTATATGGATCTTAAATGATTTCAAAATAAAAGGAGATATTTCTTTAAAAAGAATTTTGATTTCATCTATGTCAACATCCTTTGATGGATTTTAAGATTATTTGAAGTTGATTTATTATGATACAAAACTTCTATATTGTATTGAAGGTTTTGTGATATGTTTGACTGTGGATGTGCTATTTTTATACCATTCATAGTTTATTGTGAAAGTATTGACATTTCGTATGCTAGTTTTAATACGAATGTTTATGTTATGTTTAAACCTTTTCATATGGGAATGCATTGGACTTAATAAGTGACGGGTGGAGCCCGATATAGCTCCTCGATGCATCGGTAGGTCTCATGAGACAAACTAGTGTCTTGGAACAAGGCCTTGACAAAATCTTATTTGTAGTCTTGGCACGAGGCCTTGGCTATGTGGTTATGATAGTCTGGCATTATGCATTCCAACATTATGAAAGTGGTTATTGATATTGCATGTGATTATTCGATTAGTAGAATATCCATGTGAACAAGTAAATGCCATTATTTCATTTTACTTTTTCCATACTATGTTGAAGTTCAATTTTAAAAGGCTTTTGTTTTAGTAATTCATTGCCTTAAATGTTTATGCTTATTTTGAATGTTCCGCTATATTGTTATCCTTACTGGGCATTTGAGCTCACCCCTTTTCTATGTTTTATTTTTCCCAGGTAGTGAAGAAGTAATTTATGAATGACTTGCAGGGATATTATGAGGGGTTAATAGTGTGGATATGAAGACTTTGTTGTTGTAGTAGTTTTTCACTTTGAAATGTAATGTAAAACTTTATGATTATATCTAGTGTTTCCAAGGCTACTAAACCAATCGGTCTTTCGAGATTTGATCTTTCTTGTGATCATGCCAATGTTATGTAATTAATGCACCGACTCTGGGTAGCTGGGGTCGGGGCGTTACATGAGCTAATGCAGATATGATGAAATGCTAAAATATTTCTTACACTGGGTGACTTTTGATTAATATTTTGATATTTTTTTGAATCCCATTTCATTTTGATGGTTTATGAAATAATAATATAATGGATGATTTTTGATAATGTGGTGCACATTTTTCTGGATTTCCTTATGCGATAGGTGGTTCTATTATAAATAGTGGATCAATGGTTTGTTATAATCCATGACCAGGTGGGTCTGTTATGTCCTACTGATGCATTGAGTAAAGAGGGTTGTCTCATTGGATAATAAGTAATTAAATAAAGAGTGAACCCAATTAAAAAATCAGCTTTGTCCCATAAGATAGTCATAGGAGTCAACCATTACTATAGAAATAAAGGAATATAGAGTGAACCAACCCAATTATCATAATATTAGTAGTGATACTTGACTATGTAAATCATTTTATAAGATTATTTGTGTGACCAATTTTTTTTGTGATTATGATATTGTTTTCATGGATCATGATTCACATATGATGATTCCAAAAACCTATGTCTTATGTTTTTTTATTGTTAAAACATCTTTTCCTGTTTCATTATTTTGATATACTAATTGATGGGTATGAATTTTTAATATTTTCCTCATATTCTCAGGCACATATTCTAATATTATTCTCCATTATTTTAATTTAATGATAGCTCTAAATATTACCCCTACTGAGCATATGATCTCACCCTTTCATAGGTTTCCATTCAGTGTGTTATGTTTAATGGTTTTGTGTATGTTATGTCTTATAAGAAGGGATATATTTGAGATGAGATAAATGGGAAATGATATAGACCTTTGAAATACAAATTTCAGACATATAATTTTTATTAATATATTAAGCCTCTTCAGTACTCATTTTTCTATTAATGTGAAATATACTGAATATTCATTTAAAAGGATGTAATATTTATACAAGAAAATTATCTCTATTCATAGTTAGTATCATGGTAGTGGTTTGTAATTTAAGGAAACATGGATGAAAAATAATTAGTGAGATTCATTAAGATATGCCTATGTATTAGGAAACATTCTATGTTATTTTAATGAAAAGTTTGTTGTTTTCCAATGAAAATTATTACTTTAGCTCAGACTATAAGTATATGTGTGTTTTTAATGGAATCATATGGTAGAAATAACACTAAAAAATTTTGTTGAGTATATTTCAACCATTATTCTAGTTCATGGTGAATGGGCCCTTACTACACACCACAATTGAAAAACATGATGTATATTCTTATGTTCATTTACATTTTTGTAATGATATAGTATATAGAATTGAAATAGATATTGATAATAGATGATATAGGTTAAACATTAGGTTTAATAGATAGAAAAGAACGTGTCATTATATAGACATACTATAAATTATTCTGAGGATTATATTATTTCTTAATATTATTATTGTTTTTCTAACTATGATTTTTTAAAATACTCAATTGGAATAACTAAATGGAATCATGCTAACACTGAATTTGATAAAAAACATTAGGATTCCCCACTTAATCAACTAATTGAGATAAGATATTGAATGAAAAACTTTGTGGTTAATAATAATCCACAATAATTATATATGATTAATAACATAAGAATAAATGAGTTTCCTAACATTTCAAATAATAGGAAATGATGTTTTATGGAATGTCACCAGTGAATGACCACATTGGAATGATATTTAAATTTCCCTCATATAGAAATGTTGGAATAAGTAAAATTGATAATTTATCAAAGGAAAGTGATATGTAATATATGCAGAAATAATGTCCTTATAGAAAACAATTTCTAATTAATTTTATTTCTAATATGTTGGGAATTTTGGAATTATTTGAGTCTATTCGATATTATAATTGTTAACTCCAATTCCGAAGAAGGGTCATTGATTTTTCAATCACTAAACTGGATCATGACGGTCATGTGACACTTATCCTACACTATGTATATTGTAAGTCAATTTAATTATTTTAGTAATGTATCCTATTAAAAAATTATCATTTTTTTCATTAGTGAAATTAATGTTATTTTGATCATTGATATCTACGTCTACAAAAATCTCTTATAATATTATCTAACAATAAAATCATGGATATCATAAAGCTACCAATTAATTTTTTAGCGAAAAGATGAATATGAAATTCAAATTAAAATCACACACACTATATGGGTTTTGATTCTTATTCAATGTTGAAATATATCTTTGGTGGTTATGCAGAATCTCAAAATATAAAAACTGGCCGTTCTAAAATAGTTTTTTTCTTATTATTTTCATGATTTTTTTCTAGTAATCATCGAAGTTTTTATGATTAATTTTGAATTGAACTTATAGTTCATGCTAAAATTATTTCTAAGACTCTATATATAATAAACATTTTTAGGTAGCATGAATTAATGAGTATACTCAAGGGGAACATTGAGAAGGGGTTTATTTGTCCATTTTTAGCACAAAGGGGAAAATATGAACCTTTTTAGGGGGAAAGATGGATCAATAAGGGTATGTATTGATTTTCATAAACTTAAAAACATTATGATCAAGAATAATTATCATTTTACTCATATTATTTTGAATACTCTCATCATCCTCTATTTATCCTATAAGTATGAATATACATCATGTTCTGAAAGAGTACTTTTGGTGGGATGCCATGAAGAGGGATATATTGGTGTATGTATTTCCATTATTGGTATGTAAAATAGTTATTATGAGAGACATAATTATTAGGGAATATTAAAATTATTATTCACAACTGAATTAAAATAGGAAACAGTGCAATATTTTTTTTTCTCTAGACTCCAAAAAAGATCTAAATTGTATTATTTTATTTGGGTTATAGTAGATCTCAATAAAAAGATATCAAACTTAATTTTTTTCCAAGAATAATTCTCTATTAATCAGAATGATATGATATATGTTATTGAATTAGTATGTCTATATAGGATACCATATTCTGTTATATCTTATTGGGATGATATTTTAAAATTGTTGATGTTGAATAAAAATAAATTATTTGATATAAAATTAATCAATAATTATTTTGTTCTTATGAAAATGATAATATTATTTTCCTTATCAATGGATGATGGGGTTTAAAGTGATATATTATTTATAGTTTTTTCCTTTTATTAGATACTTTCTATAATAATGTTCTTTTTTATAATATTTATTTAGTTTTACTAATTATTATGCACCACCACCCGAGACTAATAATGTGAACAATTCCATTTTTTCCTTTTGATCAAGGATCTCAGATAATATCATTAATGTAAAAATACAAATGGATTACTACCCTTAATTTTCCCTCTCTTCTTGTTACAAAATATTACATAGGCATATTCATCTTATGGCTGATTTTGGTTATAGGATTCATACTCATATGGACTATAGTGGATATCAATTATGTCATACATTTATTAATAACATATGATGTGTTAAAGAAATAATATATACATGTATATAGGCTATAATAGATTATTGTTATTACTTGGGTATTTGTATATATTCTTTAATAGAGCTTGATATAATGCGTATTTACATATTTTAAAAAAAATATTGGTCTTACAATGTGATTATGGGGATTTGATGGTGATGTGGTGGTGATTCTGTTCAAATGGATGTGTTCTTTTTTATATATTGTGAAATATATTTTATAAAGGGAATTAGATAACGACTATATAGTATGTTAATGTTTTAAGAGAATTGGTTAGTGAAGAAAATTCTTGTGGGTACCATTCATATATATATATTATTTTAATGTTATGAGAAATATGTCATTGAATTACTTTGTGATTGGTCCATGGTATGGTTAAGAATATAGTTAACATTATTAGATAGAAATTTTATTTCAAAAATTATTCATTATGGTTTTAGTATGATTCATCCATATTTTTCATTGGAGGATAAAAAGAAGATCATACTAATTAGACCTACATTTATACGTAGATGCGCGTGTGTGTGTGTGTATATATTTATATATTTGAGGTCTACATGAGGTATTTGTCTGTCAAGATATTCATTACTAAATTGTGGATATTTTTTGAGGGTTTTTGATTTTCTTGGTCACTAATATTAGTTTTTCTTATGGTGTTTCACTAATTTGGTATTATATTTTATTTCTTTTAATGTATTAGAATTGTATTATTTACTATTAAATATTTTTTTTATTGAATCTTAATAATTTATGGGGAACTGTGAGGAAATTACAAACCTTGTGTTAGTGATTCATACAGTTAGTGGTAGTTTCCAATGAATGTCCAATTTTTGGTGAGTTTATAGGTCACTCTCTTTGAGGTGAACCGAGTATAACACAAGTAAATAGTTTGTAATTTTCGATTAATATTCTATAAAACTCTACATAATAAACAGCCAACTACCACAAAATTTTACAGTCATTGGAGAATATATACCTAATCATCTTATATAATTAAATACCTTCAACATCACCCACAATGTATTCTCCAATAGTACACTTCATAGTCACACAGTATTTAAAACCTTTATTCCTTACATTGGGAAATGATACATTAGAGAGGTTGATATTACATTCTTTGTAAATTAAAATATTATATATTTCGACAAAAGATCATAAGTGATCATAGGTTCATAATAAGGGTAATGGAGCCAGAAATTAAAAAATTATAATCTGACCTAATAATTCATAGATCATAAACTTAAATCATGGAACAAGGATTTGGATGATCATAAGAAATGACTCATAGGAGAATCAAGGATAATTATTCATTAGAAAATAAGTTTTACCTAAGAACATTTTATAAGTGTGTTTCCAATATATTCAAATAATCATAATCATAGAAATAATTTTTGAAGGCTATCTACTAAGTTATTATTTATTTATCAGTGTTGTGAAAACCAACTCTGTACCCTCTTTACGTATTGGATAACATCATATCTACCTTTTTTGGGGTTTTGATAACATCCATTGTAACCACATTGACGATAAAAATTAATCATTACATAATTAATTGTAGTTATATAAGGTTCCCACCAATCACAAAATTGTAATCCATTCTTTTTTATGCCACATGTTTAGAAAAAAAACATTTATTGTTTTAACATTGCCTGACCTGTGGAAAATAAAATGTGTTTCATCATGATTTCAACATCATAATCAATTACCATCTTATAAAATAATAAATATGGTAAAATTTTATCATATACCCAAGGAATCATATGTATAATCAATTAATGTTGTCATAAATGAAAAGAGAATTCAATGTTCATGTTAATACTTTTGAAGAAAATTCACTTCTTATTTTGAGAACACATTTTCTCAAAATCATAAAGCCATTATAATAGTTGGAAAATCACATTATTTCAAGATAAACATTTTCTTTTTTGATGGATATGTCATTATAAATAATCATAATGATTGTGGGAATTTGTTTCTTACAGTTAACAGTAAAACAATGATATCATTTACTTATTTGATAAAACACATATCATTAAGAAAGTTACAATATAATATGTTTTAAAACATTTTATATAATATCATAATTTTTTTTATAAATAATTTCCATAGATATTAGTGAATATCAAAAACATCATTCATAGCATTTTAATTAAAAAATGAAATGAATGATATTGATACATGTATGCATAAAAAAAATTTGGTCTTCCTTAAACACATTATACCAGAATTTTGAGTATATAGAGTAGAAAATTAATGACAAAATTTTAATCTATATAAATTACTTGAGGATATTAAATGGAATTTTATTTATGTGTAATAAATCATTAAATTACATCAGTGAAAACTTATGTGTAAATAATCTTAATAAAAACGGATATTGTAACTTAAAAACATTGCCACTTTTGTGATCTTTGATTCATAACCATGATAAACGAAATAAAATTCAATCAAACATTAAATAAAATGAATTTTATTATCCTACTGATATAGAAAATAAAATTTTTATTATAAAACCCACATGAAAGAAACAAGTGTTAAATATGGAAATTGTCGAACCGAAACACATGTATATTGGAAAAAATCATACTTTAATTTCGAATTTATTTGTATATGTTCCAAAATAAAATAAAGAATTTTAAATTTACTATAATTATATGATAGAATAAAAATAAGGCTTACAAAAACATAAATGTATGACTTATATCATCTTATCATCAGCCCATTTCAGATATGTGATTATCATAATCATTTTATGTGTAAACTATTTTTTTGTATATTTCAGTTAAATAGTTATTCTCTTTATATCATAATGATTGTTACATTTTCTATAAAATATGAATTATTTCATATTTAAAATATTTAATAATTTTATACAATTTCATATTTACTTATATAAATTATTGATTAAAAATTATTTACATCACATTATGAAGATGGAAGTCCACACAAACACTGATGTTATGTTTCTAATTTTTGACTAAGTGGAAAAAAGAACGGTAAATAATAATTTACTATTTTATAGATATTATTATATCATAAATATAATATATATTAAATAAATATACCTATATTTCTATCATTTAAAAGTGTAATGGAAATCCTATTAACATCGCATCATGGAGGTGGTAGAGCATTCGTGCGTAGAAGGGATTTTATCATTTTCCACTGGATTGGAAGTAAATTTTTTTAATAATATGTTATAATTATATAAAAATAGTTATTTATTAAATTCTGAAGAAAAATTTAAATCTATATTAATAACTGAATATAAAGCATGGAGACATGGAATGAATTATATCACTATGTGAATTTTCTAGTCTACACACAGCTCTGATACTATCAACATCCATTTAATAGAATGGATGTGGAAAATGATTAGAATAAAAAAATAATAAATAACTATTTTTATGATACAATATTTATTGTATTATAATGGATAAAACATCCTTGGAGGATGTATAAGAAGAAATTATCATTGAAAGAGTCAGGTAAGTTAGTCAACACATTTATGAGAGACCACTTTTGGTTTAAAACTAATGTCTATATTATATGGTCTTATTGTATGATTAGGAGATCAAGAAGGAATAATAAAATAATAGTAAGGTTTTTGGGTAGGCCATTCCCAATCTATAATGATTATATTGTGTGAATAATAAAGGATAAGAGATTACCTTTTAGAAGTGAGGGTAGGGACACACATAAAATTACTTAAAATATTTAAATAGTATGTGTTCACTTTCATGTGAAGGTGGAAAAACATATATGGATTGTGATTTGTCATTATATATGGTCAAAATATCATCAAAAAAAGTATGTAGGAAATTTTTTGTGTCATTTTTACCGTTTTCTCTTAGTTTTACTCATATTGTAGAAATTTTTAACTATAACCATTGTAATAAATTTTTACACTTATTATTTTTCATTCTTAAAAAATGAAATTTTCCACATTACCATATCTATAAATTATGATTCCAAAAATGAAAAAAATTTTATAAAATTTAATTTTATTAGAGGAAGAAATTAACTATAAAATGGATGTGTGAAAATAAAAGAAAACACATTCTTTGAAAAAAGTATTAATTAACATAAACCAATTTTATTTACATTCATTAACTAGTAAAAAATATTTAGTAAACATTAATATTTTTTTTGAAAATAAATTCTATAATGATCATTAAAATCATTAATAATTTATAATTCATTTAATTTATGAAGATAAAATCATTTCACTCACAAACTATTTCATTATAACAACACATCTTACATTAAAATTATTTCATCTTCTTTCATGGACATTAACTAAATAATTTATGAAATATTATACATACATTACAAAATTATTGAGTTAAAAATTATTTCCATTAGTGTTCAATGAAATTTTTTTGTAGAAAAAATACTATATAAAATAAAATTCATTTTCTCAATAAAATATGTCTATTAATTATGAAATAATTTTATTAAAAAAATAAATTATTATTTATATGGGATTATTCAAAAAAAATTAATTAAGGTAAAAATTTATATATATATTTCCATTATATGAAAAATCTAATTCAAACATTTCAATCAAATGAATATGTTATAATGGCCATAATATATCACGATTCATTCAACTCGATAATGCGTGTAAAATAACATGTTGAATTAATCCACTTTATTTCAAAGGAATTCATATAAAATATCATGTTTCTATTTTATACCCCTTAGATAATGAAATTTCACACAAAATTAAACTTCTTGTATGCTACAAAATGAAGATACTTCAAATTCCTCATATCCTTTGGTTTCCAAGAAGCTTTAGAAAAATATATTATTCCATCAAATAACATTAACAGTGTGTGTTGTATTGTTCTAAAAACTATTTTCTCTATGATACAAGATTTTCATTATTTGGTATTTATAAGAAATAACATGATATCATGATAGAACCTCTATTTTTAGATCATATGAATGATCATGTATGTACATTCTTAAAGTATATACATGGAATAATTTATGTACAAGAGGGAGGTTTGGTGTAAGATCCCTATGATAAGATATCATCCATACTCAATAAAAAATCATGATGCGGATAACATTAAAAGGGATCAACATTACGTTATTTTTGAATCTCATTACCTTTTTCCTTTTTGAAAGTATTAGGAATACCTTCACATAAATTTATAAATATAGATCTATACAACAATAATATATATTACTTTTTTATTAATATGAGATCCCCTAATGTGTTATTCAATGAAAATAACCATATCATTCATGTCCTTATCCAGATCAGGTCCCAATACCTTTTATTCTCCAACATCATCCCATAAAGTTGGTGTGTTTCAATTTTTTCATTAAAAATCTTCACATATAAGCACATAAACTCATATGTAAAATTTTATTTTATAAGAAAATTTTATTTGTGGAATTTGTGGATCCCAACCACCATTGAAATCCTAGGAAAATGATCTTAGAAAATCCTCTTGTGTTATATGTTATCTCTCAAACTGAACATAACCCAAATAAAAGTATTCTTATTTGATTCCTTGTAGAGTTCAATGAAAAATTCCATAGTTATGTTTTCTAATTTCCATAATGGTATGGATTATATATATATAATCAATTTGTTTACTTCTAAGTCTAAATGATAACTTGATAGAATACCCAGAAAAATGAAATTTATTACAAAATATCACCCCATATGTTATCCCTAATAATATGATACTTAAAGTCTCTATTCATCTTCCTACTTATTGTATAGTTAGATAATGATGTGTTATGGGATTCATCTATTGAGTCCTTATTCAATAATGGTATAATAATGATCAATAATATTTTAATAAACCATATTATTCCAAATAATTTTTTGTTTATATCGGTATAATTTACAAAAAAAATTGAGATATATATCCTGATTCTATGAATCTTTTATATTCACATGGAAAGATATTTAACCATCACATGGGAAATATAATAATTCCCTCTCCCTTAATTATTTCATTCTCCATCCTTTGAAAATTCATAAATTTTAGATCTTTTTTATCTTTATATTATATAATCTAACAAGATCCTTTATATTAAGAGAATATGCATCCTTTTTTTATTTCCAGGGTGTTAATGTATTGTCCTATTAAAATATTTAATCAAATAAAACCATTATTTATGGTATATATATTAATCTTTCTAGATGAATTTATAATCTAAAAACAAATTATGTTATTATATTTAACACATTTATAAATAATAAAAAATTTACCACTACTAACTCCCCTTCATGGGTTTGTATTTTTTTTTATAATCAACTAATTTTTGAGAAACACAAGCAATAAAATTGTTTTTTAGAATAATGAAAAATAATTTTCTCTTCTTAAATAGATAAATAAATATATAACAATTTCTTTTCTCTTTTATGGATGGGTGATTTCATGTGAACTAACTTACAAACTCTTCCACCCAGGGAACTTTTAGACAAATTCATCGGACCAATGAATAATAAGTCCCTACTATGTAAATTTTTTGTGGGGATTATAAATCCTAGAGAAATTCTTGAAAATGTTTCGAAAATATCAATTCAATCTAAGAGATATTTGAATCTTATTCATAGTGATAATTTAAGTACATTGTTCAATTATATAAAAAGTTTATGGATTTGTTGATACACCACCTTTTGTTGTCAGGCATTCCATGAAAGAGCCTTTTTGTAACCATAATTAAAACATACTAAATTCAAAATAAAAATTATCTTTATTTAGGGTCTTGAAATTAATTCTTATGTTATACTCATTCCCTTCATTTATCATGGAATATTGAAAAATATAATTTTTTATGACTAAAAAACTGGTCAAGGATCTCTCTAATGAATCTATTCATTAAATACATAAATATATTGGTGACATTAATAAGTCCAAATTGATTCACTATAAATTCATAGTGTTCATAACTCATATGAATGTTGTACTATATATTCCTTATATATTGACATGAAATTGATAATATCTGGAATGATGGATAATACATGTGGAGTGCTGATCTACTTCCCATTGATAAAAAAATAATCAATATTTTTTATATGATACATATTATTGATCGTGATACTATAAAGTTCCTAAAAATTAATATTGATTTCCATGGATATATATTTATTCTTAAAAAATGATACAAGTAACTCATGGTGATAGACATATCTAAATTAATACCAATTTAATGTTCTCATAGAGGTATATGTTTAATTAATAAATCATGATTAGGTCCAGTCATTATTGATTCTTTGAAATTGGTTTAACCCCATGTATAATTTATATTGCAAACATAACTTCATGATTCAGAGGAATACTAGGAAACTCTTTGAAAAATATAAACACATACTCCCATACAACAGTAATATAATTGATATTGACTTTCCCACTAACAATCTAAAATATATACCCATTATGAATAGAAATTTTGTCCCATAAAATGGAAGTAATTTATAATAAAATATCATATTAATTATCAACCAAATAAATAAACATAAAATCATTAAAAATATAAAATGCTACATAACTTTGGGGGAAATTGATATGGGATCTATAAAAAGAGATCACATTCCTGCCCAAAATTACATTAAATTTAAATAGTGGGGTAATAACATGATTTAAACGAAATACATTCTCATAAAAATCAATCATAGAAGAATCATAGTCCTGTTATGTGGAAATTTTCCCATTAAAATTATTCACTTTGGTTTCATCATCAAATAATTTAGGTGGTAATGTGAATCCCATATAAGTTTCTTTCAGATATAGAATAGTGGGAAAAATAAGAATTAAATACGACACAATTAATTGTAGAGTGGATGGTATGTGTAAAGTTAATAACTTCATTATCATGACCCATATTAGAAAGTGTTGTCATATGGTATTTCCTTTTTTCACTATTAAAATGTGGATACAATTTTTATTAATTTTCTTTAACCATCATATTTTATAACCGGTTGACATAATTGCTTAACTATATTTATTTGAAACGCAAGTGTGTAGGTGTTTTATTATGTGAATATTTATCTCCATTCACATCATTGGATTACTTATTTCCATTACTTTGACTTTCAATTTCCAAATGAAATTATTTTCCACACATAAAGCATTTAATATCTCTCTTAATGAAATTTCATCCATGTTTCATTCCTCACTTCTATAATAATGTAACAATCACATTATTCCCTATATGGTTATTATTATTTTAATTTCACTTTATTTCATTATTTAATTTCTTTTTAAAACCATGATATTCATGGGTTTCTTTAATATAAATTTAGACCTTAAGATGACATCCATTTATATCATCAAATCTCTTGAAGATGATTTTGGATTTCACTATTCATATTTCTTGTTTTAATGAACTCACAAATCAATTGATATTGATTTTATAATAGATGATAATACTATAATCTTACCTGTAACATCTCAAGGAATTCAATGTCCATTATTATAAAAAGTTACATGGAATTTACATATCAAAAAATGTCTTCCTAGACTACCCTGAATCCATAGATTCAATTTATTCCCATTTAATTGTGTTCATGATATGAGTCTACAATTGTTCTACTTCACCATACAAAGATAATCATCCAAAATAGATTTCCATTTCCAAGAGTATGAGAAAATTGGAAATTTATTTTCAAAGTTATGGATCTATTTATATTATTTTTTGGATTAGTAGACCCACTAAAAGGAGGTGGATCTTTATTCAACTAGGAATGAAAATATATTCTTCCCTCCTTTGATTATATGAAATCTAAGCACGATTCAATGATTGAATTGTTTTTGTTAGACTAGAAGCATGCTTTTTTTATTCCAACAACTATAAAATGTTGTTTCTCAGAAGTAATATCGTTGCATTATATATCACATTCTTATTTAGAATGATTCATTATATTTATAAAAATTAACTAAAACTAATAAAACTTCAACAATCCACAATCCAAGTGATAAATCCTATAATCATGAATCATCTTTTATATGATGAAAAAATAATGGCACATTCTATTCATTCTGTGAATTTACATGTATAATCTAGATCATCAATGATAAATATCTATTCAAATCATTCATAATGGTTTATTATGTAAATATGAGTTAACCCTTGTATACAGAAAGGATTTCATAGCTAGGTGTACATTCAATATCCCACCCATTGTGAATTTTTGATGATCATGTAACTATCCAATCCACAGATTTTTGGGTTATTTCCTATAACTTAATTTGTGCTAAAATCATATCCACATTCCAATATAGACACAAAGATTAATGTTTTAGAAAGAACAAACACATTTTTTTTCCTACATCCTAGAATGTTCTATTATACTTAGACTCGTTCTTTGGGTTATCTATACTTTTTTCAGACACTGAACTATATAAAAAATAAACTATCCCAGGATTCCATGTGATCTGACCGTGTCATAAAACACATCAATATTTCATCATTTTAGGAGAATATTCAATATTATTTATTATAATTCAAACCTAAGGACAAAAAGGATTAGTATATTTGGATAAAGGATTGATAATAATCTTATATTATAAAACAAATTCAACATATCTCATAATTTCCTTATCATGTATCACCCTTATTAGTAAAATCATATTCAAAAACATTATATGTAACCTAGGGAAGGGAAACATAAGAAAGGATGTTCACAGATGCTCAGGAAGGGTAATTATTGGATATTTAATTATTTGACACTAAGTGAGCACATAATATGAATATGATCATGATAGAATGATATTAACCATATAAAATCAAACCTAACATTTAATAGAACATAAGCATGAAGCATGGGAAGTTTATTTTTCGGTTTATAAGACATGAATCAAAAAAGAATAAAACACAAAGATCCATGAAAATATAACTTTGGAATAAGATATTATCATAAGAGAGCGGAAAATTTTATGGCAAAAAAAATAATTATTGAAATAATTTGTCAAGATTGTGTTTCAAGACATTTATCACATCCATACTACATATTGAACATTTAAAACTGATAGAAATTACATTTTTTAAAGCTAAAAAATGATCTTGATTTATGGTCTATATAAATATGACCTTTATCACTATAATAAAAATAACTAATAAACGTGGTATTTTTAGGGATAAAAAGAGGATAAAGGGTTCCTTTAACAGTTTTTAGTTTCAAGTGATGATAAATATTTATTTTTATGGATCTTTCTTTATACCCCAATTGTTAGTGCTTGCCCAAACCTTTTCTGCAGCTTTCAGCCACCATTCACACATGGAACAAGCAATTCCCCAAAACCCACCCATTTTAGGTGCTCTAAATTCCCCATTTTAGTTTTTTTATAATTCCTAAGGACCATTCCTCCCCAATAGGAACCTGAACACAAAACCTAGACCACTCTTATGCAATTTTAATTCCTTTACCACTACATAAAGTAGTCTAATTATATATTTATGGTTATTTTTATTTATTTATGTATATATATTTACATTCATACCTTTTATTAATATATTTATATAATTATTATTGAATACATTTATAAAATATATGTCTGTGTGTGTGATATATATATATATATAAATAAATATATTATATATTAATTAGAATTTACATATATAAGAATATAATTATATTTAGATACCAATTTATTAAAACATACAGAAATGTATATATAAACATTATGTATACATTTGTATGATTATATATACACACATATATTTTCATATAATTTTATAATGTAAAAACATGGTATGATATTTTTTTATGAAATGGATGATAATTAATTAAATATGATTTGTATAATTGTTATTAAATTTATGTTTATATATTTATATAAATTTTATATTTACTTATATACTTTATAATGACATATATATTTTATATTTATATAAATTTGTTATACATTTCATATATATTTATATGTTTTTATATTTACATAAAGTTTTTCCCTATTTTCTTATAATTTCATATTAAGATAAAACTTTTTCAAAATGTATTCATTAATATTTACAATTAATAAATTTATATTCTATATTTAAAATGGTAATGATATATTTATAAAAACGCATTTATATATGAAATATTCATATAATATTGATACAAACTTAAATACACAAAAATTTACACATACACATTTATATTTCTCATGTACACTCAAATATATATGGATATACATATTCATTTACATATATTATAAAATAAATAATAAATATATATTTATTTGGAACACAAATTATAAAATATCAACATTACTTGTATATGTGTATATATGTTAAATCTAGTTTTATATGATAAATAAAATAAATATTTTATTATATTTGAAATAAAATTATATATAAATATTTATTTCCCTATGGTTTATATTTTTAATAATACATTTTTAGGTAAATATTTTTAATGTCTCACTTGTAGAATTGATTTTTGATGTAAATATATGAAAAACAACATATATTCGTATTAAATATTTTAAATATGTCATATATTAAAACATTAAATCCAAAATATTTAAATGAATGTAATCCTACAAAATAAATTTAGTCTCCACTAAAAAAGAACCAAAATTCATTCTTAATAAATGACTAATTACATTTGATTGTTAAAATATTTGGGTATCCAAACTAAATACAATGTTTTGGAGGCCTTTCTAGCCTATTATTTCTTAAAAAAAGTGGCTAATCCCCCCAACAAGCATTGCATTGATCTCTCCATAGTAATGGATATGATATGTAGTAGAACCTAAATGAAAGCCCTGATTAAATGTTATATCCATTTGATGTTCAATTCAAGTTTCCAACATTTCTACGAATATTCAACAATTTATTGGATTTTTAGGTCATAATTTTTTTACTAAAATAGTATTAGTAAATAAAATCTGTGAAATAATTAATCAATATTATTTTTTAATTACTTTATAATCCATTTTCACTAAATATTATATATATTATTTTTAAATTCATATTTATTCTTCTATAAATAATATTTAATAAAATATATAATAATTATATCAATATAAAAAATTTATATAACTATATACTTTCAAATTAAATATTAAATGAAATATACATTTTATCATTTATAATAGAAATGATATGATAAATAGTACCCTTTATCAGTGCTAAACTATAAATTCTGATTAAGGCTACATTTTATCACTGCTAAACAAAAGTGATAATAAAAGGAAACAATTATCTGTGCAATGAAAAAGTGATAATAAAGTGTTCTGTTAATTAGCGAGGAAGTAAAAGCACTGATAAAATACATCTTTATCAGCATTATTTTATAGCACAGATAAAATTTGAATTTAATTATACTTGGATAATTACTGATAAAGGGTACCATTTATTATTTTATGGAAAAAGAACTAATAGAACTACCCTTTATGAGCTATTTTTTCTATCAATATTAATGGAAATCATTATCAGTCCTTTTATATCAGTAATAAATATTCCCTATATCTACAATTTTTATCTTTTTATTTAAAGGATAGCACTGGTGAAGACTAAATCTATAGTAGTGCGTGTTGGGCATGGGCTAAAAATCATTTCACAGTGTTTAGGATTGTATAACCTTATGTGTACCCCCTTTTGGGATTGGTAATACCACAAATGTACCCTTTGAGATCATAAAGCATATAAATTAACCAATTAATTAGAGGGATATAATGGACCCACCAATCAAATAATAATTATCCATTCACCTATATTGCACAATATTATAAAAAAATTATCAACTCAACATCTCGTAAAACAGGTAAAAGAAAATAGGATTCATAGAGTTATTGTTTTCATAATCAGTTAACATATAAAGAAATAATAAACATGGTAAAATTTGACGGTATCACTTGTTATGAATAAGTAACATTCATGGATGTTTTCATAGAAGAAAATATATTTAAAATCTCATGCGACTATTTCATGATGAAAAATCTATTTTTTTTAAAATAAAATATTCGAAATATATAATTTTTAATAATATTATGAAAAAATACTAGAAAAGAAAAATCAAATATGGTAATAAAAATAAAAATTATAGTCATGATAGTAGGAAACATCACTCATGAGGTAAAAGATAATATAATGATTATGATTACATATTTGGTAAAAAAGTATATTAGTCATAAAACATTAAAAAGATTAATTTTGAATATTTTTTAATAAATTCAATTTTGGGTGAAATTAATTTAGTAATTCATTTAATAATATTAAAAACATTCATAAAAAAATATAAAAAAATATAAATTTTATAAAAAATTGTTAAACAAATAAAAATATCAGTTTTTTCCTTTCAAACACTCTCTTAAAATATTAATAACATAAATAAATAAAATTAAATGGGAAAATAAAATATATATTAATAACCATTTTATTAAAATATACAATAGATTTGGTAGAGATATATTAAAAAAAGTCATCATCATTGATTTTTGTATGAACAATCTTTATATAAACTAAAACTGTAGCATTACAATCAATCGTCCGTGGTAATATTTGAATCATAACCCCCATGAAAGAAATATCTTGATTTTAAAACATAAATATTAACCTTAATTAGATTCAGATAAATATTTTCCTGATATCACATATCTATGGAAACCTATATACACCAAATTAATGATTAAATTATTTTATATGTTGTATATATCGTAAAAATAAAAGTGACATGACAATCCAATACCCCAAACATTACATTCATCTTTATCTTAATCCTCATGTATGAAATAAATTAATTTATTATAATTATAAATTAAGACCATTTTCATACCTTTAATTCCATGAATCGTTTAGTCATAAAATATTATAATTAATTCACTGAAAATCAATCAACTTCATCATCATTTGAGTTGTTAACAACTTTATTTTTATGTTTGTTTCATTTCAGTAGTTATAGCCCTTTCATATTTATCATGGTTCGATTATATAAATAATATCAATCTTATAATAATGATAATATTTAATAATTATATAAAATTTTATTTCCATTCAAATAAATATATGATAAAAAATTAATGACATCACATTAGAGATGGTAGTCCATATGTGTGCATAAGTGTGGTTTCAAATTTTTGATGGATGGAATGAAATAATGGTGAAAAAATTTCCCCGTTATAAAATAATTCTTAGATTATAGATATTATATAAATCCAAAAATATATCCTTTTTACCATAAAACTAAATAATTAATTTAGAATTAAACACTTCTATTTTGGTGGTTGTAGTCTATATGTTTGCACAAGCGACATTATCATATTACTACAGATAGAAAGATGCGAAGGTAGATAAGATATATTAATTATAGAATAATATTAATTTAATATATAACATATAATAATATTTCATCCATCATTACTATAAACCATGAATAAATGGTGATGGAAAATGAATCATATTGTTATGAGGGGGTGGTATTCCAAAAATACGCACGAATGATACTTTCATTTTCCCTTTAATGGAACGGATTATGAAAATGGTCATATGATAATAATATTACCATTTTAATAAATTTATTATTGGTTTGTAATTACATTTGGATGGATATAATATATTTAGAGAAATAATAATATGGTAAAAATTGAAAGGTATTATTTTACATAATACAACTTATTCGGAATCTGTTCGTGTAATACGAAGAGATTAATTACTAAGGAAAGGAAGTAATGAATTTATTAATAAAAGACTTCACTGAGAAAAGTGGTTTATTTAGGGAATAATTTATGAAAACAGTTTCCCTTTTATATGTGTTTGAAGGGACAAACAAGTAATTAAATAAATGATTATATAATATACAATCACAATCAATTGAATGTGGAAAACAAGAAAATAATTAAAATGAATGATAATATAGGGTCTTAAAATAATTAAAAAAAATGATTTATAAATTTTTATTTTTATTTTTTGGATTCATTTTTATTTTATCCCCTACAATAATGGTATTAAACCATAACTATGGCAACAAATTTTTCTATTTTCCCTTTAATTTGGATAAAAATGAAAGTGTCCCCTTTATAAAAATTTTAAATTCCTAATAAAAATATTGAATCAATTTTAACAAATTATGCTACTATAAGTGGAAATAATGCATTGTAAAATTAACATACAAAACACAATGAGATAGAAATTTCTGAAAAATCCATTTTAATTCCAAAAACCATGTTTTTTCTCATTAATGTCAAACTAAAAACCATTATATGAGTGTTAAAATATTATATTGATTATATATTAATTATATATCATTAAAATAGTTATTCAATCTTGTAACACACTTTTTTGAAATAATATTTTGTTCGAATTACCACTAAACAAATTACATTATGTTTAAAAGAACCACATAGTATTTTTAAAATAATATTATTTAAATGTAAAAATTATAAAATAGATATTTAATTCACGGGAAGGAGTAGGATTAACTACTTAATGAAATTTATATTAAGGTACTAGCAATATAATTGTATTTCTAAATGTATTTACAAATTTATTGGAAGAAAGCACTCATTATTTAATAAAGACACTTATTTCAAAAATATTTATTATTTATATTTATGTTAAAATATAATTTTTATTTTTTGGAACTTATAGAAATATAATTGTAAAAAATTTACATCACTTTTTAAATTGTCATATAATTTTTAAATATGGGTGAAATATTTGGATTTTTCAAATAAAATTAACATTCTCGTGAATAGATAAAAAAATATATAAAATGAATCATTTTATTTTAATAAATTAAGATTAATTATTAATTAAATTATTTTTAAAATTAACATAATTGACATTTATTTATATTAAATCCAATACATACTTTGAAATCACCTTTCTATTTAATTTTGGAATAATTTCATTCTTAGGCATAAAAGGTATTTTTTCCTAAAATAGTTTGAGGTGAATAACGTTTCCCCATTTTAATTATTTATAATAAAAATTAATGAGTAAATAATTAAATTAAAATTTTATTTTATATATTTATATAAATTAATATAAAATAATTTTATAATTATTACTTCTCAAATATTTAATATAAGATCATATTATCTTGAATAATTCATTTCATGAAAGATTTCTTTATAGACTAGTTTACAAATTTTATTTTAAAGTAAACTATGCCACTTCAATGAGATTAATTTGAAAAAATATATATCTTATTTATAAATAGAATAATTTATATTATATATTAATGATAATGTATTTTTTACAATAATTAATAGTAAGAATATACAAAATTACATATCACGATTATGGGTATATGAGGTTTACTAGGTGTTAACATAAATTATATTGGTTAAAAATGATATTAAAATTTTATAAATAATATTTTATGTCCATATTAAATCCTTATAACTTCTACATTTCCAAAATGGGCCATTTTCTCTGTTTGTAAAGAGGAAAAAGTGGGTGTTATTCTTCATTTTCAAAAATTCCATGTGTGTCCTCTACTCCAACAATAAAAGCCAACCCCTATGATATTCACTATACACATAAAACACTAATTATATTAGAAAATATCTCACCAAAAATCATACATAATTTTCTACCCTCATCCTAGACGAAATTTATTGATCAAAAAAACCATTCTAGGAAGGCATTATGTGTAATACTAATGTGGTTGTCTAAAGAAGATGCAACATTATTAACCATGTTTTTAATTTATTTATTATTCATTCTCCATAAAATCATATTAAAACTTGTTTATATAATAATCTATGTATATTGATGACATATTTTTTTTCTATGGTAATGAAATATATCCTTATCGACCACCCTAAAATGAGAAACGAAACCATTGATATAGTGTTCTATGGACTACAACCTCACAGAGAAATGTTAGTTGTTTTCTATCACAATTTATCACAACTAGTTATAATGAAATTATATATTTTTGTAAAATACATTTGGTAAATAATTATAATGATTTAATTAAAATATCTTATATACATTCTTATATGACTACCCTTCTTTTTATTACACACTTAAACATGAATTATTACATGATATATTCACTTTATAAAACATAGAATATAAAGAGGTCTAGTGTCGTTGGGGCTTAGGAATATACATAACCACTTAAAACATGAAACTCAACATCTTTCTTGAAAACATCCTTTACATGACCACTCTATTCTACCGTACTTAGCATTGCATTGGTTAACCTAAGGACATGCATAAAAATAGTGAGATATAAATCCCAGAAAGGGAGTAAACAAGGAAAAAATGAAGAATAAAATAAATGTTAGGCAATAAAAAAATCAATAGACCATAAAAGAAACATAAACATAAAGGAATGATATAACATGATTATCATAACATGGAAATGTGAAAAAACACATAATATTGTATTAAAATGAGCCAAGATTTATTGTACATTGTTCAAGATTAAATCATCATTACAATTAAATTAGCTTGGGTAAACCCTCGTTGCACTTGACATATAATGATACCAATGTTTACCCAATGCAATGGAGCGCTATCAAGGATCTCACTTCTTAATAATTTCATTTAATGCATAAGTGTGCCAAATGGTTCATATATCTTCGAATCAATCAACATCATCATTTCTTCCAATATAAAGGGATCTGGAATAAATACATGAAACTCTATAATCAATTAGTAAATATGAATAAAAGGGAATTCCAATGATTGAGAAATGTGAATAGTATTAACTACACAATGACTATGGATTGGAAAGTTGTGGAAAAGTTTCAGCTACATAATGGCGTGACATATGAATTCATAAATATTAATGACGATAGATAAATAGATATCTCATTTTATGTACAATAATTGGATTTTAAGTGGTCATATTAATATATTTCTCAAAAATTTAAGGCAATTTAGAATCATAATACAGTATAATTTCTTGAATGAAATTTAGAAGAGTGAAATTCTATATGGAATTCTGGCATGGTAACACGTGTACTTGGGATAAATTAGTGAGAGAGAAAAGGGTCTCTGGTAAATCAAACATAAATAGGGAAGTATGGGTAAGTGAAAAACCACACCCCAACATTTTCAATTTAACATAAAAGGAAAATACAATACTAGGAAACTCAAATAAAATAAGAATGAAAGAAATCCCTAACATGGAAGTGTGATCCCAAAGGCTTCTGTAGGGGTTTAGAGAGGATTCTTGAGATCTTGGGAAACCATGGGAGGATTATAGAGAGTGGATGGTAGAGGTAGGTCGATCTCAATATTCTTTTAGTGAAAAGGATGTGGGAGCATGGAAGGGTTCATAAAAGAAAATGGAATGAATTCATTATTATTTAGGTTTGGACCCTACACATTAAACTAATAATAATCAAAAACCATCCCTGGGTTTTGGCCCATGGTTTTTGTCAAAGGGGAGAGGAAAATAATATTTTCTAAGGCCAATTTCCTAACATCTTAATATATTTGGCTTGCTTATGTGGTGGTTTATCACACTCTCAAGTAAATTATTTTAAAAAGATATAATGTTTTATAAATTTTGGAGGGCCCAATAAAGAATTGTAAAGAAAAATAAAAATAAACTGAAATTAAATTATTTTAATGTTAAACCATATATTATCCAATCATAATGTTTATAGTATCTTATTACATCACTATTGGGTAATTATAATGTCATAAAACACATAATATATTTAAACTGTATTTAGTTTTTACCCAAAAATTTGTCTATCTCGGAAAATTATAAAATATTCACCGTTGGATAAATTCGACATCCTGATTAAAAAATAATATTAATTTTATCCATGTATTTTTCTAAATATGTGAATTTTCATTTTTTATAATAAAAAACAATATTTATCAAAAATTCATCAGTTTTGATGGAAGTGGATTTCAAAACCATATAAAAATACCCAAACTATTTATTTAAAATTATATGATCATTTATATTTAATAAAAAGTTATTTTGTAATAATATTTTATTAAAATAATATTTAAATCAAAATTACATTAATTTATCAATATATATTTCTTAATTGAATATTAACTAAAAATACTATTTGTGCTTTAAAAACTATTTACAATGTAAAAATAATAAAAATAATTTATTTTATTTATTATATAAAAAAATATTGCACATAATCATAGTGCTAAGGTCTTTTTACATAAACCCTCATAACACCCACATATGACCTAAGGTTAAGGTGTGCGATGGTGACAAATTTTTGGGGTGGCTCAGATAACATCTCTCGGGTGGTGATCTCTATCAACTTCCTCTTCTCCCATAGGTGGTTCCGTTTGATCTTAAATTGATGATAATCAGATGGGATTGGTCAAGAGGGAAGCCCATTGACGTCACCTTCTTCTCAAGCTTTGAGAAATGGGCTTCATAAGATGCAAGTCTATTAGATAAATCCATCGCTTCCTTTATGCGAGTAAATTGGATTTATTAAAGCCCTATATTTATATTAATCAATTGATCACTATTCAATGGATATATTAACAATGGTAAAAATTCATAACCATATGTTAAATCCAATAACATAAAACCAAATAAGATAATATGTTCTATATAACCATTTTACAAAATAAGACATATAATTGGATCAAGTTGAATTTTAATTAATAAAAATTTGGGATGTTATAGTCTTCCCCCGTTAAAAAATTTCACCCTCAAAATTGCCTTTTCCCACACTAAATAGTTGTGTGTAGCTCTTCTTTGTCACTTACTCTAATTATGTAGTTTCTTATTCAAATAAGTGGTTTCAGCACAACACCATGATGAGTGTAATTGTATTATTCCATAGAAAGTTTTCTCTATGATCTAATACATTCACTGGCTTCTATTTATAGGAGAGATCATTCTACAATGGTACCACCTCTGGATTGAGTACATGTTGTGAGTCAGGTATATACTTCCTCAAGAGTGATATATGGAAGACATCATGTACTTGAGATAGGTTCGGTGGGAGTTCTAGTCGATAGAACACCACTCCAATGCTATCAAGGATCACCAAAGGACTGATTTACCAAGGTCTAAAATTTACCTTCATCAGAAATCCCATTACTCTATTCCATTTTAAATGTGGTGGAATACCATGTCTCAGACATTAGACTCTAGGTTTGGTTAATGATTATGATCATAGCTCTTTTGTCAACTCTGAGCAGCTCTAATGTGTTGTTGGATGGTCTTAACCTTATCCACCATTTCGTCGACAATCTATAAACCTAGGTGTTTTCTCTCCTAAAATTCATCTCAACATGAAAGTGTTATGCACCTCTTCCCTTATAGGTATTTATAAGGATCCATTTTGATGCATGAGTAGATACTATTTTGGTAAGAAAACTCAATTAGAGGAAGGTGTTGATCCCATCCTCCTTTGAAGTATTTTGAGAGTGTTGTCTAAATATCCTCCTGTGTTTGGAGATTATTCTTTTATTGGCCATTAGTTTAAGGATGATATGAAGTACAAATGTTCAGATCATTATCCATAGAATTAGCATGAATTTCCCAAAACATAGCTGTGAATCAATTAACTTGATCAGATATAATCGATATCGGTACTCTATGCAGCCTTACCACATATCTGATGTATATCTATTCCAGTTGATCTGGTGATAAATCGTCTATAATTGCAATGAACTGTGTAGTATTTGAAATATGATCCACAACAGCCCAGATAGAATGGTTTCCTTTGGATGTCCTCTGATGTACAGTGACAAATTCCATGGTGATATTTTCTAATTGCCATGCCGGTAAGGGTAATGGTTGCATCATCAACTTAGAATTCTTCCTCTCAGCATTAATTTATTGACATACCAGGAACATTGAAGTATACTCTTTGATCTCATTCTTCAAACTATTCAACTAGTTATTCTCTTGGAGATCTCGATACATCATTGGGTTTATTGGGTGAATTGAGATATTTGAACTATGTTCATCATCCAAAAGTTCCCTCTTAAACTCTATATTCGATAGAACACATATTTTTGATGCAAATATCACTATTCCATTTTCATTGCCATTGGACTCCAAGGATTTTCTTTTTTATATAGTTTTTTCCTTATTCTCAATTCTTACTTCATCCTTTTGAGCATCGTTTAATCTTTCCAAAAGATATGGTTGATAAATAATTGCGAAAGAATTGATGATGTTCCTTTATTTATGATTCCCATGTCCTTCTTTATCAAATCTAATTAGATGGTATACTTTTCAATTCTCATCAATGATAGAATTTTTGGGTCCTTTCTACTTATATCATTCGCCAACTTGTTCACTTTCCCAGGGTGGCATTGGATTGATATGTCCTAGTATTGATTTGAAATAACCATATTTGTGGGCACATATTTAACTCTTTCAGTGTGAATATATACTTTAATATTTTTTGATCTGTATATATTTCAATATTCTCTCCAAATATGTAATTCTACCAAATTGATAATTTGATGATCACTATAGCCAACTCCAGATCATGTGATGGATGGTTTTTTACATGAACATTCAATTTACTTAAAGCATTGGCAATGAATTTATCAATCTGCTTCAACACACAACCTATACCCTTCTTGGAATCAACACTAAATACAACAAAAAGTTATCTAGTCATGTGTAATGTGAGCACATTCTCAATGATGAGCCTCTTTTTCAACTCATTTATGCTCACTTTAAATTTATCACTCTATGAAAACATTACTCCCTTCTGAGTTTTCTTTTTTAGAGGGTTTGAAAATCCGGAAATATTTCTCACAAATCATTGATAATATCCACCTAACCTAAGAAATCTATATATAACTATTTTCAATGTCGGCCTCAACCATCCCTCAATTTCCGCTATCATGGATGGATCCAAATATATCCCATTTCTTGTGATGATGTGGCCAAAGAATAAGACCTCCTTTTACCAAAACTCAAAATTGATTACTTTTAATAGAGCTTCTCATTTCACAAGGTCTCTAGTACAGTTCATAGATTCTCCTCATATTCCTACTTGGTTTTGGAGTATATTAGAATATCTTCTATAAAGGCTACCAAAACTTTGTTTAGGGTATCACTAAAGACTCTATTAATCAATTAGATGAAGATTTTAGGATCATTAGTGAGTCAGAAAGGCATTACAATGAGTTCATAGTGCCCATATATTGTAAGAAAAGTTACCTTTGGGATATCTTTCTTCTTGACCCTTAAATTGTAATATCTTGACCGAAAATCCACCTTCGAGAAGTATTATGATCCATGTAGTTGTTCAAACAAGTCATCAGTTCAGGGAAGAGGATACTTGTTCTTTATCATGATTATGTTGATCTCATGATGATCAGTGCAAAGGAACACTTACCCATCCTTCTTATTTACTAAGAGGATTGGATCACCACATGGTGAAGCACTTGGGTATTTAAACCCTTTATCCATATTCTCATGTAGTTGTTTCTTTAGCTCATCAAGCTCCACAACAACCATTTTAAATAGACTCTTGGATATTGGGAATGCACTAGGTTTATGGTCAATTAAGAATACAACATCTCTTATAGGAGGAAGACCACAAAATTTCTAGGGAAACACTTCATCAAATTATCTCACAATAGGAATGTCTTCAAGGATGGCATCATCCATAGAATCAATCATCTGAGCCAGGTATTCCTACTCATTGGGTTGTAATATCCACTCTTGAAATTATGGTTTCAAAGAAGATTCATCTTCCTCCTTGATCTTGTATATAAATGGGGGTCGATTCTCCAAATGTAAAGTGACTTCCCTCTCACAGAAATTTATGATGGCTCTATATAAGGAAAGCCAATACATGTCAATAAATCTATCAAATTCCACCATAGGGAGTATGAAAAGGTTTTTTGGGAAGTTATATACACAAAATATGTAATGGTAGGAGTTATATTCATGGGATGAAATGATTTATCTATTTTATATACTCACAAACATCTTTGGTTCCATGATTTATGGTGGTGTTGGGATTGTTCTACTAAACATTTAGGAAACAAAACATTGCATAAAAAAAGAATCAAATAGTATGTACACTATTATTGAATGAATAACTAGCATACATGACACCACATTATTGTTGGGGTTCAGTTCAGCGGTACTGATGTAAAAAATATACACCTTGTAACCATTGAGGTTGTTGGTTACATCAAAAATCCCTTGGCATAGGGAAAAAATTTAAATGGTGTCATGGTTATTTCTAGTTGATGAAATGAACAAAAAATTGAGAGTCTAATGGAGTGTTTCTCTCCTCTTTTGCAGCTGTGGGTTTTTCTTGTCGGTAGTTAATGGTTAGGTTCCCTTTACTTCCACACATAATGAATTTCCACATCCCCTTCCAGAAATTTCTGGGATGCATCATTACGCATCATTGGAAATTGTGTTTTCTGGGTTTTCAAAGCACTGTTGTATTTATCCATTAGACCGCAAGAATTTATGTCCACCTTTTTCTTCTTATCCCCATGATACCCCATGAGATTGTCCGGTCCCCATTTTGACCTTGAGGGCCCATCAAATTTTTTTTTCATAGTTATCAATACCGTGGATCTCCAGGGATTTCTGTTGGCTAGTTTTCCTCCCACCAAAGAAGTGTTCAACCACTCATTCAGGTTTAATGAAAAATCCAGAGGTATATCGTGAATTCCTTTTTAATTTTTCTTCATATTCTCCGATGGATTAGTTGTCTTTTTTCTTGAGGGAACGTATGTCTCATTCCATCTTATGTCCTAGGGTGCATGGAAAATAATTGTAGAAAAACACTTTCCGAAAATCCTTCCATTCCAACGCCTTGACCTCATCTTCAGGATTCATATTTTTGATTAATGTCCACCACTGATCAGCTTCACCATTCATAAAATACTATCAGATGATCCATTTAAAGTAATAGGCCGTTGTCTCATGAATCCATAGATTGCGAGATGTTCTTTATTAAGGGGGTTTAATGTATTTCATTTCCCATGTTTCTATTCAAGGATTGAGTTAACTGCGTTAGTATCATGACAATGTTTGTTATTCACACTCCAATTAGAATGGGAATCTAATTAGAACAGTCATCACATTGATCTTCGCATCAGTTTTTAGCCTGAGGCCTCCTATTTCTAGACATTTCCTAGAATAAAAGGAAAGATAGGGGTAACCGATAAAGGTTAATCCAAAGGAAAAAATGGATCTCTTATTAATTACTTTTATTTCATTAACATATGAATCTATATGCTTCAATTTATGTTATCCATAATCTACTTCCCAAAATTTATTCCTAGGGGATTTTTTTATTACCATAACAATGGTTCATACTAAGCTTATGAATTTAAAAAGGAATATCACCTAAGAGTGTCGTAACAAAGAGTGTATCAAGACCCGTTTTCATGTACTAGGATACCCTAGGTCAAGCCTGAAACTCCTTGTTGGTGTTTTCACTCCAACATACATCTATGTCAGAGCCGCCTCAACATACTCCTATCCAAACATGGATGTATTTTTTTATATAAAATATTTACTCAATACTTACTAAAAATATAAGGATGTTTTTATTATATTTATTCTTATCCCTAAGTCTTTCAAAAGGATTTTCTAAATAAATCCCAAAAATAATTAATCATATCCTCTGATTCTGACTATGAAAACCCTGTTTTTTTTACAAAATTAAACATTACATATTACAAAAAATATTCAATTGATAAAACATAGAATATCAAGATTTATATTGTATTTGGGGCATATGAACCTTACATAATGAATTAAAACATGAAACACAACATCATTATTGAAAAAGTACTTTACATGTCCTATACATTATATCATACATGGATTTTCATGGGATTACCTGAGGAAATGCATAAGAAAAGATTGAGATATAAAGACCAGTAAGGGAGTAAAAAAGTCCTAACATGATGAATACAATACATGTTAGGAAATAATAATATCAACGGTTCATAAAAGAAACATGAACATAAAAGAATGATATAGCATTGCTATAATAACCTAGAAATGTGGCAACAATACTTATCATTGTATTAGAATGAGCCATGGATAATTGATCAGGGAGCATGGATAAACCCTAATTGCACTGGAATTATCATGAGTAAAACCTCATTGTACTTGTTGTATCATGGTACTAATCATTACCAAATTCATTGGAGTGCTATCAGGGTGGACCCTTCTTAATCATTTCATTTCATTCATAAGTTTCCACATGGATCCAATAACATGAAATAAATCTACATCATCATTTTTTCCACAATAATGGAATGTGTAATATATACATAAATCTATATCATTAATAAGTAAATTGTTATAACGTATAATACCCCTGATAGATAAATGGGCATGGTATTCACTACACATTGACTTTGGCTTAAAATGTCATGGTGAAATGTTGGCAGCATAACGACATGACATAAGAATTTATAAAATAAATTGATGTGAGTTAAAGGGATGTATCATCATATGTACATGATTTGGATAGTATGGGGTTCGTATATATACATATCCTAACAAATTTAATCAAGTTTTGAATCATAATACAAAAGAATTATTTGAATATAAATTAGAAGACAGAAAATCCTTAAGTAATTTTAGCATGGTTAGATTTGTACATGAGTGGCATTAATGAGAGTGAAAAGGGACTTTCATCATTTAAAAATAAATAGATAAGTATGGGGGAGGTGAAAAACCATACTCCAACATTTACAATTGAAAATAAAATGGCATAACAATATTAAGAAACATAAATAATATGAGAAATAAAGGAATCCTTTTCATGGAATTGAGAACCCAAAGGCATTGGTGGGGCTTGAGATATGCTTCTTGAGATCATGGGGAACCTTGGGATAATTATAGAGAGATGAGGGAAGTGGTTGGTCAAGCCCCTAATTCTTTGAGTGAAGAGGATGTGGGATCTTGGGTGGGATTATATAGGAAAAGGGAAGGAATTATTTATTATTTAGGTTTTGTAACCTACACATTAAAATAATCAGAACCAAAAACCATACCGTGGTTTTTTCCATGATATTTTACCTAGGGGAGTAGAAGAAAAATTTTTATAAGGCTAATTTCCCAACTTCATGAAATATAAGGCTTGATAATGCAGTGGTGAGTCACACTCTCAAGGAAATAATTTTAAATACATAAAACATTTTATAAGTCTTGGAGGGTCAACTATGGATTTGTATAATAAATAAAAGAAAAATAAAATCAAATTATTTTAATGGTAAAAGATATATTATCCGACCATAATGTTTATTGTATTTTATTACATGGCTATTGTTTCATTACGTTGTCATAAAATGCATTATATATTTAAACTATATTTCAGTTTTTCCCAAACATTCGACTGTCTCAGAAAATGAGAAAAAATTCAAAATTGTATAATATTGATGTCCTAATTCCAAAAAAAATATTCAATTTTTTTAATAAATTTCTAAATATGTTAATTTTTTATTTTAAAAAAACAAACATTCATAAAAAATATATGGGTATTGATAAAAACAGCTTTCAAATGTAAGTAAAAATCACCACTGTATTCATAAGAATTATAATATTATATTATATTTACAAAATTTAATTTATTATTACTATTAAATTAAAATATGATATATTTCCAAAATCCATTAATTCATTAAAATATATCTACTAATTGAACATTACCTAAAACGTCTATTTGTTCTTTATAAACTATTTACAATGTAACAATAATAAAATGAATGTAAATTCATTATTATAAACAAAAATAATGCACATAAACATAGTGCTAAGGTCTTGTAACATGACCCCTTATAACACCTACATATGCCATAAGGGAAATGTGTGTGATGCTGAAAGTCTCTTGGGGTGACTCAGATAACATCGTTTGTGTGATGATCTATATCAACATCTACTTCTCACGTGGCTGGTTCCGTTCTATCTTAACTTGTTGAAGATCAGCTTGGGATCGATCATCAGAGAAGCCCAATGATGCCACCTCCTTTATGAGATCTGAAAAATGATTCTCGTATGAGGAAATTCTATTGGATGAGGCCATCACTTCTTCTTTCAAAGTAAATTGGATTTGTTAAATCACTATATTTACAGAAATCAAGTGGTCAGTGTTCAATGGAAATTTTAGAAATGATATCAATTTTAAACGGTATTTTAAATTCCAAAAAAATAAATCCAAATAAGTGCATATGTTTTATATAACTATTTTACATAATAATACATTTAATTTGATAAATATGAATTTTCATTAATAATATTCGGTGTCATAACATCTTACCTTACAATCCATTGAATAAATGATAAAATCAATCTTGTGTAAGGTGGACAACCACATAGTGAACAGCTGTGTATCATTTTTCATTATACATTATATGGAAGATAGTACGGATTAATTTTATCTTTATATCTTATATTACTGATATATTCATTTCTCTAGAAGATAAATATATCATCAAATTTCTTAACATAGAATACATTGAATATATAATAATTTAATACATATGTATGGTGGACTACCAGCTCCCAAGGTGATGTGATTTATTTTTATTACAGCATGACAGGTCTAGTATATGTAAGAATATTTAAAAATGTTATTACATTTAAATTATAATAATAAACCATTAAATTGGAACTAACACTTACATCCATTCCATCACGATCGTTAAAAAATGGAAACATTATTCTTGCGTACGTATGACCTATCATCTCCAAGATAAAAATTCATTTCATCTATCATAACCATATTTCCTGGTTGGTTTTAATATAATATTTTATGGATTAAAATGATAATAATTTAATTATTACCTTTTGGAGATGATTAAATAATAATCTATTTTTCCAGATTCATCTTACCATTGTAATTTTGGACATATGAATCCTTTTTTATTAATTCATCTATCATGAAATTTAATGGATATATAATTGAATATTTTAGGGGGAAAATAAAATTGAATCAACTTTAAATGAAAAAATGTATGTAAAAAATATAAATTAAAAAAATTTATTATTCTTCATGATAAGGAATGTGGGTGATGATTTAGGCTTGAGTTATGGTTTTTGTCTCAAAACCTCCTTCCTGAAGATGCATGTTTTTATGCACCTAATTTCCTATAAATAGATTATATTTTACCCATTAACATATTTTTTAATGATTATTTCTAAATTAATGATATTTTATTTAATAAATCAGTTACCTTATTCATGGGAGTTTGTATTCAAAATTTACAAAAAATGTAAGGGTTTATTTTTCACTCTCATTTTAATCAAGATTGTTTATGTTTCAATTTAAATTGCTAGAAATTGTATTATAACATCCTTAAAAATTACATACAATTTAATATCATATAGTAATTCATGGAATATTATTGTTATGGTTCCATTTTCATCTTTTTAGAACTTAAAATATTTAGAAAAAGATTTTAAGTAATGTCATTTTTTATTTCTCCCTTCGGTCAATTATTTTGTCTTTCATTCCCATGTTTTCATAAAAGTGTTATAATTTTTTTATCATGTTATTTTTTACATAAATGTTTACACATTTTAATTTTTTTATCAAAATAAATGGAATTTTCAGGTCATTTTCTGGAATAGTTACTTCTTCTGTTTTGATTGAAAAAGATAATGGAATATATTTCATAACATGTACGAATTGAATGATATTGTCTACAATCATTTTAAATGAGAATCATTTATATGTTTCCAAGATTATTTTCAAGGAAAAAGGTTCTCTTAAATATTTTTGGAATATTAGTTCTTCTAAATTGACTTCCAATTTTGAAATATCATTTCCCCTGTGAGTTTTTTAGTCACTTTATAAGTATTTGTATTCATCAATGATAGTAACCATAAAAGAAGTGGAATGATTATAAATAAGGTAAATATTCCTCATATATATATATATATCTCACACTATGTTACATTTATAGGGTATCACATGCCTTGAGTCCATTTCCAAAATTACACTACCACAAAATAGGGTAAGGGAAGCACTTCCCTTTATCAAAGTTGTGATAAAAGCGTTGATAAAAGCATGGGCCTTTAAAAGTGATAGCTAAACGCTTTGATAAATTTACTCTTTATCCACGTTAAAATAAGTGTTGATAAAGGTGTAACTTTTATCAGAACTTTTTTTAGCACTAATAAATTGTACATTTATTAGTGTTATTATTAGCCGTGATAAGATTTTTTGTTATTAGTTTTTATAAAGTTATTATATTTGTATTTATCATCTGTAAAAAGGACTGATAAAAAATGTATTTATCAATGATAAAATTTTAGCACTGATAAATATTTGTTTTTTCAGCTCTTTCCTAGCACTATTAAAGGAAGATCTTTAGTCTCACTTTCAACTAATGCTAATAAAGGTTATAGTGGTTTCTATAAAATAACCATAAAAGGTCCCTCCTTCGTCGAACCCATTCTAGGCTTCATGGTAGTTAAACCCTACGGTGCGACACCTCCTACGCTATGACCCATCCTCCTCCTTATTCACCTCCACCACCACCGGCTTTTCCACCACCTCAACCTCGATAGTACTCCTCCTCTACCATGATTCCTCCTTCAATACGACCCACATCTCTACCTCCTTTGCCGCCACTACCTCCTCCTCCTCCTCTGACCGCCGAGTCATCCTACTCCACCACAACTGCATCCTCTAGTGTTTTGAAAAAGTATGAAATATCTTGATTTACCCTAAGCAAGCATAAGATATGGTGGCTATGCATTATTAAGGTTTCAACTCCACTTTGAGTTTGGTGGTTTCAGACCATTACCTATGTTTTATGTATTTTTTCATGAATTGTTTGATATATATTCATTGCACCCATGTGTAGTTGGTATTTAATCAAATAAAATTGTTTTCCTTGACCATATGTATTGGAAAAAACATCAAGGTATGTTATGGAACCTCTGAGTATAATTCATTAATTCCACGACCATCTTGGGTAGTTGGAATAAATTAAAATACATTGAAAACTACAGTCCGGAGCCCTTGGAGGATTACCTTGTGTTACACTATGATACCAAGGACCTTGGTTAAGATTCTATTTTCCACCCTTGATATGGGATAAATGTATAATTGAGGTATTCCATTTTTAGTTATTTACATTGATGTTTTAATTCACTACCTAAGAGTAGTTAAGTTCTTTTTGGGCAATGTTTTATCCTTTCATGTGATGTAGATTGATTCAATGGACAATATGCTCCACATTTGAAAATTAAATTAATTGTAATTATGTTCTATATAACCAATATGTATCCCTTCATGGTAGAAAATAACATATAGGGAATAAAATAGGTTCTCTTTTCCTCCCTTGAATTTCAGAATTTGGTATTATGTGAGGTTAGTGTGAACCATGACCAAAATAGAACATAGTGTTTCTTCTTATAATTTTTGACATATTTGACAAACCTATGAGGAGAGTGTTCCTCCCCCTTCTTACCTATAATATAAAAGTGGGTTATATCATAGTTTTGGATTTGGATATGGGTTCGGCATGTGTGGATCAACTAATCTGAAACATTGAGTGACTCATATGTTTGGAAAACCTAGTTATTATTTATTTAGTATTTTTTCAAATATTTTTATTATGATATTTTTTGTTGTTTATATAATTTATGAAAATATTCCCTTTGTTAATTCTATTTTATTTGGTGGAAGTTCCGCCTCATGATTAATATCTTTTTGGATGTGGGATGACTTGTATAATCACTATAACATAGCCAATGTACTGGAACGATATGAAAATTTTTGTTGAATATGCCTAAAGAATATGATGATGTACTTGATGAGATACTATGATGTGTTGTATGTGTTTTATTTCCCACTTACCATATAATAATGTGATATGAGATGCTATACCAATTATGAAATATTTGAAAGGTTTGATATGCACTTACAAATTATATTGATATACTAAAGGAATGAATTTTAGGGGTGATATACCCATTCTAGGGTGAGTCCATGACTAAGGAAATTAAAACTTGGTTTTCGGAAATGATGCCCACTCCTTCTCCTCCGCCATTACTGCCTTTCCGCCTCCTCCACCACGACCATCCTCCTCCTTTATCACTGATGCCTTCTCCTCTCCTCCTCCGAGATCCCTCCTTCACCGCGACCCTGCTTCTCCACCTCCTCTGATGTGGCTACCTCCCACTCCCCTACTCCTCAACCTCCTCCTCCACCTACTTTTATTTTTCTTTCTTGTGTGGGTCCCTTTTCCATGTGACCTGCTCCGTTGTGCCCTAACCATCTGATTACCATCCCAACAACCACCTCTACAACTCACAAATTACCCTTCTTGGCATTAAATCATCCTCCTACTCTTCCTCTCAATCCACTTTTGTTATACATTATTTTGCATGAAAAATACCTTTTATTATTGATTTAGATTGTGTGAGTGGTTAGAATATTTATACATATTTAGCACCTCCTTTATGTTTGTAAGTTTATCCATGGGACCTGGCATATTTTAATGGATTGGATCATATCAGTGGTTGGCTATGTTATGCCCTCTATAACATATTTTGGGGGGTGGATGTTATTATTTGAGGTAAATAGTCACATCACAATTCATGATCAAGATCAAATGGTTCTTCCTAGCGAATGATTGTTCCTATGTATACCTTGTTGTAATTCAACAATGTGACATCATAGTGTGCATTATGCAATAGAACTTTAGGAAATACCATAATGTACCCTATTTTAGAACTGGAAAGAGATTTTTTTATTATTTTTAAAGAGGTTCCTTTATTCTTTATTGGTCACTCGACCCCATCACCCAAACCCCACTTCCCCATAATTCTCTCCTCTCATGATTCACACTTCCGGATCCAAAATGGTTTGTTACATAGTAGAAAAATCACCCACTCCCTGGACTACCCTCACACCCCTCCCCCACACCCCTACAACCCCCCACCTGGACATCACCCCCTTTCTGTACATCCCAAACCCCTCCCCCCTCCCCCAAAACCTTGTAGCCGCCTACCCCCCAAGATATCCCGACCGCTCTTCCCCTTGGACAATTTCAGGTTTTACTAAATATTACCCTTTTCTCATCCAGAACCTCTCCGTGCTATGCCACCCTCTCCCTCCACTCCACATGGGTGGTTCTACCTCACCCGATGTATGTTTCATCTTTTATCCCTTGTATTGAAGAGTTTAGGATAATTTTACCTCTCTTATTCCTTCTATACATTAGTGTATCCCCCCCAAATCCTATATATAAATGGACATAGGTCAATTACAATTAGAAATTTAATGATACGACCTAGGCTGGTATCATAACCATAAACTGACCTGACTTTCTACTAACCTATGTGGTGTTCATGATCCCTACTTGAGAACAACGATCCACAGGGAAAAAATATAATTATTGTAGAATATTATACCCCAAAATTAGAGATATTTAAAAATTATCTTTCTCTTCAAAAGAATACATGTCCCATTCATAAGTTGATCATCAGGGAAATTAGTAGATAGACAAAAAATAATTAAATAGTACGCACATATAATTGAAGGAAAATAAAATCTCACTATAGACCAATAAAATTGTTTAACATCTGAGTTATCATTTTATGGTTTTTTTAATTGGAAATCTCCTCAGCTGCACGCCTCTCCTCTTTTGTGAATGAACCAATTCCTCACACTTAATGAAACCTTCAAGGTGAGGTTTATCCTCTTACTCATCATTTTCCTCTTATTCTCATGTTATTACAATTTTATATTGATGGTTATGTTGTGAGATGTACTGGGTAAATTCCCCTCTGAAAATCGTGGTCATTGGTTGTCCTAGTTTGTGCACTAAATGAATTATATGATGGTTGGTTCCATTTTGAACATTTGAATATAAAAAATAGTAATTACATATATTTAATAATGAATAAATTCCACATGAAGATAAAATTTCTCGGATAAACCATGAATTAACTAATGGAATTAAATAAGGGATGCTTTTTAAAATCTGAAATTGTGATGGTTTGGTTTGTATGGTATTGCGATTGTGAGCATGATTGTGTGTTTTTGTTTTGTTGTGGTTATCAGATTGATTGGTATTCCATTTTCTATCCATGTTGTAGTTCTTCCACCATTTAATATTAGTCCCAACATTACCAATTTTTATGGCACCACCACTTTTTTACTAGTTCTATTCCCCTGAGTCATAGAAAACAACTTCTCCAATGGACTCTTTGAGAAACTTTCGGGACACCCTAGTCAAATAAACATATCAACACATGTAACGAAATCTTCCACCCATAAGAACTCAATTTAGAATCATACCATATATTAGATTAGTACCACTTTTCTTTTCATGAGAAATTATTATTCTTGAGAAACACTGAAAAACTAGTTTAAAACAATGTAAATAGATCACATGTGGGATACTAAAACATTGTAAGGAATGGGCTTCTCATATCTAGTTCCATTGATCAGGTGGTTGGGAAGATGTGTGTGATCTATTTTAGTTCTAAGTAATTCACAGAGAGGTAAGAGTATTGTTTACCATATGTAGTTTTATTAATTATAGTTGGTTGATGACCCAAGTTGAATACATTTTCGTATTATTAATTTGTGAAATATTAATATTACTGTATCAAATATGATTAATATGAATAAATAATGGATGAATGACAATAGGTTAACGAAATTGTATGAAGATGGCGTGAAAGAGTTTATAATGTTTGCAAATGTTCATGTGTATGACCCTTCTAAAATCCTTTTCTGTGTTGACGATGTTGTTAGTAAAGAAAAATTAGTCAAGAGGAGTTAGAAGAACCCCTAATCTATCAAGGAACGGATAAATGTTATACATGTTGGAATAAACATTGGAAAAAACGAATCTAGTTAGTGTCTGGGATATCGGTGTGTTTTATGGATCATCTGATACTATTACCAGCGTGAACAATAAAGGAGATTGTATGGAGTATGTGATTATAGATGTAAAATATGATGATGGTCGTATTGTAGAAATGTCAACGATGATTGAAGATAAACATTGTCATAGCCAAAAAAATTAGGATGTTAAAGAGGTGGGAAAAGACAACATTGTACGCTAGGTGCAGTAAATATATAGAATTTTCATCCATGATAATGTAGTATAATTTAAAATTAGAAATTGGATGGAGTGATTCCTATTTTATGGTACTACTTTTTCTCCTGAATGACATGATCCCAGAAACTAATGATCTACCGATCCGAACATATGATGATAAAAGAATGATACATTCGATTGGTATGATCTCTAAAGGAATACACTCCTGCCTGAATGACGGTATATTTTTTATCAAGGAATAAAAATCACTTAAATAATGCCCATAGTGTGGTTCTTCATTATACAAGAAGGATGAATACAGTACTACGAATGTAATATGGTACTTTCCAATCATTCGAAGGTTTAGGAACCTATATGGAAGTGAGGAGACTGCAAGGCAATTGACATGGTATGCAGATACAAGAATTAAATATAAGAAACTATGTTACCCAGCGGACTCTCCTCAGTGGAAGTGAATTTATCATGGGTATCCTGAATTTGGAAATTAGCCAAGTAACCTTCCACTTGCATACTCTATATATAGAGTGAAACCTTTTGGTTTTCAAAGTAGTAGTCACACTACATGGCCGGTTATGTTGGTAAATTAAAACATACCACTGTGGTTATGGATAGATTTTTATGCATGTTAGAAAAATCGTACATGATTGTGACATCATCATGTTACTAAATGAACTCGAAAAAAGGATGGAATTATGGCTAGATCAGACATGGTTCAGATGGGAATACAAGAAGATTTTGCACTGGTGAAGGGTGAAAAATGAAAATTTCTTCCTCCTCCTGCTGACATTCTTTCTAGGATGGAGAGATTTTAATATTTCAATTTCATAAATGGTGTAAAAGATTCAGAGGGTTATTCATCAAACATAATGAACATCGTGTCAATGAGCTATTTAAAGTTAAAGGGTCTGAAAAAACATGAATTCCAGGTTTTTATGAAAGATTTAATTCCTATAACATCACATTGCATTATACCCAAAAATTTCTACCATATATTAACAAAACTTTGTTTCTTCTTCAATTCTACATGAAGAAATGTTATAGAACCGGAAAAATTTCCAACTATGGAAAGATTAATTTTTTTTTCATATTATGTGAATTGAAAATGTTCTTCCTACTGACATTCGTAGATAATTTGGTTCATTTTATGGTTCATTTCATGAAACGTATTCCACGATGTGGTCCTATACATTATATTGGGATGTTCCCCATTGAATGGTATATGAATATTTTGAATGGGTGTGTCAAAAATAGAAGTTGTCCAGAGGGTTGTATTGAAGAGGAATATATTGTTGAGGAATCCATTAAATTCCATATCGAAAACCTATCAGGTGTGGAAATAATTGGCCTACCTAAATCTCCCCACACTGGTAATCCTATGTGGGGAGGATTTTATGGAAGAGAGGTTGACACAATCAATATTATTGATCGTTAGTAGTGTCACCCTTACATTTTGCAAAATAGTTTCTACCTTGACCCATATGTTCAAACCCAAAAAGAAATTATTAGGAATTTTAATCCATTTAGGGCTGAAAAATGATGTCAGATATAGATAATTGACCATTTACAGGATAGTATTGGGGCTATATTTTTATTAAGTTAGATGAAAATCCAGACTCAATTTATGAAATTGCAACTAAGTGCTGAAAATAAAGAACATGCAACAAAAATAGTGTACCCCTATATTAAACAACGACGGGGCTAACTTCACTTTATAAAAAATTGGTATAAATTTTAAATCCATCATAATACTTTTATGTGACACAAAACAACACTATAAGTATGTCTCTCTGTTTAGATGAATATTGATGAATGAAAATCGGAAGCCAGGTCCAACCCAGGCCATGTGATATGGAATTAGGCTCTTGTAAATATGGAAGAGATAATGATAGATGAAAACACACAAAATGTATATGAAACATGGGTAAGTATGACATAATATAAATTTAATTTTCATTAAGTCTCTATTACAAAACAATGACTAATTATTTTCCAATATTTTCTATCTGACATAGTCATAGGAATCAATAACACCCAAACCAAATGTAGACATACATTAAATGGCCCTAAAGATTCTAGAATATTATGGACACATTAGAGGTGCGAGTTTTTGGGTGACACCCAGAACATATTTGCAGAATGAAAAGGCACTGGAGGATCAAACTGAGCAAATGAAAAATATAAGATATACAATATCTATGATTGAAGAATAATTAAAATACTTGATAGAGATCATGGAATGTTTTATGGGGGGGGGGGAAATAGAATTAACTACTCAAAAAACCCCATGTTTGAGGATCCCACCCTGCCCCCACCAGTTTTGAGGTGAGCCATTCCCCTCATAATCCAAACTTAGATGTGGTAATGAATTTTATAATAATTGTTTCTATGAAATGTGAATCGCATAGACACTGAAAAAATTAATGTACTAATATTATATTGGGTGAAAATGACTGTGATTTATATCTATCAACTCCCACCTAACAACTTGTAGAAAGGGCAACAATGTTTATTATGCAGAATGAAATGAAACACAATAGAAAACTTCCAAAAGATCATGTTAGATTGTAGATTAACATAGCTAATGATCAGAGTGATGATCTACATATTCCAAATGACGTTGATGACATTCATACTATTGAAATATATGTTGGAACATTTATTATATAGCTGTCAATTCTTGTAAAAACACATGTAGACAAGGTGGTATCCACTTCCAATTTATTTTCATGTTGATCCATTAACATTTAATGAAAAATGATTTGACCCGATGAATTTTATTTCATAATGACTAAAGGAAGGGGGAGAAGAAAAATATCAGCTCAAAATAATATCAAGGATCAACCAACCTATTGAAGTAATCTACTGATAGAACCTTCACCCTACACCTTCTATATCCATATTTAAAATCATTTATATCTCTTGTGGATACAAAGATGAAAAACGGCTATGCTCACACAATTGATTTTAAAAATAATATCTATGGGGAGGAAACATAAATTTTTATTAGTGATGATAATGTAAATAAAATTCTCATGTATGATTGTCTAGCCACCTAAGTTGTAAATGTATAAATGAGGTATGTTTTCATGATTTGATTTAAAAAAGATGATATACTATGATAATTATTACTAAATATATTTCATATTTTTCATTGTCATATATATTAAAACCAATTGAAGGGATTATCCCATGAACAAAAATTTGGAATCGTTAGTCCTCAGATCACCTCTTCAAAAGAAGAAATAGATTACGATACAGAGGTTGAAATAATGTCATCCATGCTTAAATAGTTTCAAAATAAAATTACAGATGACAAACTATTTTTAATACCAAAGATTAAGGGGTAAAACTCTAAAATTTAATCATATCAATAATATTTTCAATTATTTCATTACTTATTCTTTTTTTGGGTAGCTTTGGATGCTGATTACAGTCAACATGGATACTCCAATGATTTATTTTGAAGATTCAATGTATGGACATACAACAAACTAACCACACATCATAGATTTTTTCTATTTGTAATACACTAGATCCAACATTTTAGAACAAAAAATCTAGTTATATTGTAACACCCCAAGCTTCCACAGTATGCTTCTCTTTGAATAATACACTAACGTGTGTTGTACGCAACTTCGAGTTCTAACACACGCCACAACCAATCAGACTAGCAGTTATGAATAGTAATACCCAATTTTTTAAATTTTATAAATTTTATCTCTCAAAATGGACTTCGTTTTTGGATTCTGAATATCTAATTTAGCCTAGGGTGATATTTTGGTACTTTTTGGATAACTTTTATATTTTGATGAATAGTGAAAATTACTAAATTTTAATTAAAAACAACTTTTTTAATCAAAATAATTAATAGCGATAACTTATTAATTTGAGTGGGTTTAAAGTCTATTTAGAATATATTTTTTCCATTTAATACTATTTTGGTCATTGGACATAATTTCACAATTAAACTGGACATAAACAAGTGTCAATCTTTTGATAGTTATTATTTCTTAAAAACATGCTTTTGTTTTAACAATGGGAATTAATATTAAATTAATTGCTGCCACTTTTTTATTTTGAATTTGGAAAAATAGATTCCATATTTGGAATCAGGATGTCAAAATTCTGTAAACATGTAAATTTTTTTTTAGAAATTTTGAATAATTACTTCAGTAAATATTTTATTTACCATGGTTAAAGGGTAAATCTGTTAAATAAGGTTAAAATAATAATAATATAATAATAATAATAAATTACTCTAAAATGTGTCCGAACCTTATTAGTGGATACATTTCCGACCATGGGAATATTTGGGTCGATTTTGGGACCACATGGAGCCACTTGTAGGTGATAGGGACACTTTATATTAATTATGTTAAAATAAATACAAAAATGACAAAAGCATATATCTTTTAGAAAAAACAATTTACATAGAGATATATATGTTGGAGTTTCGAATATAAATATTCATTAGAAATATATATATATATTTCCTACATAATTTTATTTTATTTATAATTTTTAGTCGTTTAACAATTAATATTATTTATGACACAATAATGATGCACTATTTTCCTTATGAATGAAAGAATCAAATAATTGGTATTATAAATGTTAAAATAAATATAATTTGAACGTTTTGATGAAATAAATGAATTTATTCGTTAATATGACATTATAAGATTTCTTAAATAAATTTTGTTCGAATTAATATAGTTTTTTAATAATTAAACAAAAATCAATTAATGAATAGTGTCAAAATTGACATAAATGAGTTTTTTTAAATATTATATTATTAATTGATATAATGTTCCTAAATATATATGGTTTGGCAAAAGGACTTATATCATGATATTTGTATCATTATTTGACCACTTGGGGGTCTCTTGGATGTATATAGTATGTTTATTAACTATATAATATAAAAATACAAAGTGACATGGTAAATGTCAAACTAATTAACTATGAGTTAAAACTAAAGGATAAGGTTAATATAATGACCCAATAATATCTAAATTCTATTGGTTGAAAGTATTTTGACCCATCCTCACCTTATACTTTGAATAATTCACTTTGGAGCCAATAGAAACTGAATAAGAATTTATTATAAAATAATATTTCTAGCTTTTCCAAAGGTGCTCCTCACCCCTCTTATAAAAGTGCACTCCCCCTTATCACTAATTCATACATTCAAAGCCTTTTGGAACTACAATACCCTTCCCAAATACACTCTAATCATCCCTAACTTCATCCTAGAGGCCTTATATTGATCATATAGCAATCCTAAGGATCCCTTTTGATCAAATCCAATGGAAGAACCCAAAGAAGAGGTAATGTTTTCACCACCCTCTTTCAAGTTCCTTTCGTCTTCCACTTCATATTTTTTCCCATTATAAAATAATAACTCTAGTATCTTATATACACTATGATTTTATTATAGACATGGTATGACCATATTCAGTATTCTATCCATCCTTTGAATGACAGGTCACCATACGTGCGTACGTACGGCATACCGTCTGCACGTCGTGGTGTAATTGTTATTCAAAACATTATTATTTGGATTGGTGTAATAATGATTTGTAATTAATGTAAATAATAAATATAACATGATAATTATTCTACAAATATGATATACTATCCAATTATATATTATATTAATATAAAAAGAATGATATTTTTTCTTGTGCGTACGTACGGATTATCGTCTCCACGACGCGATGAGTTTCCTTTCCAATTTCACCATTCATCGATGATTATAAAAATATATATTACTAAAAAGTATGTAATATATATAAAAAAAATTCTACTGGATATATATAAATTTATATATATATATAAGTATTTATGTACTTACATATATCATATTCACTTACTTTCATTCAATACTATATGAAAACAGAAACATCATTTATGCATATGTACGGACTACAGTCTCCATAAACGGTGTTTTCCATTTCATATGTACATCTATTATAATTTTTTTTATTATAAATATATATGATAAATAAATCATGGTTTATATTCTGGAATAATTTAAATCATGATCTAAGTGATACAATCAAGAGTAACAAGTTAAAATGCGTATGATAAAGAAAGCGATTATTACCCGAAATATTAAATGGGTAGTATAAAGACATAAATGAATAATGTATGATATCATAAATATTTATATGGTTCTGGTATAATATAATAACCTACTACAATCTTCATACAGGAGGCTAAACGTACCCTCGACTAAAGGAATGTGCAGGGTAAGGGATTTTCTTATCACACTTTCAATTCCATGAGATTTCCATTGTTCACCATTAATTTATTGGATGTGGTGTATTGTGTAATGCCATTTGATATATATTATCAGGATTCTTTTTATATTCATGTTATTCTATGAATCATTTGGTGGTTATTATCCTTTGGTCATACGACTCGGTTGATTACAACGTGGTAAGGGGTTTTCATCTCACTCTTTATTCCCGTGAGATTCATGCCATATTGCCACTATTTCCTTTTGAGTGGTGTATGTAATGACCATAATTGTATTCTTTATGTTATACACTTTAATTTATGTGTATTTAAATATTAATTGTATGATACCACTTTATGGGATGTATGTTTCATAAGTTACAAAATTTGTAAGAGTTCATTTCACAATCTTTTCATTATCTGAGGTTGTTTATACGTAATTATCTACTAGTACTTCTTTATCATCCACATCCATGTTTTTTAAAAATGTATTTCAAAAAATTCTTACTATTTTACATAATATGGGTTAAATTAATTTATACCCTTGTTTTACTTTTTATAAGATGTTTATAAAGGAATCTTTCCGTCGTTTTCCAAACAAGGTCCTTTTTAACCTTTTCGACAGAATTAAGGTAAGAATGTCTTTTTGTAACTTATACGGTCGATGCGACTATTTTACATCGTTATAAAATCTTTGAAGCATCCCTTACAAGAATATAAGAATATTTTCAAAGTAAATGTTTTCTTTTATAATTATGTGACTTTTAAATGTTTTTAAAAAAATAGATATTTTTCTCAAATAGTTTTGATTTCTTCTATGTAAACATCCTTTGATAAATTTTACACTTGTTTGAAGTTGATTTATTATGATAAGAATCTTCTATATTGTATTTAATGTTTTGTGATATGTTTGACTATCAATGAGTTATTTTTATTCCATTAATTGTTTATGATTAATTTTTTCACATTTCTTATGATAGTTTTTATACAAATGTTTATGTTATATTTCATCATCTTCTTAAGATGAATGTGTTGGAGTAATATGTTCCGGGTTGTGGATCGGTAAAACGAAGCCCTCCGGGATGGGGTCCGGTTACAGCAGACCCTCCAGGATGGTGTTTGGTTATTAGAGGCACTCTAGGTTGGTGTCCGGTTATTAGAAGCACTCCGGGATGGTGTTCGGTTATAGGAGGCACTCCGGGATGGAGTCCGGTTAACGAGGCTCTACGGGATGGAGTCCGGTTATAGAGGCTCTCTGTGTTGGGTTCTAATTACAGTTATCCCTTAGGTCTTGGCACGAGGCCTTGACACAGAAATTAAATTTCGGCCTTATGCATTCCATAATTATGAAAGTGGTTATAGATATTTAATTTGATTATTCAACTAGTAGAATATCCATATGAATAAGTAAATGGAATTATTTCATTTTATCTTTTCCATTTTATGCTGATGTTCAACTTTAAAAGGCTTTTGTTTTAGTTATAAATTTCCTTAAATCTTTATGCTTATTTATGAAAGTGTCCACCGTATTTTTATCCTTACTGAGAATCTGAGCTCACCCCATTCTATGTTTTAATTTTCCCAGGATTCCAAGAAGTGTATTGTGATTGATATGCAGGGATAAGCCAAGGGAATAATGGCATTAGTGAAGGATTATTTATGTTGTTTTGTATGTTATGAAGTGTAATGTTACATTCATGTATGTAATATATTTTCCAAGACTGCTAAACTGATCAATCATTTGGGACGTGATTCCTTTTAATCATGCCAATGTATTAAAATAAAGCACTGACTCTGGGTAATTTGGGCCGAGGCATTACATATATCATTTATATTATCTTTTAATGGGGATTCTATTTTGATACTATGGTGCATCAATATAGTCTACTACATGGAATGAATCTAGGGCCTAAGGAAAAGAATTCATAAAAGATGTTAAAATGGAAAAATATCCAATTATATATACTAATATACCACTATCCAAACACATATAATAAATTACTTATTTTTTTGGATGCTTCTATAGTTTCAAAAAAAAACAAACAAAAAATAATGTGGTTATTATGTTTGTAAATTTATGAATACGATCATATTTCGTCAACAAACTAGCATCCCTGAAGAGGAATTTTGAAAAATAATTATGAGTTAATTTAAAATATTTATTAATCCTTTGTGTATTTATATTTTTTCAGTACTACCATGACTGTCAAAAAAACTCATATTCACAAGATGATAAAGATTTGTTTAGAAATTAATGAGTAGCATACCTGATAGAAGATTGTACATAAATAGGATGAAGGTTAATTCCTTCAACTTATGTTATCTTTATATGATCATTGATATCTCCCTTGTTTACACTTATTGGGTATATATGATCACCCTTCATTATGTTTTGTATCCATGGGTTATAAAGAATTGTTTTAGAAATGATTTTCTCTCTAGTAAAGATCATCATAATGAGAAACTCATAAGAACTAGTTCTTTGTGTTTTCATATTTCCATGAGTTTTAGACCTAAACTATTACAACATGGAACATCTATATTATTTACTTTATTCATTTATGTAGCTGTTTTTACTGATGTAGTGTGTTGGAAGAATATTGGTTTTGCACCACTCACAAATTTAATAAAGAAATTAAAGATTCCTTACAACTATCTGTTAACTACTACATAACATATCTTCTGAACTGAACGTCTGATCTAGAATCCCCATGATGCACTCATCAGAAACCATATCTATGATATCATCATTCAGAGTTCACATTTCCTTATCTTCCGAAACCCATTTACTAGGTAAATGGGTGCAATAAAAGAAGGAAAATTGAACACTTAATGATGAAATCAAAGAGATGGTGTTGGATTAGAACATCATGGGGACACCCGATCGTATGTTCAGATCAGATTCTATTCCAAGAGGTAGTTAACCAATAGTAGTAAAGTGGTGGATGAATCATTAGTTTTATTATTATAGTATATTTGGATAAAAGAAACCATTTGTAAATATGTAATGTAAGTGTTACGATATAATGTGTATATTTTAATGAAAAATTTTATAATGAAATATTGATTTGATTTTCATTATTCCTTGCAGGGTTCATTTATAGTAGAATATTTTTTTCCATGTGAAATGAATTTGCATGAAGAGCATCGATGCTGTTTCTGGTCAATCATTGAGGAAATATTGATATATTCACAATAAAATCATTTTCAATCTTCTTGAATCTCAAAAATTGGTCAAATAAACCCACATCATAAATACCTATTCATGCCAATCCAAATCTACATGCCTATGCACCTCATATAGAAACTGAATCACATCAATACCAAGATGCATACAGATATCACATAAAAATTCTTATGAAGAAAAAATGACTTTGTTATAATGAAGTGAATACTTGACAGATTCCCTTGGGATTCTTTTTTTCATTAATTATTCTAATATACTCTTGGTATTCCTTGAAATTTCTTATAGATAGGAGACTAATGGGAAATCTATTCCTTTAATTACTCAATATTCCATAGATCTACAAGTACTATTAGGTTTTTTCTCTACTTCAATTAACCCACTTCAAGTTATTATGTCACATAAGATCCTTTTTATGAATGCATCATGTGAACTGATCGTGTAATGTCATCTCATGACCAAATCACATAATCAAAGTGATTTAATTGAACCATGATTGATGTATTGTTGTCTTGTTTACCAGATTTCAAAAAGATTCAATGGTTGTGTAATCATATAAAATTCCCAGGTTTATTTATTCACGTGATCCTATTATTGTCATGTGATCACATGACATTGAACAAGTCATGCACTTAATATGATATTTCAAATTAGTCATGTTCCCCTTTCTTACTCGAGCATATTTTTAAACCAAAATCCTCTATTTTCATAATTAATCTAAATATTATCATTATTATGATAAAAATGAATTCAATAATTGAATCTGATGGGGTTATAGTTCATAGGACTCGATTTTGTGGAAGCCAACAAGTGAAAAGTAATTTAGTCCATTCACGAGCATCATAAATTCTTGATGGGAACAAATATCCTGGTTTTTAAATTATTTAATTAGTTCCTCTAATATGGTATTGTTATATGAAATTTTAATATGATATATCCACCTCATGAAGGGATCATGCCTCCCTCCTACATCCATAAGACTAACAATATGATCATGGGGAGCATCCCATATGTGGGAAATTTCATCTCCCAAGAAGACATCTTTAACAGTTAATTTTAAAACCTATTTGAATTAATTTTAAAGGGCTATAACATGATTTGGATCATGAAACCCATTTTTATAGAACCAAATTATATAATTTCATATAAAATTAAATGTTTGGGTGGTTATTTTTCTAGGTTATTTGATCAGGTGGATGCTATGGGATGAACCCGGGTTGTCCCCTCTTGGTTCAGTGTACTACCACAGATTTTTTGTTTGAGTTAAAGATGATAGGATTTTATGAGTCTATTTAGACTTATGAATCCCATACATATATAAACAAAATATTTATGGTGTCCTTGATTAGTTTATAGACTCAATATATGAAAAAATTTCATTTTATTTATGGTGTGTTCGACATTAGTATATGGGGCATTAAGATGATCTGTATTGTGATGATTTTAGGAGACAAGTATAATGACTAAATTAATCCCTCATATACTCAGGATTACATTGAATAGAATCCTCCCATTATGAAGGATCTCATTATTCTCTCCTGAACATCCCTTAGGAAAGACCCCTATCCAAGGGTTGACATTCCCTTTAAGTAGTGGGTTGACTTGATCCTCAAGAAGACTCGACATGAGTTTCTAAATAAGAATCCCAAGGCATGGATATCTTGAGAATCGTTTGCTGAAAATTACAAGGGATGGTCATTCACCTCATAGGAACATCACATTGTTCATCTTGTAAGATTCATAGAAATGCACCTAAGTCAGTAATTATTCACAATGTAGAAAATAAATCTTGAGCTATGGTTTCCTTCGTAATGACGGTAGAGGTGATTGCAGGTTGTACGATTATCATTTCATTTTTCCCATGTTGGATATGTTATATTTCCAACATTACCACATCTATAGGGGTATGCCTAATTTAGAATATGCAACCCCTTACAACTGCGGTAGGGTTGGATGGGGGCCCACATTGGTGGATATGTGTTACTTAATATTAACAACTTCTATGTTATTGGTTTTGGAAATTTCATTAATGTATAAATTTGGTATGGCTAATTACACTATAGAACAATGGAATCAGGAGAAATGTGAACCAGTATCATCAATTTTTTATACTATACAGAGCACTAACCTCTGAAATTACATAGAATATAAATGGTGATCTTATATCCTAAGATTATCATTTAGCCACATGTGAGGGTGTTTTATCAACATGGATTAAATGAATGATATTATATGAGTGGTATGAATCATACCACTTTGGTAGATGGTTTTGTGAATTCAGATGAAGATCCCCACTCCTCCATACATCCTTTTAGAAAGGCCTACCATGGTGGCACACAAATTGTAGATAATGATCCCATGATAGTAATCATATGTTCGGGTTACCTACCCTCTAGATAGTGTGCGTTTTGGCCACTCCATGGATTATGTCGATAACTTGGTACAATCATACCTGAATGATCAGTTGGCTCCATTAGTGATAACACACATAGATATTCTAATAGTCGATGATGAGGTGGTCACATGGGCTCTGGCATTATAAAAAAGTTAGATTCCAAACAAAAAAACCTCTTCTAGAAGACCCATAGCTTTCTAGATGTCTTAGAAGCAAATGAGGCACTTATATCCAACACAATTAACAAGGAAGGGGTTAATAAATTTGGTAAAAATGAATGGGGTTACCATGAAAGAAGTTCCAGTCAGTGGGGGATCTTCTCTAATTATGGTGGTGTTTCCCATCACATTACAATATTGGGACCACTAGAGGAGGAATACATTGACCACAATGATCTAGAGAGTGTTGTGTCAAGTGAAAATAGTTCTAGATGGATTTGAGAGTGTGATCGCTCCCACATGAATTTTCCTTGTGCATCATCCCTTTGATATCAAATAACTTATCCAAGAACTTAGTTTGGGGATTCATTGTGTCAAAGTCCAAGTCCATTACACCCCTCGCTTAGAGGATGATAATTCGTAGAACAATGGTAACTAGGGAAGATATGGGAGACTAGGATGGCTCTAGTGAGGAGGTATGAAATGTTTTATCATCAAATTCATATATTCTTTGATATTATTAGGACTATGGTGAACTTTATTTCTTATTTTGTATTTCAAGAGGCTGGAAAAATTTGGTCACCTCCAACCTCTCCAGTTAATTTTCCAATGGACATTGTGGAAAATGTTGGTTCTAAAAGTGAATGAGATGCTGCTAATAAGGGGTGTCCACGTCAAATGGTGCTCATGGAGGTGGTTGTTTTTAATCAAAAGGAAACACCATTTGTGCCTCCATCAGCACCACCTTCGGAACATTATGTAATCATTTGAAGTTCCTTCCTCTAAGAGGAATAAGAAGAGGACGTGGGAAAGTCCATACACTAAGAAACCTCTAAAAATAATTAACTGTTTTACTTTGTAGACGTTTTCCATTTTCCATAATCTTGTATCTTATCATTCCCACTTACCTACCCATATCAAGGTCGTTTATTAAGTATCATCAAGTCTTTTGGTCCCCTACCTACCCATATGAGACTTTTTTATTAGAAATTGGAATTTTATTAATGTATTATTTAATATTAATGCTTAATTTATTTCATTATTGTGCTACTAGAATAATAATTGATATCTTATATAGGTTTAATTTTTTTCCTGAGTTCCGATGCTTTGTTTGGAAACTAATACCATGGATGAAAATGATTGAGAGGGAATCACAGATGCAAAAAGGTTGAAAAATTAATGTTTTTTATTGTTTGTTGGATAATTGTAACTATAAAAATATAAAACATTGTTTGAAATGTATATAGCTGTTTTTTTTGTATTCATGATTTCATGTAAATGTATATAGAATTGTTTTTGAAACTCATGTGTGCACGGTATTTGTTATTCAATTCTTTGTTTGTCTTTAGGTGTTATTGTCGACCCCCTTATATTCTTCATGATTAACAGCTCTTTTCTAGTGCTATTAAAGGTAGTTTTTAGAACTTATAAAACCCCTTTTTGTAGTAATGTTTTTCATTAACAAATATCTTTATATTATGTAATGATACATGATTAATAAAAACATTTATTTCCAAGGGTAAATATAATTTTTATTCCTCATGATTGATTTCCTTTTGTAAAACACGTATTCGTGTGTAGAATTTAAATGTGATGGGTGAGACCTTAATTATATATCCCTCCACTTCAATAGGTAATTGTTTAGTCACATTATACGTAGTCGATGGGATTATGGATTCCAACTATTAAATTTTTGCGATATTTCAACTATGTGATGTTCTCTTCGTAGTTAGACATGACTTATGATTATGACATGTTTTATGTTGTTTCCGATTTCCCATGATTCCACTATCTTATGATACTATGATATTTATGTTATTCCCCTATTTTATGACTCATGAACCTCATCTTTAATTATATAATGTTATACATTTGACTCATATGTTCTTCTTCCTAATAATTTTTATTCCCTATATGGTTTTTAGATTTAACCTTTCCTTCTTATATTCTATAGGTAGTCCCAAGCATTTTTTGGAGATCTAATTGATTTATGATTCTCAAAATGGTGATTAAATTTATTATTCCTTATTTTAGTTTCATTTGTTGTAGAATCAACTAGTCTTTCCAAATACACAATAACTCATATCTTTAGGCTGTAATTAATGGATATTTATACTAAGAATCAAGTAATAATATCTATAAAGTATTGGGATGTAGTATCTAGTATTGGAGTCAATTTTATATAACCATTGTAATATAGGATGAGAATTTTTTTTTATAAACCTAGGATATGTATAATGATGATAATAAGTATATAAATATATTTTAGTGTCCTAAATAATTACTCAGTTAGTTGTTTCTGATAATTTACACCCAATTCATGATTGTATGAGGGGATGTGGATCTGAACTAGATGTACCTAGGGGTAAAAACTATAAAAATTCATGTTTTTTTGACATAAGAATTATTTTCCTCAATGATAATGATCCTCACTTTTACCTAGTTTGAATCTCCTAGGGGATATGTTTTGGAAATTCAAAAACACACTATGAACCATTATGAAGGACTTTGATGAATGGTTAGTTTTGAAAAACTAATCAGAATCATTACCATGGATAATGATGATTGAAATATATATTCTCATAACATCAGAAATAATTTTCATTGATAAGTTATTCCTTCAAGGTTTATAATTTTCCCTTTTCTATGACAATTAATTATCTTATTTTTTTCATTGAATATGTTTTCTAATGAGGTTAAATAAGATAACGAATCTAAAAAACCAATGTAAGGGGAAATTAAATAATCTCTCTAATGATATGCCTAATCTAATTAGAATAGTAGTTAGAAATATTTTTATCATTCTGAAGGATTAATCATTAATTATGATCAACAATTGGAACATAGTTGAAATTTCAATAACATTAATTAAGAGGAAGATGTCATATCTTGGATGTTTAAGGGTAAAATAAGATATGGAAAATAATATTTGGAAAACTAAAATTCCGGAATATCGTAATAGATAACTAGAATAATTTCTCAAATATTGGGGAAGTTTGTATTCAATATGTATATAATGGCAATAAAACAATGAATTACCAATGAGTGTGATGTATTATTTTTGGGGAACTGGGAAATTATCTGAGAAAATATTTAAATAAGGGTTATAAAATATTCCACTGAAGGAACTAAATTATAACAATCATTTATTTGAACTATTGATTTATGTGATTTCTAGAATTATTGATCAATGGAATTTTGGTTATAAAAATTATTAAAATTCTAAGGATTGATCCATTGTATTTTTTCATTAAGGTTTTATAAGAATATATTGAATTATACAAGTGATCTAAAAGGTGATTTTTTGATAAGGATTTATACTTTTAAAAAATAAATTATTTAGGTATATATAATATGGTATAGTTTCTGGATGTTGAGGCAATTATCATCAATTAAAATTAGTTTATTTTATGAAAAATAAAGAGTTGAATAGAAATCCTTAATGGCTAGAAATAAATTATATGGATAATAAAATATTTTCACAATATTATTATGAATATTATATATCATGGTGGATTATGAATTTTGTTATCCCATAATGTTTTCCACAGTTTCAAAAAAATGGACAGCTCGAAGGCTGGGTGAAAATCCATCACATCCGGAATGGATGTGGGGTGAGAAAACACAAATAAAGGGTGATAATGGATATGTATACCACTTCCATTTTTGATGTTATAGTTATTAAAAATATTTATGAAATAAATTATTTGTTGGATAAATATTTTTTTATTTTAGGAATCATTTTCGAGGATCTAATATTTTTTAATAATTAGGTTTTTTAGGTGATTAAGTATATTTATGGAAACATTTAATATAGATAATATATATATATATATAACATATAGGTTAAATTTAAAGGATTATTTTTGAATAATTCAATCATGTGTTTTTGATATGTATATTTAAAGTGAATGGTATAACCATTAATGTTGAAACCATTATTCATTTTTTGGTTATTCAGCTAATTTGGGATATATCATTATTTTTTAATGATCTATGTAAAAACTTTTTGCATCAATGTTTTTCTACAGAGATTAATATATTCATGTTAATATTTGTCCTTATCTTACTCTATGAAAACCAGTATGATTTTAATAAACATAAGAGGAATAACTAGTTTATCGTTATGTATCTTTTGATCTATTAAAAGTTATTGTTATTGATTATTATATCTAAATAATTTCTTATTTCATTTCGGGTCATTCAATAATTAACATGTAAATAGATATGTGGTGGTACCCAAGGTAATTTATGTTAATAATTAATGAAATAATTATGGTATAAATGATTCTTGATTAATATTTTGTGTTATTTGGTGGAAAACAAAGATTGGGTGAATGATTAAATGATAAGGGGCCTGAAAATAAGAATAAATATATTGAATAAAGCTGTCTTGGATATTGATAATTAATTATAATATTCATCAAAAACTCATTGTTTGATTTTATAAATGACCTATTTTTTATAAATAATAAATTAGTATAGATAATATTGAACAATGATGCTTGTGTGGGTTTGAAAGTATTAGTATCTTAATCCTCAATGATTCTAGTTGGGTAGTCACACTAGAGGATAAAAATAGTTAAATACCTAGATTAGATAGTTTCCTTTATAATGGTTGTGTACTATAATATTCATAATGTTATTTAATTTCTTATACACCACAAAATTAGTTAGATAACATGAAAAAACCCCATATTTTCCCTTTGGTTCCAGGTATTATATGAACATCTAATACGTTAATGATATGAATGGATAATTAATCCCCCTATAAAAATAAATCTTCCTAATTCAATACATTATGTTCTTATATTTATCCTATATTGATTTATAATTAGAGGAAATATAAACTTACATTATTAAGATTCTCATGGTTATATCATACATATATATCTTGATAATGGAAGTTTAAGATTATAGTGTATACATGTATCCCAAATTTAATAAAATATGGTTATATCATGTGTATTTAATAAAATTATATAAGGGTTTATGGTATAGTGTAAATTTAATTGGGTTTTAATAGATCAGGGTATAAATATTTCATTATAGGCAATTGATGATATTTTTGTTGTGATTATGTTGTTTTTTAAGAGTTTTCATGGATATGAATTAGGAATTATGAATGGAATTAAGGGTAATGGATTTATGATGTCACATTTCAGGTAAACATAATTATTGTGTATGTGTAATTAGTGTACCATTTTTTATATATTATTTTTATCATTGGTTACATAGTTCTATGTTACACTTGTTGAGTAAAACTTGGTGAAGATTGGAGTATATTTGACATCACTAGGTAATGAGTAAATTTCTTTACTAAATATTTTGAGATTGAGTATGTTTAATAAACATTTTAATTAGTGGTTTATGGGTGAATACTACTAATAATACATGTATTCTCACTCTTATATATATACAGTTGTTTCCATGTTCTATAGGAGGGATTTTGTTACTCAGATGAGATTTACTTGCTCTTATAGGCTATTTTTGGGTCATCAGTTTTCATGGTCAATAATATATGATTTTCTAAAGTATTTTCCAATTTTGGCCTTTCATTATATGATAATTCAAGTTTTGGGATATGAGTATAAGTTGTTACGATGTTTATTGGTGTATTATTCATCATTTATTTGAAATATTTTGGGTAAATCCACTATATGTTTGTGTTTTATACCCTTGATGATAGTTTTCATGCAAATTAATATTATAGTTGACTATCAGTTTTCAATCCCATTTACATTTCTATCCATAAAGGGGTATGAGTTGTGGTGGATGGTTATAATATGTTAGGATATAAAGATGTGTTTCCATTTAAATTTACCAAAATAAATGAAAGGATTTTATGACACTCCAATATAAGACCATGTTAGGTATTATTGATATAAAATCTGATTATTTAATGTTAAAGGGAATAAGACATCAAATTTATGTTTTATAATTTTTTAAAGAAAGAATTAAAATTAATTAAATGCTTGAATAAGCATTTAGTTCTCTTCTAAATAAAATCTCTATGGTAACAAGTATAGAGATTTATAATATAAACAAGTAATTAATTCTATAAAATAAATAAATATATAATTTACGAGTCTTTATTTACAAGTTATTTTCTATTATATGATATGAGATTTTTTGTAAAAAAATTATAGTTATTGAAAATATTACATTATAACTTCAATAGTTACCATTATCCTCTAGTGTCACTTATTTAATATTTAGTTTTACTTTTATAATAATTATGCAAAAAAATGAAAATATATATTAGACATGACTATTGATAATTTATTTTTTAAATATTCAATTTATATGAAATAATTGTAACAAAATTATAAAAATTATTTTGTGTCTTGGAAATATATTTTAGAGAAAATATACATTGTAAAAAATAATGATAGTTTTATTAGTGTCATGAAAAAACTAGACGTCACCGCATAACTCATTACACAAGATAACTGAGAAAATACTCATAGATTATTATTGATAAGACTCATTTAGAAGCTTATTATAGATAATTAATTATATCCCTGGATTCAATTATTCCAAAAAAAGTTATTCAATAAGTAGAAAAACATAACCATAAAGGATTTTAGCATTAGTATGTAAGTCAAACTCTTATATCAAAACACATAAAAAATATTTGAAATAGAATAAAAAATTTAATAAATATAAAGAATGGAAATCGAAAAAATCACCTCTAAATCCAACATATACAACTACCCGTTTAATTCATTGACTGTATCTCCACAAATATATAATGAACCAATGATTAAAAAAAATATAATGAAACAATGATGGTTTCTTTGTCTTGTGTAATAATGAATAAATAGAAAAAAAGATCAAATATACCTCAATGGAAAAATAATTCACCATCCAACCTCAAAAATAACATAAATAAGGATAAATAAATAGTTCAGTACCCGAAATGTAAATACATGTGAGCGGAAAGGCCTTGTAGGAGTTAAAATGGAAATCTAAACCCTATTCAAATACTCTTAATAAAATATATATTTCATTATATTTTTAGTACATTATTAAAAATATGTTATTCATTTATGAAAAGAATCCAATATGATTTCTTTAATAATTTTGTTTTAATTAGTTTTATATTTACATTAAATTAGAAAAATCATATTGAAATCATTACAGGGTTCAATCCATCTTTATAAAAAAACCATTTGAAAAATTATTTTAAAAATATTTTAAAGCATGTTCACTTCTACAATTTGGAAATTATTTATTGATAAAAAACAATTTGTACTCATGGAAGGAAAATAATTATAAATCAAATCACTCTATCCAATGTATGTAGAGATCTAGTCAAAAAATAACATATAATAAATATTTTTATGATAGAAAACATGGGATTAAAAACCTATGATAACCAAGGCTATGGGTTCCTAGAATATGACTTCAATACCAACTAGTATATTGTTACAATAAATTTACAAGACAGTTGGGTTCCACATAAATTAAACCACTTTACAGGTTGAATCCTACGATAGTGTAAAGGGATACATCACATCCTGGTTTTTTGAAAAATGATCCCAGGATTCCAGTGATATTTTAATTATATTAAAAAGAATGGATCAATAACCTAATGAAAGAATAATATATTCTAAAAAATTTAATATATAAATTCAAGAAAAAACTAAGATACCTTTTAATCAACAAATACAAATAGATAATGAATTAAATTCTAATAAAAACTGATTAATAATTTTTGATAACTAATAAATTATTGAAATAATTATTTTGATGATGTCAACAATGATATCCTATCATAAAATAAAATAATTGTTTATAAAACCACTATTAAAACAATTTTCCCAATAATATTATTCCCTTAAAACTCTTTGGTAATTGAAATATATCCATTAAAAAACCCTTAAAACTAATGTTATATCGAATAAACCAAGTTTAAAGTCCAAACAAATTTACATTTGGAGATCCCTTTAAGAAATACATTCTAGTTTTTTGAACTCATGTTATTCTAGGATAATTAAAACTCATTTTACCAATGTTTCTAATTCAATAATTCCTCAATATTGGAATGAAAATCAATTAAAACAATATTTTCAAATAAAATACTCCATGAGGATATTTTATAGTATTAACATGTATTGAAAATACGAAATAAAACTAGAATTAAATTACTATTATTAAATTTGAATGATAATACAAAGGGTTTCTTACCTAAAATAATGTGATAGTGGTGTAATACAATGAATATTAAATAGAGAAGGACCGACAAAAATTAAAAATGACCTAATATTGTGAATCATAAGGAATTTCCCCAACCACATAACCTTAGGATCATTCTAGGGGACACATAGTGAGGGGAGATGACAGAGAAATGAATAAATAAAGAGGTTTTTGGAAATGGAAAATGAATGGGGTTTTACATTGAATATCTAGACACAAATCCCAAGGAAACCCCTTGTAATAGACCTGAGAAAGATAGGAATGGAGGGGAATGTGGGGGGATAAGGATCCCTATTTTTGAATCATTATAATACGGGTTGAATGAGTGGGGATTTATTTTTAGGTAAATATGATGAGCTTATTTTTGGAAAATTCTATTTTTTTACGTTTATGGTTAGTCTTAAAGGGTTTTTGAGCCTTTTTCTACATATAAATGTCTCACTTGACTCTTCCACCACCTCATGTTGTTTTACTGTAATGTTTGGGGAATTTTACAGTAACCCAAGGAAATGAAATTCTTAAAATTGGAGGGTTATCCACACTGTTTCTGTATGGTTAGTATTAAACAGTAATTCTAACCATGAACCATGAACCAAGACAAAAAAATTAAATATTTCAAATGGGATTGATCTAGAAATCAAGGAAAAGAAAAAATAAATAAATAAATGAAATAAAATAATCTCGAAAGAAGGTTAGGGTGTGAATTTACTCCCTGCATTATCAAATTATGCCTCTAGAAATCCATGGATGAAATCAATGATTCAATGTGAAATAAGTTCAACCCAATACCAAGGACATGATATAGGATTTTTTTGGAAAAATGAAATTTCCTCTAATGACTAACAATATCAAAGACAATATAGAAATGATATGTACCTTAATTTATTAATTCCACCATTATATATTACCATAATGGACTCTAAAAAATTATCCCTAGACTGGAAACTAAATAATAACATCTCAATGAATGCTAAATTTTTAATACATAAATCACAACCTCCAAATTATTGGAACTAGATGAATGCAAATGTACATGAAGGGAAGAGAAAATGAGATTCGATCATTAGTGATAAACAAATTTCCCATGGAAAAAATAAGAAAAAAATGATTAAAAAAAATTTATTTGGGTTAGGATATATTGTAAAATAATCAAAAAAAGGTCCCCAACCAATTATAATTTATTCTTAAAAGAAAAAATGCACAAACCAATTCAAAAATAAAAATAAAATATAAGACCACCAAAATGAATTGTGGATGGTAGTCTTCCAACCATAATAGAAATATTCTAACTCTCCAACTCTACAACACAACCACTTACTCTATAAATAATGGAAAATCAACATAACTTCATGGCTATGAGGGTCTATGTGGGGTATAATATAATTAGAAAAATATTGTAATGGAAGACCATCTCAAATAGATTTTAATTATTCCATTATGTGTAAGATCATTTGATTGGAAACAACTCAAATAAGGGAAACCAAAGAAAAAAATAAATGGTAAAAGGAAATAATCAACTTTAATTATATAAAAGAATATATTCATATACAATTAATAAAAATAATTAATGTATAAAAACTGTGAGATTGATGAAATATGGTGAAACAAATAAAAAAACCAAAACCCTACTTAAACTATCAAAATAAATAATTTTTGGCCTAGGATATAACCTACTCAAAGGACAATACTCATCCAAGATACTATATAATGAACTTAATGAATTAAATTCATAACCCCCGACAATAAATATTAATAAAAATTCAATTTTACCAATTGTAAAATAGGGAACCATTTGATAAAAAATTAATAAATTCTTCAAGAAGATCAACATTCCACTAAGATAATTTAAAGAAACACATAATGGGAAATACTTATTAAATACCATTTTTTGAAACACAAATATATCTTGGATAATATTTATGAAATCCCCAAAAATATAATAAAAACTATTCTATTAAGAGAATATATTTAAAAAATGGAATGAAAAAATCCAACACTATGTACTCTCACCCCTTTCATCTAGAACTTATGGGAGTCCAATGATATGCACCATAAGTTGTAGGACCAAACTACTCCACAATGTAAAATTCAAAATGTATGGATTCAATTTAAATCAAGGGAAATTACTATAAATAAACTTATCGAGATTCAAAGAAACTTGTTTAGGAACATTAAAATTACCATTTAATGACTACAAATTTCAAGTAAAAATTTAAAAACTTGTCCCATACAATTTAGTAAACCATAACAATATACCTCCTTTTTAAAAATTAAACTAGTACTAATGATTCATAGTTCCAATTATGAAACAAAACTAAAATTGATATTTCAACACTATTTTAAATTAATCTCCAACATTCCCACTTTAAATTTCATATTAAAGGAATTTAATGTTATATAAACTAGCTTTTAAAATTTATGTATACCACCTTTCCCATTTTAGTAAAAAAGTTTTTGAGAATTTGTTTTTTATAATTGAATATAATTATTTTAACTATTAATTAACTTATAAACCCCATTTTTATACATAATATAAAAACTCTACTATTTTAAACCCAAATTTTAAACATAAAAACCACTCTTATCCTAAGAAATTGAACGTAAAATAAAAAAAAATTATATAATTAAAACTATAAAAATTGAAGGGATACTATTGTATATGTGTATCATAGATGCAAGGATTGGTGGACCATTTTTATGGTTGTATATAATCATGATGGGGAAAGGGTTGATGGGGGTTATTAATATATATTATTTAAAATTATCAATGTTATTAATATTGTGTAATAAAATAGGGGAAAATAAAATGATCATGAACACTGGGAAAATTATAGTGGTTTAGTCTAATTGACATAGTCCACTATTCACATTGAAACTGATGGAGTATTGAACCAATTAGAGAATTGAGAGAGACTTTTGTAATAGGATAAATCTAAACATATAAATTTATAATAATATGAATTTAATCCCAAGAAATTTTTATGATATTCCCTAAATATAATAAGATAGAACCTTTTGTAAGAGAAATAAAATCAATAATTTCCTACATGAAGGAGCCCCAATCCTAGGGTACTACAGTTTTTATGTTATAACCATTAAATAAATAAATTTCAAAGGTATTATAACATGTACCAAAAATTATTTTTGTGTATACCTCTAACTAGACTAGAATGAATAGAATATATAAAAAATGTAGAGAAGTGGAGAAATAATGGGGGATGAAACAATTGATGAATTCCATATAAAATTTTGAAAATAACATGTTTCAAACATTCCAAAAAAGGTACAGTTTGACTCATTATGGTTATATGACGTTTAATGGGACATTGTTTCTCACTTTAATGTTCATTACAAATGATGAAAAAATTCTAGAACATGATCACAATATTATCATTTGAGTATGAGGGTATTGAATCATTTCATAATTGTAGTGTGTATCCTCATGTGTAATCTTCATTTTCTATATTTTTTTATTAGTCCATGAATCTTTTGAGAGCATTAAATTGAATATTATTTGGTCTAGAATAAAATAACTATTAATTATAACTCATAATAATTAAGAATTCAATTAGATATATTTGAGTGATAAAATAATGTCTAGAATTTCCATGGATTAATAACTAATAAAAAATTGAATAAATAGAAACTTGAAAAATATATTAATTACTTCTTTAAATATATATCCATTAAAAATGTAAATTATTCTAATGAAAATCCGAATTTGAATGATTATATATAAAAATATCATAATACATAAAATATAATAATACATTAAACATGTGTTTAATATATTATAAAAGCATCAAAACCATTTATATATATTAATAAATAAATTATAAATAATTAAAAAATATAAACAATTGAAAATTAATCAAAAATATATAGAATATAACTAGTTTGATTCTATGACACATGAAGAATAATTAATTGTATTGTTTTAAAACTATTTAATACATTTCAAAACAACTTTAAAAGAGAATACCTGATTTATGAATGATTACAGTGAATAGAACCGAATTAAATAATAATGGAACAAAAAAGTAAAAATATGCCAAAAACAAAGTGTACTATTATTTTAAAATAAAATCAATTTGAATAAAAATTTTAGTAGTGCAAGAAATAACTAGGTGTGAACATAAATTTAACTAAATGACACTCACCAATTGTCAAAGGAAATATAAGTTGTGGTATTGGTTTTTTTTAATTGGAAGTATAATAATTAAGAATTTCAAGTACAAGAAATTAAAACATGTGTCAGAAAAAAAGAATTACCTTGTGGTAGAAAATATTTTCTACTCCTATAATTGAAATAGTGATACATCTACTATTATGAAAGTTATTACTTTTGTGTGAGTAATAGAGAAACTGGTTCCCCTATCTCTGAAATATTGATATCTAGAAATCGTAGGTAGATGAGTGACACTTCCAGAGTAGATGAGTTACTACAATCAAAGAGTAATTTCTCTTACAAGTGAATATGCCACCACATCCATCAAAAATTTGTTCTACCATTGTAAAACAAATTCTTCTACTAAAGATGAGCTACCATTATCCAATAATACTACCAAGAGATGTTGATACTAAGATATCATTGAATGAAAATGGAAGAACTCATCCCACAAAATCTTTCATCCAAGAAGATGGCCAGGACATCGTGTGTGGAGGAAGATAATCAACCAAAGCCCTATATGTAGGATTTCATGCACAAGTGTACAATCATGATGATGATTGATTAACAAGGACCTACCCATAGAATATTTTTACTTCAATTTTCACGGTTCTACATTTCTTATCAGGAAATTGAGGTGTTTAATAGGAGAAATTCCAAGAATGAAGGTGGTGAAGCATTAAATAATAACAAGAAGCTAGTTGAGAAGATAAAATAGTTGACAAAACATAATACAAGAAGAATACATCATAAATAAAATATATATATAAATATATATGTATGTATATGTTGATATAATATTTTTAAATAAATAAAATGGTGTTTTAAAGTAATAACATGAAGTAAAACTATAATTACTAAAAAGAATCATTCTAATGTGTAATTCTAAAATAACAATAGAAGGATATGGTAAAAAAATTAAAAATGAACTACCTGAAAACATGATCACCATAAATGTATAAAAATTAATAAATATGATATAATAATCACTAAGAATAAATAAATACTTTTTATTATATAATGAATAAACATAATGTATATATTGATTATGATTCAAAAAAATATTAACAATAGTGTATAAATATTATTTTTAATAACAACAAATAAAAACAAAAAATATCCCTTTTTTGTTCAATTACTAAACCATGTAAAAAAATAAAAATCATTATACACTTTTTTATGTAAGAAACTATTTAACCAATAAAATAAGTAACTTTGTAACCCCACTTTTCCCTCTGTGATTATAAAAATACTAATGAAAAAATTAATTCTAAGAATAAGAGATCAAGATAAAAAATAAACCCTAAAAACATGCCATGATAAAAATATTATAACATTAAAAATTTAATATATAAATATATATCTCCCTATAAAATAATAACGTAATACAAAAAATTGGAGATCCCCAAAAAGTTATAAATATCATAGAAACATGATATACAACTATACAAAATTTTTGTAGCTTATAAAAAATTAAATATTTATTGTATTAAAAAATTATTACACAATGGAATAAAGATTTATCTATGGATCATCCACCATTTTATTTAACATTAAAGTATACGCGGATGGGTCACATTAAAATCAGAATGAATTTATTCTAGTAGTCTTTCGATTTTGGGTCAAATATTTTTAGTGACATCATTTTTTAGTACCCAAGATGAATTTAAAACAATTATTACAAGATACATGTGAAGTGGAATTTTTTGGGAAACACCACAATTTTTACAATGTGATTTAGGGAACTTGAATGAAAATTCATTATCATAACCTCATTGAAACCATTATTTGAAATAATTAACTATTGTAACCTATCCTAAAAAACTCCTAATAAACAACTCTTGTATATCTTAGTAATCTAATGATTATAACGAAAACTATAATAATCCATATTTTGTCATCATGGATTTTATCTTATCATATTGCTCGTTTACTTTTTCATTGTTATATACTTTTTTATTATTTTTGATTTCTGTCGATTAAAATTCATCTTCTACATATTTTAAAGATCAACAAAGACATTACCTTTAATAGATGAAGGAAAATTTCTCACATTGTGATTTTAATTTTTCAACATGACAAATTATTCTCCATAATATTCATTCAATATTTTTATTTAACAAACTCGAAAATCGATTATTTTAAATTATAACTTTTAAAAAGATATTTTTTTTGTTTTTATTATAATACTTATAGTGATCTTTTTTCAAATTTTCACACATTTATCATGATTTTCAATTTTATCTGGAAATTTATCACATAATTCACATAATTAATTATCATTAAATTTACCACAATCCCAACTAGATTTATATTATAAATAAAAACCAAAAATATTATAATTATAGACCATATTTGATGAAACCATAAAAAAAAATAAGTATAAATTTACTTGTACTCAAATTGATATATTAAAAGATGATGTGTTCCCATTACAGAATGGATACTAGTCTCCTACTCACTTCCAGATTCTTCACTAGAATGTTAATCTTTAGTGAAACTACATAAATAATGAAACACAATTTGATTTCCTTGTTGTAATATTTATCTTTTCATTGTTTTTTCTACATTGGACACTCATATTTTGTAGGGCCAGGTTTCCTATATTCGTAACAAATAAATGTGGTCTTATCTTTCATAACTTTTCTTTTGAAATAATTATTTTATCTATTACATTTACATTAAATATTTTAATTAGATTGTTTTTTCTTTATAATTCCATTAATTAATTCTTAAACGTTTTTTATATAATCATCCTTAACAGATATATAAAAATATGAGGAATCAATAGACGAGTTTGTAGAGAATAATTCATATTTAAAATTATCTCCATTTCATTTTTAATATTAGTCAAGATTATTGTTCTTTAAATCAAGTTCATATTATATTATAGATATAATCCGCATATCTATATAATATTTGGAAAAATATTTTCTCTCTTTGGTGGATAGATTCTGTGAGTTCCAATTATTTGGTAAGGATTGAAAAATAAATTCAATCAACACTTATTTGTTTATATTTTCAATATGTGTAACCATGATGTTGCAAATCGTTGTGAATATACAAAAGATGTAATTTCAACATTCATGATAATTTTTTTTAAAATATTTAAATTCATCCTTGTAAATTCCATGCATAGTATTGTTCAAATTTTTAGTTCTGTGATGAGTGACTTTTATATTCTTCCAAATTTTAGAGTTTTATAAGATGAAATATCACTATAAACACCAATTAAAAGAGTGGAATACGGGTTATTCAAGAATTTTTTATTTTATTACACAATGTAACATCTATAGTTTTATTATTTTTGCCTTTGGAATATTTATATATTCATATATGTATTTTTTTGTTTGATTCAGCATATTGTTTGTGGGTCTTAGTACCCCTAAATAAATATATTAAAAAATATCTATAGGTTTAATGAACAATGGAAAATTATTTAGATTAAATGGGTTTTCCATTATTTGGGACCTCTTTTAGAAAAAAACAATTCCATATTTAATTCCAAAACACGTGGTTTAACCAAGGAAAAACATAATGTTAGTTAGTATCACATGTTCCATGGGAGATAACCATTTGTGGGTTCATTTTATAAAAAACAATTTTTTTTTAATTTACCCAAAACAAACCCTCAATTACAAATACCTTATTATGGAAAATTAACCTGGTGATCCACATAATCCATAAAGGATTTGATAAGAGGAGGACTGTACAAAATTGGCATTATAAAAACACGAGTATGCTGATCTATTAACTTTTGGTTGTGGAATGTGGTATGAATAAGAAACAAATCAAACATTCTTATCCATCTCTTTCAAACATATTATGCACCAACAATATATACATAATAGAGTAATGAATTGTAATTATTTTTATGGTTTCTATACTTGTAGAATTTTAATAATTTAAAATTTATAATCTTCATAATTTTCCTTTAATAAAATGAATTGAAAAAATCAGATTAAATCTTGGTGAACCTTGATTATAAGTAGTACTAATTTTTCATTGATTCAACCCATTTTAACACCTTATGATAAAAGGAAATGACATCATTATCCAATGATGGATATATTTCATTCATGTAATTTCCCCCACTATTCATAGCATTATTCTCAATTGGATAATGGGTTCATGGTTCGACATTTCCATGGCGGGTTATATTTTGATCAAACCCCCAATATCCATTGATGTAATGTCCAGGTTCTAGGTGCCTCCCAATGGTACCCCGTACCTGGTTTTTCACAAGGACTCAAGTGAATTTCCCTAAACACCAGAGGCTTCTGACTATAAGTGAGGGACATTGGTGTGTTAGTGGGGAAACTATTCCCTCATTAGTAGAGTAACATAGCAGAATAACAACAATATACAACCATAGAAGCACTAATACCCCGAAATAAGTAAATAGATGAAGACTAAAAGGAAATAAACAACTGGAGAACATATATAAATGATGGATGCCACATATGTCTTGGAAATAAGCCTAAAAAGTCATAATTCTGGAAATACAGTACTAAAATAAAGTACAATAGAAAAGAAATAATCTCCATCAACATCACAAGCCGTAGCTTGGTCCTGTGCTCTCCAACTCTAGAGAAATCAAGTACCTGAAGTATAATGGTGGTTTCCATTATCAATTCCTACAATAATATAATTATATTGTGACCAAAAACATGACCCTAACAAGTTGTGTGACAAATCCCAGAAGGCTACCACCCAAATATATATGGATAATTCTTAGTGAATATATATTTTAAGAAATATGAAAAATAATGTAATAAAAAAGTGGGTAATCAAATGTAAACAATCATACATATTCAAATACATTCATTTAAATTTATTAATTATTAGTCTAATCATTCACAATAATCCCTCCGTGAATGTTATCATAACCTGACCCCTCTGGTGTAACTTATCCTTTTAACAACACAATTATAATGACCCTATGGGAAAGATCACATAGTCTAACCCCTTTGTTCTCAGGAATACAAAGACTCTCTGAGGAATCACTCATCGTTAATTCCTAATGTTGTCATTTAAAAATAAATTAAAGGCTCATTTGGGATGCACTCAACTTCAATTCCCCCTTTGGTCTCACAAAGATAAACTGTAGACTCTCAAATGGACCACTCAACTTTAATACCTCCTATGGTCTCAAAATGGGTAACGTATAACAGAAACTCTGGGTAATCCCTCAATGTTCATTCCCCCATTTGTCTAACTACACTATGTTCCCATCCCTGTGTAATACAATCGTGCATAAATGATATCCAGTATCCAATGTAAATATCAAATACTACTTCGATAAACTTCTACAAATCATTTCACAATCATTTTATTTTATAAAAACTCCATCCTAACAGAGCATGTCATGGAAATCCAATCAACCTAAGATATAGTTCTAGACCCAATTCCCAAAGCAAGGAAATAAGGGGAAACCCATATTTAGCAATATAATAAACCCTATTTATAATAAAAAACCCTTTGTGTATCATAAACAGAATAGTAGGTATTAACATTGTAAAATTCCTAAACAATGAAAATCCATAAACTAGGGTATTAGGCACTTTTAGCACATATTAATCAAATACATCTATAGAAAGTCACAAACCACCTACCTCGACGTTGTACGATCTATATTGTTGAACCTCAGCTATTGAATCAACCTATAATTCCGTAGATTTAAAATAATGTCCAAAAACTTCAATTATGGATATCTCATAAAATATGGGAAAATTAAATATGAGGCTCTAGAAGAATAAAGGACTCACCATAGTGATTCCAACACAATCTATGGTGGTTGATTCGGAGAAAAGATGGCTGGTCGGGGGCTCTGACAAGAATCGACAATATCTATCACTCATGGACCAGAGGAAGACAAAAGAAGATGATTCCATAAAGGATAATTGGTCTCGATCTCTCATATAAATTAAAAATAAAAATACATGACAGGTTCTCAGAAGATATACTATGTGTATAGGCCTTTAACGAGCCCTAATTAAGGCAGTCTCCATGTCACCACACACGGTCGTGTGCTTGGCCATTACACTGCCAATACATTTCCACCTGCGGCAACTGACTAAAAGGTTCTCACTCATAAGTACATTGAGTATACTTCTTATGTTTCCAAAATCTCCACCTTTTCTCAATAACACCAGAATAAATCCATACCAAAAAAGAAGATCCGGGTTCTTACAAACTTCCACCCATAATGAAATTCTTCCCTGAATTTCCTTATGAAGGTGGAAAAGAAGAATCCTCAAACAACACTGCACAATGTGATCACACATCAGTCTCCCTATCCCAAGTCTTATCCTGTAATCACCCATGCTGCTATAGCACCCTTACCAGAGAAACATACCGACCACAGTGAAACTTCACGTTGTGATCAACACTTCAGATAAGGAGTTCCTCGAATGAGGAGTCTATCTCCAACTCAACATACTTAAGTTGAAATACATGAGACGAGTCTGAGAAGTAACCTAAGAGATGATAAATGTGGAAGACAACATAGATATCTTGTTACCTATGAGGTAACTGCAAAGATAAGCTACATAACCGAATCTCTCCAAAACCTCAAATGGCCTAATGTATCTCGGTGAAATATTTCCTTATCTCATAATCAACTTCTGTCCCATACTCGATGTGACACATAGGAAAACATGATCGCTGACCTCAAACTCCAGATGTCATCACCTTCTATCATCAAATGGATTTTTTCATGACTGTGTAGTTGTCATCCTCTTCAAGAACCAATCCATCTACCCGGTGCTCTCCTAGACAAGACGCAGTCCCATCACAGCTGCCTCTCCCACTTCCATTAAACATATGGGTGATCAGAATGGCCTATTTTATAGTGATAAATATGGTTCCATCTGAAGAATTTCTTAAAAACTATTATTTTAGGAAAATCCACAAGAGGCATGTGATTCTACCATGAACCTCCAAAATCATGGATGCATGCTCGAAGCATGTCCTCCAACACATTGATTGTACACTCGGATTAGCAATCTATATGGGGATGGTAAGATGTACTCAAAAGTACCTATGAACCCAAAGTATTCTATAGTCCATGCAAAACCTGTGATGTAAAACGAGTATCCCTACATGAAATCATGGAGTATTAAACCCCATGTAAAATTACAGTATCTTGGATGTACAACAATCCTATCTCATCAACACTCAAGGACTCCTTGATTGTTAAGAAGTGTTCAACCATAGTAAGTCTATCAATTAAAACCAAAATGACATCATTAAATCAAGAAGATGATGCTATCCCTATCACGAAATCCATCATGACATCATTCTACTTCCAATCAGGAATGGGTAGCTGTTCCAGAAGCCCTACTAGTCGTTGATGCTCCGTCTTCGCCTGCTGACAATTGAAACACCTCCTCATTAAACCAGCAACACAAATCATCATACCGAGACATGAATACTTAAGCTGTAGATCTTGATACAACTTGTTGACACTAGGCTGAACTACCCCAACTGAGTAATGAAAATCCTGCATCACTTCCCCACGTATGTGTTCTGACACCCATACACATCCATGAAAAATAAATATCATATCCTCACCTAAGGTCTATCTAGGAATAGGGTCATCTCTTGACACATACTCCCATAGAACTAGGACTTATGAATATGAATGTTTCCTCATTATTAATCGATCATGTAAATTAGGGTAAATTACTATGAAATAATGCATCATCTGGCCTTTTATATCATGCACCTCCAAATTCATCTCAGAGAACAGAGCCATCATTAGCCACTCATTGCTGGCCTCTATAACTACCAGTATCTTTGTACTCCAACTCAATGAATTAGCCACATCATTGCATTTCCCTGGAATGTAGGCAAGCATAATATTAATGGACTGATGGTACTCAACACACCTTCACTGTCTCAAATTTAGGTCATGATGGGTAATGATATATATGAGACTTTTTTGTTCAGTGAAAACCACAAAATTCACTCTCAAATGATAATGTATCCAATAGCACAAGGCTTGAACAACTACATACAAATCAAGATAGTGAGTCGGGTAATTTCTCTTATGTGGCCTCAACTGTCGCGACACATACGCGACGACTAATCCCCCTCCATAAGAACTTCTTCGAGCCCAATACCTGATGCATCACAGTAAATAGTAAAACTCTTGCCCAACATTGAAAAAACATAGATTGGTAATGATGTCAAACTCCCTATCAGCTTATGAATGGATGTATCATAGGAATCCATCCATAGGAACTTCACGCCATTCGTAGTATGTCCTGATAGTGGTTTTGTTTTGCTTGAAAAGACTTGTAGAAAACTTTTTTAGTAACCAATCTTCCCTATAAAACTCCAAACATCAAAGACGTTCTTCGGCTGCTCCTAGGAAACAACTACTCTCACATTATCATGATTTAATTATACTCCTCTCTCAGAGATAACATTACCAATAAGTAAAAATGGTTCATCCAAAAGAGTAATTTTGTGAGATAAACATATAAATTATTCTCTCTCAGTGTACTCAAAACGATCTTAAGATGGGTAGCATGGGCATGTCATGTGTGAGATTACACCAAGATATCATCCATTAAAACTACCACGAATGAATACATGTATGGATTGAAAACTCGATACATCAGTGCCATAAAAAATATTGATGTGTTCGTGAGAATGAACAGCATAACCACATACTCGTATAGACCATACCGACACCGAAATACTGTAAGAGTTATATATGATGGTCTAACATGATGCTGATGATAACCGGATCTCACGTAAATCTTTGAGATCACCTGGGAAACTTGAAGCTAATAAAAGAGACCATCAATCCTCGGCAAGGCATATAAGTTCCTGACCATCATCTTGTTCAAAAAATAATAATCCACTCTAAGTGTGAGGGTAATATCTTCTTTCTTTGAAAACAGGACATGTGAAACCCATGGAAAACTAGTAGGTCAGATGAAAACCTTTTTTCTATAACTCCTCCAACTACTTCTTCATGTCATGTAACTATAGTTTAGCTATCATATAAGGATTAAAGGAAACATGTGCGACTCCTAGAACTAGCCAAATAGAAAACTTTACCCCTCTCTCTGGTGGCAAATGTGAAATGTCCTCTAGAAAGACATCCCTAAAAGGATTCACCACTGTAGTAAAGACCCTCTGTGAAGCCCTTGGTCATCCAGATATAGACATGAAATATGGGTTGTAATTCCTCCCTTCCCATGATGCTTGGGTCCTGCTCTGCTCACCTGGACATCCCATTTTCCCTTAGGAATAAATGATATTCCCTATAGTTATGTGAAATTCACTTGATGATGATAGAAATCGACAACCTAGATGGGAACTAACCAATTTATTATGATAATGATGTTGTAGCTCTTCATCACTAATACATAAAGGTTCTAGAAGATGTGACACCCACCTACCTCAAGAGGGAACTCCTTTCACTATCATACTCTAGCCATTATTTTCCGCAAAAGAGTGTGTAACGTCTTGATATCAGAAAATGAAATGATACAGACACCAAAACTCTGGACAAGGTAAATAGATATGAAACTATGGGAATACCTTGTATCAAAATGTGCATAAGCTAAAATTGATGAAACAAGAATCCTACCTCTAATTGTTGAGGTTCCGAGATCCTACTCCATCTGGGTCTGATCTAGCACAAAAACATCACCTGCACCGTAGCCCTATGTTGTTGCCTGAGGTCCCTGGGCTGATTCACCCAGCTCCTGTCAAAAATCCGATGTCTAACAACTACGACAATGATATCCACCTTGGCAGATTGGAATGATGAAATCCAACCCCTAGTCTAATATGGGACTAGTGGCCCTACTCTGGTATGAGGAGTCATAATAAAACCCCTATCACCAGCTGCTGGTTAGAAAATCTGACAGAAATGATGAGGATGACCCATCTTGCTGCAAGATCAGCACTCAACTTGGTCTCTCAGGAATTTTGTTCACATATAATCTCTCATCCCGAACTGGTAGCACACTACCAGGATACCTGATGAAGCATTCTTCATACTCATATCTATACATATAGACTCCCTAGTACGCTTCCTGTTGTTAGTCGGAGGGGTACCAACTCCAGATATCGAGCCACCTTTGATCACAACACCAGAATCCCTCAGGTTTCTTTCAGTGATTAGTTCTTGGTTGATTATAGAAGATATGGATATAATCTTAATGATGATCAATTGAGATCAGATGTCATTCCTGAGACCATCCTCAATCTTCCTCACCATAAATAACTCATGAACCCCTATAATGGCTGTAAAACGCTACAGATCTGTGAAACAAGAGGAATAATCCATGACTGAGAGTGTACCATGCATGAAACTCATTAACTATTTGTCTTTCACGGATCTCAAAGTGATTTGGTAGACGTAGTAATAGAAGAAACACTGGAACTCATTCCTAGACATTCCATGCTGGAACCATTCATGTGATATCACATCCTACCATTTCATGGAAGAATCTGTAAGCAGGTACATAGAGAGATTTACCCATCTCTATGGAGGTGTATCTAGATGCTCCATGCTCAATAACATGTCTCCTATCCAGGACTCTACAGCCTGAGGCCCTCTATCCCCTGAGAAGGTTGGAGGATGATACTACAGAAAAACAAAAATTAACTCTGCCATAGATGGGGAGGGATGTGGTTCTCCCCTATAGGTCTGCAAAAACCTCATGAAGCCTAATCTAAACTGTGCATCAACACCTATATTTTGAATAATGGCGGGTGCCAAGACATGCACGTCTTGAGGATCTACTAGTAGTCGCCAATATACCATGTCCAATGTCTGATCATTATCTAGTATCTAGAAAACATCCGAAAGATATCTCAGTGGACTGAATCTGCAAGGTCAAGCACACACCTCAGTTAAAGATTATCTAGAACTAAAACATGGATGTGTAGAAAAGGAATAGGATAAAGAAATAATTCATGATCATCAAAACATGGATGCACATTGTGTACTACCCATACACTGCAGGTACCTTTAAGCCATTACATGGGTATGTACATCAGATAAAACTGGTCGTGTAACACCCCAACCCAGGGAAAGGTCCTCCTAAGGACACTGCCTGTACTTTAAATGATTCCCCTTTCTTGATCTCCTATACACGGATAAGACACATAGTTCTCCTACAACAAACCATCGCTGCGTCTCTATGCCAGACATGACATGTACTAGAAGGATCTCACCGACACGTGTCATTAGTCATACAGGCAGATACATAGTGCCTACAAAAAGGAGTGTTCTCTATAGACAAGTCATGTAACACATAATTCATAACGACCTCTTTCATTAGTCACATGGTTGCATACACAGTCCATACAACATGACGTGTATTCCAAGTACATGGGATGTTCCACTAAACATTTCCCAATCACATGCCTCTTATCACACATCCAATCACACTGTTATGTATTACATGACATGTACTTATAGTATACAGAATATAATTCATAAATATTTTTCCTTCTGAAATAGAAGCATACATGGTGTGTATTTATCATTTCATACCATGTATTCTGGGTTTTTCTGGATATTATTCCTCAGAAACTACTATGAAACACCATAGAAACACTGAAATAAACACAACATCCAAATTCTGATACATTTTGGACCATTCTCCCCGCTAGTCAAATCATTGCATCATATTCATGTCATGCCAAAGTAAAATAGTGCAATCCAACACATGATCCACCAAATTCAGACCCATGAGGGACTATAACAACTCTGGGATAAATGTTTGGCATTCATTTAAATGAAACCATAAACATTAGAAATACCCTATAAAAGGCATCTATTCTATCAAGTCATCTATCAGAATGACATGAATTTCTATCCCAATGTCTTTCTCAACAATATGTAATTGCTAATGCAACCTAAATGGCTTGACAAGAAGGCATGACATGTGATCTCTAGAAAGTGCCTATGTGATTCATGATATGGAACACCCTCATCTCCTCAGGTATAAATATAAATAGAACCTCTATAATATCATTGTCAATTGAATCACCTAATGGGGAAATCAAATCAACTGTAATAATTGCAAAACCAGTAAAATTACAATAAACGAGGTAAATTGGCATTCCCTACACATTATTTAGACACTCTCGGGCACAACTCAGTTCCATGTACCTATTCATTCCTATACATGTCTATAAGCTCTAAATTGATTGTATGTAAGAATAGAATCCCTCTCATACAACTTTTTAATGGTCTGGTTCTAGGTTCCACCCAAGGGTACCTCGTACCAGATTGGTCAGATGGCCTCAAGCTCATTTTCCCGAATGCTAGAGGCTGCAGACTAGTAGCGAGGGACTTGGGTATGATAGTGGGGAAACAATTCTCTCATTGGTAGAGTAATGTATCATAATAACAACAATATTCAACATTATAATAAGTAATACCATAGAATAAATAAATAGCAGAAGACTAAAAGTAAATAAAAAAATGGAGCACATATAAAAATGATTAATTTCACATATATTAAGAAAAGAAACCAAAAAAGTCACAATATATGAAATATTATATGAAAATTAAATTAAATAGAAAAAAAATCTCCAACAGCATCACAAGACTCATCTTGGTCTTGTGCTCTTCGGTTCTACAGAAATCATATACCTGAAGTAAAAGGGCGCTTTCCCTTATCTATACCTACCACAATATAATTTGTTTGGGCACAAAATCATGACGCCAATAGTGTGTTTGACTAATACCAGTAGGAGACCACCAAACTATTTGTTCCTAACTGTTAGTGAATATATATATATATATATATAAAGAAATATGAATAATTATGTATTAAACAGTGGAGTACTCAAAATTAAACAATCATATAGTTTCAACTACATTATTTTACATTTATTAGTTATTCAATGAATCATTCCAAAGAAACCCTCTGCTAATGTTCTCCCAAACTAACCACTCTTGTTAAACGTATCATTTAAAGATAAAAATTATAAAAACACTATGGGAAAGCTCAGTGAGTCTACCCCCTTCGGGTTGATTCAATCATAGACACTCTAAAAAAGCACTCACCGTTAATTCCTCGTTTTATAATTTAAAAATAATGTTCAAGCTCTCTATGTAAGGAATCAACATCAATTACCCTTATGTTATTGTAATGAAAAACTATAGACTCACTGAGGGAGAACTCAACGTCAATCCCCCCTACTGTCTCACATTTTGAAAAGTATAACAAACACTCCGGGTAATCCCTCAACGTCCATTCCCCCGATACTCTAACCACACTAGGTTCCCAAATCCCTATGTAATACAGTAGTACAGAAAAAATATCCATCAGACAAAGTAAATCTCAAATACTACTTGTCTAAATAGCTACAAATCATATCACAAGCTTGTCATATAATTATAGCTCCATCATAACAACACTAGGAATGGAAATCAGAACTACATAACAAGCAGTTATAGACCCAACATCCAAATAAACAAAACATGGGAAAACACATCCATATCCAAATAATAATACTTATTTATAATCAACAACCATTAATCAAGAAGGAAAATCATAGAAGGTATTAACAAGGATAAATTCCCAAACCACCGAATACCCTAAACTAGGGTATTGGGAACTTTTTTCACATATAAATCATAGACATATACGAAAAATAAAAAACCACCTAACTCGATGTTGTACGATTGATATAGTTTAAAATCATCTGTTGAATCGACCTAGAATGGCATATATCTAAAGAAACACCTAAAATTATCAACCAAGGATATCTTAGGAAAGAGTATAAAAAAAGATATGAGGATCTAGTAGATGGAAGAATTCACTATGGTGATTCTAACACAACTGACGATGGTTGATTCGGAGCTCAGACGACATGCCGAGGTCTAAGAGAAGAATTACAAATATCCATCCCTCATGGACGAGACAAATCCAAAAGACTATGTTTCCATAAAAAATACATGGTCCAGGACAAAAATATCAATTAAAAATAAAAATATATAGTGTGTTCCCTCAGGATACACAATGTGTATTGGCCTTTACATGTCCCTGCTTTAGGTGGAATCTAGGTCACCAAACATGGTCATGTACTCGATTGTTACACATCCCGTACATGACCACCACCGACAACTGTTTACATGGAACATACTCTTATTTACAATGTGTGTACTTCTTAAGTTTCTAACATCTCCCATTTCTCTAAAAAATGCCAAAAAACAAGATCCATAGAAGAATAGATGATTTGGATTCTTACGATAATCACTATGATAAGCACTATAACATCACATGATTGATTGAATTCGTGATTTCTAGAAAATTGATGTAGTAGATAATTTTTTTGTGATGTCCAAATCAATTTTTGGTGGTCAATAAAAGAGTACTATGGTGATAATGGTGGATCAAGAAATCATGTAATGAACAACCTTCTAATATTTTTAAAAACATCACATCATGCCATATTTTCTAGAAAAACACACATCTTACAATACCTTGGCTGTGTCTGCTAGTTTTTTGGTGGATATAAATAAAAAAATTACAATTATGGATGTATAAATGAATTTTTATATAATTGTAGTGGAATAGTGTTTGATATGGGAATAAATGTGGTAGACGTGGCTGATAACATAATCATGGCATTACTACATGGGAAATGTTGTGTACGTGGACACTACAAGGGTAAAAGGGAAAAACGAGTGTACAAAAAATGAGCTGAAAAGTCACAAGAAAACTCTTTGGGGATTAGAAATGACTTGTTCAACCTGTTCACACATTTTAGTATGAAATGGATTCAGAAGCCATGTCCAGGAAGTAACAGCGTATAGTGACAAGGCAAGGTCACAGACCATGTGAATCCATATACACATTATGAACTTTCTTATAACAATCTACCATCTATATATTCTTTACATCTGGGATATTGTCCCATTAGTAGCCACTCCAAATAGTTTTCAATGTTGAACGCAATGGTAACACACATAGTGTATTTTGAGATAATGTGTGAGGTGTTGCTGGTGTGATGGTTATCATGGATACTAACAGTTGACAGAAGTGAGCAGGATATATCATTAGGGAGATTTTGACATTTGAAACCCCCACCCCATGTCTCACCATTGTGTATTTCCATGTAATGTACATCAAATTAGTGGAACACCATATCAAACTGGAGTGTTTTTTTCTGTCTTCTATTTCTATCTCCAAAATAGTATTATAGTATGGTTCTTTTAAATTATGAGTAAAACCCCCTATACCAACAAGGCACATGTCCTCTATATTTTCAGTGTAACCTCCATTCCACCCTCAGTAATGGGTCCTATTTAAGTAGAGTGGTACGCCTTATCATAATAAATAATTGTTCTTATACTGGGGATTGTTCCACCTCGTCTATACAATATAGTGGCGATGTATGGGTCCTCCACATGGATTCTTGTTTGGAAATGAGATATTATGGGCATTAGATATATAAATTTTGAGATTTAGGTAGACTCATAAACATTTGATAGGTTTTGGATGTGGATATCCTCTTTCTCTAACTTATAGGTTCCTTAATGAGCATATATGTTTGGTTATTTTATCCAGAACTGGGTTGATATGACCACTATTTTATATTTATTTTTCTCTATTTTGGGTTTTAGGTTGTCCAAATTTGTATATATACACTAACACATGTATGGGATTTTGTTGCACGTGTCACGTGTAAAAAAATGTCAAGATAATCTATGGTGTCATCAGTAGAGCTTAGTGATACTTGGGTGTATTGGCTGCTTTCGATTTTAAGACTTAGAGATCCGGAACCAATCTCATAATATCATTCCAGTTTCCACTAGTTATTAGGTTGAGACCTCATTTCTAGATGGGAATTCATTTTTGACCTTTACACATTGGTCAATAGTATCGTTCGTGAATATATTCCATAGTTGTTATTCCAAGCCTGGTTATACAGTATATTTTTTATTCATTTATTATTAATTTGAGCTTTCAAATAGAGATAGTTGTGTTAATGCATACAATTACATTGGGATAAGGACTCCCATTTCAAAATATTCCCTCTAGTGTCATATATTTGTCCAATATCCAATTAGAGGTTGTATGGGGTTCATCACACCCAGCTATTCGATGGCTAATAAGGTATCAATGGGTTGGGTTGTGAAGGATTCATAACAATTTAGTTCTTCCTCGAGTCAATGATAGAGTCGGACCTATGGTATGTTGGGGTTGGCATATAATAAATGGTGTTGGAGTATATGATGTCTAACCTTCATAATATAAAATACATTGTTTGTTTTTTAGATTATGTGTCCATTCACTATGACTTTGACTACCTGCTTGTCAAATAAGAATACTGAGACATCAGTTGAAGGGAAACATTATTACATGCATCATTTATGATGGAATACATTTACTACCCTTCAAAATATAAAAAACATATATATTATCATCCAAATATGGTATATGTTGATCTATTTTGGGATGCCTCCATTAATACATCCATCTAGGATATCAATATAGGATTGTGATGAATATCTTTTGTTTGATGAGACCTTAGTTTTAGGTTCATTCCTTTAGGTGTTTCCTCTATGAATTCAGGGTGTAGTGAAACCACATATCTTAAATTGGATAGTATAAGTGGGTTAGTATGGTGATTCATGTAGGCAATTCTTGCTATGTGTGTTCTATAACAAGAGTATATTGATCGTATATGGTGTCATGTTCCTTATGTATAAGTGGATTGGATTGAGTTAGTTATCCGAGAATTTAGGATTGTCCAAAACCTGGAAGATAAGATAGTTTCAATGGAATCCATTTTTTTCTTTGATTCATGGTTCTCTAGTGTATATTATTTATGTTGACCTATGATGAGATTATTCTCTCATGGTCATACATCCATTTATTCTTTTCCGAATTAGTGTTATAATTCATCATTATGCTCTGTTTGGTTCCAATGGATTCCTAATCTACAATAACTTGATGGTTTCTGAGTAAACTATAATGATTAATAACCTCATGCATTACTACCTCTATACGGTATTATATAGATTCATTCAAAGGATAATGTTTGAGAAGGGATTGAAAAGATAAATTCATTCCAACACAGTATCCTTGATCACATATACTTATGTTAGAGTGCAACAATGGGTGATGGATATAAAGAGTTTTCTGGATGAAGGATACAAACCAGCTAGAGTGGATGATAGAAATCCCATGGGTTATTTTATATAGTAATGAAATGGCGTTAGATGATATGGTCATTGTAAGGGAGACTATCCCATGGAATTACTTAGGAACATAGATCTGAAGTTTGAGGTTCTCATAGAGGGTATGGTCATCCACGAGAGGGAGGTTCTATTTAATTGGTGGGTGAGGTGACATGGAATCCAATTTCCTAACATGGAATGCATTGGATGGATGATATGAATTGTTTCTACCACCACCATTGTGGAAGATCCATGACCAGGGATCTCCTAGGCATGGATAGGGTGGCCCATATGGAGGTTGTCTAAAAGTGGAGTTGGCTGAGCTCTATAATGAGGAGTAGGTGTTAGAGGTAGAATCTATAATCTACTACCACCATTGTTTCCAGGTGTCCTACTGAAGGGTTAGAAAGCTAGAGATCATGTCTTTGAGAAACTGTCATCTATAGAGTGATATGTGAATGAATCTTAGGATAAAATTTTATGTGTTATCTCGGTCTTTTATACACTTATACCAGCACATGTAGATACATGGGTGAGTCATTCCATCACCTATATATCCTACATGCAATATATGGCTCTTTACATTAGGACCTTATCCCATAATATTTTTCTTGATGTTTTGAATGGGTTCAATTCTTTTATTTCTCATTTCCTCTAACAATGTATTCTGGCACTCAGTGAATAGAGTTTATAATTTGTCTTGTTTTTCATCATTATTAATTTTTATTACATAATCATTGGTATCGACTAGTTTTCCATGATTCTATCTAAAATTGAATATCATCATAGGTGATTTTGATACAGTAATGTATATGGGATCATATTATCCTTTGAAATAGATAGTGATATCCATGATGAGGGAGTGTTCCGTTCAAAGAGGAAGTTGAAACAGATCACACATCAGTTAAAGATTATTTCCCTTATTGAAATAGGGTATTTAGGAAACTACATTCTCCCATGGTGGAAGATTATATTGATGTATTCCCTGAGGGTGTTATGGGACTATATCTATAGTGGGAAATGTATTTCATCATTAACAAACACCCTCTGATGATAAAAATATTTTTTTTACATATCGGGTGGCCCATACAGAGCTTTAAGTGAAATGGGTGCAATTAGAGGGCCTTTAAGAGAAGAGTGTCATCAGACCATTTGTGACCCATAAGAGGTTATAATTTTTTACTAAAAAATGAAGATGATGGGTTTTGGATTTTCATTGATTATCATCAGCTAAATTATGTAATGATAAAGAACATGTTACTTTTTCTAATGATATATTATCTCTTTATATTGATGAGATGTGTGATTTGGTTCTCAAATATTGATCATAGGTACACCAACCACCTGTTAATGGTTCATGAGGATGATATTTAAAATATTTCATTCCATGTTTTTTATAGAAATGATTATTTCATGGGGATTCTTTTCATTGTGAGAAATGAAATTGGCATGTTTATGGCTCCTGTGAACTTGATATTCGATCCATACATATACCTATCTATGACTGTTTTCATTAATAACATACCCATTTTCTATTTATTAGTGGTGGAGCATGCATAGAACCTGAGAATAGTTGTATAAATACTATGGGTGAAACAAATTATGGAAACCTCTCTACATGCTGGTTTTTGATCCACCATCTTCACATTTTGTGGCATATCATCTTTGGGAATTGATTAACTATCGACCCAGTAAGGTTTGATGGTGTCAATTTTTTTGTACCCAACCAGGAGAGTATCAAAGGTGATGATTATTCAAGGATTATCAATGCTATGCAAGAGGTTCATGGAAGCATTCTCCATGACTGTATCCCCTTTGGCCACCTTGAAGCTGAACGAGAAACCCTTTACATAGAATTAGTTGTGTTAGAGAGCCTTCCATGAATTGATTTTGAGTATGAAAAATGTTTTTAGTGTTGATAATAAAAGAGGAAGGAATTGATTATATAGTGTTTAATTATTCTTCTAATTGTAGGATTAGTTGGATTTTGAATCAAATGAAATCAGTGATCACATGTTAGTTGATGTTCTTCAGAAACCACAAGTAGTACATTGGGACTCACATCAGAGAGATTGTGGTAGCAGTATTTAATCTAAAAATTTCCTGGAACTATCATCTCGGTGGGATTTTTTTTTGTTTAAATATACCACTTGTGTATTAGGTAAATAGTCACTCATAGTGATCATAGCTCAAGATAGTGGTGATGGATTCGGTTTCTGCAGGAATATGACTTCCAGAAATTATATACTCCTATTAAGGGAAACAAGGTGGAATGTTACCTTAGAATAAATTAAAACTCTATCATATTTGGGGACTTGTTCATATACATGGATTCATGGTAGATAACCCATGTGGAGGTGAAGAGTTTCAATTTTTCATAAATTTATGGTGTGATATCATCTTTCTTTTCATCATGTGATAGTGTCTCGGATGGGAGACATCGACTCTAAGAATCTATATAACGATATACACAGAAAAGATCCACCAAAAGGATTTTATAAATGAGGGTACCATATAATCCTCATTCTGGGATGGTTGGTGGATCTCATCATGGTTCACAAGAAATTAATTAGTGACATTCAAACATACCCCTTGGTTTGACATCCCGATTCATAAAATATGTACATGGAACATACTTGGTTGTTTTGGTGGGATTGAATGAGGTGGGGAATTAATGAGTTCATCCCCCAGTGTCCCACCAGTCATTATTTATTGGATATAAACAATGTTATATAAAATATTACATAGTATAATTATATTTTAATGATTCAATTTGATCAAATATCAAAAGATATTATGATGGTTATTCAATGCGAAATGAAAGGCCATTATGCAATCTGATTGATTTTTCACTGAATGAAAAAATGAGTCCACATTCGTTCAAATTGAGATCAAAATTCTTATTTTATTTAATGTTTTTATAAATTATATTCCCTCATTGGGATTACGATTTAGATATTTCAAATTGGTATGGGAAATATTGATTAAAAAATCACATTTTATATGTTAATAACGTGTTTTCAAAATGAATTTACTATTTAAATAACAGAAAATGTGTTCTTTTTAGGTCACATGAAATTTTAGTAGTGGCATGTTAAAATTTTCATTATTTTATTTGTTATGTGTATATAATGGTATTTCGACATTTGATAGGTGGTAAGGTGATAATCCAATTGTTGGTGTATTTTTGATAATACAATGATGGGTGTGTCCATGATATCCCTCCCGTGAATTGTGAAGGAAAGTTGACCATATGATTATTCTATTTTGAGAGTGAAATCTATTAAAATAAAAAATAGTTTAAGACATTTTTATTAATGAAATGTATATAAATGTCCCATGTTACATTTTTATATGATATATCTTTTCGTATGAGCTTTTATGAAAATTACATTCTTTAAAAAGTCATGATATTGATATTTTGGAGAATATGATTCCTCATTAATTGTCAAAGGATTGGTTTTTTGGAAAATGTTTTATGAGTTTTCACCAGAGTAATGGTTTCCCTTAATTGATGTCACTTACAAGTATTTTTTCTTTATAACACATTTGTAAAATGGGTTTCAAAATGTTTTTTTGATGAGTTGGGACATAGGTTGTATAACATGTATATTTGGAAGATTTATCAATATAAGACACGATCATTTATTTTATGGACAATCATTTGTTGGATAAACGGATACTAAGTAAAAGTGTCACTTGTAATGTAATATTTTACTTTGTAAAAGTTTTCCGAATTTGGTTAAAATGAAAACTGAAAGGATATTTTGGTAAAGGATGTGATTTCAATTATTAGGATTATAAGAATAAGTAATGTTTAATGTTGTGTCCTTATATATTAGGACATGAATAAAGAGTAATTAAATAATTAATTAAATATTACGTATGTATTTTCTATTAAATATATAAATTTTAATTTCTAAAATAATAGAAAATAAATACTTATTAAATATCCATGAAACTAAATAAATAAATAATTTTACACATTACGAATAAAAAAGATTAATTAAATAGTATGAAATCACCTAATTAAATATGAAATAACATGGTGAATAAATTTTATTTAAATAATACACACAAATATATATTCTCATGAATTATTGGAGATTTAATATATATGATAAAAACAAAATTAATAATTATTGAACCATGTACATGAGTAATATTTACCAAACTTATTATGTTCATATGATATTTAAGAGAGGTTCCCCATACACATAATGTGTTTACCTTTACCCCTATCTCATTGGAAATAAGCTAAATTACATAGTGTCTATTGATAGAATATAATAATATGAAATGATTCCCAAAGAGAATGAATTTATTATCAGAACGACATGCATCATCCAATTAATGTACAATTTATTATATAATATCTATATATTGATATCTCTATTGTTTAATGTTCCATTCTGGTGTCCTCAACATAAATGTTTGGTATTTCATTCATTAACATTACATAAATTAACGTATTAAAATCTAATCCATGGACATGGACATAATCAGATAGTTTAATCCAAATAAAAGATATTGTGATATAAATTTCTATTAATGAATTAAAGGGTTACATCCTCTCTCAAATTATTCATTGACACAATTTCTGTCATGATGCACCAAAGATATTATACTTTTCTATGATCACATGTGATTATTTTATCCACCGTTACATTAAATAAATGATGTCATGAAATTAATTAAAAAATATATTAATATATAAGGAACATCACACATGTTCTCAGCTAGGAATATCCAATAAAACATATAAAAAATTATTAATTATTGGCTTGTTATTTTCTCATAATATCTTTTACTAAAGATAAATGGGGGAATATACCATGAGAAAGTGTCTCAATGTCCAATGAGTATCTACTACTGAAAACATGTATCAATTTTATATCATCAAATGATATCCTCTGCCAATATAAATTTTTTTAAATAAATAATTTCATGGAACATATAGGTTTTCAAAATAGAGATGAACATCTAGGACCATTTATTAAGATAAGTCCCCTTATTAAATTACAATGTAATATTTCATGGGGATGAACAACCATGAACTAAAAATAAATTTTATTAAAATTTATAATCATATGTACAAGTAATAATAGTGTAATTAGACATTAAATAATGATAAAAAACACAAAAAATCATAGTATCGACATAGGAAATCTTGTTTTACCCTTTAAAAAATCCGTATCTTAATATAAGAATAAAAATAATTCTAGATCCTATAGGTTAAGAGTTATTATTTTTTTCACTAGTGAATTTGGTAGTTATTTGTCAATGTTTTCTAGAATAATTGTGAAATTACAATTTACATCAATAGAAAATTGATAAGTAACATATCCATTTAAAATTGATATTTCAGAAAACATTAATACGGTAAAGTATATTATATATATTAAATGTAAAAATTTTATGTTAGATCCTATGTCTAATGAGATACTATATCACCCATTATAATTTTCATAAAAAAGGTCTTATTTTATAGATTACTTCTATTTAATGGGACACAATTGTGGATTAATTATATGGTCCAAGGGGAAAATAATAGAGTAATATTTATTATCATAATGTTATCAATTGGTGATCTCAATGAATGATGGGTCATATTGAAATATATATGAAAAGGAATTATATAGGTTTAAGTGTACTTATATATGAAATTTTTTAAATTTGAGTATTAATACTTATACATGAGGTTATGAGTAAAATATATCATAAATAATTTACATTTATATATGGAAAAAATATGGAAAACATATGATCATTGTGAGGTATAATATTCTTTTACAATTATATGTTATATGGAATTATTTGAATAAGTCATAAAAGAGGTTTTCACACTAATATTAATTGATGAATATATCTCATGAAATTTGAATGAAATATATTGTCCTTGTTATATTTCTGGCCATGGTAGTTTATAAACGAGATTATTTGGAAAGGTAAAGAAATATATATCAATAAAATTGGGTAATGGAACTAGTATGCATCTTTTTTTTTGAGATATCAATAGGAAAATGGGTTATATTTTAAATAGTTTTTATTAATAATGATTTGGTCATCACAATATTAACATATTTTTTATTTTTTCATTGTTGAATAGATTGATACTAATGTTATACCTTAAAAAATTTCACGTAATACCCTTGAAATATACGGCGATAATTCCAAAAAATAAATTTTTATTTCATCTGATAAAATTATATTTTATTCAATATAAATAACTTTTTTTAATATTGTAAATTCTAATTATAAATGTAATTTCGTTGGAATAAATTTTATCACATAATATTCTTCATCAAAAAATTTGGGATGTATTATTACTATAAATTTATATCCATAATGAAATTAATAAGAAAGTATTTATTAACCAATTTATCATGTATATTAATATTAAAATAATTTTTTTTATACGATTATTAAATTAAATATTTATTGAAGAGGTTAGTGAATATGATATTTATTTATTTATCAACAATTTAATATTTATTTGAAGAAATATTTTATTATTAATGGGTTGATAATTTACATGGGACGAATAATTAGTCGAGTTAATAGCAATATGAAAATGATTTTTATTATTATTTTAATTTATATCAATTTATTTATTTAATAAATGAAATTTTAATAAACTCATATCATGTAAATATTAATAAATTAAATATTATTCTACTTGTTTATAATATTTAATGTGTAAATTGAAATTTGAGAATTCATATAATAGTCAATTATTTAACCATATGTACAATATCTGAGTAATTTCATTTTAAAATAGTGATTTTTTGTGCTTAATGAAATGCTTTCATGAAATATATAAATCCATAGAGTGAGTAATTGGCATATCCTCCCACTTAGGAACATAAATGGAAACTGATATAATCTATTCTTGAATACAACTAAATGATCTAAATCATGTTTGCATAGTATTCTAGAACATGGAGATTAAAAAATTTCTTCCAGAGATTCATGGTACTTGAGTGGATTCACCTAGATAAATCCTTACTCATATTATCTAATGTAATGGAAAATAAGAGAATTAGTTTATGGAAACAAGTCAATATGATTACCTCATTCTCGTATATTCATGTTTTAAATTTTTTATAACTTATGTTTTAAAGATAATTTACTGACCTACTCCATTATGAAATACACATTAAATTATTTAGGATTAATATTCATTACAATAATGAAACACATTCCGTAGGACTATAAATATAAGATTGCATTTATTGAATTGAAAAATATACATCTGGTTCATATGTGAACTAAATCATTTCCCACTACATTCTTCATAATTATAACCAATAAAAGAAATATCTAAGTTAATAAATTTATTCATAACAAGGTAAAGTAAACAAAAGGAAGTGTGTTCTCAAATTCTCAGTTTTGGAAAACAAAAAAGGCACGTAAGCATAACATAACAATAAGGGTATTAGAAGTCTAGAGTAACATTTAAAAACCATACGATCCATAAATAATATCATAATCATGCGTAATTTTAGAAATACTATATTCCAAAAGTCATTAATCATAAGTAAATAAAATAACATGACACATGACCTCATAACACCAATATAAGATATAGAATTAATACATACACTTTGTTTCAAAATGTCATTTTTTAGTAGTTAGGGATCAATCCCCAGTCATTCATAGTGGAATGGGTTCACCCCATATAATCATAATAATCATGTGTCACTCTCAATACTATCATTGTGGTAAAATTTTCTTACTAAACATTGGTCACAACCTATTGTAGTCATATTTATGTCATAATATATCATTCTGAATAATATGATTTTTTGAGATATATGTCTGATGCATCACATAATAAAAATAATACATATTTGTTCAAATAGATTATAAAACATTCATAATAACAAAATACATTAAAAAAATTGGATTCATATCACATTCATCATATCAAAACCCATGAAAAGAAATGTGTTTCATAAAACATCCCATTATTGCATAACCTATTAAAATGATTTTGATTTTATAAACACATTTTCCTCATTAATAGAAACATATAAAGTTAGAATAATGATTTTATTAATGGATATAAACTCTAGTAATAAAAATTTTGGTAAAAATATAGTGAATCTCTTTTCACTTCATAATTGTTAAAACACTAATTTAATTTAAATTCTATGTAATAGAAAAACTAGTCTTGTTTTGAAATGCTATTAAGATTTATTTTAAAAAAAATAAAGAAGATAAAAATAATTAAAAATATCTTCAATAAATCATATTTTAAATTTTCATATATTTTTAATTCATCTTCGAAATTCATTTATAATAATGAAAATAGATTTTTGATAAAATAGTATAATAAAGTCATTCGTTAAGAAATAAATTATATAGAACCCTTGAGTAAAAAACTCGTTAAATGGAGGGAAACCATTCATCGAATTACATAAAAATGAAGAATAAAATTTATTATTTTAGTTATATATGTATTATAATATTTCATCATCGGTATCATACACTTTAATAATCCCCAGAAGAGATGGGATTATATCATATAAATATTTCATCTGTTAGAACATTGAATCATAAGATCAATGAAATAATAACAGAAAATAAAACAAAAAAATTCTATATAATTAATAAATTAATGGTATTAGAAGTCAAATATGATGTATGTACCCCCCCACATTAAATTTTATTATTGTATAACCTAACATTTTTATCAATGAAAGAAAATTGAGACAAATATATATTATAATAAGTGTATACACAATTCGTACACATTTGTACCACATTTATAATATTTTTAAGGTTATTATATATATGTATATATATTAATGAACAATAGAGATTTTTATTATCGAATATATGATTTAGATATCTCTTTTTATTAAATGTGTTTAAATAATTTGGTGATAAAACCATGTTTTGTGTAATAACTTCTTCATTTTTCATGTATGTTTCGATTTTGGTATTTTTGGTTATTTTACATTGCTTATGGTCCCATCATATCCATAATGTAAGAAAATATATAAATATAATATATACTAATTATATTTTAATATAGAGTAATAAATTAATGATATATATAGAAAATTATATACACTATTCTTGGAGGTGGAAAATGTATGAACAGAAGTACGAGGATTCCATTTTCATGATGGATTAAAATAAGGGAAGGTAAATTATATATCACAATTCGTAATTAAATATTATATAATATATATTATATGTATTAATTTTATTTTCCCTCATTAATATTCATGTAATGTATTAGTGAAAGAAGAATCACAGCGCACCGCAAGGTGTTAATCCACCATAAAAATGAACAACGTTGTTGTATACCCCACAAAATTTATGTTCACACCATATATGTGATATGAAACGTCTAGAAGTATAATTATGTTACAAATATCATATATATTACTCTAATAAATCCTTATTTCCCTGGAAGTAAAAAATATGAGAAACACATCACATTAGTTCACGAGACAGTATTCTGTCATATGCTCGAGCGACATTATTTCTTTACAAAAAGTTGAGAGGTAATAAGATACATGTTTATTTATATGTATATAAATATAATAATATCATAAATATCATTAAAAAATTGAATTAATCATTATATCCATTTACTTATAGTGGTAATGGAAAATGAATAATATTCGTATATGAGGTGGTAGTCTACTGTACACATCATCATCAGGTTTGTTTCCCATTTTATTGATGTATAGATGGATATGTGTTATGAAATTATAAAAAATAAAATATCAGGTTTTTGGAAAATATTATTGAATTAGTTCAAATTATTTGGAGATTATATTTATGGGGTGTAAGAAAAATTAAATATAAAACTGAAGTTTATGAAATTTCCCACTTCTTTAGAGAGCCTATTTAGGTAAACACATAATGCCATCATAAGAGGGATTCAAAATAAATGGACTCAAGGATGATAGGAATAAAATATGTAATATAATTTGGAATTAATAGTCCGATTAAAATGGGTTTTCAATTGTTAATAGGATAAGAGAGGGCATAGACTAATATAATTTCGGGAGACAACATACATGAATATTTGAAAAGAATAATGTGTATCGATGTTATTTTTATGGAAAAAGAATCCAAATGGGACATTATATAAAAATGTAGGTTATTAGTTCTCAATATGGATATTAATGCGGTGATGGATAATTTTCTATTTCATTTTACCCATAATTATTTTATTTGAATCCCCGTTAAACCCATATTAACCATAAGCATGATAATTTTTATTTAATGATTTCCCAATCATATATGGTTAAAACGTATGTACAACAAAATAGATAACATAATAATAATTATTGAATATTTAGAATCAATTTTTCTAAATTAAAATTAAATTTTTTTAGAATTTAATTAAAATTAACCCATAAACATTGTGAATAAGATGTTTTCAAAAGAGAAAATGATTAAATGATTAAAATAAATTTGGCCAAAATCCAAAATATAATTGATTTATATAAAATATATTGTTTTTATAGTAATATTATTGTAATAAATATAATTTTAAAATATATTGACGAAGATTTTCTCTTTATATATTTTTTAATTTAATAACAAGTTTTCGATATAATCAAATATTTTATCAATTAATTAAAAATTAATTTTCATAGGAAAATCCCCAAGAAACCCTAAGATAATTTTGAAATTTTTTATTCCAAAAATAATTTTAATTTTTCAAATAACATTTCAATTTATTTTATAAAAAGTTTCATAAATTAAATTTAGTTTTTGTTAAAAAAATTCAATAAGAATAATTTTTTGATAAAATAGTTTTATCAAAAAATATAAATACATTATAAAAAATTCGGTTCCTTTATCCAATATGATTTATTTTTGTTAAACCAATGTAGAAAAATTTTAAAATGTGTTTATATGTATTTTTACCATATATTTTAATGTCAATGTCATAACATCCATTTAAATTTTTAATATAAATTGTACATTTCTTTTAGTAAGAACTAAGTGTTTCAAGCATCATTAGCAAAAAATGAAATTAAATTTATTCTAAAACACTTCAGATATAAATATATCTCTATACACACCCCATTATATGAATTCCTCCCACTTTACCCATGTTTCTTAATAATGATGGGGTGTTCGCTAAAAAGTATGAATATGTGAGTCGTCTTTTTTCATAGAGAATTCTCTATAAGATCCAGAATCTACACTAGTTATTCCAGGAATGAAATATTTTATTATCTATGTATAACATCAAATATCATTGAAAGTGTAGGTCTAGGTATTAATTTTTTTGTGAGAGATACATAGAAAAAAATGTGGACTTGATAGAGGATTTGTGGATTCTCCAAATGATAGACTACCATCCCAATATGATCATGAATATCAATGAAACTACTATAAATTGAGATTTTTTTACCCTTGTGCCTAAATATAAAGACCTTATTATAAATATAAATTATTAGAAACATGTTTTCACTAAATAATAATTTATGATCACCTTGAAATCACACACAAAATCATTTATATTCAAGCAAACTTTCACAAAAATTATATACAAACAAATCATCTTATAAATATTTATTACTCACTAAAAAAAATTTATGAGTAAACATTTAATGAATTATAATTTAGTAACAATTGATCATTATAAATACATTATGTTATCCAAAACAAGGTTGAGGCCATATTCCAACATTAAAACCCCATGTTGGAATATTATATGAATTAGGAAAAAATATAAAACTGTTTATAATAACCAAAACATGGACACATATAATATATATTATAAATAAATATAGAAATTATTTTTTGATCTATCATGTAATCATGGAATTCAATTTAATGTATTTAGGTATAGGGAACCTACCAAAAACATGCCGCTTTTTATGATGACCACTTTAATATTCCTTTATATTTTCATGCATATGAAACTTCACTTATATGAAATGACACATACCCATATTGTACATTTTTTCATGGCCAAATATCTTCAAGGGGATTCTTACACATTGTATTATATGTTCATAAAAATATTAATAATTACATTTGTATACATTTTAATATTTACACATAATAACACATATCCCCAATATATATATATATATATTCATACTGTAGAGTGTGAATATATATATATAGGTGTGTGTGTGTGTGTTTGTGTGTGTGAATGTTTGTGTATATAATAGAGGATCTTACACTTATATATTCCTACCAATGAATACCCATGTATTTCCCTTTTGACAAACAAAATACAAATAAACCACCACGAGGTCTGACACAGGAAAAAAATACCAGGAAATCCAAAACAACAAACCCTAAAATAAAATCAATTTAAGGTAAAAAGATTAAGAAAACATAACAATGCCGATTGTAGAATTTGTTGACTTTGATTCGTGTGATCTAATTTCACCTAAAATTAGTCCATGAAATCTAGTAAGATAAAAGAAACCCTAGTTTTAGGAGAAAAACTCAATAATATAACCATTAGAAACCTCTAGGGTTCGGCAAATGACACACCATAATGAGGGAATTGAGAAATGGAGAAATGTATTTTGTGGTGTGTAGAAAAGTACTATCGATGAAGACCACACCCTTGATGGAGGGAGAGGTGGGTTTTTGAGAATTGGGGGAGAAACAATGGGTGGCATCACATTAGTGGGGGAGGGGTAGGGTATCCTTCACGTGTGTGGGGGACAAAAGGGGGGATATCCTTATGTTTTTTTAATAAAAATTAAAATAATAAAATAATAATAATATTTTTATTATTATAGAATTTTTAATTTTATTTTTTACTAATTTTATTTTCATTATATAACACTAGGTATTAAATAAGGTTTGGAATCATATTCTTCTATTTCATGCTCCAACTGTGTGCACCCCACTGGATAAAAGGGTCCCTCACACAGGATGGGTGTAAAATTTGAAAAACTATGCACCATCTATGAAGCTCAACCCTATCATTTGACCGATCTAGTTTTCACACTTCTCAAAATATTTTATCTAAAAATGGGCATCTCAGGCACCTTGTCTCTAATACCAAAAGAGGGTATCAAGGACACTATTGGGACATTCATGGTTTTGGTAAATCTGTTCTCAAACCATGATAGTTCCAACACCCTCCCAAATGCAATGATGCTTATAGATCACAGGTAATATGACACGAACCTCAACCAAAAGACTATGCACTAAAAAAATGCTAAAAATAAATAGAAACAATTGAATATGTTTGAAAATTATTCCCAATAAAAACCATTAATACCCTAGAAGGTAAGAATTAACATGAGGGAAAATACTAAAGATCAAAATTACACCAGACTGAATGAAACCATCAACTATGTGTGACCTTTTAACTCCAGATGTCAGACCCAACAATCTCTATAGATAAGCACAAACATATGAACCACTACACAATTAGGGGAGTGTTGTCCCAACCAAAAGAACAGAAATAGAAAGGACTTTATTGAAACTCTCCATAAGATCTGACTGTCGAAATAATAACATGATCAAAATATGGAACTCCCATCACAAACCTTCATGGGTATCCCCTCATAGACTAACCCTCACCCCAAGGGGCCCCTGATGAAAACTGAAAACCTAGTATCGAACCATAACAAAATAAATCATATTTACAAGATGAAATAATCTCCAAAAATTATCCAAACATAGATCTAAAGGCAATCCACCGGGATACTAGTATTTTATGAATAAAATCTTTTAGGCATAACCACAAATAAAGAGTTTTAGAAGGATATTTTTCTACCGAGACCTTAAAATCCAAAAATGGAACACTCTTGAACTAGGAAAACTAAAATAGAGGAGATCTCAAAAAAAGGAGACTATAAACTGTAAAAAAGGACTCTATGAATTTTAAAACATAATGGAACCTTAAAAAATAATATGAAATAGTGGAAATTGATCTCTCCCCAATACAAAGATCGAAACTAATGTTGGACTATGATCCTCTACACCCTATGATTCCCAACTGTCTTCAAGAACCACTATGGGGCTAATGGATGGAGTTGTGATGTCTTAAAAAATCCCCATCATAGCACCTTGGAGTTTATTATATTAATCTAAAATATATTCTATCAGTAGTGTGAATTATAGAACACCTTTAGAAGGCCCAAGAGTCCATGACAATCAACAAATATTTTCAGAATCCACTATGAATGATATAGTCATTTGCATTCATATAATAATTGTGGGGGACAAAACAAGAAGGCTCATGTGTGGCCCAAATTTATGAAAGTCGCTTGCTCAACCACTCAATTTTGCGAATTGGTATAGTCTTTAATGGAAATACATTGAGAAACACATGTTGATAAAATCATCAAATAACATAACCATATTTGTTACGGAAATGATAATCCACTAAAATATGTGGAAAACATATTCCCAAAACCAACCTTCACCATATAATTGAGGATGGAAACCAATATTCCAAACGTTCACTCCTTTCCAAGAATATTCTTGGGGATACCCATAACCAAGAGAATGAGGCTATATTAAAATGAAACATAATCCAAAATTAAATACTTCAATAAAAAACGCTATCTAAAATCTTCATACTAGCCAAATCATAAAAATTTTAAAACCATGATCTCAATAAAATTTATCCAAAAAATGAAAAATCAATAATAAATTTCCCATTCAATTTTTATAATAGATAAACCCCCTAATTTAAAACCATTTTTCATTAAATAAAACAACATAAATACCCACCATTTTTATTCTATGATGTATCACATATATAATTTCATATGATAGGTCTACAAACAATATATACATACCACCAATTATCCACCATCCACATACATACATGCAAATAACTGATCAGTCATAGAAATATAGTAGGACAATTCAAAAAATATCATATTTCTAGGATATGATATTGAACCTAAATCCCAAATTACATACCAATACGAAGTCTCCTATTATCAATAAGGAATAAAATTACACAACTCCCATTTATTATTAATTAATAATTATAATAACAGTTTTCAAAATCCTTAAATAATTCTCATAATAGCCCACATTTTTCCAATTCAAACCACACACTCCATTAAAACCAAACTACTTTTAGAAATCATTTTCATTTCGAAACCCAATTTTTACACTCTAAAGACTATTTTAGCTTTTGAATATCACTTCCCAAAACCAAAATTTTCATTTTAGAAATACAATCATCCTAACCTAAACAAATCCAAAACATATTTAAAAATATATAATTATGTATTAGGATGTAGTGCTTATGATGATTCCATATGCATGGATTAGAGGACCATAATTGGAGCGACCATCAACCATAAGAAGTATCTGGGACAATGTACTCAAGCTACACATGGGAATCTACACCATGCTAGGATATCGTGTTTCACATTCTTATTCCCATTGTCATCCCATATCCACAGAGACCAAAAAACGACTCAAATCATGGACAACCCCTGGAAACTCAATGAAAAGGACTCAAATGAGTTCATGGAATCCTTACCACACCTACCCATCAAGTCTTGAAATTTATAATATCTAATATACTTGATGCCAAAAATTACAAGGGCCATATATTAAACCATTTTGTTACAAACCTACCTAATTCAACCCTGAATCGGTCACCTGACCCACCCTACAACAAGTCCTGAGAAGAATTCTTGATCATAGGCTGGAAAGTAGTGTTATGGATAATATAATGAAATTGGGAAATATTATAACCATAAAAAAAAGAAAAAAATGAAAAAAAATAATCAATAAAAATAAACACAACAATAAAAAATAAATAAAACTAAACATACCTTAATCGTACACTAAGGGTCACATATAAAGAAAAAAGCAATGTTTCCCCCTGGAATCCTAATACAATCAGGAAATAGCACCAAAAGGTAAAAAATGAAACTATAGGTGTGAGTATTAAATATCCATATTCATACCGAGATAAACCATTCTCAATGACTTTCCATTAAAAATAAATCAATGTCATTCTAGATTTAAAAATAAAAGCATATAAAAATATGGTTTTATATTATATTACTATTCAAATCAAAAGATACCATTTTCGTAAAAAATAATTTTTATTCCATCACATTTCCAAAAATGTTTCCATGAATTTTAAGATGTTTCAAAATGGAATAAGGGAAACGTAGACTAATACATAGTTTTTCAAAAAGGTGAAAACAAACATGGATAAACAAAAATGGATATAACATCACAAGTATCATGTCACAAGCAAGAAAAATGGGAAATCCATATAGGTAACTAGTACCTGTTGTACCATAGAAACCTCATACCTTGGTGAAAAAAATCCTCCATGTAAACTAAAAAAGTTGTTCCCATTAATGATCCACTAGAGGGGAAGAAATCCCAAGGGATATCTATTTCCAAATAATAACTGAGTAACAATAGAGTACCCATTCACGAGCCTCAAGAGGGGATCCCAACATAAATTCATGTGGTCACCTATCAGATCACATGTTTTTTAATACTATATCATCAATCATGGAAGAATAATATGTGCATCGTCCACATTTAAATGAACAATTGTACTAGTTATCTTTCACACACCTTGATACCCAAGTTTCCCATGTAGAATATTTCAAATGTAGGTTAGTATTAATGGAGAAACAATATATGTAAATTTCATTTTTTACCCAAAAACACACCAAACCTCTCACTACCAATCTCCCTCCTCATGTGCATCATCGTTCTAATGTTACTCAACCATTTACACACCTCCTCACTGTAGAAATATCACATGTTGAACATAAAAAACATATTTATGAAACATGGGGAATGCCCCAACATCGGTATTTCCACATTCAGATATCATAGAAAATTTCCAAATGGGTCCATTACATTACATGGTATAACTTTATTTAAAATATCATTATTTTCCCAACATATTTAATTCAAAAACCATTTAAAATGACATTTGAACAACTAATGAACCAAAAAATTTATAAAATCATGGAAACATGATAAAATATAAGCAATCTATTTATATAAGGACACTCACCATTCAAACTCAAAATTAGACAAAAATTATTGCAATTTTCTATACATTATAAAACAATGAATTTTCCCCATTTAAAAATCACAAACAAACTCATTTTTATTCATGTAATTTTTCAAACCGACTTTTCACCAAACAAATATATTTGGTGATTCCCATTGCATAATGAATCCCATTTAGGAAACCACATTTAATTAAATATAATTTGGTACCAACTCTGTATTATAAATACACTACAGTATCAAAAAATGGTCGAGATCATATTTCAACATGAAAAACACATGTTGGATTCTTAGGTGAATTATAAGAAAAAAATGCAGTTCCATTTCTAACTGTCACAACTAGATCACATATCTTAAACATAAAACGTAAATATAAAAAATATTTTTTTTTAAAATAAAATATTAAATTCCATTTAAAGAGGCTACTCCAAGAGAACCTACCTCAAACATGTTTTATTTAATGAAAAACACTTGAATATTCGTTTTTTCCTTTTACCTGAATAAACAACTTGTTTTATATATCATATAACCTAGACCCTTTATAAAAAATTTCAATGAAAAATATGTACAAGGGGATACTGAATAATATTTTTATATGTGCATAAACCCCTTTACAACACATATGAATTTTAATATATATACTTAATCACCCCAAGAAACAATATATATTTTCATTACACCATGAGTGAATATATATATATAATAGGGATATTTACACTTATATATTCCTACCTATGAAGATCCATGAATGCATATTAGGAAAGAGGCAACAAAAATATTCCAAAATAAGGACAAACATAGTTTTGAAAAATTCATGGAATCATGAACCACAAAAACCTAAATTAAAATCATTTTAAGTTAAAAACAAGAAGATCCCCTACCCTAATACGATATTAGAAGTCAATTACATAGTTTTTTGAGACACAATATAACCTCCAAATGTTACAAGTAAGCCCACATGAAAAAAGAACTATAAAAACAAGAAAACTCTAAAAAAACATTGACCATCATAAACTCATATGGTTCGGCCGACCTCATGTGGTAGTGAAATAAGAAATAAAGAGAAAAATTGATTAGAGGTGGAAAGACTTACCAAAGTATACTGTGCCCAAAACATTTATAGGGTAAGAGTGATAAGTGACATGGAAACCCCTCCATGTGGTATCACATATGAGGGAGAGGGGGAAGGGGTAATTTCCATGAGAGTGGAAGTAAAACAAGGCATTTATAAATTCCCAAAAGGGGTTTTATTAAACGTTTTCATATAAATAATAATAAAATTATTATTACTAAAACAATTTTTTAATTCTCTTTTATGTTTTCTTTGTTTTTTCATTTAATTCACTTTTAATATAGGTAATACTGCACCGTTTAGCCACAAAATATTCTAGAACTTTTTCCAACCGTTATCACACACATGAGGGAGGGGACCCTCACATGACCTTTCCACTTTGTTTGGGAAACCATTCGCCCAACCATAAATCTTTTATATAATTTGGTAGATCCATTTTTCACTATTTCCATACATGTTTCTCTAACAAGAAGAATGATTTTTTCAATCTACCAAATGCCAAAATATGGCTGAATGACCACTTATGGGACTAACATGGTTATAGAGAAATAATCCTAAAACCAAGAACATGCATAAATTGACCCAAAGCACTGAAACTCAAATAAAATAACCCGGATATCAATATGATCCTTAATGAAAATCCATATTCCGTTGAAAAAAAATTAAATGAAGAGAAACCTTAGTATATGTGTTATAATATTGTTGAATTCCATGAAGAAGAATTAGAGATTCAGGATTTTTCTGGATTACCAATTATTGGATTTTGATGTCATAAAGAATAATTTTCCACTATTATGGATTAAGAAAAAATTCAATCAATTGAGAGGGGTGTGAAGGACCCTGAAGAATTAACTCTAGTCAAACTATCACCATCATAATTTATGAGATATTAATATACTAAATTAAATATTCAGATATTTCTTCCTCTATTATGTTCTATGGTTGTAGACATTATACATGACCAAATCCCCAATACATTTCATGGGAATCTAGATATGGATTATTCTACCTTTCATGTATATGTTTTTGGAGTTCCTTATCAATGTTATCCTATGGTACTATGCATCTAAGGAGGAGCACCTAAGACAGTTGATGATTTCCGGACATAATCCGAGAGAAATAGATTTATGGAAATATCTCGATGTGTCAGTTATATATTAGATATGCGCACATTCTATGACATGTCATATCATCTTATGGTGACACATTGAACTCAAAAAGGTCAAATAAGAATTAGAATGGGAGACAGATATTATCATTATATAGGTGTAGAGATTAATTGGGTTGGGATAATTATTGGATATTCATTCCTCGTTTCTCTAGGATATGTAAACCATTGTATAATTGGATCTGAAATGGGAATCCATTCATTTGAATAGAGAGGTTTCATCTAGATTTAACAACGTTTAGGTATTGATTGATGATTAATCCCATCATCAGTTATCTAAAGTATATTGTTGAGTATGTAGTGTGATATGATGCCTCAAGGGTTATACATGGTTTTCTTTTGGTACAATAATAAGAAATGGTTGACTATGGGATTCGATAGTTGAGACCACATGAGTATAACCATGGTACCCCTAATATAATGTTTTTATCAATTGTCTTCACCCTATATATGTGAAGTCCAAACCACATGATTGAGTTATTTATTATATGTTCTGAAAAAGAATTGTCTCAATTACATCTACTATCATAAATTGATAAATGTGAGATAGAGTAAATTTCTAGATTTTTCATTAAGATTAGGAACTAGAGGTAGTATATAATTGTATGAAGGGGAATATAGTGGATGATTCTCTCAATAGGGGATCTACTTTGCAGTTTTTGCAAAAGAACCAGAGTAGTAAAACACATTTTTATTTCCCCGGGTGGAAGTGTACGGTTCCTCTACCATAAAATCAATGGTTATTAAACCCAATGTCCCTATTATATGTAAATTAGGCTTATAGTAAAGACAAAAATGATTAAACCATTCATTCTTAGTTATCCAAAAGACGTACTCCTAATGGACTTGTTTGTGTCTATCAGAATGTATTCATTTTTAGTGGTTGGATGATTGTACTAGTTATTCTAGGTTGCAATTTATTGATGTAATTTTATATTCCCCCTTTGTGGTACATATTGGTATGGAGATGTTGAAAACCGGCCTTTGATGTTAGTGTTGGAAGCCATGTATGAATAAGTGTAATGCATATTTTTTCTCTTGATGACTCACTTTTTAAAAGGGGGAGGTTGAGAACTCTGTTTCCCTGGGTTTAGAGTAGCACCATGAGGGTAAAGGTGGAATCAGGATGGTATATATGTGGTCTTTTTGATTGGATTACCACGTATTTATAAAGTAACTAAAGTCATCATGGTGAATATTGACCAAATATACAAAAATACCACTAATGATCTACTCTAGAGAAGTGTTTATTATTAATTTTAGATTACCTTACATATATGAGATAGTATGACTCCATGATGTTCCCTTGAAGAATATTCTAGACCATGATTTTCACATCATTTAATGATTATAGAGAGGATTGTTTGTGTCCTTTGAGACTTAGTTTCATTTGATCATGTAATTTCACCCCCATACTATTATATATACTAAGTGGACCATTAAGGATATAATAGATATGTTAGGATCACATGATGGACATTGTCTATAGTTTGTAGGATCACCATTCATTGGTGTAATTTACGAACAACAATATATTACATTACACCATTATTATAGAACAAATTGAAGTCTTTTATGGGTTACCTTATAAGGAACGAATTTTTCAGGGTAGATCCTACTAAGTCAACACTCATGGTCCTAAAGTTGCTGTGGACTATGACAAAGATGGTATATGTTATCTTGGATGCGATAAGGATGGTACATGGACAGAAATATTTCCATTTAAACTAATGATGGAGGCCTTTATATTTTCAGGAATAATAACTTTTTTTTCATTAATGTCAAAATGAAATTATGATTGCAAATATTTCATTGAGGCTACATGTTATATTTATGATTCACTAGCCATTTTAAATAATTGTGTAGGTTCAGTTAGTTGGAAAACTTATTAGTCATTTCATTGATGTTCGACCCATTACCCAATGTCATCTATGTATAAAAATTGATGATGCATATTCACAGGTTGTCACATGATTTTACTTAGAGAAATTTATATATTGAGGATGGGGATACCTTTGTTGAGTACCTAGTGGGTACAATGGATTGGTAAGAGAGGTCCCTTAATGGGTGAGATATTATGTTAGTGTATGTTATGTGGTAGTAAGGGAATCATCAGGAGATCACCTATGACTGAGAGATGCATGAATGTGAGATCAACAACCACTTCTTTTTTACAAATATTTTTAACACTTATTTTGGAAAATCAGAAATGTTTGGAGAATGTAACATATATTTTTCCCATTTAATGATTTATAATATATATATAATAATGTATTTGGATGTAGGTTTTACGAATACATGAGATTCCAAAGCCCAATGGGCTTGGTATTGAGATATTCAAAATATTTTATATATTAATATCATGATACCACTAGTTTCATAAAATAGTGGTATAAATCATGAAGGAAGACTCAAATAATAAATATATGACCACCATTTTATCTGAAACACCATTTTTACACTATGTTCATGATAACATTTACCGATGTCTATAATTTTGGGGATGTGTTATCGTGAGATCAAATAATTAATTAAATACACAAATTTATTTATTTATTATTTTAATTATACTGAACTAACTCCCTACTCTATAAATTTTTTGTTTTGTCTAATTCATTTAGTAATGCATATAATCCTAAGCATTATGAGAGGGTGTTGGTGGAGGGATTGACAAATGATGATGACAGAAAGAGGATAACATTAACAAATAGTGTTCAATGATTAGGATAATGATGATGATGCAGATTCATTCTTCATCAGTGATCTATAAAACCGTTGGTTGGAAAAAAAATTCACATGATTTCACTTTTTTTATTTTATCCCATTAGGAACTTATTCAAAATTAACTAACTTTGTTATTCTCAAATTGAACATGTTGGTCATGAAATTTGTTTTTTACATGTTATTTGATGAAATATAATTATTTATCATTTTTGGATATTCATTACTGGGTTTCATATAAATTAATAATATCAAACAATAAATTATCTAAGTTATATCCCTCATTTTGTGATTCCTAAATTTATCTCTAATTTCATTACATGATTAATATTCAGCATTTCATTGGTCAATGATTAAACTATGTACATTTAATAGATTATTTTGCGACCATTCATTGGAAAAAAATGATCAATACCCTGGTATTGGATCACAATCGAATATGAGATCAAGGATAAAAAATTATTGAATATTGTCAATGTTGGATCGAGATCATACCTGGGATTCTCATTTTTTTTCTTGAAAAGTGACATTGTGATGCTATAGTTGTTGTTTTATAACAATATCTGGGGATGTAATCTATAAAGATATGTTCGATTGGATGATATACCATAGATTAAACTTTTCCAGACATGATTTTAAGAAGATGAAACAAAATTAGAGGACACTTGATGAACCATGGGATTTTGGTAAATCCTATGTTTCATGTCTTGTACCACCAAAAACACACATTCCGAGGTGTCCCTAGATCGAGATCTAGGTTTTTATATGCACGAAATAATTTACCACATTCCATTTGAAAAGTTTCAAAACCCATGTGTACCATTGATAGTGGAATGGAGTTTACCTTGAAGTGTACATGGAAAAAGATACATCCAAGAATATCAGTAGGTCTAGAGTTTAGATTCATTACATAGTATACAAAAATATCCAGGTATACATGCATTGTCAATTTTACATGTGCATATCCAGGTGCACATACGAATGATCAAGTATAAATAAGTATATGTATATGATACTAGATGAGTTTAATCGGATCTATATATATCATATTCAAAGAAATAACATGAAATGTATATGGAGGATTACATGTCGTGGGAAATTGTACCACAATAGATGACCTTGAGAAATATACACACATCATGTACCCCTAGTATATGTTGTGTACATCATTTATGTTGAGTTTAGGTCCACATCTTTTTTAGTATACAGAATTATTATTTTAGTGTTATTCCTTGGTCTATACCTTAGATGTTAAATTGTTGTATTACATCCTAAGAATAATATTGTAATCCCTAAACATATTCATTCTCTAATTGAGTTCATGATATCCAAACATGATTTCTATGGTGGAAGTATGTACTATATCTTCTAACTTGGGAAGGTTTTTTCTATCATCATGGCCACCATGAATAGAGCGTTGATCCCCTCTATATATGGTAATCGAGTAGTTTTCATGGTGTCCCATATAAGTCCTAGGTGGTATACATTACTTAGATGTTGAAATCTTAAATATTATTAAGATTAAATCCATGTAGAGACCCAATGAACATAACAAATTAGTTGAGAACCATCAGTGAATTTTTTGGATCATGTACAAGATTCTCACAAAAGAGTATTAGCTCAAAGCCTCAAGTAGAATATTATCATTTGTAGTATTAGTTAAGAAACCCTGATATTGATTCTTCATTATTATAATATCTTGTATATTATATTTTTCATAATATCTATTATCATGATTTAAATAAATTTATATTGAAAGTTATACCTCTTATTATGCTTTATGCTTGCAGTGTTTGGGGTGTCTTAGTGGGTATTTTCATACTCAAGAATCCATTTTATCAACCCACTTCTGTCATGTATTATGATGATGACAGAACGTTTAATGGTTTCTTAGGATGACAAATAGTAGGTGGAGCATAGTTTTTTGTTAGAAAAACCTTGGTCTATACCGATGTAACATTTGATTGAATTCCAATCAATCTAAAAATATGGGAATGATTTTTTATATTTTGATGGATTGTATTTGTATCGTATACTTTCTAGAGTATTTTCTTCTTCTGATTGGGGGTTATAGATTTATGTATGTATTGATATCTGTTGTGATTTACTTCTATAATTGAATGGTATTGGAAATGGATATGTGTGTAACTAAATAATAGGATAATTACTCTCATATGTGTGATATTGTTACATGACACTAGTTACCACACCCTATCTTATTAAAGGAAGTATTATGTTGAAACACATCGCTAATCACTGTCCTGGAGGCCCCCTATGGATTGTTTCATGTTACACTTCACAAGAATTGTTCTACTTTTTAATATATGATTTATTTTAACTGGAACGATATTAGGTTATTTAATGGGTTGGGCACGAGAAGCTCAATGGTATCAATAGAATGGGTGTGTTGCGTGGTGTGAATTTATAAGTAGAATATTTTATGTATTTTTATAAATTAATTTTTTTCTGTATATTTTATCAAAATAGTTGTGAGAAAATTGTTATATTATTGTATTCTTCTTAATGTATTTGTTATTTAATTGTTTTTTATTACTTTGGCATACTATGATGTCTTTTATGGGAATTATTTAATTATTTTTATCTATTTTTCTATTTATTATTTAATTCTAAACTCGTCCCATTGTATGGATTAGTCCATCAAAAATAGTCATCAACTACTGGTGTATGAGAATGTTAAATTTAAGACATTTTTAATTCTTATATTTAAATACATTGAGTGGCCTAGCATCGAGCTTCTTGACAGTCTTAAAGGGTTCAATATTCCTCCATATAGATCTCATATGGTCAAAATAGAAATGTCCCTCAAGGATATTATGAATGTGGAGGAAATAATTGTAAAATTACAACATTGATATTCCTTAATAAGTAATTTAAAATTTCATGTATTTGATGAGGGGACAATAATATTCTCATTTAGATTCAAAATACCACTAAGAGCCTCCTTATTTATCGATCAAAATGGTAAAAATTATACTTATATTATTTCATCGAATCATCATGTAAGGTATTTTTTCATTTGATCCATCAAATATTAATAAGTGGGAGAAAATAATATTAATTTATTAAGAGTATATATATATATGTTACTAAAAATGTATTAAATATATATTTTCATTCTATTTAATAACATTAATTTGGGTGTCTTTTTTTGGTGGAGCAGGTCAATCAGGCCTATTACGGTATAGGAGACAGCCTCATGACAAAGTGAGTTATTGGGATTAAGTATTAGAGTTAAGGGGTGACACAATGGTTAATATTGGTGGGTGGATATTGGCCCAATAGATATTCCACCAAATGTGATCGGTGCTTGGAATAGAGGGATGATAGGTTGTGGCTAGTGTAGCAAAAAGATTATGGAAACATGATGGATGGAATTAGACAAGATAAGGGAGATAGATTGAGAGATTAATAGTGGATATTAATTGGATTTTAAAAATATACTGGGAATATATTTTTGTGGTAGGTTGTCTAGGTGGTTCCATGCAATAAGTGAGGATGTTCTACTCATAGATTGGTGTAAAAAATGTGGGTGTTGGGATGAAAATCCGCGGTATTGGGTCTGTATTAGTAATATTGGTCATTCTTCATGGGATTTTTATGACCCAGAACCATGATGGCTATGTAATGGGATACCGAGTTCAATAAAAATAGGATTTCATTAGTTAAAAAATATAGGGTCTTCATCATATAAGCAAAAATTAAATCAAATTTTTATTGAATTGTCCTATGAATAAGTATCCAAAATAAAATGTGGGAGACCATAATTTCAATAACACATCATTTATTTATTAATATCATTCACGGATAATTTATTTTTTTATATTTCCAATTCCTTGATCACTTCATGCATTCCAATAAAAATTTATTCGACTGCCTCATGGTTTCATTGAAATTTCGTTCTCAAATTCTTCTAACTTCATAAAAATTGTAATAGTCAATCTACACAAATAAAATCATATCCCCACTACATATTTCTTTTCATTAAACTACCCCAAATATTACCCCGTTTATTTCCAAAAAAACAAACTAAAATAGTTTCTTATGTTTTCATGCACTATGGATGTATTACAAAACATCCATATCATAACTATAGTAGGTAGGGATATACTAGCATTTCAAATTCTATATTTTATTGTTATCATCAATATATCAACATTTGTGGTTAATTCCTACAACATGAACTCCCTATATAATTATTTGTGGATTTGGGTGTAGAGAATAATCTTATATTATGTTATTTTAAATTTAAAGATAATTATATTTTTAAATATGAACATCGTGGATTCCTTCTTGTTTCTTATAGTGTGGGGTTGATAAAATAATTTTTATTTATAAATTTTTGAATTATATATTTTACTCCCGAGGTCCTATGAATGTAAAGGTGTAGTGACCAAATTGATTGAGAATATTTTTGATGTTTCACATTTGGAGCATTGTAGCATATACATGTTTGATAGTATTGTAGCCTAGTCTGCAGTATGTAAAGAAATATCAGGTTGTGAAATAATGATCTAAAATGAATCCTTGTTTTTAGTTTCAATAATTTAAGGGTTATTTATTTTCAAGGGTAAATTATGAGAGTGGAAACATAGGCATATCATGGGGTATATTTTCACAATTATTTTATTTCTATGTATATTTAATTAATGTTTTAAATGTTTTTTGATGTGATTTTTATTTTATTACTCTCTGATCTATAGTGGATTGTCTAGAGATTCCCCTTGTTTTTCTAATAAACCTCATTATATTGGCATTTAATATAAAAATATACATCCCAATTTGGTTCATATGCTTATTTTATTTCTTACATCGTTTATATTGATGATTCTCACAATTTATGTTAAAGTTATGTTTTTATTCAATAAATGATGTGTTTCATCTAAAACAATTTGTATTGGAGGAGGTAATTACTAATTGGATATAATAAATTAATGACATTGTATTAAAGATCATATCAAACCCTTCAACATGAAAATTTATTTTACTCTCTGGAATCAATGAGTTCAACATTTTTTAGTCCATCAGAATTAGTGAAGGTGTAGAATTTTTCTTTTGAGAAAATAGAGATAACTTGTGATGTTGATTTGAATAATTTGATAATGTTATTGAAAAAGTTTATTAATTTATATTTGTAAGATACTACTCAATAGTAATTTATTAATCAGATCGATCCTTATGAGAGATTTTTTATTCTAGAAAGCAGGAATAAATTAATATCCCACACAGGTCTTTCATATTAATTAATGTTATTGTATCATTTACAAATAAATGATTTTGTAGATTAAGGAAACAATATATTAGAGTATAATAAACTTTTTATAGATATTCCATTGTTTAAAATTATTATTTATGATATAGGTAATGTGGTACTTATTGAAATAGAAGAAAAATGAAAATATTTTCTTGTCATAGGTTTTTAACTAATTAATATGAAATTTCATACCCATAATACTAATTTAGAATAGATAATTGATGTTATATGCTATGATTTCATCATTTTTGATGAAATGTGATCAGTGAAAGTCCAATGATTTGGAATATTCAAGTAATTATGGTATTCATGAAGTGAGATATGGAAACAATAATTAGATAGGTAAGATGATTTAAGGTTGAATGGACATTAGATTCTTTCTAAACATATATGGTCTTTTGAATTGAAACATCTATGCTTTGAAAATTATTTAGTAGGAAAATAATGTTCACCACACTGATTTTGAGATTAAGGGAATAAGTCATATTCATGGTATGGTTTATTTGATTTCAGTTGGTGTCATTTTCGTAAAACATATATATAAAATAAATAATAGAGAAATTCAACATATCTGTACCATCTTATACTGAAGATGAAATTATCTACATAATATGAATAAGGTTAATATGGTTTATTGAAAATTTGTGAAGCAGGTTTTTCTGTTGTAATTTTTTTTTATATTTGTATCACCAAAAATGCATGTTGTACACTAACATTGGGGGTTTCCTAACATGTACCGTGAATACAAAATAACATAATATCTACTTATTATATTTATAATGATGTATTATAGATTTTATTTGAGAATGTAGTGTGTAAATTTTGATGGGAATCGATGGATTAAGGTCATGGATGAAAGGATGAAACACATTACATGAAAAATATAGTGGTGTGCGGTAATATGAAAAATTTAGTAATAATGATGAATTGTTCATAGTTGGGTAATAATCTATTTCCACCCATGAGACAAATCCCAAAAAATAAGATTAAAATATTTCATTCCAAATAAGTTTTAGTCAGTTTTTTCAACTCATACACTAATATACTTGTTTTCAAAAAGATTCAATTTAAAAAAAATAATTCAATGATTGAGGTGATCCACTGAGAGATTCATACATCATAGTGGATATTGAGTTGACAAAGAAATTAATTCCTACAGGTCCTCTATATTATGTGGAAATCAAAAATATGGTGAGACATAAATTTTGTACTTTGTAATATATTTTTAAAAAAAAAATTAATGATGATTTTGGAATTTATTTTTCTTTTCTAGGTGTAGTGTTCATGTTTATTTCCAAGCTGCAAAATTGAGTCATTATATTTTCTTTTGATGTTTATAATTGGTGAAAAAAACTATTTTTTCTTCTAACTAAGAATTATGGAATTAAACATATATATTCATGAGATAACTGGGTGATTTTAGGGATTTTTTTTCATAATTTTATTTTTTCACATTTTAAAAATAAATCTAAATGTAGAGACTATTTTTTTCATTTACTATATGAAAGAAGTGAGATTTTATTCATATTTTTTGGAGTAAAATGTGATTCACATGAATACCTATAAAAGGAAATAAGTAGTGATTTATTATTTTGGGTTGAAAATCAATGTTGCATAATAGGGTTTGTTCAGCTGATATGTTGTAGATTGATTTTTATGTGGGAAACAATGAAAAATAAAAATTTGGGTTATTCAATAAAGAGATTCAATGACACTGTGAGACAGGTTTTGATATCTGAAGGGTGATTTAACGTATAAATAATATTATCTGAGAGTTAATGGAGGCATATTAGTTATTATATTTTCACATATTTTTTCAACATTTTATTTTATGTTCTGGTTTTTTGCTTCTACATTGACTTTTCTAATCACTGATTTATAATGGATTTTTCATTGTTTCATGGTTTTCAGTACTCTTTATTGGAGGGACTTAAAATTTTTATGTATGCATCAAAATTTATATGGGGATTTTAGGTTTTTTTCTTTATTTAGGATGGTAATTCTCATAATTGTTTTCACAACTGAGTTTTTTGGCAGAATAGAACTACATCCTCACAAAAATTGGTGCCATTATTCAGTATTATATATAATGATCACACAACTAATTATGTGTTTCAATAATGATATATTGATCAATATATTTATTATGTCACCATATATGAGATAGATGGTGTTCTTAGACATTTTATACTACCATGGAATATATTTTTTGGAGAATCTGAGTGGATTAATTTTATTGAATCTTGTGTTCGATGATAGTTTTTCGGTTTGAGGATGATTCCAGACACTAGGGATTGGGTATCATGGATATGTATTTCAAACTGATTAAATTAGTGATTTTCATTTTTGTTGGATTAGTGATGATGTTTTTAGTTTTCTAGGATCATAGATTCCGTAGATAAAGATTGGAGTTTGTGTGTGATGAATATTAACATTATTGGGTATGTATGTAGAATCTATTTAACTCTAGCTAATATTTCATACATAGATTGATTAAAATATTTCCACAGTGCAACATTAATATCTACACCAATGTTAATATAATATATTCACATAATATTGGGAGCAATTGGTAATTTATGGAAAAATAATTTGATTATTCAATAACTGTAGTATCGAAACCCTCTTTATGAAACATATAATGATAAATGGTGTGTCCTAGAGGGAAATATATATTATGAGATGACATCATCATATTAAAATTTTAAAACATGTACATTTAAACATTCAAAAAACTTAAAATCATGTTTGGTTTACCCTAATAAATTAAAAATATAAAATAACAAATTATAATTATATGGATATGTCTCAATTTTATAGTATAACACGTTATTTAACAAAAATAATATAATATATTATTATTTGCCATTAAAATAATATAACTTGTTTGGTGATAGAAAATTAAACCCATTTTTAAATATATATTAAATCTATCCCTGACCACTCTCCGACACTTAACTTTTCTTTACTTCAAGAAAAAAATCAAAGACTCAAACTAATATCCCCGTTTTCATAATAAATGAGAAAACTTCAATTAATTTTTTCCAAAATGAATTTTGTAATTTATAGTTTATAAAATCCATTTTTCATTTCATACAATGTCTCATATTCATCATTATATTATAATTGTTATCCATCCATGCATTGCATGTATTCTACTATACATTGAAATTCATGTCCTGATTTACTAAAAAGGATAATAAATGTAGCGGTATGCTCTTACCTATAAAATTCATGGTTCACTGAAATATTTTAAAAAACATTAATCTAAAAAAATGAGATATTGAAATTAATACAGTTATGATATAATTAAAATGATTTTTTTGCAACCTAGGTTTGGTGGATAATTCATAAAAAATTCTAAAATTTGTTGAATCACAAATATAATGAATGAATAAAATCACGATCTCTAAATAATGTTCTGTTAAAATAATTCCACTTAAAATAATCAATATTAAAATATTGGGAAATAATGACCATAATATGATGTCTCACTGTCCATTTAAAAGCCACTAAATGATTTTTAAAAACAATTATAATCCATTTTTTATCAAATATCAATTAAAACCACTACTATAAGACCAATTTTGGGTTATATTATAAAAAAAATATAGAGAAATTGTTCTCAATAATATTGGTCACTATTAGAACTATATAATTATTTTTAAATATACCATGAATAATAAAATTTCTAAAAAAATAAAAAAAATCTAGTAAACCAAACATATCAAATTGTTTCTCTCTCCCAATTATATCATTATCATTCTATAGATTTAGTTATAAAATTAAAAACATTATAAAGGATAGTAATTAATAATTATGAATTAAATTATTAAAAATATTATCCGTCTAATATAGATTCTTAAGAACAATTTGTTTCATTTTTCATATATAAAGAAACATAAATTATGAATAATTGATCATTATAACGAAAATAGATTAAAACATGTGAAATATTACTTAAAAATGAAGTCATTTTAAACAAACCTTATAGATGAAAATTTATATTTTATCAATAAAAAAGTGTACTAGATTGACATGTGTTTTATTATTTCATATCATAAATGACACGAAATTCATTCATCTGGGTTTTCAAAAAAATAAAATGTCATTTTTCTCATTTTCATCCATACATAAATGATTTTTAATTTATTAATAAGAATTAATAATAAGGAACCATACATTATCTACCACGTAGGACCCTAATTCCACCCTATGGTGACCCGTGCTCCATTGGCCGCGTAGCCTCAAGCACATCTCTACAAACAATAGAGGCTGCCGACTAGCTGTGAGGGCCTATGTGATTCAGTGGGGAGACTATTGCCTCATTAGCAGAGTATCACACAGAATTAATACATATAATAAATAGTTGAAGAGAATAAATAATCAGTCAACTGAATAAAAGGAACGATATGAATACATATCAATAACAAGAAGTGTATCATATACAAAATTATGTTGGTGGAACGTGTATCTAGAAATAAAAAAACAGGTACATGGTAATACAAGGCAATACATGTGTCCCAAAAATAACAAAATACCAAAATGGTATCCTCGCATTGCAAGACACAGCTTGTCCATATTCTCCCCATCTCCAAATCCACAATAAACAAACATGTATTTGGGTTATTTCCTCTATCATCACTCAGAACCATTTAATCTATTTGTGCCCCCTTAGAGGCCCAAATAGGTTGTGAGATAATCATCACAGTAGGCAACCACCAAGGTCAATACAGTTCTAATAGAAATTATAAAAACATGCTAGAAAGTGTAAACATCTAGTTTCTAAGTGTGTATTCCCATGGAATAAGTGTACTGTAGTAAGTAAAAGCAACCAACCTTCAAGGATTCCTGCAAAAGAGAGTCATCTCCTAACAAGGAAGATATAACAATATAAATAATCATGTCCCAAAAACTTGTCATACATCCATCTGTATCACGAAATCCAGAACCACACTTTATAAAGAAGCCATGTAATCTATGGCCATGTCGTATAGTGAATTAAAATATCCCACAAACATGACATATAGTGTAGTGTACAATTCAAGGGTCATATCCAAGGATTCAACACACCAAGGCATTCAATAAATATATATCTATAACTTTATGGCCCAAATATAATGATCTTTTCCAAGTCATCCCTTCGAATCCCAGGCGAATCTGTGTTGGAAACTCATTTAGGAACTAGTAGGGGTTCATGGAGAATGACTATAACAAGTCCTACTCAAGACCAAGAAATCCTGATCCACTACGTAGCAAGGCCCGAGTTGTACCACAGAATCAAGACCCTTGGGATGGAGTCATCCCAAGGTATCCACTACTGCATTCTAGATCCATGGATAATAGTCCATGGTATCTATCAAACCATTCATTCAAGCATTCAAGTATTCGAGATAAACATTTATGACCATGTGACTATACACAACCACCTCAACAAGAACAATCCAAGAGTATATCCACTAATGTAAAACACTTATCATGACAAACATATTGTCCTACCCTCCCATATAAATCATTTAAAATGTCATTAGAAATTTCATAAAGGTATACCCACCCCTGTTATCCATTTATCATGCCAAACAACCAATATAATTGAGGCATAATATTCAATTCATTATGGAAGGAGATAGAAGATCTCTTAAACAAGCTATTTAAGATATGAAGGCATTAATGGGGTTCCTTTAACTTGAAAAGCAAAAGAACACAGCACTTGGGTGGTTTAAATTGGACAAAACATGTTATTTCCTTAAGTCACACCCCTCAGGTGACCTTGAAAACAACAATGGGTTCCAATGCACCTAAACTAAACATATGGTCATCTTCAATAGGTCGAAATACATCTACTAAAATCAACTCTCCTTAAAAGAGACCTCACTCGAATGTTCAACAGATGGCGTAAAGGAAAAACATTCGAAATACACCAAGAAAATTATAATGAAGGTATGGACCACCTAGCTCGCCTTGGTAGTATATAGCTCGTCTTGTATCAAGTGTTGATTCATTTGGGTCTTGGATAAACTAGAAGAATGGAAGAATAATGCGATAATAGGGAATAAGATATTAAATAAAAATGGTGAAACTATCATTTTTATGAATCAAGGATGGATAATAATGAATCACAGTCTTACCATTGTGTATATGATGATACAATCAGTGATTGAAACAAAGGTCAAACGGAGACTGTAGTTCGATTCTTATCATTGGAACCATAGGGGAGAGCCATGAGGGGATTCAATGAAATGGACGATAAAACCCTATTTGGGTATAAAAAGGAAATTTGATTTTTAATTTATAATATATAAACACACACAACACGATAGTAGAGTTCACCCGCACGGTTTCCCAAACATTACATAAACCCTGTGCATCTCACTGTTAAGTAAGGGTTAATTCACATGGTTACCCTGCACAGTTTAATAACTATGTGATAATCATGTGAAGAATTCTAATAAAAAATATAAATTTTTATACCTCTCACATAGTTTGGAGTAACCATGTGTAGGCAGTGAACAAACTATGCTCTAGGTCATTTTCGACCCAAAACATGGTTCCAGACAATGAAAAAACGCAGGACAGCTCCAAAACACCTGTGAACAAGTGAATAATTCCCATAAGTCCATAAAAAGTATTTTAACTGAAATGAAATGTATTCATACCTCGCATGAAATATAGGGTTCTTAAAATATTCCCCCTTATAGTAATTTTCCCCGAATTGCTCTCTGAAGCGTAGTCAATATTCATCTGAGGACATCTCCAGCCATTGAGCATATACTTAAGCCTCCCTATCCGATGTCTCGTCCTTTAAATGGTCATGCTTCGATAGCTCCCATACTATAGGAGATGACCAGCCTTGAAGAACCTTCATTCTCTTGTCATTGATATGAATCAGATTATCCTCAAAGGAGGCATAAAAATGAATCTCTACCTCCATGGGATTAAAAATGTTGTATGGGTCTGAGTGATAGCGACATAGCTGAGTTTCAAGGAAGACGTCAAATATGGATCAGTACCGCTGAGGTAACTGCAACTGATATTCAACCGAACTAACTCTCTCTAGAATCTCAAATAGGATGACATATCTCTAGGAAGGTTTACCCTGTCTCAGGATCTTCTTAAGTCCCATCCTCGGATAAAAACGCAAGAAAACCCAATCCCCGATGCAGAACTCTAATGTTCATATGTGGAAATCGGAATATTATTCTTGGTGAGATTGTGTAGTATCCATCCACTTCTGAATTATCTGGACCTCCTCAGAAGTCTCCTACAAGAGACATAGTCCCAGTAAACCTTCCTCTCCAGCCTCTATCCAGCATATGGGAGAATGACATGGCCTACAATATAAATCCTCATATGTTTCCATTTATATCATTTAATAATAATTTTTATTGTAGGTGATCAAAAACAGGGGAATTTGCCTCTCCCAAGGGGCCCCAAAATATAGATTCATGATCACAACATGTCGTCTAGCACTTGTATCGTACGCTATAACTGGCCATTAGTCTAAGGAAGGTATGTTGTGCTCAGAATCAACTATTGAACTAGTTCCCTATAAAACTATTATAGAAAAAAATATGTAAACCATACATCCCTATCTAAAATGATAGTACATGGGACCCCAATAAGTCTTACCACCACTCATATGTACATCATTCTAACATCAACAACACTGAAGGTATCGTTGATCGTCCTGAAAGGGGCGACCATTGTAAGCCTCCCAACAACAACCCCCATAGCATCATTACCATGAGGAGACCTTGGAAAACCCATCAAGAAATAAAACGTGACATAATCTCATTTCCTCTAAGGGATATGTAATTGCTGTAAAATCCCTACTGGATGCGAATGTTCTACCTTCACTTACTAATAGGTGCAACACATAATAACTAAATCTGCTACCTCTCTCTGTATTCTCGGAAACCAGTACTAACCTCGCTTGTCACAGTACAACATGGTAACCTAGGGATGTACTGTCCAAGATAATGTATGAAGCGCTTATATCAAATCCTCATGTATATCCACTCAAACCCAAAAAAGTCCATGTATACCAAATATCACACCATTGCCTTCTGTCTAACTAGGAAGATGTCCTCACTTTCCTCACCATCTTGTAAAACATATCCTTTAGAATCCCATATATTCTTCATCATAACTATTTCTTGTATTTTTATATGTTACAACTATTGATGAATGAAAAGTCTATATCATTCTATTATGCACCTCCAGATGCATCTCGTAATACAATGCTATAAACATCCACTCTCTACTGACCTAAAACACTGCTTGTATATGAGTCCACCTACTTAGTGGAATGGCCACTCAATATCCCTTACGAGGAATGTAGGAATGATCAATGTCAAAGGACTATAGGTACTCCACCCACCATCCCTGCATCAAATTTAGATCATGATGTGTAAAGATATATTTGAGGCTTTTTTGGTCCTTGTATTCCATAAAATTATCTTCCAATAAATATTGCCTCCCACAGTGCAATTCATGAACAAATGCTAATATCATGAGATGTGTTGTATGGTAGTTCTTCTTGTGATTCCTCAATATATGAGACACTTATTCCTTGACTCGATCTCCCTGTATCTACACATCCCCTAGCCCAATACCTGAAGAATCACAATTCACCACGTAGCTCTTCCCTTGCATTGGTAGTATTAGGACATGTGAGGATTTCAAACTTCTTTTCAACTCCTGAAAGGTTGTCTCACAAGATTCTGACCACCCATGCTTCACACCCTTCTTATTAATTCCAATCAGATGCATTTCTCTGCATGAGATGTCCAGTATAAAATCCCAATATTAACCAGCTATCCCAAAGATACATCATATGTAAAAAATGTTCTTGGGTTGTTCATAGGAAACCAAATATCTCACCTTATCTAGATCCATTTATGAATATTTGTCATGGTCATGTCGTTGGTGAAAATACACCTAGATATCATCCACAAAAACCACAACAAAACAATCCATGTAGGGATGGACCACTCAATTCATTAAATCCATGAAAAAATGTTGGCACATTCTTGTGACTGAACGGCATAACCATATACTATTCTAACTCATAACTTCTATGAAAGGCATCATGAGGTATATCGGTAGGTCAAAAATGGTCCTATTGATATCCTGACCTTAATTCAATACTTGTGAACACTTGATCTCCTCTAAGATGATCAAAATGGTCTCCCATCTGTGGTAGAGGATATCAGTTTCTAATAGTCAGCTGGTTCTGTTTCTGATATTGAACACATAACCTAAGATTTTCATCCACCTTTTTCACAAAATGGACCAGCAAACCCCATAGAGAAGTACTGGGTCTAATAAACCCCTACTCCAACAAATCCTTTAGCTATATCTTGATCTCTTGTAACTTCATAGTAGCCATATTGTAAGGAGGAATGCAGACCGACACATATCCTAGCACTAGCTCAAGGGGGAACTCCACCTCTCTTTCTAGAGGTAAACTAGATATGTCATCAGGAAATACATCCCTGAATCACTCATCCACTCAGGGAAAGTCCGCATGACTCACCCACTGATCATCCAGAAATAAACTAGTAATGTGAGTTGTCATCACACCAATCCCATTTTTTTCGTGTCTTGATCGTTTTTCCTAAACATCCCATTTACTCTTCTAAATATACACTACACCCTATGGTAATGTGAACATGACCCTCCAGCGAACGCCGTAAATGTATGCTCAATAATCCATGATCTTTAAATTCCGACAATGACAACAAACCACAAAATCTCTAGGAGACAATGATCCCAGATGAAGTGACACCCTCCAACATCTATAGGACACTCCATACACTGGTGAAAATCAAATTTTCTTACTCCCAATGGTGTTTATATCTTCAAAATACCTTCATAATGAAAATCCACAAGCCGATGATTTTTTTACCACTCATGTTGAGATAAAACTGTGAGAGGCACCTTTATCGAAATGAGAAGATTCCATTGTAGTAGCTATTAAGAACCTACCTCTCACTACAGAGAGTTTGGGATCCTACACTGGTTGGTTCTGTTGCAGTACATAATTCTATCCTATTCAATGGTCATGTGACCCTCCATGGCTTCCCTAAGAATATCCCCCTTGTTGCCATTGAGAACCATGTGTTGAGTTACAAGGACCACATACATCACTGCCCTATCCTAGACTGGCCATCACAACTCCGGCTCCCAACTTGACATAGAGTTGAAGACATTGCACATGAAGCTGACATCAGATCTTACCCCTTACAACTCTTAGCTAGAGGGAATTTCCTACAAAAATACTGCATGTACCCCATCCTGCCAGAAGATCATCACCCAGCTTGGGTGCGACCTCATAAATTTTTCATGTGGCCTCACCTAGCACACTTATGGAAAAACACCAGGATACCCACGACCAGACTATCACTCACATCACAGGAATAATCAAAATGAAACTTCTATCCTGAAGTCATTGATACATTGTGGTGAGAAACATTGGTTCCCTATTTTGTACTCTACAACATCCCTCAATAATTAGAGCTTGATTCTCAATATCATGGACAGAAGGAAACATAAACACGTTGACCTATAATTTGATAGAATGTATGAGACCTTCCTCAACGAACCTCGCCAACGACACCTCATTGGTATGATATATCAGAGCAAAATGTTGCATATCAGTATAGAGTGTGGTGTATTTCATAATGGTCATCGTTCCATGCACTTGATGCATAATCCCACTAGACCATGCTACTCGTAGAATCGTGGGGTAAATGTAATAATACAAACGGGTTTGGAATTTATCCCCACCCATATTTTTCAAACCATCAGCCTAGTCCAATATGCCACACTAGCTCTTTTCAACTGCACATAGCATAGAATTCGTGAGATTGATCCTCCACTCTGAAGGCATATCCAGTTGCTCAAATATCACTAATGTGGTCTTTAGGAAATTCTCTAATGCCTATGGTCGAACAACCCTTAAAAAAGAAAAAGGTTGTTATTTCTGGAACACCCATGTCAGCTTGTCCATTGTCAAGGCTGGCTATGGTGCTTCCTATATCATATTCATTTTCCGAAAGAAACCCTCCTGGAACTGTACCTCAGGACTTGTGTGTGGAAAAACCTCTGGTTCTGCAGATGGCACTATAGGAGGATCAACATGTAGTCTGTGGCCCACTATCTCCGAATTATGGTAATTTCCTCCATCATGCCACACCACTCATGGTCTTTGTGGTGGAATGTCTCTACAATTAAAAAAAATACATTAGGAATGAACAACATCCTAGAAAAAAGCTTATATAATAATAAATATAAAAACCATCCTAAAACCAATTCAATCCCACAACCAACACTTAAATTCAGGACTCTAAAAAGAGATCCATTGATCCACTGGAATGTATACCTCATTCCAACTCAAAATTCAGGCCTAGGCTATGTATCTATCTATTATTCGAGTATCTATTTTCATTATGTTATTTTAGAAATTTCACCATGGTTACTAATTCTGAATCATTGAGGCCCTATAACACCACACAAACCCATCCTGGGTTCCCATTCAAAACATACATGTACCTTGTTCATTATAGAATTTACATTCTTTCAGTGCAACAATTTTTAATTTTTAATGGCTGATACTCCTAAATTATTGAAAAATGACATCAGACCTTTAAATATACTTCACCGAACATACAAAATAGTCGGCAAAACTATCATATCAACTATCACAAAAATATAAAATATATAACGCATCCTAAATGGCATGGAAAAAACTTGGGCATGAGATTTTAACATGTGTCTACATGATGCATGAGATGGAAATCCTTCATATCATAGGGTTTCAACTGAATTATTATCCAAAATTTGTCAACAGTAATAGAATAAAACCACTTTTTCACCCAACAACGATACTAAATCAATAATAATAGAAAATATCTAGAAAAATGAGAACTCAATTCAAGGAAATTTGGTTTTCCTTACACCCAAGGTAGCTACTCCTAGGAACCATGTGTTACCAAACTCCATTTCCTTCCTATACATGTCTAATGTTTTCCAATAGTAAGTCAAAAGAGAAATTTTTTCCCGGATACCAATTTTTAGGGTACCATACACGGAAGCCAGCCTATCATGCCCCATGAAATGTTGGCCACATAGCCTAAAGTTCATATCCCTAAACTCCATAGGCTTCTGACTAGTAGTGAGGGCCCAAGTGAGTATTGGGATACTATTCCCCCATTACAATAGTATAACAGTAGAAGTTAAACATATAATAAATAGCGGAAGATAATAAATAAGTAGTCAATTGAATATAAAGAAATACATGGACACATGTCAATAACAAGTAGTGAATCTTATACAAAATGATCTATATGGTACAAATATGTAGAAAATATCCATGTAGGTACATAAAATTATATGACATACCAAGTATCCCAAAAAGATAAAAGACCAAAAATATTTCCCATCATTGCAAGACACAACATGGTCATATGCTCACCTGCTCCAAAGGCACAATCAAAAACCTCTACTTAGGAGAATTCCCCTGTCATCATATACAACCATATAATTAGTTTGGTTCACCAAGGAGGCCCAAATAGGGTGTGATATAAACATCCTAGTAGGAAACCACCATGGACTATACAGTTCTAACAACCATTCTATAAAGGTGATTGAAAGTGTAAACAACTAATATGTATATGTTTATTCCCATGAAATAATTATACTGATATACATAAAACCAACTAGCCCTCATGGATACCTAATAAAGGGAGTAATTTTTTAAAAAGGCAGTTATAACCAAGTAAACAAACAAGTCACATGGCCACGCCGTGCACCCATCTGTATCATGTAATCTAAAGCCACACTATATAAAGAAGTCATGTAATCCAAGAATAATCCATACAATGTTGTCAAATATCCATTGTCTACATCGTATAGTGAATTTTTGGCAACAAAGGCTTAATACAAGGTGTCAATATACCAAGGTTTCCATGTTTTAAATATCTAGAACATAGAGTTTTGGATTCATGGTTCTCTTCCAAGGCATCCCATCGAGTCCCATGGGAATCCCTAATAGAAAAACCTTAGGCACTAGTTGGTGTCATATGAGAAATTCAATATCAAGTCCTAAGAGATCCCTTGGATGCCGGATCCATGGGGTTGCATGGCCCATGGAATCCTTCAAATACATGATGCAATGGGAAAAGTCAACCCATGGCGTCCACTACTGTACTCCAGATCCCACGAGAGCAGTCCATGGAATCTGTCAGTCCATGAATTAATGAATTTAAGATAATACTTCTTAACCTTGTGTGTATACCCACTCACATAAACAATCATGATCCATGAGTATACCCACGCATTAAAACCATTTATCATAAAAAACTTATGGTCTTACCCTCCAATATAAATAATTTAACATGCCATAATTTATTTCATTACAGTATACCCACCATTGTTATACATATAACATTCTAGAAAACCAAAATATTTTTGGCATAACATGATATTCATTAAGAAATGATGTAACTCATCTCTTAAACAAGCTAGTCAAGCTATCAAGGAATAAACTATATGCTCTAACTAGTAAATCACAAGAACACACCACTTGGGAGGTTATAATAGGCATAAAAAAGATATTTACTTATGGTTCACACCTGTGCTCCTTTGAAATGAGAAAGAGGTGCTAACACAACTAAATGGAACCTATGTTCCACCTCACTAGGGTGAACTACGGATACCAATAGCAACTATCTCCAAAAAGATACCACACTGGAAAGTATAATGGACAGGGTGAAGGCCAAAAATACAAAAAAACACTATGACAATCCAATAGAACGTATAGACTAGCTACCTCGCCTCAGTAGTTGAAAAATCATCCAGTATCAAGTATTGATTTTTATTAGTTTGGGTGAAATCGGATGAATGGACGAAGGCTTGGATATTAGGGCATATGAACCTTAATGTAAATATCAAAACCTTCATTCCAAAGAATCAAGAATGGATAAAATGGAATTGATGACATACTAGTGCTGATCCAATATGAAAATATGTGAATGAAATAGAGGTCAAACAGAGTCTGTGGCTTGATTCCAGTCATATGCTCCAAATGGGAGAGCAGTGGAGGGCACTTGTGTGAATGAGGAGGAAACCCTATTTGGGTTCAAACAGAAAAATTTATTTTAATTTAGAAATTAAAAAAACACACACTAGGATCACAAAGTTTATCTGTATGGTTTCCAAAACTGTGTAGAAACTGTGAAATCCTCATTGTCTAGAACGGGGTACTTTGCACACTTATCCCGCATAGTTTACTAACCATGTTGTAATAGTTCAAAATCATTCTACTAAAACCTACACATTTTAGTCCTTTTTCATGGTATGAACTAACTGAGCATAGGCCTTTCCCAAACTATGAAACATGTCATTTTTAGCCCATAACTTGGTTTTGAACTCTGAAAAAGCACCAGACAATTCCAAAACACTTGTGATTAAGTTAGGAATTAACATAAGGCCATAAAAAGGCATTGAAACTAAAAATATCATACATACTTCTTATGAAAACCCGAGTACATATACATTACCACATATCTAGCACTCACGGAGTCTTATTGATGCGAGATTGATGCATGTAGATCAAAATTTATTACAATATTTTTGATTAAAAATGTATTATCTATATGATATCATTAGATATTTTTTTATCCCTTAATGGGCGATAAAATAATATAATCATAATATTAGTGTGAAAATTTACTTTGGATCATAATTTTCAATCTATGGATTTAATTGATGGTCATTTATTTCTTATATAACATAAATGAATTGATGAATGTATTCCTATATTTTCAAGCAAACACTATTTTTTTGGGATTTGATGCCTTTTAACGGATTTTTCACTTTAATGACAATATACTAGTAAAAAAACACCATTTATAATTTTTTGGTCTAAAATAATCTATATTGGTTCCCAGGTCCAATTCCCTAAATAGCCTCCAGAATTCATCTACAGACACCAAATGTTGTTGACTAGAACATGGAGTTAATGGTGGATCTGTGAGGAAACTTTTCCACCATATCAAAAAACATAATATAAGTAAAATCAAAATGTTTTAAACAAATTATTCTATATAGAAATTTAAAAAAATGAATATGAAATTATAATATATCATTTCATACAATCATAAATTTTCATGATCACATAAAACAATTGATCACCTATAAGGATAATAAAATATAAAGTACTACATAAATGAAACAAATAATAAATGAACAAGTCAATACCTCCATCTTCTATCCATAACTCTGTCATAGTAAAAAAAATAATTTTACGAAACTCTAGAATGATCCTATAACTCCACATGTTGAAATGAAATCGATTAGAAAAACCTCGACCTCCACCCAATCAACAAAATATTTTCCTTATCCTAAAAAACAGTAACATGTATGAATGCACAATGGTGTTAATGTAAAATTTAGGATAGATTAATATTAATTTGCCTTCGATAAGGTTAAATCCATAAAATTCATTCATAAGTGAATCATCATTAAATATTCCCATCCTAGCTGAGAATGATTTAACTAAAAAATAAATGAATAAAAACAATCATCAATATGGAGGTCAATAACATTAATCAACCATATATACTAAGGAATGTGATGAGGTGTCTATGAAGCACACTCCAATGAATATTCTCTTATAGTAATATTTGATATTATGGTGTAACCAATGAATTCCCAACCCTCTTTCTTAAATGTCACACAATTAATCATGAATGAATCAAATAACAAAACACAGGAGACATTTGAATTCCTCCAACACAAGATATAAAAAATGTATTATGTATGACAATAAAAATAAAAAAAATCATGGAATCATATGTAATCACCATAAATAAATTAAAAATGGATTAATCCCAGACATATCAGGCATATTGATCGGGGAATATAAATATCATACAGATCTGCAGATCAGATCCCATATCTTACATGGAAAATTCATCATTATAAAAATAAGAATTATGCGCATTGTTTATAGGAAATCATATATGAGTCTTATATAGTCTAGGATTTTTAGGTCCATGTTTCATCTAGGGAAACTAATATAGTCAAGGGTTGAATCCCGTTGCACAAATGAATCATTACTTTTCTAAAAAACTATATATTAGGCCACATTAGGCCTCCAAAGATGGGTAATTATCTATGTCATATAATACTTGTACTATATAAGAAAAAATAGTGTCCTAAAAATATCCTTTAATTATATAAGGAATCATCATTGTATCTTATAAGTCAGATAATATGGATACTTAGAACATCCTTTTTGTGTCACCCAAGATCACTATCACTTCTAGTCATGTCAATTGGCTGGATCATGGGAAATATGTTTGGGAATCCATTAAATCATCATTATATATATGTGAAAGTGTAAATAAGTATAAGTAAAATATGAATTCCTAATAATATTACCATTGTACACATCCTCAAAATATCACATGTTTGGTAATGGGTCAATTGTGTCACTCTCTACCCTCTATTCATATTCCAACAACTAAACAACTAGGGTTATATAATGAAAAGGACCACACTTGGTCTTTTAGGTCCTCATAAAAATAATGACATTCTACTAGGGATCAGCATGGTAAATACATAAGCAGACCCATCCCTCTTGGGATCCTCTAAATCAGAATACCAGAAGAGACACCCCTAAAGGGATCCTAGGTCACAACTAGTCCCTCAAATCAGAAAATATCACATAGGTTTGTTAGTCCATACAAAATAGTATCTAACATATTAAAAAATTAAAGGATTAAAACAGAAAACACATAAGGGATATAACCCCAAGTCCACCACCTATACATCTCACTCAAGGTTTGACTAAACACCCATCCTATAATAGTCTGGGAAATGTTATCATGTCCTTCAAAACAAGGAGAGTCTCACCAAAATACAAATTTTGGTCTTTTTGTACCCATACCACATCCCTCAACCATTCATATAACAATTATATGCATCTCATTACATGTATCTCATAGAATACCACTATATTCTCTCACTAGAGAAATATCATCTATATAATAACTCACTATTCCAAAATATCTATTAAAAAGATGTCAATTCATAACAAGTTATCTACCATCACATTCAATTGTAATAAAACACAATGAATTCACTTTTATTAAGTCTGACTCCACATTTAATGTGAAAAATATTACAAACCCCTTTAATGGGTTACAATCAAGTGATACATGATGTGAACCTAATGTAAATGATGTGTACCTTTAAATCTCCATCTAGGACCTATACACATTCATTCCTAGGAACAACAAGTTTGTAGTCAATTACTATCACACTAACATGGATCACATATGTTTTGGAAATTTACTAATACAACCCATTTTAATATCGATATAATGGATTACTAGGCCCTCTGTACTACATTATTGAAATATACAAAATTTAAAAACAAAAATAATATTATAGTTGAGTTTATGGGATAAATTACATCGAGAATTCAACCAAAAAACATGATAAGAAAACATAAATTCACTTTTTAAGGATGGAATAAGGTGAGAAATGGTGTTCAAATTCCATGGGAGACATATGAGGGGTATATAAGATCTTTTTTTTGCATTGTTGGAAACTTTTACAACAAACCAATCTTTAGAGAAATTGTGCGCCTCTTATGTGGAATCAACTCATCTCCTGAACCATTTAGAAACATGGAATCTAAATCCATTTCTAATTGTGTGAAATAAATCAATTTAAGTGAATAAATATTTTCATGGTTTACTCATAGTTTATACTATCCATGTTCCAATTGTGAGCAAGTACCATCATTCAAATAGTCCTTATAATATTTCCTATTTATTATTCAATAGTAAGACTATATGATGAGTTTCACATGGTGAATGACTATGCATGAAATAAAATTATTTAAAAATACAGGTGTGTTTATATTTTCACTATTTCCACTGAACTGTATGCACAATATATTTAATTGAGTCAATAATCCACAAAAAAAATTAATATCATACCTTAAATTTAAAAAACATAAATATAAGAGAAAAAAATAAACAAATAGATTTTATAATAATTGATACATGGTCGAGGTGTGATAATAATACCAAACATAACTATTTCTTCCCCTATAATTATTGAATAAGTTTTCTTTGAAAATATAAATGGAAATTATCATCCTTCTCAACATGGATTAATAAAAATACCATTCAAATCCATGGACCCAATGAGACGAAAAAACACATAAAACAAAAAAAATAATACCATATGAACTAAACAGATCTCCATAAATCCCCAAGGAATTCTACCCTGAAACAAATAAATTTCATAGCATTACTTGTTATTATTTTAAAAAGAACTCAACATCATCATCCAAGGAAATCCCTGACTCCAAAATTGGACAATATGGAATATGGAGGCGAGAAACCACAAAATTCTCTTTAAAAAAGTATTTATTGAGGAAATTTGGAAATGTAACCAATAAAATTAATTCCTAATAGATTAATATGGTATTAAACCAACAATATTGTTATTTTACTATATATCCCATCATTTTAAGGCCCATGAAAACTCCACCGATCAAGGATACAATAAATGATACAATTAACTATAAAAAGACAAATATATATACATATATCTGTGTGTGTGTGACTGTTAAATATTTAAGGTATAAAAAACATCATATTTTCTAAATTACTTCATTTGAATGGTCCAACTATATCGCATAAGTGGAAAAAATTAAAATGGAGAAGAAATAACACATCAAAAGGGATGTAAATCAGCGATGGGATCCTCAAACAAAACTGCAAAATCATTAAAATATATAGTTAAATATCTAATCCATCCCTATAAAAATCCGTGAAATAAAAATATAATCATCAAATAAAAATTTGGATCAAATCATCAAAATATTAAACAATTCATCACTACCTATGGTTTCACCACACGTGTTGGAATATAATGAAGTGACCATAAGATTTCCCTTGGGATAGTGTCTAGTTAAAGATTTAAAATTTCTTCATTCTTTTCCAATTAATTTACATTAACTTCATGCCTATATATTTTCACAAAATTTACCATTAAAGGTATTTTTTTAAATTACCCACAATATTTCCTCCAAAAATCTAAATCATGGTAACATAAATTAAATCCCCAAAAATGAAAAATACTATAACTATATTCAAATTAAATGGTTCCAACACCCTATGCTAACTCATAGTATAGTACAATTATATGTTGGGTATTAATTCACATGCAACCACATATCATGTTTTAATGGTCAAATTTCCCCAATACCATTAATTCCCAAAATAATAAAAAGTCTCAAATACCAATGTGAATGAACTATCATATTTAAACTTTCAATAACATAAAAAAATAAATAATATGTATTGAATCTTTTCTTCAGTCACTGCATGCAACTAACAATTATTTATGGTATATAATACAACCAATATTAATTAATTCTTATTAAGTATACCATAATCTATATCATAGACCCAAATTGAGAATCCACAATAATGCATCATAATGAACAATAAATAATTTAAAATCCATAAAAAATATTTATAAATAGAATTTAATGTGTTACAAAAACATTATATACACTCAAATACTATTATAATGACATGTAAGTCATGTCATATAAATAATAAATCATAAATCCACACTATAGGATCACTATTATATTCTATTAGTGTTAAATAATTATTACACATGTATAGAAACATGAATCAAACTATTGGAGATGAGGAAGGAATCAAGAATAGGAATTATATGATGGGAGACATTTCAAATTATCCCTGAATGAAATAACTATCTCTATAAACAACTGATGGATATATTTAGGTTTTGAGGACAATTTTGATAATCTTTGAAACATATTATATATAATATATCATCTATTACAAACAATTTCAACAAATTTGATATTAGTTTATGAATACTTTTTAAGGAAAGTATTTTTTTCTGAAAATAAAAATTTAGAAATTCATTTGATGTCAATCTAGATATAAGATGATAAAACAATTATTAGACATAATCATTAACATAGATAGTGAGACAAATATCACATAATAATATTATATAAACACAAATAAACAATTTATATAAACACGAGTAACATAAGATTAATATACCAACATTATGTGGTAACATGAACAAATATGTATGTCAACATTACATTATATGTGATGTAAAAATTATGGCACAGAAATAATTGGGAAATATCGGAACTCTCTCATAGAATAATGGGTTGGAAAATGTGAAAATGAACGAAACCCAATCATGACATACACTATTGGCCTCAATTTGTGAATTTTCCAAAGTATGGGTGTAGATTAACATTGAGAAAATTATAGTGTACTAATATTACCTATTTTCTTAATAAAAAAAATTACTAAAATAGGCACCAATGGATCAAATTTAAACTCAACACTGATCAAGTATTACAAGATTTCCATCATCAGGAAAACATATAAATCAACATATCAATTTGAGGAATCATACATGGAAAAAAATATATAAAATACCAAGGGTAACATACAAATATTATAAAATTCATTTTTATTCATCTATTGTAACAATACCCAATCAATCACACTATCTTGTTTCCAAAATAGACAGGGTTCAAGATCAAATAGAAAACAATCAATATGCACGAGGCTTTCAAATGGTTGTGGTTGTGTGATAACAGTAATGTGGAGAATATTTCCCCTAGTATAGAGTCACAAAAAAGTTGTTTTATTATATTATATAAATTATCATAGTAATGGAAATTAATGAAAGAATATAATACATATGAAAAGTGACCAATATTAGTCATCATAAAAATATGATAAAAAATAAATTATTAATGTAAAGTAACACAAGAAAGTCACCAACTTTCATTCTAACTGTAAGAAAAAATAAAATAGCAGAATACAAAAATTTAGAATAAAATTCTCCCAATCCCAAGTTCTATTTCAGTCCTATCTCCAAATTCCATCCAATCTAGAAAGAAAACAATAAACCTGAAGGTAACCTTCCCTTTTTCAATAATTAATCCATGTAATATTCTCAGGTACTAATTTACAACCCTAGGGTGTGAGTAAAACTTATAAGAAAAACAATATCAAGTTAATATAGAATGAGGCTAATAATAGGTTTATGAATTATAAAGTTTATTAATTAATCAATTAATAGAATACATCAATCAAAATCCCCATCAAATACGCTGGTTTGTATCTCAGAATGTATAATATCCATTCCAACCACAACCATATACACAAATTACCTACATTAGTGACATGTCATTAAGTATCTGAGCATGTATAATAAATATGAAATCCAAAGCCATATACCATGGTAAAATAAAACTAATCTCATACAATACTTCTATATAACAATTTTATCAGGTTCCACTGAATCGTCATGTATATAATCATATCATCACGTGTCATTATGAATAGCCTTGAATATAAGCATTTATATTTGTTTCCATGGGAAATTCCCATTATATACGAATTTCCCCAAGTATCACATGTCCTATTCTACCATATAATTATTACAACATATTTTACTAGGCCACACTATCTATATAATAATTTTGGCATCAATCAATAAGTCATAATAGAAATGACATCACTATTTCGAATCGTATGAGTCAATGGTAAATTTTGAAAATTTCCATTTTCATTAAATTACACATTCATTTATATCTAAAATGATAAAGACTCATATCAAAATAATAATAATCAATTATGTTGGGTTTTTATATCAATAAATATCATGAATTATCATGCCGATCTATTAACACTTTAAACATTTCTCAAAATACTTATTATTAAAGGTTATCTCACCCAATGAGTATATATAATCCAAGTCAGAATGAAATTTTAATCGAATGGGATATAAAAAATATTTGATTCTAGGGTTTACAATTTATCAAAGAATAAAAAAATTAGAATGCATTTCATTTTAGTGAAATCAAATTTTTTTACATGTTGGAAAATTATGTACAACACTAGTTAGGTTTTTGACCCCTAAACATTAAAAAGAGATTAAAACAGTGCATCCAATTCATGACACCAATGAATATGACAAGGAAAAATCACATGAAGAAGCTAAATCATCCATAGTCAAGGTCACAACTAAAATATGTCCAAATATTCCACCAATCAAATGGAGAACAATGGTAGAGTGTTAGAAAATCTAATCTAAAATCTTACGAGTGACCGATCACATAATAAAGATGTTGAAAATAGTGAGATGAAATATAAAATATCATGGAATTAATCCTTGAGTGGGAGGTGGATGTCTGCAAGGAAGTAGAATGATAATTACAACATCATGATTTCCTTAAAACCACTACACCTGATAAATACATGGTGTGTAATAAATATAGAAATTTATATAATCTTTCAAAGGGACACAGTGAAAAATATTTTCTATCAGGTTAATATTTTTCCATATTAGGGATTTACATGATGTGAATGGTTTAAATGATGTTTAACAACAGCACACCCTATGTTGGTTCAGAAAAAGAGTTCCATCAGATACCAATTGTGTAACATTTAAGTGTTGTGTAATATCATTATGGCCTATATTTATGGAAAATTTTACAAATTGATGGAAATAACATACAAAGCATTCCAAAGCATGGAAAACATCGAAAAACCTATTACCAAGTTTTTACCCAAACACTATCAATTAAAATAAACTAAGTTCGTCGATATTTTTTTCATTTTCCCCAACAGAAGATCTCCATCTCTATATTTTTTTATACCAACGGATTAAATAAAGTGGAAACCCCAATGAAATATGTCCAATGAATAAACTCAATGTGGGATGTACCTATAAAAATATGGGATCCCACATTATCCCCACCACATAAAATATTATCCAAGAGATTATCCAAGAATCAATGTGGGGTACCGGCTAATACGTTTGGCCACTATGCTCACATATCAAACTCCAGCTCATATGTCTCCTCCTAAGCATTACCATGATTCCACTACACTCAAACTATATGTATAGCCCCACTACAAATATACTTCTCACTATTTTCCAAAATACTTATTAGTTTATCCTCAATGGAATAATCAACTAGTTGACTGGTTCCCTCAACATCCACCACATGACAATTGTCCTATTAATATCTCTAAAGATAAAAAAATTTGAAAATCGACATGAAAGAAACTCCAAATCCATGAAATTTCTGATCATTAATCCATATTAATTACCATATTCACTATATCGAATAACTAAATAAAGTATGTTGGTAGTTTTCCTTATTTCAAATTACAATGTTTCCCCATCCTTTAATTCAAACGAATGAAAACAAAATGAATAATATTAAACACTAGAGGACACCTATGATATCCTTAAATTGATTTAGGCCAATCTATAAGGTGGAAAACAGACCCCTAATATGTTGAACAAGTATCATTGTGTCTTCCATGATGTCAATACCTATAGTCATTAACCCATATTCCTACAACCAATAATTAGGTTAATGGCATGGAAAACCATACAAAGAATCAAATTATGACATATGGATCAATTCATGGAATTTTTTACCATACGAAAAAACAATGACTTCCATATGTATCTCCTATAAACCATTGAAAATCATAATAAAATATCTTAATATATCATACAAAACCAAAATGGTAATCCATGATTAACTACCAATCTATGGGTGACAACCTATTCTTAAAAGAACCAATATTCCCAAAGCCTTATGAAGAACCAAATTTTACCATGACATGAATAGATAATCACTATTAGAAATGATAATCCTTTGAACATAATGACACCAAAATATCCCTTGAACATAAAAACTACCAAAATAATTTATTTTAATGGTCTTCCTAATAAGAATGTTTTGGGATTCCTTCATTAGATGATCCATTATCACCCATAATACATCTGTCTAATGGTTTTTCTTTGTTATCATATCAAAATATCTATAATAACATCAACCCATTTCCACTCACGAATGTTCAATTGATAAAAAATCTCATATGGACTCAAATGATTCACTTCTAACTTATGAAAAGTGAAACATATGTCTATAATTCATACTAAATCCTTATTATTTATTTACCACTTGTAATGCCTATGGAGATAATGATACATCATTGTCAAACTAGAATGTACCTCCCATAGTGAAGATGAAACTCAATCATCAACACCTCACAATGGACAGTACGAACCCATTTTTTGCCATAGGAAAAAGAGAATTTTCCCTTTAAAGAGACAATACCAATTGTGTATCATGACTATTTATGTTTTCACTCCTAAATAATCCCTCCATATATGATAATTGATCTATCTTGACCCAATAAAAAAGCACATGCATAAATGCCCTCCATGATCAATCTACTAAATCCTAAGAATAATGATCTTCTAGAATTATTTTTTCAATGAGTGACACAATATAACACACAATAGAAGACTCCCAAACTACCTCTGTCGATTAATTTCAGCTCAATGAATCTATAAATAAATTAACCTTTCTTAGTTTATAATATTAACCATTGTCGTAATACATAGGATTCTCGACTAACCACCTATACCAAAAGATATTGTCCATCATGTAAAAGATATACATGAGGCTATTGTGGTTATTTTATTCCAAAAAAAATCATACCCATAAGTAAATCCCTCCAATATCTATGGTGATGTGCCACTAATTAAAAATGTATGGATTCCCATATGTCTAGAGCCATAATAAACCACTCGATCCTCCTACATCAAAACTATTCCATGTCTAACTCAAGATGGATTAGATAACATGGCATATTCTTTACCTGGTATAAGAAGAGAGTGGAGAGTTGTTGAGGTCAGATATCATTTTATCTAATGAAAATTAATGTCATAATAATTTTACCCAACAAACATTAAACCTTTATTGGGTAACCATGGCATTGGTTCTTACAAAGGGGAGAAGTCCAAAAGAAATCAGAGTTATTAAAATTATAGACTAAGAATGATTTAAATATCAAATCCATTCATGGGCTTCTAAAATGATACTATGACTACAATATTAACAAACCCACATGCATCCCATTATATGACATGATATTTGGTAATTTTGGTGTAATGATGATACCCTCTCAATATAAACAAGACTATATCACAATATTGGGGATGATCACCTACTGATTGAAAGTACACTAATATATCATAAAAACCACAAAAAAACGATCAATTAAAGAATAGAAGATCATATTCATTAATGTCATGAATATTACCAGTGTATTTTGTTCAAACAAAACAACATCACTCAGAAATTATATAACCCATAGATTATATTAAATGTAGTCAAAGGCGTATTTGAATATCACAACTATGATTGATGTTATCATGATCATAGGTTGATCTTGGATAATATCTTAGCACATTTCAACTGATCTAAAAGATCACCAAAATGTGGAAGGGGAGACTAATAATTGACTTTCATTTGGTTCATTCCTCGATTATCTACACATAAGCATAATTTATAGTTACCTTCAAGGAAATAATAACCAGATCATTCCATGGAGGCATAGTAGTAAATATAAAACACTATTATCCTATATCATCGAACATAAATTTAAACTCATTCTATTCCTCTGGAGGATTTGTATAAGCAAGGATAAAAAATTGTTTTTCTCTTACCACCAATTCGATAGTGAACACGATCAATCACTAAGGAGGTAAGATATAGAACTTTTTCAAAAATACATCCAAAAAATAGTCTACCACAAGAAGAAAATAATATATCTACCTTACATAATCATATAGTGAAATAAATTCTACTTGATCCATGATAAATTCTAATCTGTACTGATTATGTCCTACATGACTAGCCTGAAAATTCCACTCACCCTAATGAGAAAATATTCCTCCTTACAGAGATAGAATGATAACTAATCATTAGTAACAGTTAATTTGATCCTCATATAGAACTAGACAATAATTAAAGAAAAATCAATTCAAATCGTTCCATTTCTAGAAAAAAATGGTTCGCGAAAAAATTCATATCCACTAATCTCTAATGAACACACCATACAATGTTTTCTAATTTTTGGATTCACCCTCAAATATGCGTAAATAGTAAAAAACAATCAAAGAAATCTAAATTTCAGAACAAATAGGTTTCAAATAGAGTGTATGAAAATGAATATTATTATCCTATATCAAAAAAATCATGAACGGTTTGATGATATAAGAATACTAACTTTGAAAATAGAATAATTTTTCATGTATATTAGACAGAGTAATATTTATAATGTGTAGATTTCCATCTGCTTTTCCCTAGTTTCTTGTATTCCTCCCCTAAGATATTCCCTCTCTGTGGTACACCCAATCCCACCCTACGGAAACACTTTTCCTTAATCCATATTAATTTCATGTTTAAATATAACTTCCTTCTATTAAATAGTTGTTTAGTCCATAGACTCCAGAAAATTTCCAGACCCCAACCACTTCTCTTCTACTTATTTCCCATACAAAACCTCAATATCATTCCCTTATATAAACATGCATGATATTACAAGGAGGTTTATAGACACTGAGGCCACTATTTGGACTACATGCCATAGTGAAAACATTATTATGAAACATGGACTTAATATAGATTCCCAATTCTCTGTCTACTCTACCTACTATTTCCTTGGAAAAAACTATCATATAGGTGTTATTTTTTCACCAGATTAATAGATTCCAATTCACCTTGATGAAACATATTTGATGATACTCGGGGACTCTATCACATTCCCTTCAATGATGAGTTCATTATTCATCACATATGAAAATCTATTGGAATTAAAAACACTCACATGTGGCTAGATATCATAGAGAATTATGGAATTAATATTTCAGACCATAGATATCTCAACAGAATTTAATGAAATTGAAAATCTCTCATGGTTAGTGAAACATTCAACGTAGTCTAGCGCTGATAGTTTATCCAGTGTTTGGGGCATGGACATATGATCCATATCATCTCTCGGTATATCTGGAATGGAATATCTCAAGAACTTCATCTATATGTCCTTCAAGGATAACTAAACTTACTACTATTATTACTCTAAAATAACCCAGTAATCATATGACGTTCTATGAAGCACATATGAATCAAGATTCACTATCTGATATTTGATTATATCAGGATTCTTAATGAACATCTAGACTAACTCATTCAAAAACATCGCTTCCTAGGGGCCTACCCCCCTTTGATATTTGAGGGATGTTGTATCTAAAAAATTTTCATCTAAAATATTGATGGAGTTGTGAAAAAACACCCCCTTTCCATGTATCATACAAACATTACAAAGCTATCTCGAAGATGGACATCTATCCAACCCTTTGGAATTTTAGAATTACTGGGATAAAATACAATAGGAGTTTTATTATTTCCACTCTCCTACTACTAAAACATTTTATGAAGTGGAGGCATTTTCTATAAGAAAAAATACTCCTCAGAATATAGGATATAAGAATAGGAACAACATAAACAAGTTACATTTAAAAAGATCAACCAAAATCATGGTCTCTCAAAATATGGAATTCAATTATTTATTCATGAAATATCAGCTCATTATATTTATCATATATAAGTTATATCTCATTTCAAATTTTAAATATGAAATTATATAAAACATGAAATGAATATTTCCCTATCAGGAAAATTTCATTTCAATATATATCACTATGTTCTTATTATGATGAATAAACCCAGATCACACACAATACCAAGACACAAGTATATATATCATGAAGTACTAAATTTCTAAAAAAATAACCCCACATAATATTTTAATCACCGACGGTGAAATGACATCAATTGTAATGGTATAAAAAAATAAAACATAACCTCATACCTAGGAAGTCATATTTTCCAATCAACGTGGTTTAAAATCTCACATGACCAAGACCATTACTAAATGATGGCACATTTTAGTCTTGTTTATGCCTTTCCAAAATAGTAATGAAAGAAAAAAGAAACTTGTTGTCCACTAATACATCTTTGTTACATCCCCCAATACAACACAATATCACATGGTTGAAATGTGTTAGTTTTGGGACCTCATGTGTGCCTACCAAAACACTAGTGGAATTAGAAATCAATAATGGTTGAGAAATATTTAATCTGTAGACTATACCACCATGAATAGATTTATTAAAAAAATTAGTAATCATATAACATGAAATACTATTGTAATTGAAATAGTGGAAATAATATGATATTTTAAAAAATAGACCAATTAATGGAGTTGGTTCCATAGAACCAACTTATGTTTGAATTATGTAAACATGTATACATAATTTTTTCCATTAATAAAATATATATCCCATCCTGATTTTTCTTTTATGTGACACAATATGTGATAATGTCCTAGTAATTGGTGGCCCACAAAATAGACATAATTTTTTCTCCACTTTGATGAGATCTAGGAAGTGTTATGATGCTATTCATAAAAATATTATCTATAAATGAATGACATTATTTGAGGGAAAAAATGATATATTTTATCAGTGGTGAAGAATAATATTATTATGTTACACCTTCTCAGGGGGTACACCCTTGGTAATATCCTATAGGATATTATGAGGTCAAGACCTTGAGTAGGAAATCCACATTTTTATGTGTTTGTGGATGTTATTGTGTATGGATGTGTGTATTGGTCTATATAATTTATTGTTATTATTAATTATTTTTATGATTCGGGTAATTTTATGTATTGATAAAAATGTAGATAAAAACTTATTATGGTATGGATGGATACATTTGATGCAAGAAGATTAATATTTCCTTAATGAATAATGAAAGAATGGGTTTTTCCATTCTATTCTATAATGGTAGTTGATTTATAATTCCATGTTATGAAAATGATATAGGAAAAATAAATCCATGTCCTTGTTTCTTGATAGGAATGTTCAATTAATGACATATTTATGAATGAGACATCGAGAACATTAGTTGATGGTACCGGAATGAAACCTATATGATTTGGGAAATCAGGATAGTGGTGTTATGTTATAGAGTAATAATTTTTATGAGATAAAATGTATGTGTCATTAACTTATTTCTTTATTTCTTCCATGGTGTGTTTCTAGATTCTATCATCATAATATAGAATTATTCATCTATTTACCCTGAGAATGTGTCCTAGATGTTTATACACTTATTATATCTAGAATCTCTGTTAAATAATATATTTACATTTATTATTCATCAAGTTCACATTCATTTGTTCCGTATTTATTGAATAGAATATAATGTGATAATAAGGTTTAATAATATTAATATTCAATTTAATGAATATCATATTTATTTATTTGTTGTAGAATATTGTAGTGATATCAATGAAATAAATAAATAGTCATTGATCAATGTCCGATAAATAAAAATGAATGGAGGACCATATTTTTAGGTCTGAGGAGAAATAATAAATATTGAATAATTTTTAATTAAATAATATTTAATATAACTCTACAGTTAATCACATGTCAAGAAATAATAATATTGAAATTATTATTTAAAATGGGGTTCCCTAGGGATTAAAAAATTATTAAGGAATCTTGTGAAAGTATATTATTACCCCCTATAAAATATATATGTATATCTATATTATTATATTATAGAGAAAATTCATTTGTTATTGTATGTGAATGAAGGATTTGATAATTCTATTATTACCTAGAGATATCCCTTCTCTATGAACACTCCCAGGAACGGAGAGTAACATTCAACCACGAGGTCAAAGTGATTTACTTGGAAGTGGCTCTTGAAGTGATAAAAGGTGGATAATGAAAGTTTAATGATCATCAATTATAGCATCTATATATTTCTTTTTATGATGTCTAGATATTCAGGGAACATGTTAGGATCACCATTATAGGGAATCTACAAAATATAGATAAAATGAAACAATGGTTCATCATAGAACTGTTTCATAATTCTTCAATGAATAAATAAGTTAATCAAGTTAACTCATGATTAATTAAATTAATTATAGATAATATGATATGATACTCCCTCTCTAGTTCTAGTGTGAAAAATGTTGTCAATATTATTTGATTTAATTCTATTGTACATGGCTTTTATCATTATATAGGTCATGCAATGATCATTGGTCATAGATAAAATCAAAGTTGGGAAGTACCCATCGTACTCTTCTATTGTTCCCAAACCCTACATTTTGTATTAGGGAGGTCACAATTTTTTATAATTTTTTTAATATCATTAGATATATATGCATTCTATTTTATTTTTTCAATTCTAGCTTGTTAACTATTTTAATCCAAATCATGAGAACTATTTATGGATTAATTATTTCTCATATATCTAATCATTATGATTAGCTTTATGAATAATATAAAGTCAATGAACTCATTCAAGGCTGCTGAGGATTCCATACGGACAACATAGAAGTGTGTATCGGGTAACCAGAGTTACATGTCATTTACGTTGGTGCAATGTACAAAGAGTTAATTTGAAAGTTACTCAAACTGCGTTAATTGATTACTTGCAGTATAGTTAATTATCAAACCACATGTTGACTAGGACATACAGGCTCTTATGCTGCGGGAGTACACACCTTCACAAACATATATCATGCTTGTTTCCACTTTTATTCATAAACTAGCCGTTTACTTCAATACATGGCCTACCTAACTATTTACCTTGTGATTCGTAGACAACACAACTTGTAGCCAATTGGAATTTTTATTTACTCTAGTTTTGAGGTTTGATTTATACACCAATTATTTATGAGTGTAACATGTATATTCTATTACATATGTAAATGTGGTGTTTCTTTCATGTACACATAGTTACATATACCAAATTATACAGATTTAAATTTTTTTATATTATATAAACCTTGAGAGATGTTCTTGTGTCTGGTCATTATGTTTATAGGATACTATTTATGATAGATTTTAATATATATATATATATATATATTAAAATTTTATTAATATATATGTAATGTTCAGATCAATATATTTTTTGGTATTTGTGTTATAGTTGCTACTCTACGAGAATTAAATCAGAAAAAATCACAAAAAAACATGGAATTCTTCTAAATATACAATTCATGGAAGCCGATGATATGTAATTTATGACATATGTATCCAAGGTAATACTATATATGAAAAAATTACATACTGGGTAGATTCGAACAGGTTTTCAACATATTACATCAACGATATAGTTATGTACATAGTTAATTTTAAAACAATTTATAGAATTTGAATAAAATGAAAATAGATGCGAATCTAAAGGAAATATGGATTACAACTAGGATAAAATAATTGTTTAATTAATGATGATAATTAATTGATATATGTGGTATTTATCTTAAATAATAATGATAAAGAATAAAACAATAGTTTTATCAAATTGTTAATTCATTTCATGAAATTTGTGGATTATGAGAATAGTCCATGCCTCTCTATGTGATTAGTCTCATTTCATATAATTTATTGTAAATAACATGTCTATCTTTAATGCCCTCTCTCCTTTAATTATGTGAGTTATATTGTTCCCATTGTTTAATTTATTTAAAACTCTTTCCCCCTCATGCATGTGTTATTAAAAAGCATATGTTAAGGATAGAGCTCCTAATCTAGTGGAGGAGGTTTTTGTTTGGAGACAAGGTGAAACCAAAACACAGATATATATAGGAGGACATGATGAAAGATGTAAAACAAAACAAGAAAAATTCATGGTTTTCCCCCATGGTCAATGGTAAGTTTATAAAATGTTAGATAAAAAATACATTAGTAAATATCATGATCATAAATATATATTATTTTATTTCTACCATTTTTCAATTATATTTAATTATCTAGGTATTTTTCATGATCAATTAAGTAATGAATTAATTATCTTGAAAGATAAAATAAAAATTGTAACAACCCGAGATTTTATGGGAATTATTCTTTTTAATTTCATTGATGTCTTGTGTTGTACGCTACACAAAATGGAGCTTACACTACACGCATCCCTGACATGGATTGCATTACACGCAATCAATTCCTTCTTCGATAGCATGTGTAGTACGTAATACTGGGTTTCAATAAACGTGATGTTATTATAATATTATTATGAACTAGCCATTGTGAATAATAATACCCACTTTTTGAAATTTTATAAATTTTACCTTTCAAAATGGACTTAATTTTTGGATTCGGAATATTGAAGTTAGCTTAGGGTGAATTTTTGGTATTTTTCGTAAAACTTTCAATTTTTGATGAATAGTGAACACACTGGGTTACTATTTAAAAACTTACTTTTAATTTAAATTTATTTTAGGTCAAAAATTATACATAATACCTATATAAGTTCAATGTAATTCATTTGAGTCATTTTGTAAAAATTTTAGATATATAAAAATTGTATTGTACTTTTCACCGTCTTTTACACACCTCCTAGAAGAATTTGAAAATTTACGTAAAACATAATTTTCCCACATCTGTGAGTGGAATTTTGAACATCCGAGACACACGGTTAATAGCAAGGAGTAAAATGTGGTTCAATAATATGAAAATAATTTTTGGTGAATAATAACTTTTTGCTTTTATTTGCCACTGTTAAAAGTAAATAGGGTAATAAAGGGTAAAAATGATATCATTATTACCCTAACAGATTTCCTAATTCTATTGGATAAGTTTAATTCTACCAAAAATAACCTTAGGAATAAAATATTATCCTTTAGGTCCACGTGGATTAGATTAGGACACTTATTATTATTTTATATAAAGGGGAGTTAAAATAGTTAAAATCAATGCTTAATAACTAAAATATTTTTACTATATGGTTATACAGAAGATAGATTCGACTATAAATATTCATTATAAGGATAAAAATATTTCATACATAATGGTATTTTATTTATAATTTTTAGAATTTAAATAATTTAATTTATTTATGACACAATGATGATGCAGTAATTTCCTTATTAATTAAATATTTACATAATTAATGTTATAAATATCCAAAAAATGAAATTTGATACTTTTTAGGAATTAAAATAATTTAACAGGTTAATATGAAATGTTAGTATTGATTAAATTATTCTTTTTTGAACTAATAAGGTTGTTATGATTTTCACAAAAATCAATTTCCAAATAGTGTGAAAATTGACATAAAATAGTTTATAAGACAAATATTTTATTAATAATTGTTATTATATTCATAAAAGTATAAGTTTCATCCAAATGTCTTATATAGGGTTATATATAATAATAATGAACCACTTGGGGGTTGTTTGGCTGGCCATAGTAAGTTTATTAACAATATAGTTTAAGAAAACAATAAGACATGGTAAAAGTTAAATTATTTAACTTAGAGTTAAAAATAAATGATAAGGTTAAAATAGTAACTGAAAGTTATCTAAAACCTATTGGTTGAGAGGATTCAGACCCATCACAAATTTATCTTCTAAATAAATCAATTTGGAGCTATTATAATCTAAATATGACTTTATTATAAAATAATATTTTAAATTTTTCCAAAGGTGCCCCTCTCCTCCCTTATAAAAATAGCACCCCTTCCCTCTTCTCTTCACACACTGTTGAGCCTTGAAGCTTGGCCAAAACCTGCCAATTACTCTTCTCGATATCTATAGTTATACCATAGATGTTCTCGTCTTCTCAAAAGACCAACTCTAGTTCCCTAACAAAAAGATTAAATGAGGTGCGTCGAGGAAGAGGTAATCTCTTCTACCGACTCTTTCAAGTTTCTTTCTTCTTATACATCCTCTTATTTAGTTGTTTCATTATAAAGTAATGACATAAGTATTAATTATATACTGATATGTTATTATAAATACTAAACCACCATATTTCACCTTCTATCCATCCTACGGAAAATGAAATCTCCGTGCGTTCGTACGTACGGAATACCGTCTCCACGCCGTGGTGTAATCTATTTTTCCAACAACACCTTACTTGGATGGGTATAATAGTAAAAATAATAACTATATATGATTATTATAACATAATACTTATTATAATATATTATATCATCCACTCCAATTCCATTAAATAAATATGGGAATGATATCATCGCTCGTGCGTACGTATGGATTACCGTCTCTACTACTCGATGAGATTCATTTTCCATGTTAAAAATTCCAGAATGATTATAAAGTGTATATAATAAGTAATCATGAAATATATTACATAATAATTTTCTTGATTTATGTATATATATGTATGTTATCTACTTAATTCCATTAAATTCAATATGGAAACGAAAACTGCATTCATGAGTGCGTACGGACTACTGTCTCCATGAACGATGTATTTCTTTCCATTTATTGATCAATTATATATATTTATATTCTGAATATATATTATATATAAATAATGTTTTATATTTTGGGATTAAGTAATCATGATCTATGTATTCATATTAATAATTACAAATCAAAACACATACGATAAATGAAACGATTTTACCCAAAACGCTGCTTTAACATGGAATTGACAAATTAACAGATAATATAAAGTTGTAAGTGAATCATATATGATATCATAAATATTAGTTTCTCAAAAGTTAATAATATGTTTAAACCCACAATACAGGAGTCTCAGACACATTTGGAAGAAATTGGATATAAGGTAAGGGCTAACTTTTCCAATCTTTTTTTTATCCGAGATTATTTATTCGTAAGTATTTATTGGGGTTATATTTATCATCCATGTCCCTATTTTCAAAAAATGGTTCCATATATGATTAATTTCTTTTTTACCCAATTTTGACTTTTACTGCATGGTATTTAAGAAATTTTTCATTTTTTACCATACGTGGTACTTTTTCAATTTTCCTTCAAAAGTACGAGGATATTGTTTTTTTAACTTATACGGCATGAACGGATTCTTACGGTTTCATAACGCCTTATTTACATGAAGCTTCCTATGAAAGATTTCAATATTATGTTCAAAAAAATCATTTTATTTTAAAAATTCATGGCATTTTGTGAAAAGAAAATGATTTTGAAGAAGAAAGGATATTTTCCTCAAGAATTCAATAAAAATGTTTTATAAAAACCATTTTCCATCTAAGATGACATTATTTGATATGTGTATGTTTCAAGAATAATGTCTCTATGATTTACATGGTTTCAAATTTCTATTGATGAAATGATATCCATTTGTTTTATATTGATTATGTTATGATGGGATGATGTTTATGAAACCCATTTAATTCTTTGGGTTATGATGTAAGATTTATGTTTATTTTGTGGCACACATAAGAATGATTTCATTATGAGAGGGGTGGGACCTATATCTCTCTCCCATGAATTGGGTAAAGATTTATATCTGATGAGATAGACACGGCTGGAATGGTAAGTTAATCAAAATCAGTGATACAGGACTGGAATGAGGAGTGAACTCGGTTTAGTAAGGGACTTTGTCCACTAATATGGTCTTGGGAGTAATGCCTTGGATACTATGGAAATCATATCGTGTGCTTAATGTTTGGCCACAATTACAAGTTTTATTTATAAGCTATTTTATCATGATTGTTGTTCTATTTTGATCTATTCCTTACGTACTTCCATGTTTTATGTCATTGCTCATGATTTTGATGTTTAAACATTATGTTCATGTTTTTATGCTCAAATGTATATGGTTTGTTTTATTTTCTCTGTACATACCCCTACTGATCATTTGAGCCCACCCTTTATATGTATTCTTTTCCCCCAGATATAAAGAAAGGTTTTAGTTAAGAAAACAAAAGGGGGAATATCTTTATGGGAGATGTTGAAGATCATTCACCATGATTAGAAGATTATGTTCTGAGTTTCCAAAGACACTAAACTATTACAATCCTTGAGTGTTGGTTTTTTTATGTATTATTTATTCCGCAAAAGGAATGTAATGTCCATGTACGTCAAGCTTTGGGTCTTTACAGTTGGTATCAGAGTAAAGGTTTAAATAACCATTAGAAACTAGGATGCGAAAACATTAGTGATATCCCAAGAGATATTTCTAAGTAATGTCTAGGTATGTCCCTAAGGTTATGTATAAATATAGGTTATAGTCCTAGGATTACGGTGACGATCATTGAATTAAACCTAAGATGTTAGATATTGAATGTACTTCCCCTTTATTAAGTTGTTTTCCTAGAATGATTTATTCCTCTCACACTTTTCTTTTTTTGTTTTAGATGATGGCTGGAACCCGAAGGAAACGTTTTGATCAATGTAATAGGAAATGAAATGATTTTCCTCTTGAACAAACCGATTTTATGGGAGATGGAGTGACAAATCGTTTTGCTATACTTATACAAGCTATGAATCATTCATGACTTCCGAATGAGCAGGGAAGGGAACAATATTCTATTGAGTCCTTCATGACGCATCATCCACCTTCTTTCAGTGGGTCTTTGGATCCACTTGTTGTGGAACAATGGATCAGTATCATTGAAAAGATATTTTCCATACTTCGTTGTTCAGAGCATGAAAAGGCCATTCTGGTTGTTTACCATTTAGAAGGTGAAGTAGACTAGTGGTGGACTCTTATTAAGAATACAAGGCCCCAAGATGATATTCAATCAATGGAATGGGACGAGTTCAAGAACATGTTTTTCAATATGTACTTCCCTCATATTCTTCGAACAGAGATGGAAAAGGATGATGAATCTGTTGGTGTATACGAAGAGAATTTTACAAGGCTTGCAAGGTATGAATCTGGCATTATCATCCAACCTGAAAGTAGAATTTTTTGATTCTTCAGTGTCTTAAAACCAAGTCTTCCAAGGGTATTAGCTAGAATAGACTTCAGTAACTTTGAAGAAATTGTGTGTTGCGATATCAAGGTTGAACATGAAGTTGTTGTTACATATGCATCTCATGGTTCTGACAAGAAATGAAAGATGGTGCTCAAGGATAAATCTCAGAATAATGGTGAAAAGAAGATGAATGTTTCATTATGCTCAATGTGTGGGAAGAAGAATGGTGGAGAATGTATTAAAGGGAATAGATGATGTTTTAAGTGTGGAAAAGAAGGTCATCAAGAAGATGAGTGTCGAAGTAATGGAAAAAGGGTTGCAAATTATGTGAATAACGAAAATACTATAGAGAATACACCAACAACACTTCAATGCTTCCAGTGAGATGAAATGGGGCTTTATTATAATCAATTCACTAATCCAAGGGTTAATGATGATCGACATGAGCAACCTCTTAAGTCAAAGGATAAAGGTAAGTCATATGCGATCACTATTTTTGATTTTGAGTATGAAAATGATGTTGTGGAATGGTTAAGTGTTTATTAATGGGATTTCAAATTAGTATCATGGAATCTCAATTATGGTATTGTGGAATTTTGGAATATCAATGTATTGGTTTTCAATAATTATATCGTACCGGTAACCATGAAAAGTGATTGAAATATTTTTGGAAAGCAGATAAAATGCACATAATTAAGGGATAATGAGAAAATAATATGTATGATAGTATTCATGAGCTCATGACTGATATAAGGACAAAGTGATATCATGGTTTGAGTATGTAGAATTTTTGGGATTTGTTGTATGTGGAAAGAGTTACCATTAGTATAATTCATGTTTTCACTAAGGTTCTATGGTAATTTATTTTTCAAGAGAATACATGATTAATGTATTCACATGTTTGGAATGTGATAAACATGATATATCTTATGATATATAAATTATGGTATTCACGTGCTTCTTATATGACCATTCTAGTAATCGTTATCATTAAACTATGCGTTTGGAATGAAGTATTTTGGTTAAATCTTAAAGTTGGACTTGATTATATTAGGAATCTGATAGTATTTTTTAAGGCTAGAACTTTTTTCGATATTATTTTTGTAATGTTATAATGGTGTAAATGGACAAACCATAGTACGGCCGACAACTGTCACGTTGGACAAGGTTGAAGGAATCGAACCCGCAACTTAAGTGCGATAAGCCTTTATCGCCTACCACTGGCCTACAGGAAGTCCCTGGTTAGTAGAAACTAGTTTTATTTTATTAAGAGGTATGATAGATGAAGTATATGTTCCTTTTTGGAAACATATACGATTAACCTCACCGTATATGGACTTAGGTATATTTCATAACTTTTACAAACCATTTGTTTGATACAGATGGAATGACCCATCATTCTATCACATGATCTGCTAACACTTCACGAATAGCAAATTAAACTTCATTTCTTTAAGAGATGAAGTGGAAATTTTTCAAGGCACAAACAATAGTGAGATTGTACCAAAATCATGTAATTATTTCTTTTAATTCATCAACATTAGGGAAATGACTTTGAAAAAACCAAAATTGTGTCCTAGTGACCTCATATCTGATTAATCAGATGGTACATTAGATCACCACAAATTTATGGCTTTGTGATTGTTGGCTTTTTTATATCCATGTCCTCTACCACTCTCCATCAGAACTTGATGGTTAGATTTCTCTTTCATATGAATATTTTCACCTATGATCTCCTATGTATAAACTCAGTGATTAGTTAATTTGGGTAACCATTACATTTCATAATTTAGTTTTTAATGTAATGTTTTGTTATAGATTTTTACGATGTGGGTTTTATGAAAGAATCTTTGAATTAGTAAACCTTTTGTAACCCCGATGAATTTCGAGGGCAAAATTCATTTTAAGGGGGGTAGAATGTAACAACCTAATATTTTATGAGAATTATTCCTTTTAATTTCATTGATATCTTGTGTTGTACTCTACACCAAAGGGAGATTGCACTACATGCATCCCTTACTTGGCTTTCATTACACATAATCAATTCCTTCTTCGATAGTGTGTATAGTACGCAATACCGAGTTTCACTAAACGAGATGTTATTATAATATTATTATGAACTAGCTGTTATGAATAGTAATACCCACTTTTTGAAATATTATAAATTTTATCTTTCAATATTGACTTCTTTTTTGGATTTGGAATATAGAAGTTATCCTAGGGTAAATTTTTGGTATTTTTATGAAAACTTTCAATTTTTGATGAATAGTGAAAACACTCGGTTACCATTCAAAAAATGAATTTTTATTTAAATTTATTTTAGGTCAAAATTGGTACATTATTCCTATATAAGTTCAATGTAATTCAATTGAGTCATTTTATAATAATTTTATATATATAAAAATTTTATTGAACTTTTCACCGTCTTTTACACACCTCCTAAGAGAATTTGAAAATTTACATAAAACTTAATTTTACCACTTCTGTGAGTGGAATTTCTAAAATCCAAGAGACATGGTTAATATCAAGGAGTAAAATTTGGTTCAATAAGATAAAAATAATTTTTGGTGAATATTAACTTTTTACTTTTATTTACCATGGTAAAAAGTAAATAGGGTAATTAATGGTAAAAATGATATTATTAATAAACTAACACATGTCCTAATTCAATTGGATAAGTGTAATTAGACCAAAAACAACCTTAGGAATAAAATTTTACCCTTTAGGTCCACCTGGATTAGATTAGGACACTTATTATTATTTTATTTAAAGGGGAGTTAAAATAGTTAAAATCAATGTTTAATAACTAAAAAATTTTTACTATGGGGTTATACATAAGATAAATTCGACTATAAATATTAATTATAAATATAAAAATATTTCTTACATAATGGTATTTTATTTATAAATTTTTGACATTAAATAATTTAATTTATTTATGACACAATGATGATGCAGTAATTACCTTACTAATGAAATATTAACATAATTGATGTTATAAATACCCAAATAAATGTATTTTTAGAATTTTTATGAATTAAAATAATTTTATAGGTTAATATGACATGTTAGTATTGATTAAATTAACTTTTTGTCGAACAAATCATGTTTTTATGATTTTCAAAAAATCAATTACCAATTAGTGTCAAAATTGACATAAAATTGTTTATAAAACAAATATTATATTATTAATTGTTATTATATTCCTAAAAATATATGGTTCTACAAAATGGCTTAGATAGGGTTATATATGTTGATAATGAACAACTTGGGGGACTTTTGAATTGTTATATTAAGATTATTAACCAGATAGTGCAAAAAAACAAGAAGACACGATAAAAGTTAAATTATTTAAAATAGAGTTAAAACTAAATGATAAAGATAAAATATTAACCTAAAAATGTTTAAAAACTATTGGTTGAGATAATTTCGATGCATCCCCAATTTATATTTCAAAATAAATCAATTTGGAGCTATTATAAACCGAATATGACTTTATTATAAAATAATATTTTATGTTTTTCCAAAGGTGCCCCTCTCCTCCCTTATAAAAAGGGCACCCCTTCCCTCTTCTTTTTACGCCCTTTTGAGCCGTGAAGATCTGACAAAACCTACCAATTACTCTTATAAATATATCTGGTTATATCATAGAGGTTCTTATCATCTCAAAATACCAACTCTAGTGCCATAAGAAGATGTTTAAAGGAGGTGCGTCGAGGAAGAGGTAATCTCTTCTACCGACCATTTCAAGTTTCTTTCTTCTTATACTTCCTATTATTTACTTGTTTCATTATAAAGTAATAAAATCAGTATTAATTATATACTGATATGTTATTATAAATATGAAACCACCCTACTTCACCTTCTATCCATCCTACGGAAAAGGAAATCACCGCGCGTGCGTACGTACGGAATATCGTCTCCACGCCGTGGTGTAATCTATTTTTCCACCACCACCTTACATGGATGGGTAAAATGGTGTAAAGAATAACTATATATGATTATTATAACATAATACAAATTCTAGGATATTATATCATCCACCCCAATTCCATTCAATAAATATGGGAATGATATCATCCCTCGTGCGTACGTACAGATTACCATCTCCACGATGCGTTGAGATTCATTTTCCATGTTAACAAATCAAGAATGATTATAAAGTATATATAATAAGTAATCATGAAATATATGACATAATAATGATACTTTATTTATGTTTATATATATATATATATTTATTTCATCTACTTAATTCTATTCAATTCAATAAGGAAATGAAATCAACGTTCATGCGTACGTACAACCTACCGTCTCCATGAATGGTGTATTTCTTTCCATTTATGGATCTATTATATATATGTATGTTATGAATATCTAATATATATAAATCATTTTTATGGAATTAAGTAATCATGATCTAAGTAATCATATTAATAATTAAAAGTCAAAACATATGGAAGATAAATGAAACGATTTGACACAAAATGTTGGTTTAACAGATAATTGAAAAATGAACGGATAATATAAAACTGTAAGTGAATAATATATGATATCATAAATATTATTCTATTACATGTTAATAATATGTTTAAACCCACTATACATGAGTCTCGGACACATACAGAAGAAATTGGACATATGGTAAGGGATAACTTTTCCAATCTCGTTTTTATCCGAGATTGTTTATTCATAAGTATTTACTGGGGTTATATTTATTATCCATGTACCTATTTTCTAAAAATGGTTCCATGTATGATTAATTTCCTTTTTACCCATTTTTTAATTTTACAACATGGTATTTAAGGAATTTTTATTTTGTTTACCATACGAGGTACTTTTTGACTTTTCTATCATATGTATGAGGAGAATGTTTTTTTAACTTATACGGTATGAACAGATTCTTACGGTTTCATAATGCCTTATTTACATGAATCTTACTGTGCAAGATTTCAATATTATTTTCAAAAAAATCATTTTCTTTTAAAATTCCATGACATCATGTGAAATGAAAATTATTTTAAAGAAAAAAGGATATTTTCCTCAAGAATTAATTTCAGGTGTTTTATCAAAACCATTTTCCTTATAAGATGACATTATTTTATATGTGTATGCTTCAAGTATAATGTCTCTATGATTTACATGGTTTCACTTTTCTTATGATGAAATTATATCAATTTGTTTTATATGGATTATGTTATGATGGGACTATTTTTATGAATCCCATTTTATTCTTTGGGTTATGATGTAAGATTTATGTTTATTTTGTGTCACATATAAGAATGAATTCATTATGATATGGGTGAGACCTATATCTCCCTCCAATTCATTGGGTAATGATTTATATCTCATTAGATAGACATGGCTGGAACTGTAAGTTAATCCATTTCAGTGATACATGACTGGAATGAGGAGTGAACTCGGTTTAGTAAGGGAATTTTTCCACTAAGATGGTCTTGGATGCAATGCCTTGGCTACTATGGAAATCATATCATGTGCATAATGTTTGGCCACAATTACAAGTTTTATTTCCAAGTTATTAAATCATGATTGATGTTCCATTTTGATCCATGCCTTACGTACTTCCATGTTTTATGCCATTGCTCAAGATTTTTATGTTTAATAATTATGTTCATGTTTTTATGATCAAATGTATTTGGGTTGTTTTATTTTCTCCATGCTTACCCATACTGAGCATTTGAGCTCACCCTTTATATTTTTTCTTTTCCCTTGGATATAAAGAAGGGTTTTTGGTAAGAAAAAATGGGGAAGATTTTTATGGGAGATGTTAAAGATCTTTCACCATGATTAGAAGATTATGTTATATGTTTCCAGAGACACTAAACTATTATGATCCTTGAGTGTTGGTTTATGTTATGTATTAAGTATTCTGCAAAATTAATGTAATGTCCATGTACTTCATGCTTTGGGTCTGTACAAAAAATAAATTGGCTTATAAATAAATGTTATCTTAGACGTTGTTAATCAATTATGTAAATACACTTTATATTAAAAAGAATGTGATGAAGATAATAATTGTAAATTTCTACATAATAGATAAAAATAAAACCATTATATATATTATTTTGGTATATTCTTCCTCTATCTCAGTTAAAATCGAACCCTATATTAATGTTCATTAACAACCAATATTGTGGTGATTTCTATTATTAGGAATTTCAAAATTAAGATATGGGTTGACTTAACATAGATTAAAACAATGGTTGACTGATAAAGTATGAATTTGTGTAATTGAGTGGAAAATCGTGATGAAATCCAATTTAAGGATTTTAGGATTTGGGAGTCCACTCTTTGGGTCATGAAATATTTAGATAATCCATTTTGAATTTGGATTTTCAATCTAAATCCACTCATGTTTCTTGACCAAGAAATTTTGGTGTAATGAGAATGGTAATATGGTTTATTGAAACTTGAATTTTCATGGAATATGATGATTACAAAACCAATGGTGGGGGATATTGGGTTTTCAAGAAACAGTGGGGTACTAATAAATATAATATTTATTTATTATCTATATTTTATTAGATAATGTACTAAAAATAAGTTTATAATTTTTTCATAAATGAAAATAAAATGATATTAAACATATCACTATGATCCACAATTGAGAAGGGTAATATTCTCACCAACAAAAATTTTCAAGGGTTCCAAAGGGTCTTATGAATTATAAATCCCACGAAATGAAATTTTATGTTCTAGAAGAACCTTATCTTGTTTCACTAAGTAATGTGGAATGTGTTGTTTATATATCTCTCTATGATAATCACCTAGATGATGATACTTATATTCAGTGCTCAATGATTTCATCCATGTACAATGAACTTTTATAGTAACATGTGTACAAGGATTCTTGTAGCATAATGTCTTACAATAATAATCTATATCAAGGGAAGGATAGAAAATAGAGGTATGGGATCTATAATTCTTTTTTTCAACTATACATGGAGATTTTGTGATTGATTGGGCTCATGAATTAAATTTTGTGGATACATTGATCTGAAATAAATCATAGGGATTAAATTCATGGATAAGTTGCATATATATCTCATACATTCATCACATCCCATAACCTTTTCATGTTTTATTATTAATTAAAATATAAAAAATTATTATATAAACCTTTCAGAACTACAGAAAATGATGTCCAAGTGGATAAGGAATTGAGGCATGATAAAACAATGGTACAAATAGGTAATAAGAAAACTAAGAACATTGTAAAGGTGGCCAATACCTATAAATTTTCAAAATATATAAATTCATTCCTTTCATGAAGAGGATGTTATAGAGGTAGGGTATGTAAAATGATGGAGTTTATTTTTCATGTTGTAAGACTGGTCACATGAAGATTAACTACATCCAGAAGCTAGGGGATGCTAATGGTGTGTTCTTTATCAGGTGTAATCTTTCAAAATTTACACTGTGGGTATTAGATAAATCAATGGGTTCTCACATCTATATCATAAAGTAGTAACCATGAATATTGTTAATGATTGGAATAAGAGAGGGGGATCTAAGAGACGCTAATGGTGTGTGGTTTTCTTCCCTATTCAATGAAGACTACAACCATTCATTAACTACCTGAATGATTATGGTTTTATAATATTATTATTATGTACCTAAAGTTACAAAGAATTTAATTTTTGTATCATGTTTTAGATGAATATGGGAATATCTTTATGTTTGGAAATAAAATATGTATATTTTAAAAAGAAAACAAATATTATGGTATGGAATAATTTAATAGTGGTCTTTACATATGAAATTTTAAAAAAGAATTTAAAATTGAATGAAAATATTTATTTAAATAACTCATATAACACCTAGCATTTGAATCACCATATTGGAAATTTAAACAAGAAGAATTTGAAAAACATCTCTCAATATGTTTAATTAAACTCTATTGAGATAAGACCACATATAGAAGTCATACTTTTTCATATAGAAATACAACCAAACCATAATTTGGGGGACATGGTGAGAGGTCTAGAATGATTCAATGAATTGTATATAGTATTTTTTGTGGTCCATTTATAGTAGAATCTATAGATGATTTTGTACATCATAAATTTTAATGATAACTTGATTATATATAGATATGTCTACTTAGTGAGGTATATGTTTTATTTGTATGATAAATTCATCAAATTCAATAATAATGTAGAGAATCAACATGGAAGGATTGTAATAAAGCTATTATTGGATCACAGTTCTTAATATCTTTATAATGATATTATTTAATTATTATTGTAATTTGGGATTCTATCTTAGATCACTCCACCATATACACCATAATGGAATTTTTTTGTGAATGGAGGAACCATATGATGTTATAAATAGTATGGTTAACAAAAATTCAGGATGATCTTCCATTATCTTTTTATTGATATTAATTATAAACTATGACATAAACATTAAACTGGGTAATACCTAAATCAAAAAATAGAATTCTGTTCAAGTAATGTAGTAGAGAGAAAACAATTTGTCGCATACACTTCTATGGTTTTTCTAGGGATTTTTTTAAGGACCCCTCAAGCAACTGGTTATCACATTAGGGAAGAAACTGTGTCTTTATAGGGAATCATAAAGAATAAAACTAATACTATATATACAACACCTCATATAAAAATGTGGTTGTTGTTAAAAAAATAAGTCTTTATTGAGAGGGTGAACATCATAAAATATGATAGTGGGTAATAATATTGACTTCAATGATGTTTATACTCATAATACATAAGAGTTGGTATAGGAAAATATTCCATTGGTCCTTGTGGATGATGTTATTCCTAAAACACATGTACAATGTAAGAGTGTATGATAGGTAGTAGAACTATAGTGATATGGTTTTCTAGTCACTATGGATGGTGACTCATTATCAAATGACAATGATGAACCCCTATCTTATATGGAGTAAGTTGATAGATTAGAATCTACATGATGTAAAGAATCCAAGAATTCAAAAATGATTCTATGCCTTAGAGTCAGGTTTGGGTTCTGGATTATGTTCTACTCTATGATAATGTCAATGGATGAGAATGTGTATTTAAGAGAAAAATTGACTTGGATGTTACCTTCAGTAACTATTAATCAAGGTTAGTGGAAAAGGTTTTTAAACATTGTGAAGGAATGGAATATGATGAATCCTTTTAACATTTTTCCCCATTTAAATCGATCATAATTATACTTTTATATCATCTTACAGTGACTACGAGATTGGGCATTTAGATTTCAAAATTGCGTTACATAATGGGATACATTAAAAATATGGCTATGTTACAATAGCACACAGGTCTATGACTCTAGTAGATTAAAAATGGATATTAATATTTCATGGATCCATTCATTGATTTTAAAAAGAATCTAGGTCATGAGACATACAATTTGTTGAATCCATTAACAAATATTGATTAATTTAGAACAAATGTGAGTTGTGTGTTTATGAGAGGTTTAGTAGGTATGTGGTCATTATAATAGTAGTGTATGATTATGACATATTACATTTTGGGAATTACATACTAGTATTATAGTTTGTTAAGGTTTAGTTAAACATCTGTTTCTCAATGGGGATCATATATATAGAATCCTACACTCTTGGAATCATGATCAATTGTGATAGATCCAAGAGGATTCATCGACAATTTCAAAGTAGATCTATTGACTATATACATAAGATATTTACTATGGAACAATATAATAAGGGATTGGTTCTATTGTCACATGGTTTGCATCATTTTATGAAAATGTGTCCTCATACACAACATGAGATATATAAAGTGAGTAAGACCCAATACGATTCAATGATAGTATCAATCATGACATCTATGTTATGTACTAAAATTAACGTTTTCTATGAAATAAACATCATATTAATATATCAAGAAGATCACGAAGCAAAAAATTGGTATGATGTTCAGGTTATCCATAAGTATATGAGATGAACAATGGGTATGTTCCTAGTGTATTGAAGAGATGAGGAGTTGGTCATCCAGGGATATAATGATGCAAATTTTTAGATAGATTTGAATAATATGATTTCACATTTCAGATATGTTTTCAATATTAAAGGAGATTATGTTAAATACAAGAGATCAAAGCATCAATTTTTCACTGATTCTACAATAGAGACAAAATATACTATGTGATGTAATGCATCCTAGGAATCCATTAGGATTGAAAACCATGTCTAGGATTATGATGTGGTAATAGATTTAAAGATCCAATCACATTGTTTTTTTAATGACCCGTAAAATTACAGGGAAATATTTTCTTAATTTTCTTTGGGATTTTACAAGAACGCAGTTTCACACAAAACTTGATTCTGAGGCCCGGTGTTCCCAGAATTTCTATCCGAAGTTTAGCTCGGGTACGTTCAGTGAACGAACGAGCGTGAATTTATAACTTTTGAACCGGTGCTCGGAATTGAATTCCAAGGGCACCGATGGAACCGTAGTTCCGGTAATTGCTTAGGAACGCCTTTTCGGGAGTTGCGTTTTCTCGTTATGAATTGTTTAAATTTGTGGATTAAGTGTTAGTGAAATAAAATTTTCGTTAAGAATTTTATTTCCCTTTCTGTGAGTTAGAACCGAAGTGTAGGAGTTAGGGTGGGACCCATTTTTTGATTGTTTTCTTGATTGGATTAAAGGTGAGGTGGGGCCCACACGAGCCCCCACCTTTTCAAATCCCTTAACTCCCTAACTCCTCTTAACACCCCACATAAGTTTTGTAACTCTTATAACTTTTTAACTTCCCATTAATTTGGTGAATTTACCTCTCCTCTCATTAAGTATGCCAACACCCAATTCAATTATTTAATTTACGTTTTGAATTTTTAATTGTGGATTAAGTTAATAAAATAAGGGTGAACCTTATTTTATTTTGGTTGGATGTTGTGTGTGGACAATTGAGGAGAGATCTCTTCATCTTCATCACGAAGAACATCAAGACATTGATGAAGAACACCATCACCATAAGAAGAGATTGACGTGCCGTCTCTTCTCCTCTTCACAGCCGGTGTGTTTCTGAAGATCGACGACGCACCCTCTTTCGATTTTCTTCCCATGTCAACGAAAAGGAGATTCCACTTCCTCCTCAGGTGTTCTCATTCAACTTACGAAGCTTCAACTCGCGACGTCATTTTCCGCGGCGAACCCCCGTTCTAGCTACGCTCAAGTAGGGGTTATTTAATTATTTTTGTTCGTGTTTACCACCTGTCATGCTTCGTGAAAATACGACCAAATTATATCGATTAACGAGAGGGGGCCGGACCGCACAAACATGGCCGACCCTCCTCCTTTATCCATGTTTTTTCCTTTGTGGTTTGAAACGAGAATGGTGCGGTGCCATCGCACCACGTGTGATCGTGTGACAAGGAATGTGCGGCGCCGTCACGCCGCGCCGTGGAAACGAACAAGGACATGGCACCGTCGCGCCGCGTCGGAGAAACCTGAAGACACCACGGCTAAAGCGGGGCCACGGTGGAAGAGCGCAGCGCCGTCGCGCCGCACCGGACGACCAAGGCCGCGGCCGGTTCCGGGCCGCGGTGAAGCAGGGTGACCGGCTGCCGGAGACGGGCCTCCGGTGTCAGAGAAAGGAGGGGACCGGCCATTGCCGATCCCATGGAGCAAGAAGAGGCTGGCCAGGGCGGGCCAGCCGGCCAGGGGCAGAGCTGGGGGTCAAAACCCCCGGCTGGCCAGCTGAGCGACCCCTTAACTGGGGCCGCAGTTTCCGAATGGTGGGGGGCAACGCGCCCGCCCGCATAACCGAACAGCTCGGCCGTTCGGCCGAGCACTCTGGCGCCGCACGCCAGCGCGCAGGGCCGCCGGGCCGGGCCGTGCCCAGGCCAGGCCGGGCCCCGCCCAGTTGGGCTGACCCAGGGGGTCTCGGGCCGGGTCGGTCCGGGCCCAAAACCCCAGTTTTTGGACCCTCTTGGACCTCCGATTGATGCACAGTCAGCAGTAATGAGATACTTGGATCGAGGCGGTCGTTTCTTTATATCGCACTCAAGGTTTCAGAATACTTTGGGTTCGGCCGGGTTGGTTCGTACACGAAACCAACCGGGCCCTCGGAGCGGAAACACTCATATCTTAAGCTCCGGACGTCTGATTGACGTGCCATCGACTTTGTTGGATTCTTCTAAGTGAGAAGAATATTTTGGCTTACTCCGCCCGAGGTTTAGACGTAGGTGGAGTACGGTCGGGTTGGTTTTGACTTAAAAACCAACCAGGCCCCTCGGACGAAAAAGCCAATAACTCTAAGACCAGACGTCTGATTGACGCGTCGTCTGCGATGTTGAGTTCATGTTGACGATACAGAACTTTTGGATACATCAACTCTGGAAAAAGTGTAAGTTGATGTATCAGCCTCTCGGCTCGTGGAGTAGACCCTCCCGAACGAGCTTGCTATGCGCGGGAACCCTAGAGGTGGCTGCAACTGCTACTATGACGACAACGACTGTACAGAGATCCTTAATGGATTCGACGGCGATGACTACAGCACTCAGCGATCCTACGTGGATCAGTGCTACCAATCCTGTGTTGGTCTGATCCTGTGTGGGTCAGCGCTCAGTGGTTCTATGTGAGCCAGCGCCTATAGATCCTGTGTGGGTCCGATCTTGTGTGGGTCATTGCGGGGGTTAGTACCTATCGATCCTTTGTGGGTCCGACGACTTAGATGGATCAGTGATCATCTCTATCATCTTTCAAATAAGTATACCTGTGTGAGCTGAAATCCTATTTTGCTTTCCTATGTGGATTTTGTTGAGAAATCTTGTGTAGATTGACGTTTTGCTTTCCTGTGTGGACTGGGTTGTACTTGGGCTCGGATGTTAGAGCCGAACGAGAATTGATGACTTAGGTATATGTATGGGCATATACATAAGCCGTGTCGGATTTTACTTCGTGATTGTATCTTTAATTTTTGGTTTATCCTTTGTGGATTCTGGGAGACCTTCAGGGGTCTCGGGGTCCCTACTAAGTAGCTTATACTCACCCCTGCACGGGCTATGCTCGCACAACATTGTGTTGGTTGCAGATGACGGACAGCACTGATCGTGGTGGAGGCTTGCGGAGCAGGATGGTACCTGGAGGTGGACCACTGGGCGAGAGGTACTCGGAGCGGTAGGCTGGACACGAGTAGCAGTGGAGGCTTTCTATACCCACCCTTCAGGTGGGATTTCCAGTGGACAGCTCGATGTTGTGGTTTTTCTTTTCAGTTGCTGTTTTCCCTTTCCAGTTGTACTTTACTTTCAGTTTGGGTTTGTATACTAGCCCACTTACTTTCTGCACAGCTTGTTTCAGATTTACTTAGTGTTTTACTTCCGCTTGTACTCTATGGTGTATGTTTACTTTTTTAAAGGCAATTCCTTCCTTGTTATCAGGATTTACACCTTTGATGGTAGTCACCAGCCCCTGGCCTATGGAAGGTGGGCTTCGCGTAGTCACGACATGGGCCCCGAGGATAGGTCATGAAAAATTGGTATCAAAGGAGTTCGGTTCTACCATAGAACTTGGGACTCTGATATTTTTCTATGTGATGCAATACTGCATAGCGTATTGGGTGTGGTTATCAGTCTAGTGAGTCCAGTGTTGGTGCGGCGGCCGACGTATCCGTATACCAGGACCCTGAATTCTGATTTCTGAATTAATGCATGAAAACATTGATTTCATGTGTGTTTCAAGTTTTCTTTGTTATTACATTGAATTAGCTCACCGGGTATACTATTCTGACCAAGGCGCACCTTTTTCCTTTTCAGGATGGCCCCACGATGGCAGCCAGCTAGGGTTCCAAGAGTTGAGCAGGACGACAGCCAACCGAGCGACGAGGCCTCGGTGCAGCGTCCTTTGTCAGCAGTGGCACTAGCGGTAGCTCTACCCGCCGAGCCACCGATGCTTCCAGCCCCAGCCGCTGACGATGCACGTCACCTTAGTGCACTACATGAGTTCCAATGCCAGCGACCGCCCAGGTTCCATGGGGAGACGGACCCCCAGGCAGCCAAGGACTGGCTGGAGGCAGTGGTGAGAGTTTTCTGGTTAGTGAGGACACCAGCAGAACTCATGGTGATCCTCGCAGCAAGCCAACTGCACGCGACAGTGGGCCGATGGTGGAGCTTGATGCTCCAGGTGCACGATGAGGCATCTCTTCTCTGGTCAGACTTTGAGATCCTCTTCCGCTCAGAGTTTTTCTCAGCCACCCTCCGTACGGTGCGTATCCAGGAGCTTCTTCAGCTGCGGTAGGGCAGCATGGCGGTCGCCCAGTACTCGGAGAGATTTACTAATCTCTCGCGCTACTCGACAGACACGGTACGAGACCCATTCTTCCAGGCCAAGACCTTTGAGCAGGGATTGAGACACGAGATCAGGGCATCGCTGATCTCCCTCAGCATTCCGACTCAGACAGGAGTACTGGAGGAGGCCCTTTTGATCGAGAGCTTTCTTGCTGAGTCTACACCAGCGCCGAGACCCACCGCAGGGCTGCACGTAGATGAGTCTTCTGCAGCAGGCAGTCAACGGATGACTCATGGGTCCAGACTGACCAGACCCTCAGGTAGACGACCTCAGGACACTGGCTTAGTAGTGCGGGGCACACACCATGGAGCCAGTCTTTCGAGAGGCAGGCAGTACTACTCATGCGGTGGGCAGGGGCACATGGCTCGTGACTGCCCGACCCGCCGTGCCGAGGAGCAGTAGACAGTTGAGGGGCCACCGAGGTAGAGGCAGAGGGTCGACCGTGGTGGTCCGCAGGGATCAGGTGGATGAGGCAGAGGAGCTGGCCGAGTAGTAGGTGGTGGGCGACGCTTTGAGGCTATACCACCACCACCACCAGGAGGTCCACCACGGCCACAGGGAGCTGGCGGGCAGAGACAGGCATAGCTCCAGCTAGCAGAGGCCTACGACCACGGTGCACCTGAGACGATTTGTGGTACTATATGTGTCTATTACACCCTTGGTATAGTTCTTATAGACACAGGGGTGAGTCACTCTTTCATAGCTTCTTCCCTTGTTCGATGCTCAGAGATTCCAACAGAGTTGTTGGCTCGATCCATACGGCTAGAGACTCTTACGGGAGCAGACTCGATGATTACGCACTAGTTCCGGCAGTGTGAGCTTACTCTAGGAGGAGAGAGCTTCGTCTGGGATCTTCTTGTAGCAGCGTCGAGGCCTTGCGACGTAATCTTGGGAAAGGATTGGTTTTCTATAGTCTATGCACAAATTGACTGTACTAGGCGCAAGGTGCGATTTGTACGCACCGAAGGGAGCAGGTTCACCTTCACCGGCGAGATGGTAGCCTTTGTAGCACAGGATGGAATCTCGTAGAGGAAAGGATAGCCCATCACTCATCATTTGTCTAGCCTCATCCTAGGAGCAGTTGACATGCGGAGTCCTGGTTTTCCTGCAGTGGTGGATCAGTATGCGGACGTTTTCCCCGACGACGTTCCAGGGCTACCTCCACGCAGAGAGGTAGACTTTTATATCGACCTGTACCCCGGGCCAGCTCCGATATTGAGTCCAGCATATCGGATGGCCCCAGCCGAGCTTCGAGAGCTACGGGTACAGTTGGAAGACTTGCAAGGCAAGGGGTTCATCCGACCCAGTGTTTCACCGTGGGCTTCTCCGATTTTGTTCTCCAAGAAGGTGTACGGGAGATTGTGACTTTGTGTTGACTATCGTCGCCTGAACCAGGTGAATTTGAGGAACAAGTATCCGCTACTGAGGATTGATGACCTCTTTGATCAGTTCAAGGGAGCACGGTGGTTCTTGAAGATAGAACTCGGGTCAGGCTATCATCAGCTCAGAGTTCGAGACGAGGACGTGCAGAAGACGACCTTCAGGTGTCAGTATGGCCACTATGAGTTCTTGGTTATGCCATTCGGCATAACAAATTCTCCAGCAGTGTTCATGGCCCTCATGAACAGGATATTTTAGACATACCTCGATCGATTTGTCGTGGTCTTCCTCGACGGCATTTTGATTTACTCGACGACTAAGGAGGAGCACGCTTACCACTTGCGGGTTGTAATAGTCACACTATGAGAGCTCCAGATTTATGGTTAGCTCTCGAAGTTTCAGTTCTAGATATGTGAGGTCCATTTCTTGGGACACGTCATCTCTGAGGCAAGAGTTGTGGTGGATCCTGTGAAGATCGAGGCAGTGCTAGCTTGGGAGCCACCCAGGAGCGTGACGAAGCTGCGGAGTTTCTTGGGACTAGCTGGATACTACCAGAGATTCGTGCTAGACTTCTCCAGAATTTTTCCACCACTCTCAGCTTTGTAGAAGAAGGGGAAACCCTTTGTATGGTTAGACAGATGTCAGTAGAGCTTCCAGGAGCTGAGACAGAGATTGACCAGTGCACCTATCTTGAGGTTACCTGAGGAAGGAGTTGGGTACGTAGTCTACTGCGATGCATCAGGGACCGGACATGGATGTGTCCTGATGCAAGAGAGGGCCGTGATCACCTATGGATCACGTCAGTTGAGGCTGCATGAGTAGAACTACACTACCCATGGCCTGGAGTTAGAATCAGTGGTCTTCGCTCTGAAGACATGGCAACACTATCTGATGGGCAAGCGCTTTACAGTCTTTTCTGACCATCAGAGTCTCAGGTACATCTTTTCTCAGAAGGACCTGAACTTGAGACAGCGGCGATGGCTCGAGTTCCTCCAGGACTATGACTTTGAGATAGTCTATACTCCTGGGAAGGGTAATGTGGTAGCCGAATCCCTCAGTAGGAGGACGGGCATTCGACTACTTGAGGAAGCGACATAGAAGCTAGCCTCTTTGCAGATATCCTTCGTGGATAGTGATGGATTATCCTTATTTCAATCTCTCACAGTCAATCCTCCACTACTACAGTGGGTCCGAGAGGCACAACGTGGGGATGCTGACTGTGAGACACGGCGTGCACAGATATCCTTTGGACATGCACCTGATAGTTTTTCCTTTGGAGCAGAGCATGGCGTCCTTTTCAGAGGACGTACCTTGGTACCAGTTGCTTTACGGGAGGAGGTTCGGAGTGATTCTCAAACTTCTCCTTTGGCGGTACATCCTGGAGTGGTGAAGATGTACCAGGATCTCAGACGACAGCACTGGTGGCCGAGCATGAAGAAGGTTGTGGTAGAGTTCGTTTCACGATGCCTCACCTTCCAGCAGGAGAAGGCAGAGCACCAGGTACCAGCAGGCTTGGTAAAACCCTTAGAGGTCCTAGAGTGGAAGTGGGATGGTATATCTATGGTCTTCATGAATGGAATTCCATGCACATACAGAGGTCACGACTCCATTTGGGTGATTTTCGACCGACTCACCAAGTCGGCTCACTTCTTACCCATCAGAGAGCAAGGCTCAGTGGAGAGCTTGGGACATATCTACATTCAAGAGATTGTACAGCTTCACGGTGTGCCATCATCTATCGTCTCTGATCGAGATGCTCAGTTTACTTCCCAGCTTTGGAAGGGGTTGAAGGAGGCGTTCGGGACACAGCTACGTCTGAGCACAGCCTTTCACCCTCAGATGGATGGTCAGACGGAGAGGACCATTCAGACTCTCGAGGACATGCTTCACGCATGTTTCCTCGACTTTGGTCGCATTTGGGAGGACCACCTACCCTTGTTGGAGTTTGCATATAACAACAGGTACCACTCCACCATCGGGATGGCACCATACGAGACATTGTACGATCGACCTGGCAGATCTCCTTTGTGCTGGACAGTCCCCGGGGAGTCATCACTTGTGGGACCGGAGAGGTTCCAGGCCACGATAGAGAATGTCAAGGTCATCTAGGAGCAGATGAGGACAGCTCAGAGCCGACAGAAGTCTTATGCTGATAGGATGCGGAGGCCACTAGAGTTCGAGGATAGTGACCACGTCTTCTTGCGCGTCTCACCTCGAGGTGGATTACGAAGATTTGGCTGAGGTGGCAAGTTGTCTCCACGCTTCATCAGACCATTCGAGGTCCTCAGCTGGATTGGCGAGGTGGATTATCGCCTGGCTCTACCACCTCAGTTGCATCAGGTGCACGACGTCTTCCACGTATCTCAGCTGAGGAGATATGTGCACGACCCGACGCATATCATTGACCCTGGGGAGCTTGACGTTGATGATGGGGTGACTTTTGCGGATGTTCCACTGGAGATCGAGGATCGACAGGAGCAGGTCCTACGAGGATGGTCGATTCCTCTAGTGCACATCTGATGGCAGCACGGGAGCCTCAGGAGATCACTTGGGAGCGGGAGGCTCAGATTTGTGCTCAGTACCCACATTTGTTTCCCTATCTTATGATGTATCTTTACGGGGACGTAAAGCCCTGAGCTGGGAGTAATGTAAAGACCTATAAAATTCAAGGGAAATTTTATCTTAATATTCTTTGGGATTTTATAAGAACGCAGTTTTAGACGGCACTTGATTCCGAGGACCGGTGTGCCCGAAATTTCTATCCGAAGTTTAGCTCAGGTACGTTCAGTGAACGAATGAGTGTGAATTTCTAACTTTTGAATCGGTGATCGGAATCGAATTCTGAGGGCACCGATGGAACCGTAGCGCCAGTAATTGCTTAGGAACGCCTTTTCTGGAGTTTTGTTTGCTCGTTATGAATTGTTTAAATTTGTGGATTAAGTGTTAGTGAAATAAAATTTTCATTATGAATTTTATTTCCCTTTCTATGAGTTAGAACCTAAGCGTAGGAGTTGGGGTGGGACCCACTGTTTGATAGTTTTCATTAGTGGATTAAAGGTGAGGTGGGGCCCACATGAGCCCCCACGTTTTCAAATCCCTTAACTCCCGAAATCCTCTTAACCTTCCACTGAAGTTGTGTAACTCTTATACCTTTTTAACTTCCCATTAATTGGGTGACCATACCTCTCCTCTCATTAAGTATGAAACACCCAATTCAGTTATTTAATTTATGTTTTGAATTTTTGAAATGTGGCTTCAGTTAATAAAATAAGGGTGAACCTTATTTTATTTTGGCTGGATGTTGTGTGTGGACAATTGAGGAGAGATCTCTTCATCTTCATCATGAAGAACACCAAGACTTAGAAGAAGAACGTCGTCACCGTAAGAAGAGTTAGACATGCCACCTCTTCTCCACATTGTAGCCGTTGGGTTTCTGAAGATCGACGACGCACCCTCTTTTGATCTTCTTCCCATGTCAATGGAAAGGAGACACCACTTCCTCCTTGGGTGTTCTACGTCAACTTACGGAGCTTCACCTCGCGACGTCATTTTCCGCGGCGAACCCCGGTTCTAGCTACACTAAAGTGGGGGTTATTTAATTATTTGTGTTCATGTTTACCACCTTGTAATTCTTCGTGAAAATACGACCAAATTCTCTCGATTAACGAGAGGGGGCCGGACCACACAAACACGGCCGACCCTCCTCCTTTATCCATGTTTGTTCCTTTGTGGTTTGAAATGAGAATGGCGTGGTGCCGTCGCACCAAGTGTGATCATGCGACAAGTAATGTGTGGCGCCGCCGTGCCTCGCCATGGAAATGAACAAGGACACGACGCCGTCGCGCCATGTCGGAGAAACCCGAAGACACCGCGGCCGGAGCGGGGCCGCGGTGGAAGAGCGCGGCACCGTCACGCTGCACCAGACGACCAAGGCTGCGGCCGGTTCCGGGCCGCGGTGAATCAGGGTGACCGGCGGCCGGAGACGGGCCGCCGACGTCGGAGCAAGGAGGGGACCGATCGTTGCCGATCCCGTGGAGCAATAACCGGCCGGCCAGGGCGGGCCGGCCAGACAGGGGAAGAGCCGGGGTTCAAAACCCCCGGCTGGCCAGCTGAGCGGCCCCTTAATTGGTGCAGCGGTTTCCGAACGGCGGGGGGCAGCGTGCCCCCCCGCATAACCGAATGGATCAGCCATTCGGCAGAGCCAGCTGGCACCGCACGCCAGCGCGCAGGGCCGCCAAGCTGCCGGACCGGGCCACCGGGCCGGGCAATGCCTAGGTCGGGCCAGGCCGACCCGGACCCGGGTTGGGTCGACCCAGTTCGGGCCAACCTAGGGGGTCTCGAGCCGGGCCGGTCCGATCCTGAAACCCCCATTTTCAGACCCTCTTGGACCTCCGATCGATGCACAGTCAGTGGTGATGTGATCCTTGGATCGAGACGGTTGTTTCGGTATATTGCACTCAAGGTTTCGGAATACTTTGGGTTCGGCCGGGTTGGTTCGTACACGAAACCAACAGGGCCCTCGGAGCGGAAACACTCATATGTTAAGCTTCGGACTTCCGATTGGTACGCCGTCTGCGATGTTGAGTTCCTGTTGACGATATGGAACATTTGGATACATCAACTCTGGACTATGTGTCAGTTGATGTATCAGCCTCTCGGCTCGTGGAGCGGACCCTCCCGAATGAGCTTGCTGTGTGCGGGAACCCTAGAGCTGGCTGGGACTGCTACTATGACGACGACGACTGTACACAGATCCTCAGTGGATTCGATGGCGACGACTACATCACTCAGCAATCCTACGTGGATCAGTGCTACCGATCCTGTGTGGGTCTGATCCTGTGTGGGTCAGCGCTCAACGGTTCTGTGTGAGCCAGCGCCTACAGATCCTGTGTGGGTCTGATCCTATGTGGGTCATTGCGGGGGTTAGTACCTATCGATCCTTTGTGGGTCCGACGACTTAGATGGATCAGTGATCATCTCTATCATCTTTCGAAGAAGTATACCTATGTGAGATGAAATCCTATTTTGCTTTCCTATGTGGATTGTGTTGAGCTATCCTGTGTGGATTGACGTTTTTCTTTCCTGTGTGGACTGGGTTGTACTTGGGGTCGAATGATGGAGCAGAACGATAATTGATGACTTAGGTATATGTATGGGCATATACCTAAGCCATGTCGGATGTTACTTCTTGATTGTATCTTTCCTTTTTGTTTTATCCTTTGTGGATTCTGGGAGACCTTCAGGGGTCTCGGGGTCCCTACTGAGTAGCTTATACTCACCCCTGCACGGGCTATGCCCGCACTACGTTGTGTTGGTTGCAGATGACGGACAATGCTGATCGTGGTGGAGGCTTGCGGAGCAGGTAGGTACCTAGAGGTAGACCACTGGGCGGGACGTACTCGGAGTGGTAGGCTGGACCCAAGGAGTAGTGGAGGCTTTCTGTACCAATCCTTCAGGTGGGATTTCTAGTGGACAGCTCGACGTTGCGGTTTTAATTTTCAGTTGCTGTTTTCCCTTTCCAGTTGTACTTTACTTTCAATTTGGGTTTGTATACTAGCCCACTTACTTTCAGCACAACATGTTTCATATTTACGTAGTGTTTTACTTCCACTTGTACTCTGTGGTGTATGTTTACTTTTGTAAAGGCAATGCCTACCCTCTTATCAGGATTTACGCCTTTGGTTCTAGTCGCTATCCCCTAGCCTATGGAAGGCGGGCTTGGGGTAGTCACGGCACGGGCCCCGAGGATGGGTCGTGACAGTTTTGTGACGACACTACGTCGATGGATCTTATAAAAGAGCCATGGTCACCCAAACAGACCAAATCACATAATCAGGAACTATAATATATTGAGGTATTTTTATCAACGGGTTGAAGTTGTAGTGAGAAGTGTACCCATGGAATAGAAATTGGAATCCCTATTGACTAATGGACTATCTCAATAGAAGAATGGGAATCACATGAGATATAGCGGGCTGACTATTGTTTTTTTGTAGGCTCCAGTTCCAGTTGGAGTATATTGGGGTTGGTTAACTAGAACCATATTCTATTTAATTTTTGGAAGATTATATTCATGATCTTAAATATTAATAAACTTCTTATCACATAATGAATATTCTTCATTATAAGTCCTATACCATAATTATATCATATAAGTGATACAATTGATACATGCTATCATGTTTGGAGACTCAAAGGACTTTGAGACAACTTCACATGGTGTACTCTTTTAGTAATATCATATATGTTATTATGAGATCAAGACCTACTAGTAGGAAACGTAAATTTATATGTGTCATTGGATTTTTCATTCTATGGAAGTGTGTACGGACCTTATAATTTAATATTATTCTTAATTATTATTATAACTCTTGTTATTTGATATATTGATGATATATATAAGAATATATGTTTATTTTGAGGTTAGATATATTTGGAATGTGATGACTAATGTTTCCATAATGAATAAATTGAGAATTGATTTTTATATTCTTTTCATTCATGGAAAACGATATCTTATGACCATTGATGGAAAATATATGGCCTAAAAATATCAATGGACATAGTGTTTAATAGAGATGTTCAATTTACAGGATGTCATAGAAAGAAAAATTGTGCACATTGGTTGATGACACCATCATGCATCATGGTAGAATTGGGATATCATGATAAGGAGATTTTGTTACACAATAATCACTCATGTGAGGTGACTTGTCATTGTGGATTTAACTTCTTTCATTATGGGTGCCATGGCGTTTTTCTAGATGCTAACCTTGAACTTTTGGCTTCTTCTTATAACACTAATAATAAATAGGCCTATAGAACCACACACTAAATGTATCCAAAATCTCATTTAAATTATATATCATTATTTATTATTTAAAAAGTTCAATAATTATTATTCTTAGATATTGATTAATAATTATTCACATATGTCGGATAACACTTAATACCTCACTGGATATTTGAGATAATATATTTTTTGTGGGAAATTAATATGTATTTATTTTATAATTAGTGAATATAATTTCAACTTAATTATTTTGGAATAGTGAAATTATATTTATTTAATAAATAAATAGTCATTATCCAAGACATGATAAATATTAAGTAATGGAGGACCATGGTTTTAGGTTTGGTGATAAATAATATATATTTAATGTTATTTAAATAAATAATATATAATATAACTTGAATGCTAAGTGCATGTAATGAATTATTTTTATTTTTATTATTTGACATGGGGTTCCACATTGATTAAATAAATAATTAAGGTCACCTGTGATAAAATTTTATTTTAAACATAGAAAAATACAATTTTCCATATATTATGTTCTCAGATAGGCAATTCATTATTTCTTTGTAGTGAGAAATGGATTTGGATAATTCTATCAAGCCCTAGAGAGATCCCTTCTCTAGGAATGCACCCAATAATAGAGAGAAATATTCCTCAATCATTTCATAGATAACTCATTAGATGTGGTTATTGAGGTGATTCCATGTGGATTATGAAAGTTCAAGGATCTTCCATGCTAGAACCTTGATATTACTTCAGTGAAATCTAGAGAATCATGGAACACTTGTGTATCACTATTAAAGGTAACATTACCTTGATTACTAAAATGAAGTGATAGTGCATTGATGATCTATTTATGGATCCATCAACAATGAATGAATTCCATAAATGTAATTAATAATTAATTAAATTAATTATAAATAATATTTGATGATCATATCCCTCTAGATCTGACATGATTCATGTGTTCTTTATTATATGATTCAATTTTATTGAAAATGACATTTATTGTTTTAGATATCACATATTGATAATTCAACAAGGAAAAAATCAATGTTGGGAACCACACATTGAATGCTTCCACTACACCCGTAACCTACTCAAATAAAATAAAAGTGAATAGTATTGTAAATAATAATGGACAAATTATTTTTACCCTATAATGTAATAAATTTAATTCTAGATATAATACAAAAAAAATACTAGAAGAATATAACAGAGATTATATAGTCCCTAGACCTATGATCCATGCCAGTCCCATCTATATACTCCATCACATCCATAAAGAAAAAAATCAATTGTTAGTAACATTTCCTTTTTCCAATAATGATTCCATGTAATATTCTTATTTACCAATAGGTGGACCAGGTAGGGTGTTAGTAAAACTAAGTAGATGAAAACTACAGTGTGAAAATATTACCAGTTTGATAATAAGTGTATGTAATAAATAAAATTATGAGTATATTACCTAATTAATTCATACATTACATCAATGAACCTACTCTCATGGATTTTCATTATGTATATATGTTTATAGCATAACCAAAAAAACCCATTCAATAAAACCAAATAACATTATTTACATCCACTATAGAATATATTTAAGAATATTTCATACCAATTACACTGTCACACCACATTATTTCATATAACATTATCTCATAAAAGTAATTTAATATCTTCTACTTCACGCAACACTGACTTATCATGCGTTATATGCAACAATGAGTTTCTACAAAACAACACATTAGTATTATAATTATTTAAATTATACATTTATTTATCTATAGAATATTTTGATATTAATAGTAAAAAATAAATTATTTATAATTTTTTCATAAATTTAAAACATATTTATATTGAAATTTATATGTTTTGTTAGAATAGTTACATATTCTAAAGAAATTATTTCTTAAAATAACTACTTTTTATGTACTTTTGTGAACAATAATAAAATGTATTTTAAACACTCATTCTAATTGATTTTGAAAAAATTGAATTCATTTTTTAATTCATAATATCAAAATTATCATATGGTGAATTAATTGTATTATTATGAAAACATTCAATTTTTTATGAATAGTGAAAAATAGAAAATTTTAATTGAATATAACTTCTTTAATGAAAGTAATTTATAGTGTTAAATTACAAATTTGTGTGTTTTTAAATTATAATTAGAATATATTTTTATCATTTAATATAATTTCGGTTTCTGGATGTTATTACAAATTTATATTAGACATAAACACATGTCAATCTTTTTATAGTTTTTAGTTCTCCAAAACATGCTTTTTTGGTTTGACAATAGAAATTATTTTTAAATTAATTATTCAAACTTTTGTGTTTTTTAAACCAAAAAATTGATTTCATATTTGGAATCATAAGGTCTAAATTGTTTAAATAGGTACCTTTTATTTTTGTACATTAAGAATAGTACCTTCTGTAATTATTTTTATTTAGCATTTTTAAAGGGGAACTCCAGAAAATAAGAGTAAAAAATAATATTATAATAATATAAAACTACCCTATAAGGTTTCATAATCCTACTATATGATATATATTCGACCATGAAAATAATTAGGCTGAATTATTGTCATTTGAGTACAACATGGGATTGATAATGACTTGTTATAAGAATTAATTTAAAGTAAATAAAATTATGACATAAACATATATATTTAATTATATAGATTTTTATATAGGTTTATATAACTCATATATATGTATATAAATAGCGATTATAAATTTAAATTTATTTCTGACATCATGGTATTTTATTTATATTTTTTAAACATTATATAAATATATTTATTTATGACACAATTATGATATATTGATTACATCACTAACGAAAGATTCAAATAAATGAATTTATAAATGTTAACATAAAATTTATTTGAACATTTTCATGTCATAGACTAATTTTATAGATTACATTTACTTATTTGGTATGATTTAATTACTATTTTAATGTATTCAAGTTTTAATGGCTTTAGGAAAAATAAAAAACAAAATAGTGTCAAAATGGAATAAATATGTTTTTAAAACAAATACTATTTTATTAAATTATTTAATATTTAGAAAAATATAAGATTAAGAAAATGATATATATAATTAAATATATGACATTAATTAAAGACATGAGTTTCTCCTGGAATTATATAGTATCTATATTAACTATATATTATAAAAATAAAATAATCATCATAAATGTTAAACTATTTAATCAAGGTTTAAGTCCATACAATAAGGTTAATATGGTGACCAAAAAATTTATAAAACCTATTGGATGAGAGTAAATAGATCCATCACTACATTAGGATCAAATTAAATCCATTTTTAACTTTTTTCAACGGAATATTAATTATATAATATATTAATATTTCTATATTTTCCTATTGTACCCCTCAACTCTCATATAAAAGGGAACTTCCCCTTATCTTAAATTCTCACCTCCATATCCATTTGGATCAGCCATAACCAACACAAATATCATTTCTGAAACCCTAACATAATTATATAGGCATTAAATTGATCATAAATCCAACTGCAGGAGTCATATTTCTCAAATCAAAAGGAAGCACCCGAAGAAGAGGTAATTATTTTATCACCTCATTCAATGTTCTTTTCTTCGAACACCAAATATAACACCCCAACCACATTTACCCATAATCGGTGCATTATTACATAACATTATCATGATACAAGGAATCATGTCCTGATGGACCGATCTGTTATATATCCTAAGAAGTACTGGATACATACATAATTTTTACATTACAACATGAAATAACAAAGAAAACATTGTGTCCCCATTGAATACTCTTATATCCCTTAGCAAATTTTTGTAGGTTAATCATAATATACTTCTTTGCATCTTGGGAAAATATAAAAATAAGAAATGGGTGATCTCAGATGACCTGTAAGGATATTAATATAACAGAAACTGTCAAAAATAAGAACAAACATTTATTACAATATATAAGATGAAAACACAATCCTTTTAAACATAAACTTCTTCATAATATGGAAAAGATAAATCAAATAATTCCATTTAATTTTTTAAATGGATATGATACTAGTCTAATAATCACATGTAATTCCAATTTACAATTTCATAATGATGGAATGCATAATTCTAGACATTCTAAAAAATTTTGTCAAGGCCTCACCCAAGAGGTCTAAAAATGAATATGGCCTCGGCCAAAACCCTATATCAAATTGGGAAAGGCTTAGACCAATTCCATGTATAATTGTATCATTAGACCTACAGATGCATCAATGATTTATAGCGGGCTCCACATGTCACTTAACAAGACCAGTGCATTCCTCATATGAAAAACGTTGTATTGTAACATAATCATTCGTATTAGAATTCGCATATGAAATGTCAATAATTAAACCATAAACCATGAATGGTATAAAAATTCCACTTCCCCAGACAAACATAACTCATTTAATACAATAAGGATGATTTTATTATAATAAATTAACCTCAATAAATAAAAATGTTGGATATAGACATTGATAAAAATAATCCTCAAAACTTATTTGAGAGAAATATCCCCCTTTTCTTGAAAACATTTAAATGTATCACTATTTATCCCAAAGCTATTTAAAAATAGATTTTTTAATCAAAGTGTCCATTACCAAATTGAATCTTTTAAAAGAAATTTCAATTTTTAAAAATTAATGTCCATATTAATAAATCCTTAAAACCATTTTTAAATCATGGACATCAATGAGAAAGATTTAGAAGAATAAAATTTTAAAACATTTTAAATTATATTTTAGTTAGAGTTCATAACCAAATGATAGATGCTTGAATGAAAATAATTGAGGTAATAAAAACATAATAATGTCATGATAATAAATGTATTCATGATATATTATGTCAAAGTATAGTATATACACCAAATAAATGTGAATAGTCACATAACAACAAAGAAGTCTAAAAGGAATGTAAGTTCAGATGAAATCCCTTATAAAGACCGTATCCTTAGGTTAAGAATATATCAGTGACATAATTATTTCTGAAAATTATAAATACACTAAATATGATTGGATATTCTGTGTAAAACAATAATAGGAAATTAAAAAATATTCTTGTAACAACCACACTAATGAATTTGATGTGTAACTCAATGAATGATAATTAAATTAAGATTACTCTTATCAAGATCATATCGATGACTTCAGAATTTATCAATGGAGTGATTATGTGTATCATAAGAATATACATTCAAAGGGGTGTGTAAATTACTACATAAATAAATAAATCGTGATTTCACTCAAAATGTTGGAGTAAAATAATCATTGAATTTTGTGTAAAACCCTATAACTGGAAATCCAAATTTGAAATTCCCTTACAGATTTGGTGACTTCAAAACATACCCCCATGAAAGAAGGATCATACAATGAAGATTTCAATACAAATAAATTAAATTATATTACATAAGGAAAAATATCATGGGCAGTAAATACACCACATAGATGGAAATAGTGGAAATATAGCACGAATCTCCCTGAAATAAGAAGTAAGATGACAACCCCATACCATGTTGTAATCAATAGTGTCATTTGAAAAAAAGGTAATAACTACCAAATGAATCACAAAATATCATGAATATAAACAGAATCATGATAATATATATCATATGAAAGTACACCATACACCACATGAAATTAATTAGTGTCGAAAAATGGAAATCTCACGGAATTAAAAGTGAGATAAGAAAGCCCTTACCTTGTACATTTCCTTAATATAGGGTAAGTTATCCTCTTATATAATGGCCAAATAATTGTTATTTAATTATAAATGTTATAAATAAATAAATATAATATCATATATGATATTCTAATATTTCATAGTTAGTAATATTTCAGTAGTATCGTCGTTTCGGGTGTTAACTGATTTGTTTTCCATTATATGATTGGTTACGTAAGACATGTCTGTTATGGATATGATGTATCATATTCATATAAAGAATAATATTATGTTCATAAACATTATTTTTAATCACATGGTGAAAATGATTTTTGAATGATTACAATGGGGAATAAATCTCATCGCGTTCGTAGAGACGGTAATCCGTACATACGCACGAGCAACGATATCATTATATTGAGGGTGAAATAATATGTAATTGGATGGTATAAAATATATACGGAAACATTATCCTGTTATATTCATTATTTACAATAGATATACACATTATTATACCCATCCAAATAATCATGTGATTGAATAACAAACTACACCACGACGTGGAGACGACAAGCCTTATGTACACACGTATGGCGACTTTGTCATTTATAGGATGGATAGAATAACGAATATGGTTGTACCATATCTATAATTATATAATAGTTTTTACAAGGTACTTGATTCATTATTTTTTTATTGAAACAAAAAATAAAGAGGAAGTGGACGAAGAAAAGAACTTGAAAGAGGTGGTGAAATCATTACCTATTTCTCAGGTGTTTCCTTTGGAGATGATCAAAAGGGAAACATAGGTTCACTTTCTCACAAAATAAAGGCCTATAAGATTATGTGAGTAATATTGGGAAGGTATTTGGGAAGGTTTTGTCTGAGACAAATGGATTTGGAGGTGTGAATGTATGTGAGGTGGAAGTACCCTTTTATAAGAGAGGTGAGGGTCACTTTAGGAATACCTTGAAATATTATTTTATAATAAAATAATTTCCGAATTATAATGGCTCCAAAATCATTTATTTAGAATCCAAGGTGGGTATTGGTCGAAAAAACCTCAAAAAAATCGGTTTCATACATGTTTAAGTTACCATTTCAACCATATCATTAATATTTAACTCTTAGGTAAATAATTTAACTTTTACTGTGTCTTCTTGTATTCTTAAACTATATGGCTATGAAACATACTCTAAAAATCAAAGAGAACCTAAAGTGATTCATTAATGACATATATAATATTATTTATTCCATTTTTCCAAACCATTTATTTTTACGAATATTATATAAATCAATAATATAGTATTTTTTTAAAAACTCATTTATGTCAATTTTGACATAATTTGGTATTTGGTTTTTGTGAAAATCATAACAGCATGATTGATTTGAAAAAAAAATTCATAAATCAACCCAAAGATGAAATATTAACCTAATAAATTTGTGGAATTCATAAAAGGTCTAAAATTATATTTATCTGGATATTTATAATATAAATTATTTTAATATTTCATTAATATGGGAATTACTGCATCATCATTGTCTCATAAATAAATTTTATTATTTAATGTGTAAAAATTATAATTAAAATACCTTTATGTAGGAAATAATTTTATAATTATAATTAATAAATATAGTATAATTTATCTTTTATATCACCCTATATTAAAAATGATTTAGTTATTAAGCAATAAATTTGACACTTTCTCCTCTTATTTAAATCAAATAATAATAAATGTCCTAATATAATAAAACTAGACCAAATAGGATCATATCTTATTTTTAAGGCTGTTTTGGACAAATTAAAATTATCTAACTGAATTAGGAAAGGTGTTAGGGTAATTAAAATATCATTCTTACCCTTAATTACCGTATTACTTTTAACCGTGTTAAATTACAGTCAATGTTACTATTCAAGATAAACTATTTTCAACTTTTGGAATAAAATTTTACTTACTAATGTCAACCATGTCTCTTAAATTTTTGAAATTCAACTCATAGAAGCCATAAATGTATTTTTATTGCGAATTTACTAATGCTCCTATAAAGTGGGTAAAAGACGGTAAAAAGATAAATAAAATTTTATATATGTAATTTTATTTAAAAATGACACCAATGAATTACATTGAAATTATATAGGAATTAAATATAAATTTCTACATAAAATAAATTTATATAAAATAAATAATTATTTAATAAAAAGTCGGTTTTAATCTATAATGCAGTGTTTTTCACAATTCATCAAAGATTGAATGTCTTCAGAAAAATACCAAAAATTTAACATAATGTAATTTTGATATTCAAAATTAAAAAATGAATTATATTTTACCAAATTCAAAACATATATGTTTCATTAATTAATTTGAAATTAATTCATGTTGTCGAAACTAAAAAGCTGGTTTTTAGAAAATTAAAATCTGTCCAATGATTGACATGTGTTTATGTGAAATTTTAATGTAAAATTACATACATTGACCTACATGGTATTAAGTTATAAAAATATAATGTAATTATACTTCCAAACCATTCAGATTCATAATTTAACCCTATAAATTCTTTTGATTAATAAAGTTGTTATTAATTAATATTTAATATCTTTCAGTATTAATCAAAATACGAAAGTTATCATAAAATTACCAAAAGTTTATTCTAAATAAATATTTATGTCACGATTCCAAAGAATAATTTAATTTCTTTAAATTTAATTTATAAAAGTGTCAAATATTGGTTTTAAAAAATGTTTTTTCCATTACGAGGTTTTATTTTTTTAAATACTATTTTTATTTTAAAAAATGAATTTGTTGTTATATTATGTCAAAGAAACACACAATATTGATTCTAAAATTTTATTGAGTATATAAAATAAAAAATTTAGTAATTACAATTCATTACCGCTTTTGAACAACTTGTTTTGTAAGTCGTGGTGCGCTCAAACTCGGTGTTGCATGTTCCATAAACAATTGAATTGCATTAAATAAAATAACATACTATGAAATCATGGTGTGTTACATAACCACAATAAACCATGTGATAGTTCATGACATGGATAAGAGAATTTACACATCATGTAACATATACCTGGAATGTAAAATCACTGCAGATTGTTTTTAGGGAAAAATATACAAAAGGATATGAATCTTCTCCAAACCCTTTACAATAAAAGAAAATCCAGATAAACCATTTAACACATTTATACCTAGAATCCATTAATTCAAAGAATAATTAATCCTTATTCTTTAAGGCATTATCCCTTCAAATGTCTCTCATTATATGAACATGAATCAACCCCCATTACATAAAAAAAATTGATAACCCAACGAATGATTCTAAAAAGAAATCATCAAGGAGGGATGTTGCATAAAAAAGTTGGGGCATACATGTAATATAGTTTATAGTGACTGGTATATGTAACAATGAGCATAAAAAATTCATAATTGAAATCGTATTAATTAAATTTTATAGTTATAACCAATAAATTTAATTGAACTATAAAAAAGTGAATAAATTAAATAGAAAATATATCTAGTATTTATTCCAATAATAATGTAAATATTTAATAATACATTTATTATAATTCATTTGAGTGATGATATAATCTTTTAAGGTATCAAATATATTTATTGTATAACTTTTTTAGGACCATAAATGTATTTTTATTGATTTAATAAATCACTATTGATAACATAATCTAATTTAGGAAATATATTCAATATATATATCCAGAATAATTAATTGTTATTTATTTAGTTATGATTTATAAGAAAGGAATGTCATAAAAATAATTTTATGCTTCAAAAATACATTTTCCTAAAAAATGGGTTATAAATCATTTCGTGAAAAATTATGATAAAAAATACTAAAAAAATATATTTTAACCAAAAAAATCGAATTCATATTTGAAATCCGCATGTGATAATTACCATAGAGTTAATTCATGTTATTTTTTAGGAAAATATTATTCACTGGGTGAATAGATGAAAATTAATAATTTTTTAAAAACCTGAATTTATAGTATAGAAATAGTATAGTTTTGGAGATGCATTAATTTTTTTATTTTTTAAATGAATTATTAGATAATTTTTAGTAAAAATAATTAAATTTATACCAATATAATCAATATCATAATTTATTTTGGTATAAGTTTTTTATACATAGAAGCACATTTCTCAAAAAATTGGGTGTCCTTCCTATTTACCCAATAATATTAAATTAAATTTAAAAAATTTATATAAAGATAATCTTTATAATTTCTTACAATACTCTAAATCATTATGTTAAGATTTATTAAAATTTGAAATTTCATATTTCTTAATTATGAGTGGAAATCATGGTAAATATTTTCTAATATAGTAAAGGGTAATTCTCTTAATTTTATCAAAAAATAGGGCAATGATACAATAGAAATATAATTAAAAATTTCCTTTATTCTAATGGATGCATTTTTTATCTTTTATCTTAGATTAATATTCAAAGATTTTCATCATTTTGGAATTTTTATTTTATAATTAGAAGTATATTAGTATATATAAATAATAAATAAAAATTGAAACTATCTTCCATTAATTTTAATCATCATAATTTCATAAATATGAAAAAAGGAAAGACATATATATTGGGTGATTTTTAACATTAATATTAAATTTTAATTTTATTAAATGATTTTAAATTTATATAGTGGATATAATTACATGTAATTATTATACAACGTTGAGGTAGTGCTTCTCCTTGAAGTTAAAAAATCATTTATATGATTTCAATAACATTAAAAGTGATAGTATATTTATGAATTATGGTGTTACACAAATATAATGGATAACTATGACAAAACATTGATATATAATGTATTATTTTTAATTAAATTTATATTTTTATTACATTATTGATAATTTTTATGATTTTTCATGAAAAAAATTAGTGGAACTTATTGTTTAAATTTTTTTTAATAAAGTATTTGAAAAAAAATAATAATATAACTTTTAGAATAGAAATTACATTTTATTTTTGTTGATCTGTTCAATAGGAATTAATCTAAGTGGGTAATGGGTTAAAATGTCTAAAATAATATTTTAAACCCATTAAACGTTCATATTTTTACCATATACCTCTAATATTAAAAAATACTACATTTCTAGACAATTATAAATTAGGTATACATATATTTATTAAAATTATTTAAAATAATTTTATTTGGGTCCCTTACGTAACCTATAATAAAAAACATCATCTCTTCCATTATTTAGAATCATTGATCTAACATGATTAGAAAAAACTGACAAAGAAATTCGTAAATTCCTTCCCATTGTTCTTGAGCTTTTTTTATTCGAAAAATTCAATTCTAGGTAGGTAGAAGTTGTAACCCAAAGGAGGTCTCTTAAAGAAGATGTAATCATCAGTGTATACTCATTAAAATTTAGCTTATCAATTTACCCATAAAAATATATTGAATGAATACTATAATAACTAATAGAAAAATATACAAATATGATATTGTGAATATGATATAACTATTTAGCTTATCATTCCCATAAAATTTGAAATGAGATAATAGCCCATGCATATCTTGGGACTACAGCCTCCAAATAGTGATGTGAATCACTTCCCATTTTTTCTCCCAGGAATGGATGTACTAATGGATATACTAAATAAATATTATACTTATTATATTATAACTATTTTATAATGACAAATATTATATTATTTATTCCAATTTCCCTCATTATAAAATTGACGTATATTTTCTTTGAATGCATATACTGTCGTATCTATATGGGATATAATTTATTTAAATATTCCACTTTTTATGAAATCCTAGAAATCTATATATATTTAAAATATATAACACTTATTACTGTAAAAATATTATTGTAATTATATATTATTATCATATGATAGATTTTCCATACATTTTTTGTCATTATAACACGCTACTAATTGGTTATGTTTTACCACCGACATGTGTGATGTTATAATGTTTATGAAATAATGATTAATGAATGTTGGATGCTTGTGATATTATATAAAAAATTAAATATATCATGATAAATATTAGGGGTAATACATAATCATGATAAATTTTCCTCGAATGAATCTTCAGAACATAAACATGCATTTCAAAAAAAACATTATCACCGATGAAAACAATTTTATTAAATAATAATAAATAAATAAGTGAGAAGATATTTTATGTTGATTATATATGTTATTATTGGAATTAATATTTGGAACTAATATACTTATAATGAATTCTTTTTTATAATATAGTGTATTAAAAGGACTTGTGAGAAATGTCAGCCATAATGTAAGGTATTTAAGGTCACACTTTTTTTTACGAGACATTATTAATATTTAATGCATGTTTCATTCATGTGGTGGATAATCTCACTCTTTCATATTAAATTATTCCTGTTATAATAATGTTTTTTTTATATTTTTTAGTTGATGTTATTTTTTTCATAGGTGTTGTGATTCAAAAGTAACCAAATGGGGTGGGGGATTATGTTATAATTTCACTATTTAAGGGGATTATTTATACATAATTTTAAGATGATGAAAATATATAACCCACCTCCGTTAAATAAATTATATTTTATTCTACTTTTAATAATTCATGAAATTAAAATTTATCCATTAGTTTTACTCTCTCCATATATGGAAAATTGTAAAAGATTTATTTTAATGAAAACCATCATTTTATTTATTTATTTGAGATTGGTTGAAAATTTTAAATTTTTTCAATATGTTATTAAATATTATCTAATTATTTTTTAAAAATATGAGTACCAATGTTTTAAATTATAAATGAAGGATTCTAGGAAATATTATGTTTATTTTTTGATTGAGGTTATTTTTATTATGGGTTTTAACGTAATCATTGTTTTTTACATTTATGACACAAATAGATTTTCACATCGTAATGAATATTATTTTCCTTGAATCATCCTTTACATGTCTTTCAGGTCCTTTTCAAATAAAATGTTTATCTGAACATTTTTTTGTTTCTTAGATTATAAATTAAAAATTAATAAACGAAATGATATTTTCCTAGAAAAAAGTCTCAATGTATATTTTAAATGTACTTTCATTTATGAAATCATACTTTAATGAGTTTTATGATTTATGGGGTACATCATATAATGATACCCTCAACCATATTATTCTTCATGGATTATCATTGTTTTTTATAGTTATGTATTGTGAGAAATATAACAATTTTATATTTGAGTATTTTAATATAAATTTTAGTGATAAATATGTATTGACTTTTTATTCATTTAGTTCTTATTATAAATTAATTGGGTTTCTCATGTGATATGTAGGGCACATTATATCACCTAAATTCATTAGTTTGTACCATTATCTAAAATATCATTATAATTTGGAATATTATATTCTTATATACAAATAATATATTTTCACAATACCATGATGGAATGATTATGATGTCCAACATTGTGTATTTTTCATTATTAAATACACTATAGTTCTCCTTGTGATTAATTATGTTCCAATGTTATTCATGGATATATTACAGTTTTATAATATTTGTAAATTGTCAGACCTGATTTTTATTTATATTGTAAATACTATTAAATATATTGTTTTTTGATGGATTCTATTATATTCAATCCCTAATTGGTGACCAAATCTCACAGTTTCATAGGTTTCCATTACCATCGAATCCTTGAAAGGTTATATGAAATATTCTATAAATAAAAATGATGAATTGATATTGTTCTCAAAATATATTAATGTTTTATTTAATTATTTAAAATGTTACATGAGTATCATGAATGTACATTGAATTCCAAGGACTCTCAAATAATTGGTCATTCGAGATTTGATCTGTTGTATGTAGTGTATGTGTAGTAATGTAACAAGAAGCCTCACGTTTCTATAGTAGAGTTGTTATAATTGGTATGTGAGTTTGTCTTGTATGACCTTTACAATCATAATTTAGGGAAAAATATAATATAGAATGTAACCTTGTGGAAGAAATTGAGGAAATACCCACCAATTAGATAATATCATATTATTTTTTATATGACTAGATTATTTTATTTTTAATGAAATTACATCAATTTATGGATTTTATAATGTTGATATTGTTGTACTATATATACAACAATAGGTGACACATGTAAATGGATTAGATTCAATATTAACTCAATAATTCCTGATAAATGATGAGTCTCCCAAATACTACACACATTTAAAGACACTTGTGGTGGATATGCTTTTCTTAATTAATTTTTCCTTATGAACAATTCTGATTAATAAAGGGATTAAATCCCTAGAAACCAATGATATTCCACATCCATATGGGGTAAAACAAAAGTGTCAGGTGTTTCTGACCATAAGGTTGATCATACTTTTCAGGGCATAAATACCGGTTTTAGGTTTTATGAATGAGATATATGATAATTATATATATATATATTCAAATACAATTATGGTAATACAAGATATTTTATTAGTATAAGTTTCAGTGGAATATTTATTTAGGTAAGATTTATTGTATATTATTTGGACATAAGATTAATGTTATTTATAACCATTCGGTATAATTTGTTTGTTGATGTAAAAATTGCTAATTGAGATAAATGGATTATTACATTTTTTGATTATATAGTTTAGCATATAGGAAAAAATATGATTAAAATGTTATCTGTTGACAAGGTGATTAATGCTATTTTTGAAGAACTATTTTGTATAGGAAATATTATACGATTAAGGAAACAGTAATTTTTGGAATAAATATTCTGTTAATTAAAGGAATAATATATGATTTTATTGAGTCTTTATAATGATTGATGTTTTTCATAGAATGAGTTTTAATTTTTTGTAGATTATATAATCAGGGAATATACATTTTGTTATGGGTCATTATGAGTGATTAATTATTTTTAGAGAAAAATATTAGTTATATATTGAAAGAATATTTGATATAATATAACTAATATTTTATATTAGAAATTTATTGGGAATATTTTTAATGTTTTTTAGATTATTTTTATATTATGTGATTTGAGTTGAATAGTATGTGTTGTTTTGATGGTTTAGATATATTACATTTTTATCATTCTTATACATATTTATTTTTGATATTATATTTATGTGTGAGACACATTTTGTAAGTATAAAATGTCTAAATATATGATTAAAAAATTATGATATATTTTTCAGATATTATGTTCCATTGAATGTTAAATTAAATTATTTAGTACTGAAAATTAAGCACGGTTATTTGTCACTAGAAATATAGTTTATATGTTAAACTACACAATGTTAAACCAAATGAAGAAATTTCAAAAATGGATTTGAGTAAATATATTATGTTTTATTATTCGGTTTCCTTGTGGTTAAATAATTACATCCCTAAAGAATAGGAAGATAAATCTATTGGGTTATATAACTCAACTATTTAGGTATTCCTATAGAAACTCATTCCTCTGTATGACTATAAAAATAGAAAATGAATTTTTTATGAAATATTTAGGAAATGAAATGTTTCTAATTCTTAAAATAAACATTAATGATAATTACAATATGAAATTTTATCGATTTTTATTGGAATATAATACTTTAATCATATGAATATTATTCAAACACACTTTAGAATTAATTTGAGAAAATGGTTAAAAAAATTTATTAGTCCTGAAATAAAATTACAAAGCGAGATTTTCATTCTGTTTTGTATAATTTTTCAATGCAAGTTCTTATAATTTTTTTATTAAATACAAAAATTATAGAATGCGGTATTCACAACCCTAATCCTAAACATCCCAAAATAGAGGTATTATTATTTAAATAAGAATATTATTAACTAGCCACTGATTTGGTGGGTAAGAAAATGAACAAATGTCTTATGAAATATATTTATTATTCATTTACATATAAATATAAAACAAAAAAATACATATATTATAAGATATTTATAAAATTGGACATAATTTTAAAAGTAGTACTGTTATTATTTATATAAAATTTTTATTTTCATAGATTAATAATTATGTACTTAATTAAATCATACTGATAAATTATTTTACTGTATTAAATATTATATATATATATATATATCCAATTATATGAATTAATGTTCATTTGATTAATTTTATATGGAAAGTAATGTGGATAGACACATTTAATGTTTCATATAAATCATTTCTTCAAATTTATTTTTATTGTATTTTTTTGGGATATTATAAGTAATTTCTAATATTTTTTGTAATTTTATATTAAAAAATCACCATTTTTTTAAAAAAAATTACTAAATTATTTTATAGTGGTTGTTTTTTTGTTAAAGAATAGATATTTGAATGAAAAATATTAAAAATTAACAGTTTTTAATTTTTTTTTCATTTCAATTAAATAATAAATTTAAAAGTTCCTTTTTATTTTTTAAATTCTTATAATGTATATAAAACCGATTGAAATAAAAATAATTTTAATAATCCTCTTGGAATAAAATTTATAAATTTTTTTATATGTTCATTATTTTTATTAAAAACACAATTTTCACATAATATTTTTTTTTGAGTAATGAATATTTATATTGAAAGTATTTTATGCAATTTATATAAATTTTATCATTAAAAATTAATTATTCTTTAAATTATAATGGTTTAATTTATAAACATTACTAGTTAAATTTTTTTTGACTCTAAATAGTAAATATAGTAATTAGTTTCCACCTGGGTAAAGAACAAATATTATATTTACTATAACAACTCTTGTGATAAGGCTTTAAAAATATATATAATTATTTCATTATTTAAATTGAATGATTTTTGGACATTATCCCTTCTAAAAAATTCCATTATATTGAATCATGGTTTAAATTTTATTTTATAATTACCTATATATTATTTGAAGTAAAATAAAAAAAATAATTATCAGTCATCTATTTTCTCTATCATAGAATCATACATATTTAAAAATTTGGTAAGTTATAAATTTTAATTTGGGTGAAGAATAGAAATTTATGATTTTAAATAATTAATATTTTTTAGTGAGGGTATAATTACCAATAGTTCATACTCAATATCGATGAAGAACTTGTGATACTTTATGAAAAGTATATCAATGATTTATAAAACCTTAAAATTTAATTGATATTGAAGAATTATGGTGTGGCAAGAATATAATAGATGTATAATATATTATATGTATGGTTAATGTAATTATATTTGAAATTAATTTTTATATGGATGCCTTTAATATCAATTTATTCAATAGTAATGAAAAATACATTATATAATATATAACATTAATTTTTTAATTAAATAGTTACAAGGGAAATAAAATTATATAATAAACCATAATGATGTTAAATTTAAGAGGATATCATGAATTGTGATTATTGTGACACTTATAGTATTTAAAATAACATTTTAGAACCAACAAATGAAAAACATTTGTTATCACAATAATCATTAAAAGGGTTAACTCGAGGATAAACTAAAGTGAAAACTATCAAAGGGGCCCAATAAATTGTCTAAATACTAATGTATGATCATATATAGTCATTATCCCACTAATATTAGAAATTGGTATCCCATGAAGTTATTAGTCACTAGTAAAACATATATTATATAATTATATTTTAAACAATTAACTATTTGTCCCCTTCCATAGTTATAAATATCCAATTCCTCTCCCCCTATATATAAAAACATTGTGACATATATCTATGATGTAACCATTTTCAAGGTACTCCCTCTATCTTTGTTTTTTTATCATTTTTTCAATAATTGAGTCTTATTACTGTGATGAAATGAGGTTCCTAGTGTTTTTAAGGGCTTGGATAAGCTAAACTAGTTTTTTATATAATTTAAATTATTCCCTATAGTGCCTAAAGTTCCATTTGATGGTTTGTGCAGTCTATAAGAATGTTGAGGTGAAAGGAACAATCCTAGTAAATGAACATGTGTTCCACCAATAATTTAGTGAGACCCTCCGACCAGATGGTCGAGTTCAGGTAGAATTGAAATCCTTTATATGTCTCATTTGATAGTCCATGAGACCAACCAACCATTAGTGTTTTTATTGTCATGATTATAGAGTATAAAAATAATATTTTATTCCCTTCAATCCACTTTTTGGGTAATAATGAACATCCCATTTCAATAAAACTATAGATAAAATAAGGGTTAAGTAACTACAAGGATTATTCATATTCTTTGACACCTTTCTGGATCTCTTGATCTATTATTGGATCGAGATAAATTTAATTATGGTTTTTAATTAGTTTAGGTGTTTTTCTGTATTTCCCCTCATTGATTACAACCTCCTGGCCCCGATTGGGGGTGTAAGTCTCTATCTATTTGTGATCGTGGTGTGGTTCGATGATCCATCTATTATACCTCAAGATTTTTTATTTAATGCATGAGGTAGGTGGTTTAAATTAACCCCATATGGTATACCCTATATTTTATAGTATGTTAAACTAGTGTGACATTGTTGGTATTCTATGTGTGTTTCCCCTTATAAATTGAAGGGAATTTTTTATTTGAATCCTTATACTTAGACATCCCATGTATCTAATTATATCCTTTGACATTGAGTTTCATACTTTATACCCCCATTGATCAGTGGATTTTTTTGATCATATCTTGAAACATGAAAAGTATTATCCAAGATTCTTATGAAAATTGGAAATGTTATAGGGAAAAAATAATTTTTTCTATAATTATAATGTTTTAATCGGTGTAATTTTTATAATTTTAAATTCTTCGGCTTGTATATGGTATGAAGAAATAAAATTGTAATTGTAATGATGAAAAATTGGAACTAGGAATTCAGGAAATATTAAATTAAAATTTGGATTATCGTATATGGGAATCAGAATTGAGAGTATTTTAAATTAAATGTAATGAACTATGATATTATGAAATTTTAAATTATTTAATAGTAAATGGATGAAATGGATAAAATTGAATAAATAATTATATTGTATGCTAATGGGTAATTTAATTGAATTATTAAATATGGAATATGTTGACATGTTTGGCTTCTATAGAAAATTGAACATCTTTGGCTCTTGTTTGAATTGTTTTGTGAAATTTTAATTCATATCTAGAATGGAAATTCACATAGATTATTTATACATATATGAATGTATGTTTCATTAGAATATAAATTAATACTTGGTACATTGATATGTTTTACATTTTTAATTTCCCACACCATGGGAACATGTTGGAATATATATATATCACCTTGAGATTTTTTGAAATAATTTTTTGAAATTAATTTTTCTCTCAATATTTTTCAATATAAGAAATAAGGAGTATATCATGACATAGATAAAACATTGATTTTATCTTTCTTTACAGATTTAATGAGTCTATATCTTTTTAAAATAAACACAAAAATTAGATTGTGTTCTTCAAAATCCTATGATTATTTTCTGTTAAACACAACTTTGAGTTTTATGAAAACATCACAAAATATTCAAATAATATGATATCATATTCTAGTAATCACATAACCATTGGAATATAATATATGAATATTATTAGAAATATTATGAAAATATATTCTTTACCCATTTATATAATTTTAATTATTTAGTGAAAAATAAAATATAAATTAAAATAAATACCAATTAAAAAAATATGAAATATTTTTTTGAAAAAACATTCTATGACCCCAAACATAGTTGAGATAAATAATTAATAAAATTTAATTCAGTTAGTTGTTTTAATTAAAATAATTATTTATATATTCAATAAAAAATTAAAATTCAACAAACATGGTTTTTTACATGATATATAAATAAATCTATTTTTTGGCATAAAACATTATTTTTCTAGAAAACAACTTTTGATGTTTTTTTTTAAATTATTTCACAATTAATTTTTCCAACATTCATAGGATTTATTTTTTAAAAAAAAATCAATGAATCATATAAAATTTAATTAATCATGTAATTGTTTTTATAATATATTTTGAATATTATTATTATTAATATATATTTATAATACACCATATAATATATTACCTCTCATCCTTTTAGAAAATAAAATTTCACTTTGGTGTATGGTATAATTCCCCCTCACAAACTGATATGATGTTTTTTTTTCATTTCTATTTTACATGATTGTAATAAGAATAGATTTAAATAATATATATGATATTGTTAAAATGTGTTTTCTTATTTAATTATTATAATATATATATATATATATCTCCTTCCATTGGAATACCATATTGTCACTTGTGAGTATGGAAGACTACCACTTTCCGAACCAATGTGGTTCGTTCTTCACATACACATTAAATGGAATGTAACAAAGATAGTTTTAAATTATAATATGTGAATATATATATATATCGAATTTAAATTATTTAGTAATTTTAATATATAATTTAACATTCTTTCATTAAATCCATAAGCAATGTGGAAACAATGTCTATAAGTAAATACTACCTACCATCTCCATGAATAGTATATTTCATTTTTTACCTTAAACATTTATAGATTAAAAAAATTAAAATAAAATATATATAGATGATATTTATATAATGGTTATAATTCCAAATATTATTGAAACATTATCATTATAAATTTATTAACAATTAAATAAAAAAATATCCATGAAAATGATGTTATTACCCGAAATGTTATTTTAACAAGGAATTGGTGATAAATGGTTCATAAATGTCATAGGTAAATAATATGTTGTATGATAAATGTAATAATTTTTACATTATTGTAGGTTTCGTAAAATTATATTTATTTTATAGGAGTATCAACTTTTTTTATGGAAGTAGTGTATTAATGTAACATATTTCCATATCAGTTTCTCTATCCATGAGATACATGCCATATTCACAACTTGATTCATACATTTTGTTTACATACATCTCATTAATTTATTTTATATTTATACTCATGGGATTTTTAGGATTTTAAAAATCCATTTTATTATATTTCATTTGCCTGGTTTATGGAGAAAATGATACCAAAGTAGTAAGGTATAATTATCTCTATTTTGTTTCATTAAGACATATTTCATGTTATTCACCTATCATAATTTTTTAGGTTTATATATAGATCCATTAACCTTATATATCATGAATTTTTATATTATAATTATATATTAATATATATTTTCTGATATTATTATGTTAGTATTATGATTCCATGTTACAAAATTGGTAATGGATTTATGATAAAATATCATTATGCTACCAATGACAAAATACTATGATAATATATCAAAAAATACATCAATGTTAATCTACTATAATTATTACATGAATATACATATTTTATATTCATTTTCAACTCTTTATGCGCTCATGATTTCAAATGTTTTTTTAAATAAAATGACTTTATTTCACTCTTAGGCTGGAAATTTTTTTTATTAAAAAATAATGTATTCCAAAAATGTTTAGATTTATTTTCTAAAATTTTCAAAATGTTTCTTTAAATAGATTTATAAGCATTTTTTATTTTATAAACATTTATAGGAATCATCATTAAATTTTTGAAATCATTCCCATTGGGATTTTAACGAAAATGTGAATGGAATATTTGTTTTCACATGTACAGAATAAAAATAAATTTTCACCTTCATGACTGCTATTATTTTTAAACATCATCTAATAGTCTTTATCATTCTTTAATATAAATTTATTTTGAAAAAAAAATATTTTTAAATGATTTATTTTCATGGGGGGAATTTTAATTTCACCATGAAACTAGAAAAATAATTTTTATGACTCTTTTATATGATTTTAATATAATTCTCAATGAAAAAAATTAAAATAATTTAAAGTCATTTTATTATTAAATATTTATTTTCAATGTAGTTTGTTCATCCTCATGAAAGGTACCACATGATTTTTAAAAAATATTTTTCCATCTTTGCTTGTTTCATTGGATGTTACATAAAATTTACATGGGATATGATCCAAGGGTACCATAATTAAAAATTTCTTGTTTTTTATGAATAATATGAATTTATTTTTATGAAACTTATTTATCTTCCATAGGTTATACAATGACAATAATTTTATGTAAACCCCTGTTTATATTAATTATTTAGTCATGAAAGGATGAAATTATTGGGATTCATGTTAATTTTACAGGGGCTATATTATGGTGAAATGATAATGAAATCCATTTTAATTAATGGATTAGGATATTATGAATAATTTATGATCATGGGGAACACATATATATGATTTTACTTATATGATGTGAGGTCCAATACCTCTATCCAAATTCATTTCGTAATGATTGATTTCTTATGACCTAAATAGGGATAGAATAGGTAGTGGCCCTACATTTGTAAGAGACTCTAAAAACTATGATATATTTTGGAATGAATCATTACTAATATTAGGTCTTTTCGAGTGAATATAATCCAATATTAATGCCTTTTTAGTGATAAATTACTGATATGTTGTCTTGGGGAGTGAATCCAATGAACTATGATAGACTTGGTAGTGATTCATGTCTACTAATATGTTTTTGGTGTGATCCTGATCCACTCTGAATATCGTGGGAGTGAACCATGACAACAACTATGGGTTGGGGAGTGAAATAAATGAAATATGATAGTCATAGAACTTATAATTATACCACTATGGAAAATATTTTATATAATTATATGTGTGACTCAAATATATGTCTTATTCTAATCATATGTTCTAATTATTTATATTCTTTCATCCCATTATGAATCAACTCTCATTAAATTTTATGATTTTTTCAATGAATAACTTATATGATTTTTGATATGAAGGCTATGGATTTTTGAAGGATATTCTAATTTTTCAATACATATATTCAAAATTTATAATTATATCCTTATTTTTTCTCGAATTTAGCAATGATCTCACCTTATCTTATGTATAATTTTCCGATGTTGTGAAGAATTATTTTACATTGGATTAGTATCAGAAGTGTGCTAAATGGGGTTATATTTATTTGAAACCTTTAAGATCATTTAATAAATAAAAATAATGTGTACCACGTTTCAAAAATTACTAAACCATTATGATCATTATGTTTTTTGTGTAATATAATGAATATTCACATAAGAACATACAATATATATGTATGATTCATCCGATCCAATATAATTTTTATCATATAATGGTTTATTTAAAATTTGTAATCTCATATGAGAAAACATTAGTTAAATACCCAAATATATGTCCATGGATATGTATTGGTACATGTCAAAGAATAAGTCTATGGATGTGTCAATGTATTGGAAAATGTCAAGAAAATTGGAATATCATATAGATAGTGGATTCTATGAGATTAAATCTATTTCTAGATACAAAAAGTTTTTTTGGATCTATAATATTCATATCATTGTGTAATAACTCAAAAAAGGGCACATTAAGCTAGAATCAATCGTCACATAGTGCATTGTGACACGCCATGATTCATAAATGGTTTGAAACTCATGGTGTTTATCCATTGTAAATTTAATAAATATTTAAGAACAATAATAAATGATTTGAATAATGTTGATAAACCTGTGACCTCTTCTCCCATCTCTGACCTCACATTTCTCTGTGCCCTTCAGGTCGGATCCGGTGCAAGGGCTTCGCAATGGTTTTGGGTTTGGTGGTTAAGCAGTTATAGGTTTCTTTAGGCGCTCTCATGTTGGACCCCTTTGGTTTCTTTTCATTATTGTCCAGTTTCGGGTTGGCCATATCTCTTCCCTGACCACATGTCCCCCTGCTCCGATCTAGGTCAGTCCCAAAGCAATGGATCTTTGATGGTTTTGGGAGGTGGGACACGATAACCGAGTAACCTGCGTTCTTCTTCGGTTCATCTTTCTTTTTGATTCATATTTTTTCTAGTGCTCGACTTATATGGCAGTCATCGATGTCCCTATCCATTCAAAGCACTACCCTAACCTCTAATCTCACCGCTCCCTCCTGGTCGGACCTATACTGGTGGGATCTAAGGGGCATTGGGATGTGGGTTTTGGTGGACAATGGTGTTCGATTTTCCTATTGTGATGATTTGGTTCTTCATTTTGCTGAGGGTGATTTTTAGACATTTTTGGCTAGTGATGATGGTGATCTTCAGTGGTTTCTTTGCCAGCAATTAGGTTTGTTTTTTTATGCGTTGGAATTCATATTGTTTGGAAGATATTATTAATGGTGGTTCTTCACTTTGCAACTGTTTTCGGGTTTTTCTAGTGGATTTGAGGTCCTGGGAAGTCTGGTATTGGAGTTTCTATGGTAGAGACCACGTTCTGGCTTTCAGTGATGAGATGCTGCGGTTTGCCATGATGGATGGTGTTTGGGTTCACTGGTGGGACTCTTCTGGTGTGGTTCTCCTTATCACAGCCTTTGTCCGCTCCTTCCTTCTCTCTGGCTCCAGGATTCCACCGCTCTTCTCCCAGTCAGAATCACATAGTGGTTTCCAAGGGGTTTTAGGTTGTGCACTTCTAGCCGTCGTCTGCTTGGCAGGAGCTTCGATTGTTTGGGTTTCTGATGTCCTTTGAGCTCTGGTTGTGGCGTATCTACAGCAGTGGCATAGATGTGGTTGACGGTGGTGAGATTCCAGTGACAGTGGTAAGGGTGTGCAACGTTAGGTGTTACATTGACTGAGGCGTTATGATGGCAATTTTAATTTTCCATTTTGAAATTCTAATTATCAAAGTTCTCATAGATGGTTTTTGGAAGGGTGATACTAATGAGGTGACAATGGAGGGTTGGTCTTATGATACTTTTTCTAAATCTGGATATTGTGGATTTTATCTGCTGAAGTTCTTATTTTTGATGTATGGAATGTTTCGGTAGTTGAATTTTGAATTTTGTGGTTACCAATAATCCTAAAAGTGGTTTTAGAAAATGAAAAAAAGAGATTTGGAGTTACGTCACTAATGAAGAGAAGGATAGTGTAATTTGAGAATTCGAGTGGCCATGACCATGAAGGAATGAATATAAACATTAACATTTTTCAATAATATGATAAGAATCACTCCTGTGAATATAGAAAAGGAATTCAATTTTGATTCGAGTTTAGAAAATAAAGACATAATGAATTTCATTTCTATGAAAAAATGAAAATTTATTTAATGGAATGTATGAGAATAGTTATATCCATATGTTATAATCAATTTTTCAATGTATTATATGTGGAAATATGAAAGTATGAAATTCAATTTCTAAGGGGAAATGTTCAAAAATAGAATTATAAAGGTGGTATAATTATATGTTTTACTACTGATTATGAAGAAACCATGAAATTCCTATGAAAGGTAAGGGATATTCCAACCTTATTGATTATGTTATAAAATGATGTGTGATTACATATAGGTACATTAATGTTAATAGACAATTAATATTTCATGTTATTTGAAATATTTATTAAATAATATGTACATGATTCCAAGTGAATTATTTAAGAATAAATAAAAATGGTGATTTGTTTTTTTCTATGATTTAATGATTTTTAAATCATGTAATATATGTTTATTAATATGAATAATTTTCTACTTATGTATTTTTGAGAATATGATGACTAGTTCTATTGAACAATGGAAGAGATTTAATTTCAAGGTTATATTTTTGGAAAACAAATACTTAAAATAATATAACCCCCCATATGAATCTGAAGTGTAAAAAAATTTAGTCTAGGTAAAAGTATTATTGATATAGATAATGTAAGCTAATAGCATTGAAACTCCAAAAAAAAAGTTTGTTATTTGTTTGGAAGGTTTAATATGTTATCATTTGTGTTGTATTACGTGTTTTTGGATTTATGGATTATATTTAGTAATTTGTGATTTTATTTAAGGAATGAAGAAGAATATATATTTTTATTGATTTATTATTGTATCTCTAGATGTCAGCAAGAATCCAAATAAAATATGATTAATATATTCACATATTTGTTATATAAAGTTTTGATCTTCATCAGTTTGTTTCGAGGATTAATGTTATGTCGTTTTTTTGGATATATATTTATTTTGTAAATCATTTTGAATTTTTAATGGTTCATAAGTTTAATCATTTATTTAATGGTTTAATTTGAATTATAGATAAGGGTTTATATATTAGTATATTATTTCACTATATGTCGATTTATATAAAATATTTGATAAAAGAATTAATTTTCATAAAACTAGATTTAGAAAGAATGATGTATCATAATTTTATGGGTCTTATTATCCATCTGTACTTTATACATGTAAAATTTAACTATTAGATTACGAGATAAAGTTGAAATTGGTAATATAACAGATATAAAATTTGAATTCTCTTATGATATGGAATGAAATAAAGTAATAATATCTTCTCATGAAAATTCCCCAAATTTATAAAAATGACCTTCAAATAAAATTATTTTTTATTAACATCATTCTATATGATATTATTGAATTTTATAACACCGACCATGTATAATGTATTATTGTTGTGGATGATAAAATGATCAATCAGTTTATTGTTATCCATGATATTTTTTAATCCCTATAATTATATGTACATTATTATTTCCTTCAATTTACAATTTATCACACCCCACAAATGTTCTATAATTTTGAAAACTATTGTGTGTCATTATAGATAAAATCCACAAATCCATTTATTTGTATTAATGGGGAAGTTCCCCCATAATGTTATATTAAAATGATAAATCCATGTTAACTAATTACATATTAAAATTTTGATGATGAAATTTATTTGGGGTAGGGGGGGGGGATGTACCACCTCTAGGTTTTTGGGTATGTATTTGTTGAAATATGTTTAATAAATTTAATATTTATTCTAACATGAAACATTTATTAGATCAATCCTTAAAAAAAATTCATAGTCTATGTGAAATATTACAAAAATTTTATCATGAATTACATGAAACACTGCGTTTATATTTCAATTCACATAATACTATGATTTTTTTTATTTTACAGGCAAGACTAATTTTTAATAAAATTAATATACAAATAAAATATTAATATTCACCATGATAGTTATCAACTATAGATTTGAATTATAGTTATGAATGGTATTAACTAAATAATTTAAATATATATATTAAAAATAAAAAGAAATTGAATTCATCTGTTAAAAGGTAATTATAAATGAAAATGAAAACAATTATACAAAAAATGGAGATATTATTCTCCAGACATTTTTTTTCATAAAATAGAATTTCATCTCAATAAATAAATACAATCACTTATAGTGAATTATTTTTGTAAAATTTATCACAGATCCATTCAGTTAAATTTTTAACATTCATATTATGTTTCTTCCATATATGTCATAAGTATAAAATCAATTTTAATTTCAAAAACTATATATTTCAAGAAATAGTTTTGTTGAAATTTTCACCAAAATTCTAAAAAAAATTTACCCTGTTTAATGATATATAATTTAAAAAATTAATTTTTTTTCCAATTTTCATATTAAAATTTTATAGGTGATAATTTTTATAAATTTTAGAAAAGCCGAATTATTCAATGACTATTGAAAAATAATTATTTTTTTATGAATTTTGACTAATCTTATAGATTTTAAAAAACTAAAAATAATTATAAATTGGTTTGAAAGTAGCATTTATTCAATTATTCCTTTTTAAAAAAAAATTATGCTATTTTAAAAAATTTAAATTTAAATTTTTATTTAAAACCATTATAAGTTTTTTAATATTTTGTCTTATGAAAACTATTTTTCTTCACATCAATGGGATTAATTTGAATTTAATGTTTTCTAATTCCAGTAATAAAATTTGTAGAAATTTAATAAATATATTGAATAAGAAAAATTTACATATTCTACCAAAGAGAACATTAAATTTTACAGTGACTATTATTAAAAATATTAAAAATTATTCACCACGGTTAAGGTGAAAATTATTATACCAAGGGTAAAACTAGAAAGATAAGGGGAATATTTTCCCTGATAATTTTTAACTCCTATTGGTTGGAAATATTTCTCAATTATGACCTATAATATTTTTAATGTCCAATTTTATATCCATTAGAATGTGAAATTTAGGGGCCGCCTTTTACATTTTAAAAATTACTTGTCTTCCACTGAACTCACATATAAAAGGAATCCCTATTTCCTCTCATCTTGACATTTCAAAAACAAATTGGATCATCCAAAACCTGACCAAATAACTTCATTATTTACCACCTATAATACAATAGGGATTTTTTTTTCAAAAAATATACCAAATAATCCATTTTGGGCAATAAGAAAGAAGTTTTATATAGAAGTGGAAATGTCCCTAAATAATCATTTTATATTATTTAGTCCTCCACCTTCATATGTTTTTATTAAAAAATTATGATATAATAACCAAAATATATTAAATATATTTTGATGTTATTTTGTTAATGTAATAATATAAATCCAAATCATTTTCAATCAAATGGTATACCAATTTTTCATTCTAGTGTATAGTGGACTACTGACTCATGAAACAATGTTATTCATATTCCATCACCATAACTAACTGATGGATGTAGGGATATATTTAATTATTACATATTCTATTAATTATTTTAATATACATCTATATTTAAAATACCACATCTATCTTCTAATGTTTAAACCCATTAAAAATTTATGATGTCATTCATGTGTATAATAGAATACCGCCTCACAAAAAGATGTGATGTGTTTTTCATATAAATTATTCTTGATTTGTAATAAAGACAGTTTAAATAAATATATATGAAAGTGGTAATATTTTTAAACTTATTTATTTATGATATCACATATACCTTCTAACTTCTAATTCAATAGGAATATGATAATATTTCTAATGGGTATGAAGAACAACCAAATCATGAATCCATGTGATTAATTCATCAAAGACTATTTAAATGGATTTTAAAAAATATAATAAAAAAAATATATATATATATATATATAATTGATGAAAGTTATTTTTTATGGTTAATAATTTATTCACATTTTTCATTCATTATGTTGAGAAAATAGAAATGTTGTTCATGTGTATATGTGACCAATATTCTAGATCAATGATATATTTAATTTTTATATAAATATTCTATGGATTAATCTAAATTCATAAAAAATTAAAATATATAATATATTAGGACTCATGCTTTTATATACAATCGTTTTGAGGTGAAATATTAATTTTTTTGATCATATGCTTGTAAGGTGAAAAATTATCATTTCCCCATATGAGATGATCCCAAATAATTTTTCTATCCACTCCATAAGTCCAAAAATAGGATGTTTACCATATGATAGTTCCATTATGTAAAAATATTTTGGTTATTTTTTCCCAATTATTAATAATTAATCTTTAATTATATAAATATTAAATTAATAATGTAGGTTAGTTAGGTGATATAATTTGAATGGAGTGTTACATTAATATAATTTCTCCATTATTGGGTCTGGAAAGGGGAGTTGTTAATAGTTAGGGAAAATAATTTAAGTGTCAGGTCCAGCTAGGCCGTCCTTTTTGATTTCTTTGTCTATTATTTTTGTTTTTCGTATTTTATTTTCTATTTTTTTTAATTTCTCCCATGGCTTCTCACATACGCCAAAATGAGACCAACCCATAATTCTCCACCAAGATGGAGAAAGAGTGAGAGGGATATATATATATATATAGATGTATGTGTGTGTGTGTGTGTCTATATATTCGGGATGAGAAGGTTGTAGGTGTCTTCATAGAGATATTTTCATGTTAGATCTACATGTAGAAACCATAGACTATAGAAATGACCTATTCTTTGGTAGTTTCCTCCAAAATATAGGAATTTTATATGTTTTCACCATAAATTCTCATATATTTGGAATTTCCTTTTTTTAAAGGGAAATTATGAATACTTAGGTTATTAATGTGGCCTAATAATTTTTCCAGGAAGAAACTACTATTTCAAGAGATCTAAGGGGTTTTTTGTTTTGAAAAACCCATCTGCATGACATTTTGTTCAGAGTGAAATTGTTCCCATTCTTCTGGTTTGGGGAAGAAGATATTTTTTAAGTACATGTTGTGTACTTCGAACTACACAATGTTTACTAATGCTCATCCATGTAGTTAATTAACCTTCCATGCTATAAGTATAGGGATACATGGTTATGTATAGTATGTAGCGAGACCCTGTGTGGGGGTTACACACTTTTTAAAAGTTCATGTCCCTGAAAAGTACATTTACAAGCCATTTGAGGGACAAAATCATATAACACTATTATGTAAACTCCATGTACCCATCTTACATATCATATACATGCTAATTTACTTTCCTTTTTAGGTGGTAGTACACACTGATGTGGGGAATCAATATTACACATCATGTAATAATGGAGACACATAATGTACTTCCCCCTTTTAAGCCTTTTTAGGGTTTCATATTATTTCTTCTCCAGGTCAAAATTTGATCCACGAGTATCCCATTATAATTTTTCTTTCATAAATCATGATGGTATGAACAAAGTGGTGTTTTTAGGATTCCTAAGAAGCATTTGGTAATATCTATAATGATGATGTTCTTCCTCTCATAATAGAATCAATGTCTTCATGGGGTGATATTTGTTCCAAGATGAGCCATGTTTTATATTCTTGACTAATTATTCCACTAAAGAAGACTCCAATGGGAGGTGTTCCCATCTTTCTTGGAGGTTCACGTTATTATTTATTATTGGAAATCCCTTATAAGATTCTACTACATACATTTTGACCCAGAGGATCCCATATAGGATTCCTCTATATTTTTTTGGTACCAACGATCCCATATGGGGTATCTTTTCTTACGGGCTAACATAGGGAGTCCTTTGTATGATCCATCTGTGTCTATACCATTATAAATTTATTTTTTGTAGAATTCATTTTCCTTATTATATGGTTATGGAGGGTATCTTATAAGATCACATCACTCTTTTTTTGTTTTGAGGATCCCATATAGGAAGCCTCAGAATGTCCTATCCTTTGTGGTTCCACTATTGGATTACTAAATTTACTTTTTCATATATGGATCCCAATTGGATACAATTACTTGTGTTTAGACCTCTAGGATCCTGATTTGGATTCTTATTTTGTGTTTTTAATTGAGTGACCTAATGGGTTTCCAATTATTTGACCCAACATGAGGTAGTATGATAGGTTTTGTTAGAGATATTATTGGGTGTCCCTATAGAACCTGTGATGAACATGTAAAAATAAGGAGTTGTTGTATTACTATATGGTTTAGTATATCTTCTAACCTCGCAATTTTTATTATTATTTAACTTCTGTTATCAGTAATATAGTGATGTTTACTAGATTTTCATCAAGGTTAGTTTCAATTCAGAGTAATCGAAGGAATCATTATTTTTTAGGATTCCCAAATGCTCTTCCTAGGATATGGATTATGTGGAGTTGAATTTTTTTATTCTTACATATATACCAATAGGTATTACTTGGGATCTAGATAGTGTTCATGTATATGTCATTTTTATATTATTTTGGATATCCATATTTGTTTCTGGGTATCCATATTATAAGCCTGCGACTATGATTATGTGTATGGAATCCCTTGTATTTATACTAATAGACGATTATTATCTCTTTAGTGGAAAGGATTATTCATGTATCCTTTGTTAGATATGTGATGAAAATTATTAAATTATATTTATTTGTTTAAAATTGTGGATGATTACTCTCTTTAAATGAATAGGGATGATTACACTCTCTCAAATTGGTTGCCAGACAATACTGTTGGGAATGTCCTCTAAAATCATTGGATATAAATAATGATTATTATTTTCTGGATTATATAAATGATTTTGAAATCCCTTATTTGAGACTCCATGGGTAAGAATAAGGGTCTATCACCCATTATTTTTTCTTAAATATCATATACATGTCAAACCCTTTAGGATTCTCATTGTTCTGAATATCATGACCGCGTATACACTAGTACAATGGTCTCATACATTGGAATTTATTTACATGACCTAGGAATCATGGAATCAATATGAATGAAAAATTATAGGATATCCAAATGAACATACCATGAATCTATAGTTTCAATGATTCAATTTGTGTATAGGTGAACATAGGTGTGTCATGAGTATCACCATATGGAAATGTAGCTTTCTAAAATATATTTCTAGTTCTTGATGAAATAGGAATATGTTTATTGGGATTTAAAACCTATTGATGGACTTAATGATAAATTTATTGAGTGTTATAACATACAACTCAATTCCTTGAATTTGATGTCTAGGAAATCAGTATTACATACCCACGTAACGATTATTGATTTTCTATGTCATTTTGTCCACATACACATGAATATTAATACTAATTTATATATGTTTCTTTTTGGGACTGTACAAGTATTAAAATGTAGATATGGAAATCCACGGCATCACTTAACCAGTTTGATCAGGATCATGAAGCCAAAGTTCGACTATGATTCCACATTATTAGTTTTATGATATCTTTAGATGTAAGTCATTTAGGATTATTAGTTGGATTTTTAATTGAAAATTTTTAGAACAATTATAGGTTCATTGTGGGGGGGTCATACTGATATAATTTCTCACCACTTAATGTGAAATTTTGAGTAGGTATAGAAATTTTTCAAGAATTTTAGGTTGACCAATGTTGTAAGATTGATAGGGATGTGGCCTAGATATGTATGATTGAGGTGAGATGCTATTGTGTGTTCATCAATTTCGGCTGGTGTAGTTTTCATGTTTTGGGAAACCAAGAACATGGTCTAGCTCAGAGTAAGTAGTAGATCCATGTACCTTTATTTTAGTTTACTTTTTTCTTGTATCGGTACAGTTGTCCTAGTGAGTTAACAGTGTTGTATGTATTGAATATTTGATCAGGATTTAGTATAATTTTAATTAATTACTAGAAGATGTTCTATTTAATTTATTAAAAGATTCTTCACTATGTTTAATTTCTATTGTGTGGGATATTTATATATTTATTCCTTTTCATACTCCAATTTGGGGTTATAGTCTCCCAAATATGAAAACATAGGACCTCAGTTCTAGTTTTAATGTAACACCCCAAGCTTCTACGGAATGCTTCTCTTTGAATAATGTGATAGCGTGTGTTGTACGCAACACCGAGTTCTAACACACCATAACCAATCAAACTAGCCGTTATGAATAGTAATACATACTTTTTGAAATTATATATATTTTATATTTCAAAATGGACTTCATTTTTTGATTCGGAATATCGAATTTAGCCTAAGATGAAATTTTGGTACTTTTCGGATAACTTTAATATTTTGATGAATAGTGAAAATTACTAAATTTTATTTAAAAACAACTTTTTCAATCAAAATAATTAATAGTGATAAATTATGAATTTGAGTGGTTTTAAAGTATATTTAGAATATATTTTTAAAATTTATTATAATTTTGTTCATTGGACATAATTTTACAATTAAACTGAACATAAACAAGTGTCAATCTTTTGATAGTTATTATCTCTTAAAAACACGCTTTTTGTTTTGACAGCGGGAATTAATATTAAATTATTTTCTGCCACTTATGTGTTTTGAATTTAGAAAAATGGATTCCATATTCAGAATCAGGATGTCCAAATTGTGTAAATAGGTAACTTTTATTTTTAGACATTTTGAATAATTACTGCGGTAAATATTTTATTTACCATGGTTAAGGGTAAATCAGGTAAATAAGGGTTAAAAATAATATTATAATAATAATAAATTACCCTAAAACGTGTCCTAGACTTATTTGTTGATACAGGTTCGACCATAGGCATCATTGGGTCGATTTTGGGACCCCATGGTGCCACTTGTACGTGATAGGGACACTATTTTTTTAATTATGTTAAAATGAATACAAAAAAGACAGTAGCATATATCTTTTAGAAAAACAATTTTTACATAGGGTTATATATGTTGTATTTTAGATTATAAATATTAATTAGAAAGATAAAAATATTTCCTACATAATTATATTTTATTTATAATTTTTAGAATTTAATTTATTTATGACACAATAATGATGAATTAATTACTATTATAGTGAAAAATTAAAATAATTGATATTATAAATACCCAAATAAATATAATATGAAACTTTTAATGAATTAAACTAATTTTCTAGGATAATATGATATATTAGGATTGATTTAATTGACTTTGTTTGAAGTAATAAATATGTTATGAGTTTCACAAAAATCAACTATTGAATAGTGTCAAAATTGACATAAAAGAGTTCTTTAAAAAAAATATTATATTATTAATTGATATTAAATTCCAAAAAATCTAAGGTTCGGCCAAGAGACTTATATCATCATCGGTTCATCATTAATGGACCACTTGGGGGTCTCTTGGATGTATATAGTATGTTTATTAACCATATTATATAAAAATACAAAGAGACATTGTAAAAGTGAAACTAATTAACTTAGAGTTAATACTTAAAGATAAGGTTAATATAAGTACCCAAACCTGTATAAATTCTATTGGTTGAGTTGTTTTCGACCCATCCCCACCTTAACATTTAAATAATCAACTTTGAAGCCATTATAAACCGAATATAAATTTATTATAAACTAATATCTCTAGCTTTTCCAAAGGTGCCCCTCACCCCTCTTATAAAAGGGCACTCCTCCTTCTCATTTCATCACACCTTCAAAGCCTTTTGGTTTGGCCAAACTCTGCCCAAATACTCTCCCAACTTCCCTCACTACAACATAGAGGCATTAGTTTGATCATAAATCCATCTTAAGGATCCCTTTTGATCAAATCAAAAGGAAGAAACCGAAGAAGAGGTAATGATTTCACCACCCTTTTCCAAGTTCCTTTCTTCTTCCACTTCTTCTTCCTTTGTTGTTACCATTATAAGATAATAACTCCAGTATCATATATATACTGTGATGTTATTATAAATATGGTACAACCATATTCAGTATTCTATCCACCCTTTGAATAACATGTCACCATACGTGCGTACGTACGGCTTACCGTCTCCATGTCGTGGTGTAATTGTTATTCAATATAATATTATTTTGATGGGTATAATAATGATGTGTAACTCATGTAAATAATAAATGTAACATGTTAATGATTTTTTATATATTATATACCATCCATTTATATATTATTTTAATATCAAAAGAATGATATTGTCGCTCGTGCGTACGTAAGGACTACCGTCTCCACGAACGCGATGAGATTCATTCTCCATCGTATCCATTAAAGTATAATTATCATTTGATGATTTAAAAATGATGTTTGAGGAATTGATATCTTTCTGGATATGATTAAGATACTACCTATTCATAACAAACACGGCTTATGTAACAAAACATATAAAAGAAAATGAGTATGTTAACACCCGAAACGACGATAATTAAAAGATATTATTAACAAATCAATGTTAAAAGATCATATATGATATCATATTAATGTATATGATTCTTGTATAATTTAATAACAATTATTTCACCATTATATAGGAGGTTATCCTACCCCAACCAAGGAAAAGTACAAGGTAAGGGTTATTTCACAATCTCTTCATTATCCGAGGTTGTTTATACGTAATAATCTACTGGGATCTCTTTGTCATACACATCCATGTTTTCTTAAAAATGTATTTCAAAACATTTTTATTATTTACAATAATATGGGTTAAAGTAATTTATAACCTTGTTTGGCTTTTTATAAGAGGAATATTTCCGTCGTTTTCAAAACAAGGTCCTTTTTAACCGTTTCGACAAAATTAAGGTAAGAATGTTTTTTTTAACTTATACGGCGGGTGCGGTTATTTTCCGCCGTTATAAAATTTTAAAAGATTTCCTTACAAGATTATAAGAATATTTTCAAAGAAAATGTTTTATTTTATATGGATCTTAAATAATTTCAAAAATAGAAAGATATATTTCTCTAAAAAGAGTTTTGATTTCATCTATGTCAACATCCTTTGATGGATTTTACGCTTATTTGAAGTTGATTTATTATGATACAAAACTTCTATATTGTATTTAAGGTGTTGTGATATGTTTGACTGTGGATGTGATATTTTTATACCATTCATAGTTTATGGTGAAATTATTGACATTTCCTATGCTAGTTTTAATAAAAATGTTTATGTTATGTTTAAACCTTTTCATATGGGAATGCATTGGACTTAATTTGTGACGGGTGGAGCCCGCTATATCTCCTCGATGCATCGGTAGGTATCATGAGACAAACTAGTGTCTTGGCACAAGGCCTTGGCAAAATCTTTTTTGTAGTCTTGGCACGAGGCCTTGGCTATGTGGTTATGATAGTCTGGCATTATGCATTTAAACATTATGAAAGTGGTTATTGATATTGCATGTGATTATTCGATTAGTAGAATATCCATGTGAACAAGTAAATGTCATTATTTCACTTTACTTTTGCCATACTATGTTGTAGTTCAAGTTTAAAAGGCTTTTGTTTTTGTAATGCATTGCCTTAAATGTTTATGATTATATTGAATGTTCCTCTTTATTGTTATCCTTACTGGGCATTTGAGCTCACCCCTTTTCTATGTATTATTTTTCTCAGGAGGTGAAGAAGTAAGTTATGAATGACCCGCAGGGATACTATGAGGGGATAATAGTGTGGACTATGGAGACTTTATGTTGTTGTAGTAGTTTTTCATTTTACGATGTAATGTAAAAAATATGAATATATCTAGTGATTCTAAGGCTACTAAACCAATCGGTCTTTCGAGATTTGATCTTTCTTGTGATCATGCCAATGTTATGTAATAATGCACCGACTCTGGGTAACAAGGGTCGGGGCATTACAGTTGGTATCAGAGGAAGTTTAGTACAAACCTTGGAAGCTAGATTTAGATAAACTCTGATTAGAGCACGTAGACCTAAGATGAACTTTGAGGATTAGTGTAGAAGAACTTCCTAGAATTTTGGTATTGTAGAGATTTTGTGAGTTTTCGGAGAAATATATCCCTGTCTGGATATGAGAAGGTAGAGGCGGCTCTGGCACAGATGTACCTAGGGGTAAAACCCGAAAACACCGCTTTGAGCTAGACTCGAACGGGAACTGGTGCACGACAACGGGCCTTGCTGCACTCTTGGTTACGACACTCCCGGGGGATATGCTTAGGATAAATCTCATTTTATTTACGAATCATTATGAAGGGTTTATGAGTATATACTTCCTCAAAGAAAACATTTTCATGATTACAGATTATATCCATAAATAGTTCAATTTATGTTATGTTTTTTATAAGTATGTGATTATGTATTTTGATTCATAAACTGATCTAGTTTATGCCATTGTTTAGAAATGGCGCCTAGTCGAAGAAATGTAAACCGTATCAATGCACACACTTCATGTAGGGATTGCCCTCCTACTCAAGATAATTATAGTGGAGCTGGTGATGAAACTGGTGCCGATCAGCTAATCACCATACTGGGACAACTTACCCAGGTTATGAATAATAACCTTACCCGTATGGAGCACACTGATCCACAACGTGGAGGATCAATGTAATATCGATTCATGAGGCAACAACCACCAACGTTAAATGGGAGTAAAAATCCCTTAGTATCTGAGCAATGGATAAATTCCCTAGAGAAAATATTTCAGGCTTTGGGGAGCAGTGAAAGGGAAAAGGTTATCATGGTAGTTTACCGCCTCACTGGAGATGCTGATCTATGGTGGACATTGATTCAAAACATGAAGGAAGATGATGAAGTATCAAATATGGAATGGAGGGAGTTCAAAGATCAGTTTTTAGAAAAATACTTTCCTCGCGACCATCGAGCATATATGGAAAGGCAATTTCTGAGTCTAAGACAAAAGGAGGATGAGAATGTCACAAAGTATGAGGGTAACTTTACAAGGTTAGAAAGGTATGCTGGAGATTATATACATAACCCGAGAAGTAAGACTGATCGTTTCTTTGATGGGTTAAAACCATTTCTTCGTCGAGCTTTAGTCTCACAATCCTTTTCGTCGTATGAAGACATTGTCTCATGTGCTATCAAGACCGAAAAGGAATTCTCTATGTCTTATGAATTTAAAGAAAAGAAAGAGAAGAAGAGACCTGCTGATCAATCTGGGAATGGAAATAAGGGGAAGAAGGGAAATGTTGAATATCCATCTTGTGGTAAATGCGGGATGAAACATCCTGGTACTTGCTTGATGGGAATGGGAGTCTGTTACAAGTGTGGTTAAAAAGGCCACCAAGCTCGTGATTGCAAAGGGAATAAGGAAGCCACCAACGTTCAGTGCTACAATTGCAGGGAGATGGGAAATTATGCAAATGAATGTCCTAAGCGTCCGGAGAACTTACCTCAGAGAAGGCCAAGGGATCAAGGCCAGGCTTATGCTATCACTAATGCTGAGGTAGAAGCTCCGAAAGACATGGTGGCAGGTAATTTAATGGGTTCCTCAAGTTTAGCAAATGCATTATTTCATTTTGGATCATCGCATTGTTTCATATCTTCCCAGTTTGCTAAGAAAATTAGATATTTCAAATTTGATTTAACAAGGGAGTTGTTAGTTAAAACTTCTAAGGGAAGTATCATTGCAACAAAGTTTTGTGAATCAGTCCCCATTAGAGCACATAAATGTTCTTTATCTACTGATCTCATCGTCATACCTATGATTGAGTTTGATATAATCCTTGTTATGGACTGGCTTTCGGACTATTATGTGAAGATTTATTGTAAGAAGAAAGAGGTTTCGATTCTTGATGATAATGATAAGGAACACCTTATCTTTATAGCAGAATCGTCACCACCTAATTCTTATTTAGATCCACCCTCAATAGCTCAACTAAATTCAATTATTGGGGAGGAAGAGAATGAAATAACTGTCGGTGAGGAAAGAAATGTTCAAATAGAGGATGTACTTGTTGTGAAAGAATTTGTAGATGTATTTCCCGAAGATTTACCTGGACATCCTCCAGAACGAGAAGTTGAGTTTTCCATTGATTTAATTCCTAGATCAAGGCTTATATCGAAGAACCCTTACAGAATGGCCACTGTAGAGTTAGTCGAACTAAAGAAACAACTAGAGGAATTGAGTAATAAAGGATTTATTCGCACTAGTGTTTCCCCATGGGGAGCCCCTGTTCTTTTTGTTAAAAACAAAGATGGATCTATGAGGTTATGTATCGACTACAGGGAGACCAATTCTATAACAATAAAGAACAAGTATCCTCTACCTCGCATTGATGATTTATTTGACCAACTGCATGGAGATTAATACTTTTCAATGATTGACCTTTAATCTGGATACCATCATTTGTGTGTGAAGAAGGAAGACATTCCGAAGACAGCATTTCGAACCAGGTACGGGCATTACGAGTTTACTGTAATGCCTTTTGGATTGACTAATGCACCGTCTATATTCATGGATCTGATGAATATAGTTTTCAAGGAGTATCTTGATGAATTTGTGGTGGTATTTATTGATGATATCTCAGTATACTCCAAAAGCTACGAAGATCATGAAAATCACTTGCGCATTATCTTGAAGACTCTAAGAACGCATGAATTATATGGTAAGTTTAGCAAGTGTGAATTCTGGCTTCAAGAGATTTCCTTTCTTGGCCATATTGTCTCTAAAGATGGAATCTCTATTGATCCTTCTAAGACCAAGGCAATCCAAGAATGGCCAGCACCTACGAGTATAACTGAGGTACGTAGTTTTATTGGTTTGGCAGGTTATTATCGACGATTCGTCCAGAATTTTGCCCAATTGGCTAACCCATTAATGAAGCTCACACGTAAAGGGGTTAAATTTGTTTGGACAAAAGAGTGTGAATAATGTTTCGAAGAACTGAAGAGAAGATTAGTCAATGCTCCTATATTGACTCTACCATCGAGAAATGATGGGTTCGTTATTTATAGTGATGCATCAAAGAAAGGACTTGGTTGTGTCCTTATGCAGAATGATAGAGCTATTGCCTATGCATCACGACAGTTGAAAATTCATGAACAAAACTATCCTACTCATGATCTCGAGTTAGCAGTTGTGATCTTTGCTTTGATGATATGGAGGCACATCCTCTATGGTGAAAAATGTGAGATTTATATTGACCACAAGAGTTTGAAGTATATTTTCTCACAAAAAGAACTCAATATGAGACAAAAGAGTTGGCTTGAATTACTCAAGGATTATGATTGTACAATACACTACCACCTGGGGAAAGAAAACAAGGTGGCAGATGCTTTGAGCAGAAAAGACCATGGAGTTTTGAACAATATGAGAATTGAATGGGATCCAATTTTCATGGATCTAGTGAAGATGGACATGGGAATAACCAGGGAAGGTGAAACATCAATTCTTTTTCAAATTATTGCCAAACCATCTTTACTAGAAAGGATTAAGAGTTCTCAGACCGATGATGAAAAATTATAAAAGAAGATTAAAGCTGTGAATGATGGGAGATTGAGAGACTTTGTATATGAAGATGGAATTTTGAAATTCAGGAAGAGACTTTGTGTTCCCAATATACCCGATCTAAAAAGGGAATTGCTGGATGATGCTCATAGTTCCAATTTCTCTATACACCCTAGGAGCACCAAAATGTATAGAGATTAGAAGAAACATTTTTGGTGGGACAACATGAAGAGGGAGATTGCTGATTTTTTGTCAAGATGTATGGTTTGTCAGCAAGTTAAAGTTGGAAGGCAACAGCCTGGAGGAGTCATGCAACCTCTTCCCATACCAGAGTGGAAATGGGACAATATTAAGATGGATTTGTCATGGGGCTAACAAAGACTCCTAGAAGGAACGATGCAATATGGGTTATTGTTGATCGTCTTAGCAAGTCAGCACATTTTCATTCTATAAGAGAAGATCTACCCCCGGAACATCTAGAAAGACTATATATTAATTAAGTTGTGAGACTTCATGGATTACCCCTATCGATTATTTCTGATCGTGATCCCTGTTTTACTTCAATATTTTGGAAAAGTCTTCAAAAATCCCTGGATACTGAACTCTATTTGAGCACTGCTTACCACCCTCAGATAGATGGACAATCAGAATGGACTATTCAAACCTTAGAAGACATGTTGAGATCTTTCTCACATGACTTTCAGGGTATGTGGGATCAATATTTACCTCTGGTAGAATTTTCCTTTAACAATAGCTTCCATTCGAGTATTCATATGGCACCATATGAAGCGTTATACGAAAATAGATTTCATACACCAACCTTTTGGGACGACGTTGGTGAAAGAAAACTTGTAGGCCCAGAACTGGTGGAGGAAACAGTGAAAAAGGTGAAGGTAATCCAAAATTACATCATAGCAGCTCAAAGTAGGCAGAAGAGCTATGCCGATAATCGAAGGAAGGATTTGGAATTTCAAGTCAGTGATCATGTTTTCTTGAAGGTATCTCCATATATGGGAGTCATACATTTTGGTAAGAAAGGTAAATTGAGTCCTAGGTACATCGGACCCTTCGAAGTTCTAGAACGAATTGGGGCTGTAGCTTACCGATTGGCAATGCCGCCAAGTCTCTCCAAAGTTCACGATGTGTTCCATATATCTCTGTTGAGGAAATACATACCTGACCCAATGCATGTACTCACCTATGAAGAATTAGAACTGGAACCCGATCTGTCTTATTGCGAAGAGCCCGTCAGGATTCTTGATACGAGAGAACAAGTACTGAGAAACCAGACGACGCGTCTGGTAAAAGTTTTGCGGAAAAACCATAAGATGTAAGAGGCAACGTGGGAACCTGAGGAACTTATGATGAAGAACCACCCGAGTCTTTTCATGTGATAAGTATTCTAGAAATTTCGAGGACGAAATTATTTGAAGGAGGGGATAATGTAACACCCCAAGCTTCTACGGTACGCTTCTCTTTGAATAATGTGATAGCGTGTGTTGTACGCAACACCGAGTTCTAACGCACCATAACCAATCAAACTAGCCGTTATGAATAGTAATACCTACTTTTTGAAATTATATATATTTTATATTTCAAAATGGACTTCATTTTTGGATTTGTAATATCGAATTTAGCCTAAGATGAAATTTTGGTACTTTTCGGATAACTTTAATATTTTGATGAATAGTGAAAATTACTAAATTTTAATTAAATACAACTTTTTTAATCAAAATAATTAATATTGATAAATTATGAATTTGAGTGGTTTTAAAGTATATTTAGAATATATTTTTAACATTTAATATAATGTTGGTCATTGGAAATAATTTTACAAATTAAACCGAACATAAACAAGTGTCAATCTTTTGATAGTTATTATCTCTTAAAAACACGCTTTTTGTTTTGACAGCGGGAATTAATTTAAATTAATTTCTGCCACTTCTGTGTTTTGAATTTAAGAAAATGGATTCCATATTTCGAATCAGGATGTCCAAATTGTGTAAATAGGTAACTTTTATTTATAGACATTTTGAATAATTACTGCGGTAAATATTTTATTTACCATGGTTAAGGGTAAATCAGGTAAATAAGGGTTAAAAAATTAATATTATAATAATACTAAATTACCCAAAAACGTGTCCTAGCCATATTGGTTGATACAGGTTCGACCATAGGCATCTTTGGGTCGATTTGGGGACCCCATGGTGCCACTTGTAGGTGATAGGGACACTTTTTTTAAATTAAGTTAAAATGAATACAAAAAATGACACAAGCATATATCTTTTTGACAAACAATTTTTACATAGGGTTATAAATGTTGGATTTTAGATTATAAATATTCATTATAATGATAAAATGATTTCCTACATAATGATATTTTATTTATAATTTTTATAATTTAATTTATTTATGACACAATGATGATGAATTAATTACTATAATAGTGAAAAATTTAAATAATTGATATTATAAATACCCAAATAAATATAATATAAAACTTTTAATGAATTAAACTAATTTTCTAGGAAAATATGATATATTAGGATTTATTTAATTTACTTTTTTTAAGTAATAAATCTGTTATGAGTTTCACAAAAATCAACTATTGAATAGTGTAAAAATTGACATAAAAGAGTTCTTAAAACAAATATTATATTATTAATTGATATTAAATTCCTAAAAATCTAAGGTTCGGCAAAGAGACTTATATCATGATAGGTTCGTCATTAATGGACCACTTGGGGGTCGCTTGGATGTATATAGTTTGTTTATTAACCATATTATATAAAAATACAAAGAGACATTGTAAAAGTGAAACTAATTAACTTAGAGTTAATACTTATAGATAAAGTTAATATAAGTACCCAAACCTATCTAAATTCTATTGGTTGAGTTGTTTTCGAACCATCCCCACCTTAACTTTTAAATAATCAACTTTTGAGCCATTAGAAACCGAATATGAATTTATTATAAACTAATATCTCTAGCTTTTCCAAAGGTGCCCCTCACCCCTCTTATAAAAGGGCACTCCTCCTTCTCATTTATTCACACCATCAATGCCTTTTGGATCGGACAAACTCTGCCCAAATACTCTCCCAACTTCCCTCAATACAACCTATAGGCATTAGTTTGATCATAAATCCATCTTAAGGATCCCTTTTGATCAAATCAAAAGGAAGAAACCGAAGAAGAGGTAATGATTTCACCACCCTTTTCCAAGTTCCTTTCTTCGTCCACCTCTTCTTCCTTTGTTGTTACCATTATAAGATAATAACTCCAGTATCATATATATACTGTGATGTTATTATAAATATGGTACAACCATATTCAGTATTCTATCCACCCTTTGAATAACATGTCACCATACGTGCGTACGTACGGCTTACCGTCTCCATGTCGTGGTGTAATTGTTATTCAATATAATATTATTTTGATGGGTATAATAATGATGTGTAACTCATGTAAATAATAAATGTAACATGTTAATGATTTTTTATATATTATATACCATCCATTTATATATTATTTTAATATCAAAAGAATGATATTGTCGCTCGTGCGTACGTAAGGACTACCGTCTCCACGAACGCGATGAGATTCATTCTCCATCGTATCCATTAAAGTATAATTATCATTTGATGATTTAAAAATGATTTTTGAGGAATTGATATCTTTCTGGATATGATTAAGATACTACCTATTCATAACAAACACGGCTTATGTAACAAAACATATAAAAGAAAATGAGTATGTTAACACCCGAAACGACGATAATTAAAAGATATTATTAACAAATCAATGTTAAAAGATCATATATGATATCATATTAATGTATATGATTCTTGTATAATTTAATAACAATTATTTCACCATTATATAGGAGGTTATCCTACCCCAACCAAGGAAAAGTACAAGGTAAGGGTTATTTCACAATCTCTTCATTATCCGAGGTTGTTTATACGTAATAATCTACTGGGATCTCTTTGTCATACACATCCATGTTTTCTTAAAAATGTATTTCAAAACATTTTTATTATTTACAATAATATGGGTTAAAGTAATTTATAACCTTGTTTGGCTTTTTATAAGAGGAATATTTCCGTCGTTTTCAAAACAATGTCCTTTTTAACCTTTTCGACAGAATTAAGGTAAGAATGTTTTTTTTAACTTATACGGCGGGTGCGGTTATTTTCCGCCGTTATAAAATTTTAAAAGATTTCCTTACAAGATTATAAGAATATTTTCAAAGAAAATGTTTTATTTTATATGGCTCTTAAATGATTTCAAAAATAGAAAGAGATATTTCTCTAAAAAGTGTTTTGATTTCATCTATGTCAACATCCATTGATGGATTTTACGCTTATTTGAAGTTGATTTATTATGATACAAAACTTCTATATTGTATTTAAGGTTTTGTGATATGTTTGACTGTGGATGTGCTATTTTTATACCATTCATTGTTTATGGTGAAATTATTGACATTTCGTATGCTAGTTTTAATACGAATGTTTATGTTGTGTTTAAACCTTTTCATATGGGAATGCATTGGACTTAATATGTGACGGGTGGAGCCCGCTATATCTCCTCGATGCATCGGTAGGTATCATGAGATAAACTAGTGTCTTGGCACAAGGCCTTGGAAAAATCTTATTTGTAGTCTTGGCATGAGGCCTTGGCTATGTGGTTATGATAGTCTGGCATTATGCATTCCAACATTATGAAAGTGGTTATTGATATTGCATGTGATTATTCGATTAGTAGAATATCCATGTGAACAAGTAAATGGTATTATTTAATTTTAATTTTGCCATACTATGTTGAAGTTCATGTTTAAAAGGCTTTTGTTTTAGTAATGCATTACCTTAAATGTTTATGCTTATTTTTATTGTTCCGCTATATTGTTATCCTTACTGGGCATTTGAGCTCACCCCTTTTCTATGTTTTATTTTTCCCAGGATTTGAAGAAGTAAGTTATGAATGACCTGCAGGGATATTATGAGGGGAGAATAGTGTGGACTGTGGAGACTTTATGTTGTTGTAGTAGTTTTTCATTTTACGATGTAATGTAAAACTTATGAATATATCTAGTGATTCCAAGGCTACTAAACCAATCTGTCTTTCGAGATTTGATCTTTCTTGTGATCATGCCAATGTTATGTAATAATGATTTGACTCTAGGTAACTAGGGTCGGGGTGTTACATTTAAGCCTTTGGCACATAGTGAAGCAGACGTGATTCCTAGTAACCCATCCACTCATGGCACTATTTTAGTGGAATTAGGTATTAGATTTTACAAAGGGGTTTGAAAAATTTTCTTTTAATGCCACTTTCTATTTGGGGTATGGTATAGGAGTGTATAATGAATATTCAGAACCTGTGACGTATATCGGTAGGGTGTCTTGATAAAACTTGATCCAGTATGACGTCATGGTTGTTGGGTATGAGATCTCTCTAGATACAAGTTATTCTATAGTTGTATATTCCTTATTCTTTATGTGTTTCCGATGTTCATTAGGATTTTATAGTTTAATATATATCTATAGGTCACAGCCATTGGATGGAGTCTATAGATGGGTTTTGATTCTTGGTCATCAAAGGAAAGAGGCATCCCATGCATTATATTTGGAATGTTGGATTCACCTCGTAAAGGAATACTAGTGTAGGATTTTTAGTAATTACTGATGTCTAATTTATTGGTCATACATACTTATATATATTTTATTCTTATGGTAGGTTAGGTGGATCTCTGTTGAGGCATTGTTGTTCAGGATTAATTCAACGTACATAGGATGAGAAGTGAAATGTGTAGATCAATATGAAATGTGATTTCCTTATATTGTGCCCCATGAATGGTGTTGGTTCATATGTAATGGTTACATAGTCAGATCACTATGTATGTGGTCAATATGTAACAATAATTCTATCATGAACCATATTAGTCATCGTATTACCACAAATGGATGATCGATGAGTGTTATTTCTATATCTTCTTCTACATTATTATCATGAACTCAAGGGAGAAGTTACATATGAGATTTCTTAGTTTGGATATATCCCTCACAGACCATGTACTATGTTTTTATCCTTATAGGGAATTATGTTCATTACATTATTTATAGAGGTTTGATCTTTTGGGCTATGTGTTTTAACCTCATGACCTAGTTATGAGACCTATTTTTATGGATATATGGGAGACTAAAATTCCTATAGTATTGATAGATAACCATGTATGTTGACATAATCTTTTAGGGTAGCTTCCGTGAGATTTTATTCTAGTTTAATGAATTTTTTAGTTACTCATCCTGGCTTTATGCTTGTTTTGTGATCTATGAAAATAAGTGATTGAGTTTATCATTAATGGTATGTTGATTCCATAAACCTTTTATAAGAACTTGGGTGCTTGTTTTTTCAATAACTGTATTTGATTGGAACTACTATTTGAGTGCCAGAACTGATTGATTGGTGTTTTCCACTGTTTTTCATGATTTTAGAGCACAGGTAGACCATCATGATTAGAATGAAATCATGTGATGGGATATCATGGAATACAATAATGTAATAGGTGAGGTGATGGGACATTAAGTGGAAATTCAAGAGAGATTTTGGATTTTCCAAAATGGTGTTCCATGTTGCTAGGTCATTGTAGCCTTATAATGTATGATTATCTATTTATTAGTTGGGTGAAAAATAGTTCACTTGTTTACATGGAACTGTTTGATCATGAATCGGTGAGAATCTAGGTGTATGGAGAGGACCGATGTTTTCACGACATGTTTAGGTGCATGTTTCCCATGAGTTTAAGAAAAATGGAAATTCCCCCCATGGTATTGGTGATATCAGAAGGGGTAATATAAAACAATTGAACCATGGGTGAGTCCTTGTTATTTGTTGATAGGATGTGAGTGTGGAATGGAGGGACCAATATACTCCCATTTGTAGAATCTTTGTGTAATACTTTTGAGGCAATTATTATCTATCATGACATTATCTTGATTATTCTGATAGAGAATCATCAAAATGTCGATTTTCTTATGATTTAATTCAAATGTTCATGCCTGGTTAGGGAAGGAAATCTATTAAGGATACAATCAAGGAGATGAGTAAGGTAATCCATAGGTTGGGGAGTGCACTACAGGTCATTAGAATGTGTTTAATGTCATTATCAATTCAATGTTATAATTTCATTGGGATTTGGATTATTTGGATTCGTTTAATGGTGATGTTAAGGATATTCCTATAGTGGGGAGTACTAGATCATTCATAGTTAAATGTCTACTATGTAGGAGATGGTTGTTGACACTATGCCAGTAGTTATTGGATATTCCAGAGATCTAGTTCTACTGATGTTCAGTTTGAGAGAACAACTAATATTCTTAAACCCAAGGCATCTTAAATATGAGAAAGTTTATTATATAAAGATTTTAGGGGAATCTATTTTCTCAACATGTAGTTTTGTGTAGAAATTATAATTCTTTATTACTGATGCATTTATGTTTTGAAATTTCCTTTTCACCTAGAAGATAATCTTGTATAATTTTTATGAGAACTCGGTTGGTACCATAATTTGGTGTTTACACTTGGACCTGAGTTTGGTTGAAATTCATTCCATTTATATTTTATCCAAATAACTTATATTTTATATTTAATTTAAAAGATATTAAATAACTTAATCATGTTTGTTTGGTGATATCTTTTGAACAAATTATTATAATGGCATTATGTCTTCATTATTGATTCTAGAATGGGGAATTTTTCCTAACCATCTCATAAAATATTTTCATTTAATAGGGATGGATATTTCCCCTTTAAATTTTTCATTTATTTTTCTAATATTCTTTTCTCCTTTCATTTTCTTCTTTTCTACATAGGCTTCTCGCATAATCCCATGGGTTATATTTCATGACGCTCGACAGTTATATAGAGGGGGGTTGGTGGAATGAGAAATAGAGATATGGGGAGGGAGGGAGGAGGAAATAGGTATCGTTTCATATCTCTTCAAGCACATGATCGATATGTGGTAGTCATGGATTGTGAAAACTAGAGAAACATAATAAGTTTCCACGTGAAGGTATGGATTTTTAAATGTTAATTTCATATCCACATTTATTTTTTATTTCATAATTTTAATGAAATATTATTCCTTAGTATGGACCATATATTCTGATATATTGTTTTTTTAGATGAAACTTGTGTTCTGGTGCGATCTATCAGATTTATTTTCTTAAAAATGCATATACATGACATGTAGTTCCATGAGATATACCATTTGTTATTCTAGCTTTATTGAGATGAGGTTTCTAAATTTAATGTCATGAACTAGGATTTTCATGTTGTCTGCCAGTTCTCATTTATGAATCCGAGTACCCACCCATGATATACATGTTGGGGTACATGCCCTTGTAGAGTGCACAATTGGACCCCTCGTGGTTGTCAACATCAATGTAGAAGAAACTGGATAGGCCAAGGACATGGCTATTCCATTGGAGGGACATTGGAAGATACCCCATTTAATAAATAAGTGTTGTTCCCACCATAAATTACTTATACATGGTTGTTTTCCTTCAATGCCTTGAGGGATTACACACCCTGGTGGGGATTCGAGAGTACACGTCAGGTACTCTGGGAGACACATCGTGTACTTCCTTCTAGTAAAATTTTTTGGGGTTTTCATATCTTTTCACCTAGGTGTCAGTATTGGACCCCAAGATTTTTTTATTATGAGTATCATTTCACATATACCATTATGATAGGACCCATTATGTGTTTTGAAGATTCCTAGAATTCTCTTCAGTAATTTTTTGAACATAGATGTTCTTCCTCAATTAATTTACTCCAGCTTCTTCGGAGAGTGAGACATGTTCAGAGATAAGACAAGATCTCTTTCTCTCATTCCCAATTAATCATTTGAAGACATGTAAATTTCAATAAATTCTATTCTAGAATAAGGGTCCTTGATATGATTTCATAACAAATATGTCCTATTTGATTCGTTTACATTGGTTTGTGCCTAGAGGATCCCTTTTTTGATTCTTCTATCATCTTTTTGTAACAAGGTTCCCCTCTGGGATTCCCTTTCTTATGTGATGACTTAGGGAGTCTGTCACTTGATTCATTTACATGTATACCCATTTGATGATCCAATGATGAATTCCAATGCCTTGTTTTGTTGTTATAAATGGTCCCCTATGGATTCCTACAACTTTTTATTTTCATGAGGTTACCATGCAGATTCCCCATACTTTCTTACCATTTAAGGATCCCCTATGGTATTCATACTTTTATCTTTTTATATATGGATTCCAATTAGAATACCTTCCCAGATTTTTACCTTCATGTTCCCTAGTTGGATACCCATATATTGTAATGACTTTTTGGATGCAATGGGTGACCAATTTTTAGACTGAACATGAGTTATTATGTAATTTTTGTGTTGGTATTATATCAGGTTTGTCCTTAGCACCATTTTCAAACATGTAACCACATGAGGATGTGGATGTAGTGCCAGTTTTTACAATTCATCCAAAATAACACGTTTTTTTAATATCACATGATTATTATTTAATCATCGATATTTACCAGAGGTGATTCTAAGTCGGTTATTATTGATCATGATGTGAGGAATTTTGATTATTTTTGGATGCCCATACATTCTTTATGATATACCGATTCTAGGACATTTAATTTTCATATACTTATTGATCTACATAGAGGTAATACCTAGTATATGGATATTGGTATTATATATATGATTAATATGTTATTTTTTATGTTTAGTGGTGTTTCGTAGAATCCAGCTATTGTGACTTTGACTATGATTTACAGGAAATGCGTACGTAGTAATTATACTAGTGGATTAATATACACTTCTGAGTGAAGATTATGATTACTCTATCCTCTATTTGATATTTTATGAGTATTATTAATCACTAATTGATTAATTTAGAATCTTGGATGATTATGGTCTCTACATGGATAGTGATAATTATGCTCCCCCAGATTGGTTACTAGTATGTGGGGTTGGACATGATTTATGAAATCCTTAGCGTCCCTGAATGATTATGATAATCCATATGATTAGGATTATTACAACCTCCCTTGTTAGTGACTCAAATGGTGAGCATCATTGTGTCTCTCCAGTGACTCCACCTTACAGATCACATAATGGTATGGCCCTTAGGGATTATTCGTGTTCTAAATGTAATGACTTCCTATAGACTAGGACCTTGGGATTAGGAATTTTAATAGATTTAAATGTTATAGGAAGGATGTCATCTATCTCAATGACCATATATATTATGTTTAAAGGTACTTCCCAGAAATCCATTGTTTCAATGATTAGTGGTGAGTTCAGGTGAATCCAGGTGTAGGATGATTATCCCTATGGGAAGACATTGCATGGTCAACGATATTTCCTAAATTGGACAAAGATGATATTTGTAGATTAGTATTATAGACCCATGGATTATGTTAATGATACATGCCTTAAGTGATACATAATCTATCTTAAAGACACTGTATGTGATGTACAGATGATTGGGATTACATAACCAACGATCAATTTTTTATTTGGATTTTATGTTATTTCATTAACTTTCTCATGTATATTAATATTTATGATTATAACTATAGGTATGGGACTATATAATTATACCCACATATATATGGTCATTCATAGTGGAACCTACCCAGTTTACTGGGATCTTAATCCAATAGTTCAACTGTTGTTTCACAATATTGGATTTACTTATAATTTTACTTGTTTTTCTTATAGGATGAGAATTTGGATTTTCAAAAACATATAGAAAGAAAATTTTAGGATCATCATCATGGGTATCCAATGAAGATTATTTCTGTTCACTGTATGTGCACCTCGGTATATATCTGGACATTGTATCTTCTTTTCAGGTTGAAAATATTTTCATGGTGGATATGGATGAGGCCATGAGTTTTATAATAGAGTGGATCTACTTGTGTGGGTTTTTATGTTCTGGGTGGTACAGTTCAGCCATGTTTGGGGAAAAAATATATTTTCTGACTCGGAGTAAGTAGTAGATATATTGACTTTTATTTTAGTTTCATTTTTTAGTTTTATAACTCAATGTTTGACCTAGTGGGTGACTATTTATGTATGTATGGAATCGATGTTCGAGATTTTATATAAGAGTAGATTCTCCCCACTACCAAACGCTTGGACCTCACTACTAATCGGTAGCGTCTGGTGTACGAGGAGGAGCCCATGAAGACTATAAACTGGATATCTTAGAGAACTATTTTAGTGGAATTAGGGTGAAGACATTTAATGAAACCTATATACTTTTTATCATTATTTATATGATGTAACCACAATCAACATATGATAAATGAAAATAAAAAAAATCAAAACATACTAAAAAACAGAGATTCTATTACCCCAAACATAATTTTAATGAGTAATTTAGGACAAATTATTAATAAAACATCACAAATATACAAATATGGCTTGTGAAATTTTATTATGGTTACAGAATTTATTTATAATAATTAATATTTATTATAATTCATGTTTAAACATATATGAAGGATGTCGAGACATTAGGTACAAGATTTCTATATGTATTTTTATATCATTGAGATGTATGTTATATTCACCACATATTTCTTCAATGAGATGTTTATACTACACATGGAGGTATTTTATATTTCTATAGTGGAAAAATATTGGGATTTATATATTCATTTTTGTATCTCTTTTTCACATGCTTTATTGTTTAAAATATATCAATTTTGTAAGATATTTTTGTCCCAATTTTTATTCACTGATCCATACTTCTAGTTATAAGAAATTATAATTTATGACATGTATATATAAAAAAATTTTCCATTTATATAATTATTTTATTTAGTCATATAGATTCCCTTTCATTACTTATATTAATATTACATAACTTTTTTCGGAATATATAAATAAATTCAAAAAACACACACAATGACTGCATTAGTTTACTGCCTTTGGAAACATGGAACAATAATATTATAAATTAGTGAAATACATTAAATGTTTCCCAAAAATATCATTCCACACACAATTTATACATAAAAATATCTCTAGATAAAATGTGTATGGAAACACGTGAATGGGGTGAGATAAAATGCCTAGAAAGGGTAAATAAAGAAAATGAGAAATCATATCCTGAAAATAAGGGTATGATAACATGATCAGGATCATTAGAAAATCAGACCATACATATAAAAAAAACATTAATCCTATGATAAATGATAGAATATACTAAAACATAAATAATTTTAAAAAAACATGTTCCATGAAATCATAATATCTGAATATGATGTTGAATTGTGGAAGATGTGTAATAATTTTAGAAAACCTATGTCAAGGTTGCCTACCAAGGAATTTATATGATGTTAGGATTGGAATACTCACCCAAGTACCTTATTTGTGATTGGGATTCCCTTCTTTGTACCCTCTTGTTTTTGGATTCTAATATCCTCCCATGTACCCTCCATTTTGGGATTAGGATGTCCTCTAATGTACTGACTTGTGTTGGTCTTCAGATGTACTCCCCTGTACCGTCTTATTTCCCACATGGGTTGACCTACCTCACTTAAAATAAAATTTATATTATCAAATATTTTTAATGAAAAGGAGAGAAACAATTATTTCACACACCAAAGGAAATAACTATGAAATTAAAGTGAAATTCTAGCATACCATTTTTAATCTCCCAAAATAGATTCCATGAGATAGTGTTTACTTGAGTGTGATGTTCCTCCATTAGAATATCTTTGAAACTCAAATCCATCTTGTCCAAGTATTGGATGTAATTATCAATGATGATTTTCCCCTTGTAAAATCCCCTTATTAAAATCAGATCCTTTTTATCAATCCTGGAGAAACACTCTTCATGTAGAGTCACAATTAGTTCCCTTCCAATTATTCATTTTTCCACTTAATCATGATAATTAATTTAAATAATTGCATAAATTATTCCAACATCCCAACTCACGAGCAATTATTTTCTAATCAAGTATCTATCGGTAGAGGTAGCTAATAGTTTTCCATAATCTCTTTTCGGTCACCCCTCTTACTACTAGTCCTTTTCATTATTGGGAGCTAATCACTTTGTACCTACTCCTCCAAATACCATGTACAGTGGTTAGAGCATCCATCACTGAATTCAATGATATAAGTTCATTAAAAATCATATCACAACCCATGAAATGAAATATTTATAATAAAAATGTAATCACATAATATCTTGTTAGTAAAAAGGATTAATATTCATTTCAACATAACAATAACAAGTCATTAGAAGCAAGTATCATATCAATATAACCCAGGGTAGAGAGAAATGTGTCATAATAATCATTCCATAAAAACATATACCATTCAAAAAATAATATGAATGGAACCATAGGGTCATTTCTTAAAATGTAATCTGTAAAATAATTCACCTCATATTATATCGAAAATAGATTAAAATGAAATTATAGAAACAATTTGTTATGAAAATATTGTATCTAATTTGAAAAATTTATCCTTAAACCATAATAATTTTTTGAAAATCACATTCATGAAAATAAAATTGAAATCATATAATAAAATCTTTTAAAACATTATTTACTTAAAAAATACAATGAGAACTTTAAATAATTTTAAAAGCAATTTTCCATGAAAACATATAATGGAGAATAAAAATGTTTTGAAATAAATTATCCTTAAACCATGTAAAAAAATATATAATACATATTGGAAAATAATTCCTTGAATGAATATAAATTATTCATGAAAAAAATTTAGAATCAATTTTCCTTAAAAACGAATAAACGAAGCTTAAAACCATTTTGAAAAAATTATAACATGAATAATAATAAAATTAGCATGGATATATATTGAAAACAATTTTCCTTGAAAACATATAAAGGATTCATGACAAAACAATTCATCATAAACTAAAAAATAATCATGAATATATTATGAAAATAATTTTCCATTAAAACATATAAATGATTATTGAAAAAAAAATTAATACTATTTTCCATTAAAAATTATAATTGGATTATAAAATTATATTTTCAAACACATTCCTTGAAAAATAAATTGAAAAATATGATTAAATATTGATTAAAATTTGAAACAAATTTATTGATTTTTTAAAGAAAAATCATAAAATTTGATCTTTTAAACATTAAAAGGATGGTTCAAAAATTATTGAAGATAAATTCATACATTCTATAAGAAATAATAATAAAAATATTTTTGCAATTTATGAGGTTAAAAAAGGACTTATACGAAAAGAGGAAACAATATTCTTTTGAAAAAATTAGTTAAATAAATATAGATCAAATTCTATTTTAATGATTATATGAGAATGGTATAATATTATTGTAATCCCATTTTACAGAACATTGTTTTTAAGGAACATAAATTTATTAATGATGATAGGGTAAAGTCAAGATTCATTAAAAACAATATCATAATTAACTTATTTACCAAATAGTAGAAAAATGGTACCAATACATTAATATATCAATAATAAACAATGGAAAATTAATTTCTTCAATTTTATTATGATATTAATTATAATATTTCAATGATGGATGCAAAATCATAAACAATCTAAAAAAGGAGATAGTTTTAATAATATATTGTTACATAGTAACATTGAAACATACTCCACTTGTAAGAATGTGAAACTATATCAATCATAAAACATCATTAATAGAATTATATTCATGATATTTCATGTGAAATTAATGTTTATATACCTCAAAAAATAATGTATGTTCATAATAAAACATGTGTCTCAAAGAAAAAAATTCAAAAAAATTGTTATACTGATTTGGCAGCATTTGAAATATAAACCCCATGATATATATATAATATAATGGATATTTAAATAACCATAAATTTATGTATAAAAATAATTGAATACATCACTTGTAAAAATACACACCACACGAAAGGAATGGATGGTGAATATAACCGGTATCTCACAGAAATAAAAAGTGATATGAAATTACTTTAACCGTTATATTGACTATCATTGCACTCATTAAAACCTACGGTATAATTAATTTAATTGTATTATTCATATTTCATATAAATATATTCTTAATTATAATACCATATATGGTATTACTATGGATTTAAAATACCCTCCTGTTAATAATTCTATATTAATGCTTCTCTTCGATTAATATCTGCTTTGTTTTTTCCATGTGTCTTAATTTGATATATATTCTGTCCATGTAATTATTACATGATATCTTTTATATAAACAATTATTGAAATATAATTTATACTATGTATATTTTTATTACAATAATCCTAAGAATATAGATGTATGAAACATAATAAACCATTCATGGATATAGTAGGTCATACGCAGGAAAGAATGTTATTTCAATTTAATTATTTTTTTGAATAAAATAAATAATATATATATATATATCATTATTTATTTATATTTATTATAATATATATAACATATTTATTCACTAAAATGGTCCTTAATACATCCCAAAGAGTGTATGAATGAACCACATCACTTTGCGAGGGCGGTAGTCCACAATTCCACAAACACAATTATCGTATTAACACAAAATGGAATGTAAAAATATATTTGTTTCAATATGATAAAATATGACTAAATATATAGTATATATATTTATATAACATGTATAAATATAGTTTCCATGATAATTTCCTCTATGGGAGGCTGTAAGTAAAAAATGCACAATCATCATTTTGTAAGGCAATAGTTCTCTGTACACATAAAAATGTGTTAATTACCTATTAGATAGAGGTGTGTATAAGTAAAGAAATAAGAACTATAAAAATCCTATTATATTGGAGAAACTATATAGTTATATATGAATTTAATTATGATAGTGGAGGGGGAGAAAGAAAATATATATTCATGAGAGAAGATGTTAACTCTTAATCGAGAAACTCATTATGGCTTGTGCGAAAAGGCTTCCTTGGATTAATATATTCCCAAAGAGATGTTTACAGGATAAAAATATGGATTTTGGGGAGTTAATATTTTTAGATATTGTTATATCCTATGTGGTTTCATATGTGTAGGGAAGAGGGATAGGGGGATTCCTTTTATAGGGTAGGGAATATAATGTTTTTTGCATTAAAAAAAGATAGGTGTCCCCATGTTTGTTCAGAATCGGTAGAAAATTTATTAAACAAAATAATTTAAGGTTATTAACTTATTCATGTCTATAAAAAGGGTTATGGGAAATTATCTATGTCTTTTTGGGCCTCAAATTTGTGGATAAGTAAATTTTTTTCTTAATTTTTCTCTTAATTGTTATTATTAATTTAAATCACTTTCACTACTACATTTGGAAAAAAAATTAGACCAAATTAAACATTATATATTATTATTATTCTAAATATGGAATCAATTTTTTGAAATTATAATCAAACAAGTGATATAAATTAATTTAAACATAGCATGGTTGAGGGGAAAGAATTTTGGGGTTTTAAAGTAAAAACATCAACATGTTTTCAGTGTTTTTATAGCAAATTTTAGAATAAAATTGATTCAAATGAACTAAAATTAATTTAATTAATCAATATTATCTAATTAATATTTAAAACCAATTTGAAATAATATTTAACCTTATAAAATAATTTTATGGAAAAAAATGTTCTAAAAAACAGTAATTGTAAGTATTCATTTCAATCTTAAACCATAAAAGAAAATAAAAATATTATTTTCAACTAATTTTTATGTTTTTATTTCAAATATTAATTTCATTTTTACATATTACAAATAAAAATATCCAAAAGGTGGTTTTAAAATTTTTCATAAGTCAAAAGGTTTTAAACATTCCAAAATAAAAATATAAGGTTTTAAGCATAAAATGGAGTCTGTTCACATCTTATATCATTCAAATATATTGGATGATAATGAAAAAAAATTGTTTGAATATATAATTTTTTCATTAATTTAGTTCACTATTAATAATTAATTTAACTTATTCATAAAAATCATCATTTTAACTTATGTATAAAATTTTATAAAAGTAGTCTATCTATATTCATTTGGATTCGATATTCTTTTATAATTAATATTTATATGATGAATTAATTATTATATATTCATAATATATTTAATCATATAATATTTAATTAAATGGTAATGTTATTTTTTATTAAATAATTATAGTTAAGAATAAATTTTTGTTTTTGGGAACTTGGTCTTTTGGGTTACGCAAGCCATCAAGGAAAGCTAGTCTATTGTGTAACATAAGCTAAATTCAGTGTTCTTTGAAGGGAAATATAAATTTTATATTTTTTTATTGCTCTTTAAACTTGATATTGAATATAATAAAATCTATACATAGTGATTTAATAAAAAATAATTTTTTTATAGATGTGTGTAATGAATAATTTAAAAAAAATTAAATTAATTCGAAATAAATATTCCAAAAAATCTTGTTGTGTTACATTCTACCCACCAAAATATGAATTTATCCCTTACAATTATTGTACATTATAAATGTATTAATACTTTAGAGTTACTTTTATATGAACCCACTTCATCCTAATTAATACCATGACATCCTTTAAAAATTGAAAACTAGATCCGTAATGTTTATTAAAAGTAACTAATTATTATTCTCCCACATAAGAGAATGTAGGCTGGATGTGAATAAATTCACATTAAAGTGAAATATAAATGTCATGTTCAGTTAGAGACTGATAGAGAACATCTTTAGGATAAAATTATCAATCATAAATACTTAAATCTATAATGACATAAAAGACCATTTGATCCATCAAAATCCATGGTACTAGGAAAACAGTTTATTTCTAGATCATTTTAAAATAGGTGATGAATTTTTATGAAAAGATACATTTGAATGATTTTAGTAAAATCTCACCCTTTTTTATTAAATGATCCACTACACCTATTTCTAAAAAAATAATGATGATTTCTACCTCTAAAAAGAACTATCTAATTATGAGATCTGATGTAATTCATCCAATATATATTTGGTTACCATCAATAAAAAAACTACTAGATTATGTTTTCTAATATGAATGAATCCTAGTGTGGTGTGGAAATACTTTTATTTGAAAAAAATCTTATTTTTTAATATAAAAATACTGTATATGTGTTATGATATAACCATTTCGAGTTATGAACAACGATAAAATAAGAAATAAATCCAGCCGATCATCTTAACATTGATCCCACATATATAAAAAAAGTAGTTCATTATTGTCAAATTGTAAACATTTGAATACACTCATTAAATATTATATAGAAAGAGGGAAATAATCTTAATTAACCAAAATACTTTTGGAAAATATGTTGGCTTCCTCATTCCAAAGGATACTATAAATATTCCCTAAACCCAAGAAGTAAAAAAAATTAATTTTTAATAACATAGGCCAATATATAATGTATGAAATATTAATATTCAGGGTAATCAGTTATATCCAAATTAATTTATCAAATTCAATCATATATTTATCCATGTAAAACACAATATTCTCAATATAATGATAATATTAAGTGCTAACTTATCATAATAAAAATATCGCATTATCATTAAATAAACATTAGAAATGTCCTTATTAAAACTTAAGGAAACCTATATTCAAACTAATTATATATTTCATGATTTACAAAACATTATCCTTGAATTCAAGTTCATAACTACAACATTCATCCACCATTATTCTTAATCCACTTCTGAGGCTTCAACAACACATTACATAATACCATTTTTCTAGAAAATGAAATATGAATCATGTCTTAACATTCCCCATCATCAATATAATCTAGTTTCTTATGGATAAAGAAAAATTTACTGGAAGAATATCACATACCATTCACTTATCATTTTAGTCACTTATCATCATAAGGATAATAGAAAATCATAGCACCAACCTTATTCTCTTTATGATATTTTGAGTAGGGAAACTAACTTTCATAATTCCCAATCCATTCAAATTTGTAACATTCAATTTAAAAAATGTTATTTCTGGTTCGATCAATCGACTAAAACCAGAAATCATAGGGTGAGAATCACATATCATAGAAGAAAACAACATAATCATGAAAATATTTATATATAGGCATTAAAATCATGTAATCTTGAATAATCTGTGAAACAGTGGGTTAATATTAAGTTATTCAAAGGCAACTTCTAATTAAATCATTCATGACGGTTTGTGCAGAGTTTTTGAATTTCAAAAGAATAACCCCCACTTATGTCAAACTCAGTGTGATACAAGGCCCATTGTTGTGTATGAGATTACCATATGTTGGACATGAAACAAATTTTCAGAGTTTTTTACCCCTAAGGTATATACGATCCTGAGCCACATCCACTAGTAGTAACTAGACAAGGAATTATATGAAAGAATCCACATACTATAACCCTTACCTAAATTACATGACATTTTAGTAAATGTTAACTCATATTTATACTTATCCTTAAACATGTCCGTAGGGTTATCACTGTGTTATTCTCATCCTATGTTCCAATAAAAAGATAAAAAAATTCTCTAATACAAACTATACAGATGCTGTATATTCATATAAAAACATGACATCACTCTTGCAGAATATATAAAATAACATAAAAAACAACCAAATACCATATTATTTTAGTTCCTTTGGAAACATTGTACAACAATAATCTAACATAGTTAAATATTTTCCATTTTTCCCAAATATAATCCCCATTAGTATTTCTAATTTAAACGACTCTTAATATCTAAGGGAATGGAAATACATGATTAGGGTGAGCTCAAATTCTCAGTACAACTAAATAAAGGAAATGTTTAATATTATCATGAGCACAAGGGTGTGATAACATGATCATGATTCTTTGATCATCATACCTAGTTTATTAATTAATCATTAACATGAATCATTACATAATTATTTTTAGATCATAAGAATGTGAATCACAATAAAATAAATAACATGAGCCATTAATGAAAAATATAAGAATAAGACATATAATTGTTGTAGAAATAGAAGCATGTAAAGATCCCTATGTCCTGAAGACCAATAATTGAATTTAAAAAAATTTAGTCTTTGGTTAGTCACCCCTTCACCTACTTAGGGATTAGGATTCCCTCCCATGTACCCTTATGATTTATTCTAGGGATGACCTCCCGTGTAAACTCATTTTTCAAACTTTTAATGTCCCCTATGTTCCCTCTAGGTTCGGGATTGGGATTTCCCCCTTGTACAATCATTTTTGGTCTTGTTATTCTCTCCCTTATAGCCATTTATCACAAAACAAATTTATCATTACACAATGCCTTTAAGGGGAATATATGACTCAACCATCTCATAATGAAATCATAAACACATCTGAGACATGATTATTAAAAATCATATCAAAACCATTTAATTAAAATGTCTATCAAAACATGAAATCATATCATAACCTGTGGAAAAGTACATTTTTCATAATCCTTTCATAATAATCAGTAGCATTGAAAATAATCATATTTCAAATGAATATGGCTCGTAGAAGGTAAATTGGTTTCTTAATCATCATTCCATCAAATCATAAATCATTCAATAAATAATTTGAATGGAACCATTGGATAATTTCCTAGAAGGGTGTGAGTTAAATCACCATTTTTCATATTTGATGTAAAACCACCTTGAAATATATTTTAAACACATTTATTGAGGGAAATATCATTTATTCTTTGAGAAAAGTTATTTCAAAACTAAAAACATCATTTAAACCCATTTTCTTGAAGGTAAAAATTAAATATTATACACAATTAATTGAAAAACTTTTGAAAAACATTTTTTATTGAAAACAAATAATGAGATATTGAAAATGTTTTTAAAACCTTATTCAATGAAAACATATAAAAGGATAAAAAAATCCTTTTGAAAAAAAATTCCCTTGAAAATTTATATAAGGATCATAAATAAATTTTGAAAAACATTTTCCTTGAAAATATATAAAATAAGATTGAATATTTTTTAAATAATTTACTACGAAATTATATAAAATAATATTGAAAAAAAATTTAAAAAAATTTTCCTTGAACATTTATAAATTATTCTTGAAAACATATTAAAAAAAATTGACTTGAAAACATATAATAAACAGTGGAAAACATTTTGAAAATTATTTTTTACGAAAAAATTTAAATGAAACATGAAAAATATCAAATTTGTTTAAAATATTATCCCAAAAAATTTCATTCGACATAATATATATTTAATGACACCAGAAAAAGTACCCTTTTATTGGTGTGAAATGATTTTCATTTTTATCTGTGATTTTCTAAGCATGTTCTTCAATTATAACAAACTCATGGATGTTAGTACATATATTATATTCCATTTTTATACATACCATTTTATATTCACTATAGTATAGTCATTCTCATTAAATTTTTTTCCATTACATCTATTTTAATGACCATCAATGGAATCTTATAGATCATTTAATATAAATAATCGTTAATTGACATTATTTAGAATCCAATTATGTAATTATATAACACAAAAATATAGTATTATCCATATTCTAATAACTATACATTTGACTATAAATATCTATATAAAATGAAAAAAAATAATGAACCATTGAAACTATATAACCATTCTGTGATACAATATGTTTGGCCACAGAATCGAATTCTAAAATTCCTTATGAATTTTTTCTTACAAAATGATCTCAAAATAAAAATAGATCAAGATAATATTTTTGTAATGTATGGGTAATGAATATATGATCTAACATCTTATACTGAATGACATTGGTTACTAGTGGATTTTTCTGAACACAAAAAATTATAATAATGAATCACTTACACACAACAAGAAACATTCCCACAAAAATACATTTTTTAGAACATAATTCAATTCCAAAAGAGGAATTCTGAATATTCTTTTTACTAATGAAAGTAAATGAATATAGGATTCCAATTAAATGTGTACCAAATAATTTACCCGCTAGTACAATTTATTGATTAGTATAACATGAATACAATGTTATATAATCTTGTTATCTAAATAAATTCATACCACATATTACTATCCTTAAGATTACCCTTACTCTAAAAAATAAAATGTTTTATGAACACCATTGAATTTTTAATACCTAGTAACAAATGGGAGTCTATTACATGTATAAAATTTATAAAATTTATATTTATATCATATTTCTTCAAGCAATTATTATGTATCCATTAGAGTAAATTATATTAGTGCATGTTTCTATTTTTGAACAGCATCCTTAAAAATTGGTAGTTATGATACAACAATATCTATTTCTACTGTACATCATAGTTACAGTACCTCATAATACATTAATTTAATGATTATTTCATTGATAAATAATAATTTTGATGGATATATTATTTTTTCCCAAATAAATACTCTTAAATAAAAAAATTTCATTAATTCTACAACATACCAAATACCAACAGTTTTTGGATGTGTGGGGTAATAAGATAGGTACGCTGATGAATGATAAATTAAATGATGATTATTAGCTGAGATTTAATGGTTATAACATCCAACTAGAACCCTCACTATGTCACTACCTTTTCCTGATATGTAATGTAATACAAAAAAAATTAGATGAGATAATACAAATAACAATTTTCCCTAGAAAAAATAAAAAATGGTTTAGTTATATATTTAATAATATTATGGAGGCAAAGTTTTAAAATCATAACAAACAAGGAATGATAATAATAATAAATGATAATAAATATAATATAAAAAATATCTTATATAAACTAATTGGGGTGAAACATTACAGTGTAATAATTATTTATCTTTTATTTAATGTATTTGAAGGCCTAACAATTATTTCTATTATAAGGAACCAAACATTAAATATATATATATATATATAAGTTATTTTATAAAAAACCACTTAATTGATTCCCCATAATCTTTTAAGATTAGTGTTTTTGGTAATTGTATCAGAACTCTTTCATAAAAAACCCATTAATTACTAAGTGAACTACTCTGAAATGTCTTTAGTTTTCCTATAAAATAAATATTTTTAAATGAAACATGATTAATTTTCATTAAAATACTTCATGAATTTAATAATTAAATATTTTTTGTTCATACCAAACATTAATAAATGTGAAGAAATATTAGAAATCTGTATTTATATAAAAACCCACTAAGGGATATAAAAAGAACTAGAGAAAAATTTTAATATATTTAAAAACAATGAAAGAAAATGTTTTAATTTGTTATGTTAAACCTTCATCTAAAATAATATTATACTTATACATGATATTAACAATTCTTCCAATATATTTCCATAACATAAATTTTAAGAAAATATAATATATAAATTGTAATCATGATGGTTTCATAGAAAAAATGAGATACCAATGAAAGTATGTTCTTATAAATAGACATTTTAAACATAAAAATGAATTGCAATTCCATTAAAAAATATTTTCTAGGAAGTATTTTTAATTAAAAAAATTCCATAATTAGTCATTAATAATATCATAAATTTAATTTAGGTTCCTCATGACATCATATTTATATGAACCTTCCATAACCCTTACAGTTGGAATAACTATATGGTCAACATCCATAATATTTCTTCATAGAACACAATAATTATGCTTTTCATTGGAGCACTATCAAGGCACACTAATAACATAAACTATATCGATATCACCACTCATTATTTTTTTTATGATTCCTCCATTATATTGAAACTTTTCCAAGTACCATATCATGATTAAATCCAATTAAAAACTATTTTAAACCTCCATACAAATAACTTTTAGAGATTGAAACACCCTTTCCTTTTAAAAAAATTGTAAAACCATACATAAAAATAACAAGTGAATGACATTTTTCACATGTGGAAAACATGGAATCCTATAATTAAATCCAAATAATAATGAAGATAAAATACTATCACACAATAAATGTCAAAATAGAACCTTTGTTACTATTTTTAAGGAATGTATAAATGTTTATTATAAAATATATAAAAATATTCTTTTTTAAATAAATATTAAAAAAAGATAGATAAATTGTCATTTATAATTCATTATTTTTATATAAATACAACCATAAAATAATTATAGAAATAATTTTTTAGAAGATATATATTTAAAAAAAATATGACTTTAAAAATTTAATATTTGGTTTTAAATTACATTTTCACTTACCTAGACTCTAAATCATCACATATAAAATTAATAAACATAAATAATTAATATATTTTATTTATTTAGAGTCCTAATATCATATTTATTGTTTATTATCATTTCTATTTTTTTACATTTTTATATTCAATTACATAATCATTTAAGTTCTTGTTGTGAGTTTTGATGAAATTCATCTCATATGGATATAATGTGTTTTATAAGATGAATATGGACAAATGGTAATTATTGATTCCTAAGAAAGATAATAATACAATAAAAATATCATTTTGAAAGATTTTTTAACATTTTAAAACCATCCATGTTATACTAGTACAAAATTGAATTACCATTTAATAATGGAGACGGTAAGCCATACACAAAATTATTAAGGTTTCTATTATTCAACGTATTTGTTAAAAATAGAGTAGGTGTTATTTCATTTTTATATAAATACAATTAATCATAAATTAGTTATTATTTCTTTAAAAAAAACTTAAATATATCATTTTTTGATATGGTGATGAAAAATGAGTCACATCACTCCATCGAGGTTATGGTCCACACATACACAAAACAATGTTACCATTTTTCATTGAAAGTAAATGTATGAATTTTAATGATATATCATCAATTATTTATTTTAAATAGTTCATTAATATAATATATATTCAATAAAACAATATGTATAACCATCCATGTGGTGAAATGATGGAAAAAGAAGTAAATCAGATTGTGTGGCAGTAGTTCGATATACAAAAAATAGTTTTTTTCCCATTAGACAGAAGAGGTGAATGATTTATGTTATGAAATTATTATAATATCATCTCAATATATGTTAGATACTTTTATATAATTTCATTAGGAAAAAATTATGTTTTTAGTAGAAGAAATAAATCAAAATTGGTTGGTTATGAACTCTACATCTTCTTCAAAAAAACCACTTATGATTCATTTAAAAAAACATTACTATATTGGCATGATGATCAAATAAGGTATTTTATTACATGGGGAAGGGTGTTAAGAAGATATTTTGGTAAGTATTTCCAATAAAAATTGGCATATTCAGTTACAAGAAATATGTATATGATGCTCCATTTTTTATTATATGGGAGGGGAACTATTATAATATATTAATATATTAAATTAATATATAGTAATTTATGTGTTAGAATGTTTCTAAAATGAAATTATTATATTATTACATGTGGATGACTCAAAGTAATCACATAAAATAAATTTTTTACATGTTAAGCTAATATTAGTATCCCTATATTATTATATTAAATATTAGTAAACCCTATTGACAATTACAGTGATTTCAAGGTGTTTCTACTAACAAGGTATTACTGTACTAACTCTAAAAGTAAAATTAGAAAATAAATGGAAATTTTTTATAGAAAACCATTTCCCAATAAATTTGTTGAACATATAATTTTTTAATTACGAAATTATGTTATAAAATATATTTTATTAGAATATGACGTCTCTAATGACTTAGATTTTTCTCTGGTACATTTTTGTAAATAAATTGAGATAATTATGTGACCTGGCGCTAAGACGGCATGATATTTGAGGCCTTATATGCCCGGAACATATTTTGGAATAATTTATGATTTTAATTAAAACTACATGTGTGGGTATTTTTTATGTTTAATAACATCAAAATGTGATCCAGATCCAAAATATGAAGGCACAGTTTCCTTTTGAATATCGACAATACTATAGGTAGGGCCTAACCATGGTTGATTTGGTTCAAGGGTGAATATTAATTTTTTTATTTGTACATGATTAAAATAGTAAATAAAAATATTTTAATTTATGTGATGTGGAAACTCCATGATGGTTTTATTCAAATATGTGACCTATAAAACAATCTAGGATTATCAAAATAAACCTTGAGTTTTTCAAAGGAATCTAATAGAGGATCTCTTGTCAGCGATGATGGATTGATGATTGAGATTCAGATAAAGCCTCGATGGTTTGACGAACGACGGACTTGGATTCCTTTATTATCATCAATCGGTCGAAACTCCCATGTAGGTTACGAGTTTTTATTTATTTTCACTCCTTGTTCATTATCCCCTTGTAAAATGTGGATTAATCAATGATTATTATAATGAAAGGATTGTGTGTATTTGGGGTTGACCTAAATCTATTGAGTGGATGCTTTTTGGGATGGCTCATGTTGAGAATTGGTTGATATTTCCCTCTATTTGTCAACAATGACATGAGAAGATCTAGAACGACTTGAAAAAGGACAAGATCTTTTAATTTTGGAATTTCATGGGCTTCTCCATCACCTCAGTCCTCATTTTAATTACTATATGATATGTGATGGAGATATGACCCATCAATGGCACATGGATTCTACTGCCAAAGGAGGAGGCCAGATGCAGTGGATCCTACTATTCTAGGTGGGTCATGTTAGAGTGAGGTCATTGGAAGGTAATCCAGTGTCAGAGGTGGAAATGTACCGATAATGCGACTAGGCCTGTTGGATCTTGCAGAAAGACAAACTGTAGGCCGATCGATGGTGGGGGGGCACTCACCCGAAAATTCGGCAAGGCTGGGCATAACCTATAGGAAGGCCTCATTCAAGGCAACAAGTGATGGTTCCATCTTTATATCTAGTCAGGATAATGGTCGGATGAAGGCATACGGTGCATAGACTATTGGTTTCAATTAGACAAGGTCGATGAAAGGCAGATGGGGGAGGGTAGTGGTGGATGTAGTCCAGAGCGACCACATCGAAGGGAGAACAAGAATCTCCATGATGAGTGTGAACATTTCACAAATCCCCACCATGTGAAACGTGGTTTGTCCATGTTTTCCTGGGAGCCACCTGGATCCCAGTCAGGTGACCACAATAGCTAAGGGGAAGTGCGGCCAGACAAGCCTCGTATGATGGATTTGTGTCGTTCTATGCGACACGAGCAAAGAAAGAGCTACCTCGCTGCTCCGGTATCCCAGTTGGCTAGACCATGTGACCATGCACTACAACGGGATGGGTTGCCCCGTACTGATTGGGTTGGGTTGGGTCGTGTCAGACCATTAGTCGGTCCAGAAATAGTATACTAAAATTTCAATATCATTCAAATGGTAGGTCCATTTGACAAGACACATGTGGTGTTTGGAACCTCGAGATGATGAAGTACTTTCTAAATTTGATTCATGGATTTTATTATAGAACAATATAGGTGAAGAGTTTACCCGGTTTCTTTTCCTTTGGATTATGTACGGCATTACGTCCCCATCACTGGATTGTAATCCCCTCTAGAGGTTGAGTCCTAGATAATTTTTTGACATCCCTCATTGGGACTAGAGAGATACTATATACCCACTATTGGAGTTCTCTGATAATTGATGCGACTATTAAGTGCAGGTAATTAATCCTCCATTCATTAGTCTGTAATGGTAGGGTTTTCAGTATCCTCAGAGAATGATCCCCAACATTATGAGCTACACCGGTAAGGTTTTCGGTATCTTCTAAGAAGGATCGACTACCTAGAAGGGAAAGATAGATTGGGTTGTCTATATCCCATAGGAAGGATCGCCTCTCTACATAAAATGACCATAACAAGTGTTTTCTCTCTGGGATGGGCCTGGATTAATTGGACATCGTTGTATGAGTATCTAATGCAAAAAAGGATCAAGGATTGAGATTTCCTGAAATGGGAGGGTCTTGAGAAGAATCTTTTGGTAGATGTGTTGTTGTGACTTACCTTATTTACATTTTGGCTAGTAATGAGTACATCTACCTTTTCGTGGTTTATGTTTCATAATAATATACCTATATATATCTTACATTTCATTCCTTTGTGGTTTATCCTTTGTGGTCTCATGGTGTCCTACTAATTATAGTTTTACTCACCCCTGCATAGTGTTTGGCAGTGCATGTTGTGTCTTGTGTAAATAACTGACGTTTTTATTGAGAAATAGGTGGTCTAGGACTATGTGACACATCAAGTGATCAAGAATATGAGGTGTGCTTCTATGGATTCTGGTATCTAACCAACACCTACCCATCATGTAGGGTTTCTATTGATGAGTTTTCATGAGCTTGTTCATTCACTTATGTTCATACATTCTTTTGGTGTGATTGTATTCATGTGCAGTTTACATCATGTAATTTAAATTTCTATTATAAATTTTGGTTGGTATTATTGTAGTCTATTCATGCATGTTTTTTGAGGTTTATTTTTTATAAATGGGAGTATAGGTATGTGTGTGTGTATAGTTTTAATGGAAATTGCTTCCCATTAATGAGATATGACTACTTGATGATAGTATCCAACCCCTGGACTATCGAAGGCAGTCATGGTGTAGTCACATAATGGGACCCACTAAAATGGTTCGAGATAGAGTTGTATCATAGTTGGTTGGTTCAACATTGGTACTTAGAGGCTGCAATATTGGTTTGGGGAATCTATGTTATGTGTTTTGTGTTCAACTTTCTGGAAAGGGTCTCTAGATTTGGTGTACCGGCTGACGTATCCATACCCAATGACATTGGTCCCCTATTTCCCAACACGGTACATGAATGCACTGGTTGAATATAAATGACTGGTACATGAATTTTATAGGAATGGTTTGTGTTTTCCATGCCCATCTTGAGTCATCACTCTAGATTTACTTTAAATATTGTGGTTCTTCTTGAATTGTTTTAGGATTCCTCATTAGAGACTTAAAACCATGATTCCATTATAAGACCATGAGGCGGGTACACCTATCTGTGGGACATTGGTTCATGGACCATTAATGGAGATATCACCTAGTGTGGTGCACCAATTGAAGGACCCCAGTACAGCCTAAGAGGGGAGGGGTGAATCAGGGTGAAATTTTTTTCTTCAAATGTGATGGATCTTGTTCCCATGTTGGTATGAAAATGTTGAACCTATATGATGAATATGATCAGAATGAAAACATTCACATGCACACAGAAGACACAACACTTTTTACATGGTACCCCACTATGGGCTACGTCCAAGGATCATATTCCGGTAAGTTGTTAGTCGTACCTAATTCCACTTATCTTCACTAGCTGTGGATTACAAAAGATCAGGCACAGTCACTCTATCCTAGGCTCACTGCATTTACAAAGGTTCAAGGATAGCTTACTGATTCCCTCGGGTCACTCTCGTTGACTCCTCCTGGCTCACTGCCTTTGGTGAAATCCCACTCAGTTTATAGATGCGAAGGTCTATTCAATATATTTGCATTTATGTATTTGTCTCTAATTAGCATGAGACTATACTTACATCCAAGTCTGAAATTGATGCACAAGAATGCACAGAACCACTGAAGCAGATAACCAGAACGTACAGACAAGCTTTACTGACAATTGCGCGCAACACCAACCCTTTGCGCGCAAAACCTTCATATTGCGCGCAAGATTTCCTTTTTCCCGTGGAAAAATATTTCATGCCACAACACCCGTTTTCACGCAACTAAGTCTTTATCTGCAACCCCAATATTTAGGCGCAGCTCTTCCTTTTTTGCGCATCCCAGAATTTTCCACGCAATCTAGAATATTTCGCACAAGCCCTTTACATGATTCTTTTTCATGCATCAAACCTCGAATCTTCTCTAAGTCTTCAACCGTATCGAATGAAGGGGGTCACCTCATATTTATAGGCATCTGAGACCCCTGCATGAAAAAATCATCTTCAGTATGAAAACCTCTCATCTGGCACATAATATTTCGCGCAGATATTGTTTTCCGTGCACCTCTACTTATATTTCACGCAACCCCTGCCTTTTCCATTTTTCGATGTTTTGATTTTGAAACACTGTTTGCACGAAAAACTTTGCTCCGCAATTTCGCGCACCACGCTGTTTTTTAGGCCCAACTTAAGTATTTCGCGCAAAGCCCTTATTTTTGACGCACCACATCCTCTTTGTGCGCACCTCCTTTTGCAGGAAATCCTTGTCTTCATTTTCCTATTTTGAGGCCCAAAAATATGGAAAACACTAGGAAACATCGCCACCTTCAATACTATTGTCTGCTTGAACTGTATGATCACTTTGCTGTCACACATTCTGATCTTCCACTGAGGATTGAAAACAAACACAAACCAAACTCCAATTCATGCATAGAACAACCATGGTTCCAACAATCTCCCCATTTGGGTTTATTGGCAATCAAAAAATAAATTCATAAAGATCAACATCCCCATGCAATCCAAAAACACAAGGATCAACTCAGCCAACACTCTATGTCTACGTGAGCAATGATCGGTGTAGAAACTAAGAGAGGAAGCTTGAATTGGGTTCCCGTGTTTTGGAATTCTCAATGATGCCCAAGAAATTTTCTTACAGTTTCACAGAAGCATTATATTTCCAATGAATTAATTCTCATCCTATCACCGAAAAAGAATTCTAATCGTGTTATAGAAGAATTACATGTCCACTAACAATCCTGAATTTATTACTTTCTCTCCCGTTGTCAATAAACCCAAAGACTGGTAATTTTTTCATTTTTCAGCTCCAGCCATGCTCCCCCTGGATAGTGTCTCACCCACAAACCTGCATCACATCCATAAGCAGATAAAAAAATTATCATAATTGGGGATAGGGGAATTGTGTAGCCTCCTTATGCACTGGGATGTGGGTGAACACCGAGGATCAACCGATGCTTCACAAACACAGTCGTTGATAGTGGCTTGGTCAGGATATCAACAACTTGTTCATCAGTTCCCATATGATCCATTCTAATCACCCCTTGTTCATCTTTTTCTTTGATAAAGTGATACAGGATTTTAATATCTTTCGTACAAGAATGCTGAACTGGATTCTTCGTAAGATCAATTGCTCTCCTGTTATCACAGTAAATTAACATTGGTTGCTTTACCTCGTCATTAATATATGTTAATTGTTGCTTCATCCATAGAAGTTGAGTGCATGCCTTTGTGGCAAAGATATACTCAGCTTCAGCAGTACTAAGAGAAGTACTTTCCTATTTATTTCTCAAACAGCCAACACATTTTTTCCCAATATAGAAGGCTCCACCACTAGTGGACTTTCTGTATTCTACATCACCAACCCAATCAGCATAAGAAAATGCTGATAATTAAATGTCCCTTCCTGCAGGAAAACATAACCTGAAGTTATGGGTTCCTTGAATGTACCTCATGATTCTTTTTACTACTGCCATATGTTCCTCCTTTGGATTACTCTGAAAGAGGGCCGCAAGGCATGTGAAAAAGACAATATCTTTCCATGTCGCTGTCAGGTACAGTAGGCTCCCAATGATCCTCCTGTACATGATAGGATCAACAGAGTCCCCATCCTCATGCTTTCCAAGTTTAGTTCCAACTACAATAGGAGTTGACATTGGTTTGGAGTCTTGCATATTAAACTTCTTCAACATCTTTCTTTCATATTTTTCCTGAGAAATCAAAGTGTATTCCCTCTTTTGAATCCCCTGCAGCCCCAAGAAATATGTGAGCTCCCCAATCATAGACATTTCAAATTCTAATTTCATGTGGTTGGAAAATTCAACCACTGATTTTTGCCTTCTGCCACCAAATATGATATCATCAACATAGACAAGAACCATGAATTGTTCTTTTAGAGAATTCTTCACATAGAGATTGTGATCTACTCCTCGTCTTTTGAATTATAGCTTCTTGAGATATGAATCCAGCCATGAGTACCACGCCCGTGGTGCTTGCTTCAAACCAAATAGAGCTTTCTTCTGTTTGCAGACCTTTTTTTCATCAGTACCCAAAACAAATCCCACTTGTTGTTCAATGTAGACTTCTTTTTAGAGTACACCATTCAAGAATGTTGTATTGACATCAATTTGATATACATTATATCCTATTTGGAGTACCATGGAAACGAAAATCCTGATTAACTCCAGTCTAGCCACTGGAGAAATGGTATCTTCAACATCAATGCCTTCAATCAGGGAGTATCCTTTACATACTAGTCGTGCCTTGTTTCATATGACACTTCCATGTTCATCAAAATTATTTTTGAAGATCCATTTGGTATCAATCACATTGTGACCTTCGGGTCTCTGGACAAGATCCCATGTCTGATTTTTGTCAAACTAATCTAATTCATCATTCATGGTTTTCACCCAAGATTAATCATTTTTAGCTTCTTCGAATGAGGATGGATCTACAACTTATAGAAATTTAGATTGTGTGTTATTTCTCATACTTCTTGTTTGAGTAGATTCACTCCTTTACCCAATTACATTGGATGGATAAATCTCAGCTCTTCGATTTCTCCTGTGAGGTTAAGTAGCATTTCATCAGCCATAGTTTCTTATTCGGATTATTCTTCTGAGTCAACATCATGATGTGACTGCTGAGTGTTTTTTACAACTTCCTCTATTTCTATATTTGTATTTTCTTCACATTCTCTTTCTTCCTGACATTCTATCACATCAGCATAAGTCGTCCATGAAGCATTTGTGACTTTCTCATCAATTATCTTAACATCACTGCTTTCCAGAATCCTTCCTAAATTCATGTTGAAACATTTGTAGGCTTTGCTGTTTATTGAGTAACGAGGAAAATTCCTTCATCTGCATTGTTGCCATACTTCCCTTGATTTCCTTCTTTGTTCCGGATGAAGCATTTACATCCAAATACACGAAAGTATTTTAAAGAGGGGTTCTGTCCATGCCACAATTCATATGGTGTCTTCGTCTCACCCATATAAAGTCATGTTCGATTCTGAATGTGCACTGTAGCTTGAACAACCTCTTTCTAGTAATGTTGTGGAATACGACTCTCAATCAGCATAGTTCGTGCCATGTTCTTCACATGTCGATTACTACGTTCAACAACTCCATTTTTTTGTGGAGTTCTCACAGTAGCTACCTCATGTTGTATCCCAGGCTTCTCCAGAAAATTTTCAAATTCAATGGACATGTATTATCCTCCATTATCAGATCGCAACACTTTTATTGTTCGTCTAGTATCATTCTCGACGATTCGCCGATATGTTTTCATGCAGTCAAGGACTTGTCGTTTCTTGTGAATGACCATCACACATGCCATTCTACTATAATCATCTATGAAAAGGACAAAGTACCTTTCTCCCTGAGTTCCAGCAACATTTATCAGCCCAAAAACATATGTATGAATCAGATCAAGAAGGTGAGATTCCCTTTTCTTCTTTGGCCGATATGAACTGCAGACCAGCTTCCCATGAATGCAAGCACCACAAGATTTTTCACGCTCACGCTTTAGGTTGGGAATGTTCAGGACAATTCTCAATTTTGATATCTTCTCCATGTCTTGTTGATTGATGTGTCCCAGTCTTCGATGCCAAAAATTGTTTTCTTCTTCAATAGTCATGTAACATACATTTTTTTCACTATCAACCTGATACAAGTTTCCTTCTATTCTGCATCCCTTCATAAGTGAATTTCATGTCTTTCCCTTGAAAGTCCACCCTTTCTAATTAAAAGTAACAATAATTCCCGAGTCACAGAGTTGACTCACGCTGAGGAGATTATGACGTAGGCTATCTATATAAAGGACTTCAGTCTTCTTTATTTCTCCATTAGCTAATTCGGTACTTCCACTCCCATTGATTTTCAGAGCCCCATCATTACCAAATCATACTGTACCATCAACCTTCCTATTGATATCCGTTAGCAGGCCATCATTACCTGTCATATGAGATGAACAACCGCTATCCAGAATCCTGGTACTGTTGTTCTTTGTAGCTTTGAGGGCCACCTATGCAAGGTTGGATTTCTCAATATTCTTCCTTTCCTTCCATGAGACATTGGATTGAGTATATATTACTGATGGTCTTTCAATTATCTCTTCCACATACCCAGGTTCTTCATAGTCGGCAACTTCTTTGAGAGGAGAAAACCACTTTGAAAGAGCAACACTATCTTGCTGATGAGACTTGACTTGTCTTGAACTTCAGTATGAGGTGTCCATGTCCCTTTTCTTCCTGTAATTAACAGACTTATGACCAATGTTTGAACAACGATAACAATATCCATAGAAATTGTTTCTTCTATAAGAAGAAGGATATGAAATTTTTCTCCTTTGTTGAACTTATATATCTTCTCCATTCAGATAGCTTCTTGCCTCTTCGCAATAAGACATGGTATGGCCCAGATAGCCACAAAACTGACACTTCATGAGAGGAAATTTCTTTTCACTTGAATTTCTCCTCATACCTTCTTCCGTGGAAGAATAGTTATACTGTCTGTCATTTCTAAATGTTTGAGGATAATTTTTAGTTCCCATTTTAGTTTGGATTGAGGGTTCCTTTTTCGAAACATTATGAAATGTTTCAACATGTTCAACTTTCATCTTATCTTTATTTTGGATCTTTTCACTTCCAGTAGTTGATGTCTAAGCCTCACATCCAATTCCACTCTTTCCCATGCAAGTGGTTCTTTGATTACTCAAGATTTTTCCAACCCCATCTGAACCACACTTGGCTCTTGCTAGTAATTCTGCATCTGAGAATCTTCCAAACTGTATTTTCTTCCTCGATTCATTTGGAATTGATTCAGTCTCAAGTTTACTCCTTAGAGTAACAACTTCCTCCTCAAGACCCTCAGCAGTCTTGGATTTTTCATCATGTCTAGAGGTGAGGTCATTGATGACCATTTCTTGTTCTTCAATTCTCAGCTTTAGATCCACTACATCAACATTGCATTCAATTATTTTAGTCTGTACCTTCACAAAATCTTCCAGTCGTTCAATTTCAGCTTCAAGTTGATCAACATATTTAGTTGATTCTTCTACAATTGATTTACACTTATTTAAACTCTTATATTTAATCATAATCATACTAACCGCATCCTTAAGTTGTATATCAGGATCTACACATGTTCTTAGTTGTTTATTTCCACCAGAATCATCTGACATTTCAACAGTTGACATCAAAGAAGCATGGTTCCCGGTTTTGAATTCTGGTTCTTCTTTATCACATAATTCATTATCATCTTCTTCCTCTTCATAGAAAAAACTCTTCCTTTTCATTTTCTTTCCATATTTGAAGTCTCCATTTTGAAGAACCTTATCCAAGTATTCTCTATGCTTTCATCTTCACTATGTTCATCATTGATATTTCTTAAGCACTGAGAGGCAATGTGCCCAACTTTTCCACAACAAAAACATGAAAGAGGTAACTTCCCTTTGAATTTCCCTTTCCCCTTCTGGAACTTCTTTGCAATGAGAGAAAGAATTTCTTTTTCTTCGTCATCTTCACCACTACTATATTTGGAGATTTTCATTTTATCCATGGCCTTGAATTCCATTTTTTTCTCACACGAGTCGTAGCATCTTCTAGTTTGAATCTCATTTCATATATTTACCAAGCTGCTCAGTAGATCATCTAGAGAATGTTTGGAAAGATATATTTCCTCGGGGATGACACCTTTGCATTGTACAGAGGTGGAAGTCTTCTTAATATTTTATTTTCAATATCAATGTCTTTGATTTCGTCTCCTAGACCCCGAATTGCTCCAACCACTTCAGTAATTCGATTGAAGAAAGAGTCTGCATTCTCCTCTGGATGCATCTTCATATCATCAAATTGATTGTGCATCACTTGTAGTTTCACATCCTTCACTTTTATATCTCCTTCATAAATATTCTTGAGTTTATCCCACATGGATTTTCTAGGGTGAAATTCATCACCTTTAGGTAGATCTGATAAGAAAGGGCTGCAGTGAGTCTATTTTGTGCTTTAGCATCTGTATCAATAATTTTCCTCTCTATTTCAGTCATAGCCAGGCCTGTTGGATCAATGACCTATATTCCTTGCACTGTAGATAAGAGAACATCCATTCCAAGAGATCTTAGATGAGATCTCATTCTATTCTTCCAGATCTGGAAATTACTTCCATCGAAGTGAGGTACTCCCCTCACATTGACTGCATTCTCCATGAAGATAAAGGACAGATTCAACACCAGCAACCTTTACCCTTTGATACCACATGAACGATCCTGGACACCCTGAGAGGGGAGGGGTGAATCAGGGTGACAACTTTTTCTCTAAATGTGATGGATCTGGTTCCCATGTTGGTAGGAACTTGTTGAACCTGTATGATGAATATGATCAGAAAGCAAACATTCACATGCATAGAGAAGACACAACACATTTTACTTGGTTCACCACTAAGGGCTACGTCCAATGAGCATATGCCAACAAGTTGTCAGTCATACCTAATTCCACTAATCTTCACTAGCTATGGATTAAAAAGGTTCGGGCACAGTCACAATGTCCCAGGCTCACTGCCTTTACAAAGGTTTAGGGATAGCTCACTGCTTCCCTCGGGTCACTCCCGTTGAATCCCCTTGGCTCACTGCCTTTGGTGAAGTCCCACTCAGTTTATAGATGTGAAGGTCTCTTCAATAGATTTTCATTGAAGTATTTGTCTATACTTATCACGAGACTCGGCTTGCATCCATATCCAAAATTGATGCACAAGAATGCACAAAACCACTGAAGAAGATAACCAAAACATGCAGACATGCTTTACTAACTATTGTGTGCAACACCAACCCTTTACGCGCAAAAGCTTCCTATTGCGCACAAGATTTCCTTTTTCGCACGAAAAAATATTTCGCGCCACAACACCCATTTTGGCGCAACTAAGTCTTTACGTGCAACCCCAATATTTACGCGCAACTCTTCCTTTTTCGCGCATCCTGGAATTTTCCTCGCAATCCAGAATATTTTGCGCAAGCCCTTTACACGATTATTTTCTGTGCATCAGACCTCGAATATTTTCTAAGTCTTCAACCATATGGAATGAAGGGGGTCACCTCATATTTATAGGCATCTGAGACCCCCACACACGAAATCCCCTTCGGCGTGAAAACCTCTCATCTGGCATGTAATTTTTCGCGCAGGTATCGTTTTTTGCACACCTCTCCAGATATTTCGTGCAACCCATGCCTTTTCCATTTTTCGACGTTTTGATTCTGAAACACTATTTGAGTGAAAAACATCGCTCCGCTATTTTGCGCACCACGCTGTTTTTCGTGAAAAGCTCAAGTATTTCGTGCACAACCCTTATTTTCCATGCACCACTTCCTCTTTGTGTGAACCTCCTTTTGCAGACAATCCATGTATTCATTTTCTGATTTTGAGGCCCAAAAATTTGGCAAACACAGGGAAATAGCCCCACCTTCAATACCGTTGTCCGCTTGAACTGTATGATCACTTTGCTGGCACACATTCTGAACATCCACTGAGGATTGACAATAAACACAAACCAAACTCCAATTCCTTCATAGAACAGCCATGGTTCCAACACCAATGATACTACCACCCATCGAGCATCAGTTAATACCTGCACTACTGTTAGAGGATTCTTGGAGGATGAGTATGTTGATGAGTTCAAGAAGTAGAAACCTCCTAGGTTCAGGTGTAAGAGATACCCCAATATAGATGAGGATTGACTGGAGGCATTCACTCATCTCTTTTGACTACTAAGGATTAATTATAACTAGATGGGATTTCTAGCCAAGTGTGTTTTCCGAAATCAGCAAGGTGATGGTGGAGCATAGTGACCTTGACACACGATGAGGAAAATCACCCATTTATGGACTTCGATCATCTATTTAGATAGGAGTTCTTAAAATCTATTTTTTGGTCAGTGCGCATCCATGATAACCTAAATCAATCATAGGGAGGTCATACAATAGTGGTGTACTCTATGAGGTCAACCTACTTGTCTCGTTACTCTACAAATATGGTTTGTAACTCATTATTCATATCTCAATCCTTTGAGAAAGGGGTGTACCTGGATATTAGGGCGTCAATTATATCCTTAATAATTCTAAGTTATTATGGGGTACATGATGGATCACTAGTATTGGAGTTCTTTCTAGACATGAAGAAAAACATTGTGGGAGATACCATTAGGAATCATAAATCTATGACTTTAGTAGTAGGTATCTGGATACTATCACAGGGGCCCCAATGGGCTCGATGATTCTGTAGGTGAACCCCATATTCTCAGTCAGTAGTGAAAGCCTCTCAGGGTGGCTCATGGCAGCCCAGAGATAGGCAATTTTATACATTATATGACCATGGACATGTGGAAAGGGATTTACTAAACTGACATATAGATGATCAAGGGATGGTCGAGGGAACATCGAGGTATAAGAATTGGATTGAGGAGGGTCGTCCATAGGGTAGAAGATGTGGAATGAGAGTAGGTTAAGATGAAGGATATGGGAGGAGGTTCAATGTACTATAACCACCCCTATGTGGTCCACCATGGTCTCCGTGATCTAGTTGATATAGTAAAGGAAAGATTCAGGTGATGGAGGATTACTTCCTAGATGATCTAGATATGATTAGAGTATTGATCTGTCTCTTTTACACCCTAGTCATTGTTCAAATATAAAAAGGTTCTAGTCACTCCTTTGTTCCCACATACCTTGTTCGTAGCATGGATATTCTCATGCAGCCGTTAGGTTGAACCTAACTTTTTTAGGCCCCTATGGGTGGCGATATGATGATCACACACTAATGCTGGTAGTTTGATAATTCTCTTGTAGGTGACAAATTCGACTGAGATCTCCTAGTAGAACAGTCGATGTCTTATAATTTCATTTTTTGTGGGGACTGGTTATCCATAGTCCATGATCAAGATGATTATTTTAGGCACATAGTTGGTGTGTCTATAGATATGGGATAAGGGTATAATTTATCAGTTAAAAATAATCACTAGTTGCATATGATGATCATTATAAATGTATGGTGAAGTTAATTACTCACCAATGGAACATCCACAACCATATCATAGTAGATTATGATATTCCTATATTTCCTGCAGTTTTGGATGAGTTTGAGGATGTATTTTCTAAGGATGTCTCAATATTTCCTCCATATAGGGAGTTTGACTTCTCCATTGATATGTACCAATGGATGACCCCTGTAGCTACACCTGCACAGAAGATGGACCCCACATAGCATTGTGAGCTGATGGTATATTAAGAGGAACAATACTGGAAGGGATTTGTGAGGCCCAACATTTCACCCTATGCATCCCCAGTTTTGTTTTCTAATAAGGATGATGGGATATTGAGGATATGTGTGGACTGCCAGTTCCTAGATCATGTAACCATGAAGAATAAATATCCACTACCAATATTTGTCTACCTCTTCAAGAACCTGGAGGGAGTGATTTGGATCTCTAAGATAGGCCTCTGGTCTAGCTACCATCATCTTTGAGTATGGGATGATGATATAATTAAGAAATCCATTGGATTTCAGTATAGCCACTACAAGTATATGGTTATGGCGTTTTGCTTGACCAACTACACGGTAGTGTTAAAGGGACTCAAGAAAAGGATCTTCCAAATCTTGTTTAGAAAAATTAATTAAGGTCTTAATTGATGAAATCCTATTGTAATCACGGTCTAAGGAGGAACATGGGAACACTTTTTATGGACTTACACACACTCTTTGAGATCCATCTTTATGGGATGTTCTCGAAGTGTTAGTTTTATATTCAGGAGGTCCACTTTATCTGACACATCATTTCATAGGCTGGAGTTGTAGTGAATCCATTGAATATTGAGGTGGTTCTTTCTTGGGAGCCACCCAATAGTGTGACTAAAGGGATGAGTTTCCTAGGGTCATTTTGGTTCTATAAAAGTGTTTCGAAAAAGATTCAAGTGATGTAGCACTCCTGACGGCTTAGACAAGGAAGGGGAATCACTCTAGGAGGATAGTGACGTTCAAATTGTGTTTCCAGGAGTAGAGGAAGAGGCTTCAAGAACCCCCATATTGAGACTACCAAAGGAGGGTGTAAGGTATGTAGTGTTCTGTGATGCATCTGGGACCAGACTGAGTTGTGTCTCGATACTGGGGAAAGAACAGTTTTCTTACACATCACGATAATTGAAAAATCATTATTATAGCAACACAAACATTGATAATGAGATACTATCAATGCTATTTTCATTAATGATGTGGTAAAATTAATTCATGGGGGGCATTTTTTAATCAACTCTGACCATGCAAGCCCCATGTTTTTCTTTTCCAAGATTAATCATAAATTTAGACAAAGTCAGTGGTTAGAGTTATTGAAGGACTATTTCATCAAGATTATCTATACTCCTGTGAATGTGAATGTGGGGATAGAGACCCACCACAGGAGATCCATCTTGTAGTTTCTGAGTGAGGCATTATAGCAGTTTACTACAATGAAAATATCCATTATCGATGTTGATGGAGCAGATTGCCTTCAGTCAATAGTGGTCACCCTACCACTCTTATAGTGAGTTAGGGAGTCACACATCAACTGTGAGACCCAACATGCTCATTTTTCTTTAGGTTAGTCCCCTGATGGATATTTGATAGATGTAGATCGCATCATTCTATTAAAATGGTGCACAGTTGTGAAATCGGTGTTGTGAGAGGAGGTTCTATTAAAGTTTCACACATCCCCATTAGTAGTAAATTCAAGTGTCGAAAATATGTACCAGTATATTCAACATCATATCTGGTGTCTGAGTATGAAGAAAATGGTAGAGGGGTACATTTCCCAGTGCCTCACTAGTCTGCATGTGAAAGAAGATCATCATGTTCTAGTAGACATAACAACTAGATCGAGGAGCCAGAGTGGTAGTTGGAAGGGATATCAACGGAAATTGATATGGTAATACCACGAATAACTAAGGGACATGATAAAATCTGTGCGATAATTTTAAAAATCACCATGTCCGCCAACTTCCAACCTATCTGGGAGAAAATCCGTGTAGACAGATTGAGACGCCTCTATGATCAGGATATTGTTCCACTTCACGGGGTTCACTCGTTGATCGTTTCAAATGGTGATTCTAGTTCACATCCTGAATTTGGAAGGAAATACAATAGGTTTTCAAGGATTAATTTAATTTTATCATGACATTTCATCCCCAGAAGGATATCTAGATGGAGAGGACCATCCATGTTATTGTAGACATACTATGTGCTTTCATCCAGGACTTTGACCACAGTTTGGAGGATCAACTACATCTTTCTGAGATTGTATACAAAAACATCTCAATAATGACCCATACTTTACATACATTTTTAGTACTTCAAAATTGAAGCACACTTATTACAACATATAACAAAACTAGGAAAGGACAGTATAGGTATAGAGTCTTTAGAAACCGGGAGATATAAACAACTGTTACATAAAGCATCTACTTTTACTCCCATTTATTTCATCATATCTAGAGTCCCTTTTTGGCATATCCAAATTAATGATGTCCTTCCTGACTTGGGGAAATAAAACATAAAAAAGGGTGATCTCAAATTCTCAGTAAGGGTAAACAAAAGAAATATCAATCACATCATATAGATAAGACCATAACTTTTGGAAATCTTAACCTACAAAAGAGATCATAATTTCATAACATGGGATAAAACATAGTAGTGAAATGTAATCCCAAAAATCATAACATAAAACATGAAACATTGTGGAATACACACATAATCATAGAGAATCATTTCATATTAGTCAAGACTCATTTCCAAGACTATTTTATTGGGAAAAGACCATTTCTGGACCGAGTTCACTCCTCGTTTCAGTCCTGTTTCACTGAGCTGGTTTAACTTGCCATTCTAGCCATGTCTATATCATGAGATATAAAATATTTACCCAATGCATTGGAGGGATATATAGGTCCCACCCATCTCATAATGATACCATTCTTATGTGTGCCAAAAATCATAAACCATACATCATAGCATAACCCATGTAATAAAAATGGGAATCTTAAACATCATGACATCATAAAATAATTCATATAAGATAAAGGAATTCATAAAAATATTTCCATCACAACATAATCAAATCAATTTAATAATTGGGATAGAATCATAACCCTATATTATCTTAGATGGAAAATAATTTTGATAAAACACTTGAACTCCATTCTTGAGGAAAATATCCTTTCTACTTAAAAAACATTTTTCCTTTCTTAACATGTCATACATTTTTAAACTAAAAGAAGTTGATTAAAAATAAACTTGAAAACTTGTAAAATAAGAATCTTGGAAATAATTTTTAAAAATCCATTCATGCCGTATAAGTTAAAAAAACATTCTTCTCGTACTTTTGTCGGGAAAGTCAAAAAGTACCTCGTAAAAAAAACGACACAAGATTCCTTTCATATCTTTTACTAAAAACTAACCGAAGGGTAAAATGGGATTTAAAAAATTTTAGGTGGATGGAAATAATATTACATATTTAGGAAACATGGATGTGGATGATAAAATACACCCCAGTAAATACCAAAGTATAAACAATCTCGGATAAAATGAGATTGTGATATTTTCTCTTACCTTAAGTCTGATTTGCTTTGTAAGTGTCCGGACCTCCTGTATAATGATTTAAATAATGTTATTGACTTATTCCAGAATCATACTTATTGTTATGATATCATATATGGTCATATTCTTAGCTTCTTATTAGTAATATTTCATTACTACATGTTATTCGGGTGTGTATTACATTTTGATCTTATGCGTGTTTTGTAGAATAAATCCTTATTCTTATCTTTAGGATATAGATATCTCATTTACAGAATGGTATTAGTGTAATATATATCATATTAATTCATTAAATTCATTTATATAATCATTATGAAATGAAGATCATGTAGAACGAGTCACATCACATCGTGGAGACGGTATTCCGTACATACGCACGAGTGAAGATATCGTTCCCATGATCATGGAATTGTATTAGAGTGTATGTATACTATTTCAGAGTCAATATCACTTTACAATAATCAAATATAGTTATTATTTACACTATTATACCCATCCATGTAAGGTGGTGGGGGAAAAATAGATTACACCACAGCGTGGAGACGGTATTCCGTATGTACGCACGCGCGGTGATTTCTTTTTCCGTAGGATGGATAGATGGTGAAATAGGGTTGTTTTATACTTATAATAACATATCATTATAAGAGTGATACTGATTTTATTACTTCATAATGATACAACAAAAGAAGAAGAAGTGGAAGAAGAAATAAAGATGAAAGAATCGGTAACAGACATTACCTCTTCTTTGAAGTGCTTTATTAAGACCTCCTTTTAGGGCACTAAAATTGGTCTTTGAAGAAGACCAGGACCCCTAGGATGTTTCTAGGGATGTGGAGAGGTGAAATTGGCAGGGTTTGGCCGATCTTGAAGGCTCAAAGTGTTGTGAGGAAGAGGGGGAGGAGGTGCCCTTTTTTAAGGGGGGAGAGGGGCACCTTTGGAATAACTAAACATATTATTTTATTATAAAGCCAAATTCGGTTTTAAATAGCTCCAAATTGATTTATTTAAAATAAAAGGTCGGGATGGGTCTAAATCCTCTCATCCAATATAATTTAGACAAGTTTATGTCATTATACTAACCTTATCTTTTAGTTTGAACTCTTAGTTAATTAGATTGACATTTACCATGTCACTTAGTATTTATATATTATATAGTTAATAAACATACCATATACATCCAAGCGACCCCGAAGTGGTCCATTAATGATACACCTATCTTGATATAACTATCTTGTCTGAACCTTAGATTTTTAGGAATAAAATAACAGTCAATAATATAATATTTGTATTTAAAAAAAATTTATGTCAATTTTGACACTATTCAATATTTGATTTTTGTGAAACTCATAACAGAATGATTACTTCTACCAAAGTTAATTAAATCAATCCTAACATTTAATATTAACGTATAAAATTAGTTAAATTCATAAAATGTCTCAAATTATATTTTTTTGGTATTTATAATATCAATTATGTTAATTTTTCACTATTATGGTAATTACTGCAACATCATTGTGTCATAAATAAATTAAATTATATAATGTTTAAAAATTAGAAATAAAATATCATTATGTAGGAAATAGTATTATCTTTCTAATGAATATTTAAAATCGAATTTATCTTATGTATAACCTTATATTAAAAATGTTTTAGTAAATAAACTTTTATTTTAACTCTTTTAACTCTTCTTTGTATTAAATAATAATAAATGTCCTAATCTAATCCAAGTGGACCTAAATGATAATATTTTATTCCTAAGGTAGTTTTTGGTCTAATTATTCTTATCCAATATAATTAGGACATGTGTTAGGGTAATAATAATATCATTTTTACCCTTAATCACCCTATTTACTTTTAACCGTGGTTTAAGAAAAGTAAAAAGTTACTATTCACCAAAAATTATTTTCATCTCATTGAACCACATTTTATTTTCAGACATCAACCGTGTCTCTCAGATTTTTGAAATTCCACTCACAAAAGTGGTAAAATTAAGTTTTATGAAAAATTCAGTTTTTAACAACCACTTAGTGGTTTCACTATTCCTCAAAAAATGATGGTTTCCAGAAAAATACCAAAATTTCACCCAACACTAATTTAGATATTCCGAATCCAAAAATGAAGTCCATTTTGAAAAATAAAATTTATGAAATTTCAAAAATTGGTTATTACTATTCATAACGGCTAGTTTTAATAATATTTTAATAGTTGATCGTTGTTTAGTGAAACTCGGTATTGCGTACGACGCAAGCTATCGAGGAAGGTCATGATTGCGTGTAAAGCAAGCCAAGAAAGTGATGTGTGTAGTGAAAGATTCCATTAATGATTTATTTAACATAAAAACAAAATATTTCTCATAAAAGTCTTGGGTGTTACATTCTACCCCCCTTAAAATTAATTTTTCCCTCGAAATTCGTCACTTTGTAACAAACAGATGAGGTTACCTCTCCCTCATCATATGCTGAAGCTCCCATGTAGCATCTTCTAATTGGTGGTTCCTCCATAAAACTTTCACCAAGCGAGTGATCTTGTTTCGTTGGACTTTTTCGCTATGATCCAGAATCTCTATCGGCTGTTCTTCATAAAAAAGATCTTGCTCCACCGGTACAACTTCTGAGCTGAGTACATGTGAATGATCAGGTATGTACTTTCTCAGGAGAGATACATGGAACACATCGTGAACTTGGGAGAGATTTGGTGGAAGCGCCAAACGGTAAGCTACCATCCCAACACGATCCAGTATTTCGAATGGACCGATATATCTAGGGATCAACTTCCCCTTCTTTCCAAATCTCAGGACCCTCTTCCATGGAGTTATTCGTAAGAACACCTTATCACCCACTTCAAACTCCAGGTCTTTTCGTCGGTTGTCAGCATAACTTTTCTGTCGACTCTGAGCTGCTATTATGTGTTGTTTAATATATCAGACCTTTTCTTCCATCTCATCAACAAGATCATGTCCTAATAGCTTTCTTTCCCCAACTTCATCCCAGCATGTTGGAGTCCTGCATTTCTTTCCACAGAGAGCTTCATAAGGAGCCATCTGAATACTGGAGTGAAAGCTATTATTATAAGAAAATCCCACCAAAGGTAGGTGTTTATCCCAACCACCTTTGAAATCCATATAGAAAGCTCTCAACATATCTTCTAGAGTTTGAATTGTTCTCTCAGACTGACCGTCTGTCTGAGGATGATAAGAAGTGCTAAAACTCAACTATGTATCCATAGAATGTTGAAGACTTCGCCATAACTTTGAGGTAAACCCCGGATCCCGATCAGATATAATAGAAAGTGGTACTCCATGAAATCTTACCACTTCCTTTACATATATCCTAGCAAGCTGATCCAGAGAGAAATCCTCTCTAATAGCAATGAAGTGTGAAGACTTTGTAAGACGATCAACTATGACCCAGATAGCATTACTTCCTTTGGATGTTTTAGGATGTCCCATGAAAAAGTCCATAGTGATGTTTTCCCATTTCCATTCGGGTATGGGTAATGGTAGTAACATCCCATTAGACTTCTGTCTCTCTGCTTTAACTTGCTGACAAACCAAACATTGAGAGACATATTCAGCAACATCTCTTTTCATGCCATCCCACCAGAAGTACTCTTTCAGGTCCCTATACAACTTCGTGCTTCCTGAATGAATAGAGAATGGAGAACTATGAGCCTCATCCAACAGCTCCTTCTTTAAATCGGGGATGGGAGGAACACAAACCCGATTCCTGAATTTTATTATCCCATCACAATCAAGGTTGAATTCAGGAACATTTCTCACCTTCTTTTGTAACTCTACATCTTCTTTATGTGCATCTTTAATCTTCACATGTATAGATGGTTGAACATTCATTTGAGAAAGATATGATTTTTCCCCTTTTATTATAATTCCAAGATCCATCCTTTGTAAATCCATAAATATTGGATCTTTTTTTATCCTCATCATAGATAAGCTAGCATGGTCTTGTCGACTTAATGTATCTGCCACCTTGTTTTCTTTCCCAGGGTGGTAATGAATTGAGAATTCATAATCCTTAATCAGCTCCAACCATATTCTTTGGCGCATATTTAGCTCTTTTTGTGTGAAAATATACTTTAAACTTTTAGGATCAGTATAAATATCACACCTTTCACCATAAAGGTAATGTCTCCAAATAATTAATGCAAAGATTACCGCAGTTAAATCCAAATCATGAGTTGGGTAATTTTGATCATGTATTTTCAACTGTCGTGAGGCATAAGCGATCACCATATCATTTTGAAAAAGAACAAACCCCAATCCCTTCTTGGATGCATCACTGTAGATCAAAAACCTTTCTCCAATACAAGGCAGTGTGGGAACAGGTGCACTGGATAACCTTCTTTTCAACTTCTTGAAATTCACTGCACATTCCTCCGCCGAGACAAAATTAACTCCTTTCCGAGTCAACATGGTGAGTGGATTAGATAATCGTGAAAAATATTTCACAAAACGTCGATAATATCCAGCCAAACCAAGAAAACTTCGGATCTCAGTTACTGTTGTTGGTCTCGACCATCTTTCAATAACCTATGTTTTTGCTGGATCCATAGATATCCCCTCTTTTGAGATTATGTGACCCAAAAATGCAACTTTTTGAAGCCAAAATTCACACTTAGTAAATTTGGCATAAAGCTTCTCCTTTCTCAGAGTCTTTAATATAATTCTCAAGTGATATTCATGTTCTTCCTTTCTATTTGAATAAACAAAAATATCGTCTATAAACACTACCACAAACTGATCAAGATAGTCTCTAAAGACTGTATTCATCAGATCCATGAATATAGCAGGGGAATTATTTTGACCAAATGGCATTACTATAAATTCATAGTGTCCATACCTTGTACGGAAAGCCGTCTTTGGTATATCCTCACTTTTGACCCTTAATTGATGATACCCTGAACGAAGATCAATCTTGGAAAAGTAATGAGCTCCGCGTAGTTGGTCAAATAAGTCATCAATGCGCGGGAGAGGATATTTGTTCTTGATAGTGATCTTGTTAAGTTCTTGATAATCAATGTAGAGTCTCATTGATCCATATTTCTTCTTAACAAATAAAATAGGTGCTCCCCAATGTGACACACTAGGGCATATGAATCCCTTATCAAGATTCTCTTGGAGTTTCTTCTTCAATTCCTATAACTCAATTGGGGCCATTCTATAAGGTTTCTTTGAAAAAGGCAAAGCAGCCGGTACGATTTCTATTAAAAACTCAACTTCACGATTTGGTGGAAGACCCAGAAATTCCTCCGGAAATACATCATCAAACTCCCGTACAATGGGAATATTATTAAGCATGAGTTTCTCACAAACCATTTGAGATAAATAACCCTCATTTATTGGAATCAAGACCAATAAGATGGAAGAAATTTCCACTGGAAGGTTATGTTCATCCTTGCATCGATAGACGAACATAGAAAGATATGGAATTTGAAATGTGACTTCCCTTCATTGGAAATTGATATGAGCTCCATATAATGAAAGCCAATACATGCCAAGAATCACATCAAATTCCACTATAGGAAGGATTACAAGATTTTCAGGAAGCACTTTCCCACAAACTTCAATCAGGGAAGAATTATAAACTTTTGATGTGATTGTTGTGCCATTAGGTGTTGTCACAGCTAACTCAACATCTAATTTTTGAGGTAATACGGTGATACCCATAGAAAAATCTTTGGAGATAAAAGAGTGGGTGGATCCAAAATCAAATAAAACATTTCTTCTTTAGATTTGATGGTAAGTGTACCTTTCACCACATCGTTATCGTACTCCACATTGATGATAGAAATTGCATGTGACTTTCCTTTGCCTTTAACATTAGGAGTTTGTTGACGTAGACCATCATCATCAACCCTTAGATTTGGGCATTGATTGGCATAATTCCCCATCTCCTTGAACATGAAACATTGAAGTGTAGTAGGTTCATTCTGTGTGTCCCTTCCTTTTTTTCATCATTAGACATCTTCTTCCCATCATTGCGGCATTCAAATGCCCGATGACCTTCCTTTACACATTTGAAACATTTACTTATCCCTTTAAGACAACTCTCTCCATGTTTCTTTCCACACATTGAGCATAAGGGAAAGCTCATCTTCTTTTCAGTGTGATCTTTAGATTTTCCTTTGAATTCCATTTTCCTCTTCTTATCAAACCCATATGAATGATGGGTTACTCCAATATCCATCTCAACTTTGAGAGAACATCGAACGATTTCCTCATAGCTATTGAAGTCCCTTATAGCTAAGGCCCTTAGAAGACTTGGTTTTAAGCCACTAAAGAATCGGTCAATCTTACTATCAAGTTGGATAATAATCCCAAAAGCATACCTTGCAAGTCTTGTAAAATTTGCTTCTTAGGTACCAATGGATTCATCATCATTTTGCTTTAGTTCAAGAAACCCGTTCTCCATCATTGTTCGGAGACTACGAGGGAAATACTTATTGAAAAATAAGTTCTTGAACTCGTCCCATTCCATGGACTCAATTTCATCTCTTTGCCTCATATTCTTGTTAAGATTACTCCATTGATCAGCATCACCTTCCAAAGGATACACTACTAAGATGACTTTATCATGTTCAGAACATTGAATAACTGAAAATATCTTTTCAGTGGTACTGATCCATTGTTCAGCCACTAATGGATCAGAAGAACTGCTTAATGAAGGTGGACGCTGACTCATGAAGGATTCAACAGAATGTTGCTCCCTCCTTTGATCATTTGGAAGTCATGCGTGATTCATAGATTGAGAAAGTTGTGTGATAATGGCTACAAGATTTTTCATTCCAGCTCCCATAAAGTTTGGTTGCTCAGGGGGACAATCATTGCATTGCCCGTCGCATTCCGCATTAACACGGTTTCTTCGGGTTCCAGCCATTAACTAAAACCAAGAAGAATAGTGTGAGCAACACTAATTATAATAGAAAAACCACATAATCGAGAATAAAATTTCATACATAAGGTCTTATCCTAGGTTATTCATGTCCATTTCTAAAACACTAAGATTGTGTTCTATGCTTAGACTTATCCTTAGGGTTCTTACTAAGGCTTTCACGTACTAGTTTCCAAAGGTTGACTATACCTTTCCTCTGATACCAACTATAATGACCCATAATTTACATACATTGTTAGTACTTCAAAATTGAAGCACACTTATTACAACATATAACAAAACCCGGAAAGGACCGTATAGGTATAGAGTCTTTAGAAACTGGGTAATATAAACAACTGGTTCATAAAGCATCTACTTTTCCTCCCATTTATTTCATCATACCTAGAGTCCCTTTTTGGCATATCCTACTTAATAATCTTCTTCCTGACCTAGGGAAATAAAACATAAAAAAGGGTGAGCTCAAATTCTCAGTAATGGTAAACAAAAGAAATATCAATCACATCATATACATAAGAACATAACTTTTGGAAATCATAACCTGCAAAAGAGATCATAATTTCATAACATGGGATAAAACATAGTAGTGAAATGTAATCCAAATAATCATAACTTAAAACATGACACATTGTTTCATACACACATAATCATAGAGAATCATTTATTATTAGTCAAGACTCATTTCCAAGATTATCTTAGTGGAAAAAGTCCATTTCTGAACCGAGTTCACTCCTCGTTTCAGTCCTGTTTCACTGAGCTGGTTTAACCTGCCGTTCCATCCATGTCTATATCATGAGATATAAAATCTTTACCCAATGCATTGGAGGGAGATATAGGTCCCACCCATCTCATAATGATACCATTCTAATGTGTTCCATAAAATCATAAACCATACATCATAGCATAACCCATGTATTAAAAATGGGAATCTTAAATATCATGACATCATAAAAAAATTCATATAAGATAAAGGAATTCATAAAAATATTTCCATCACAAAATAATTACATCAATGTAAAAATAGGGATAGAAACAAAACACTATATTATCTTAGATGAAAAATAATTTTGATAAAACACTTGAACTTCATTCTTTAGGAAAATATCCTTTCTAATTAAAAAACATTTTTCTTTTCATAACATGTCATACAATTTTAAACTAAAAGAAGTTGATTAAAAATAAACATTAAAACTTGTAAAGGAAACTTCTTGGAAATAATGTTTAAAAATCCATTCATGCCTTATTTGTTAAAAAACATTCTTCTCGTATTTTTGTCAGAAAAGTCAAAAAGTACCTCATATGAAAAACGACAAAAGATTCATTTCATATCTTTTACTAAAAACACACCGAAGGGTAAAATGGGATTTAAACACTTGTAGGTGGACGTAAATAATATTAAATATTGAGGAAACATGGATGTGGATGATAAAATACACCCCAGTAAATACCAAAGTATAAACAATCTCGGATAAAATGATATTGTGATATTTTCCCTTACCTTAGGTCCGATTTGCTTTGTAAGTGTCCGAACCTCCTATATAATGATTTAAATAATGTTATTGACTTATTCCAGAATCATACTTATTGTTATGATATCATATATGGTCATATTCTTAGCTTCTTATTAGTAATATTTCATTACTACTTGTTATTCGGGTGTTTATTACTTTTTGTTCTTATGCGTGTTTTGTCGAATAAATTCTTATTCGTCTCTTTAGGTTATAGATACCTCAATTCCGGAATGGTATTAGTGTAATATATATCATATTCATTCATTCAATTCATTTAGATAATGATTATGCAACTAAGATCATGTAGAATGAGTCGCATCACATCGTGGAGACGGTATTCCGTAAGTATGCACGAGCGAAGATATCATTACCATGATTGTGGAATTGTATTGGAGTGTATTTATAATATTTAAGAATCAATATCACTTTAAAATAATCATATATAGTTATTATTTACACCATTATACCCATCCAAGTAAGGTGGTGGGGGAAAAATAGATTACACCACGGCGTGGAGACGATATTCAGTACGTACGCAGGCGCGGTGATTTATTTTTCCGTAGGATGGATAGATGGTGAAATATGTTTGTTTCATACTTATAATAACATATCATTATATGAGTGATTCTTATGTTATTACTTCATAATGAAAAAACTAAAGATGAAGAAGTGGAAGAAGAAATAAAGATGAAAGAATCGGTAACAGACATTACCTCTTCTTTGAAGTGCTTCTTTGAGACCTCCTTTTAGGGCACTAAAATTGGTCTTTGAAGAAGACCAGGACCTCTAGGATGTTTCTAGGGAAGTGGAGAGGAGAAATTGGCAGTGGTTGGTCGAGCATGAAGGCACAAAGTTGTGTGAGGAAGAGGGAGAGGAGGTGCCATTTTATAAGGGGGAGAGGGGCACCTTTGGAATAACTAAACATATTATTTTATTATAAAGCCAAATTCGGTTTTAAATAGCTCCAAATTGATTTATTTAGAAGATAAGGTGGGTATGGGTCGAAATAATCTCATCCAATAGAATTTATACATGTTTAGGTCATTATACTAACCTTATATTTTAGTTTTAACTCTTAGTTAATTAGATTGACATTTACCATGTCACTTAGTATTTTTTTATTATATAGTTAATAAACTTACCATATCTATCCAAGATACCCCCAAGTGGTCCATTAATGATACACCTATATTTATATAAGTATCTTGGCCGAACCTTTGATTTTTAGGAATAAAATAACAATCAATAATATAATATTTGTTTTAAAAACTATTTTATGTCAATTTTGACACTATTCAATAGTTGATTTTTGTGAAACTCATAACAGAATTATTACTTCGAACAAAGTTAATTAAATCAATCCTAACATGTCATATTAATCTATAAAATTAGTTTAATTCAAAAAAAATTCTCAAATTATATTTATTGGGTATTTATAATATCAATTATTCTAATTTTTCACTATTATGGTAATTACTGCATCATCATTGTGTCATAAATAAATTAAATAATTTAATGTCTAAAAATTATAAATAAAATATAATTATGTAGGAAATATTATTATCTTTCTAATGAATATTTACAATAGAATTTATCTTATGTATAACCCTATATTAAAAATGTTTTTGTAAATAAACTTTGATTTTAACTCTTTTAACTCTTCTTTGAATTAAATAATAATAAATGTCCAAATCTAATCCAAGTGGACCTAAATGATAATATTTTATTTCTAAGGTTGTTTTTGGTGGAAGTACACTTATTAAATATAATTATGACATGTGTTAGGGTAATAATAATATCATTATTACCCTTAATCACCCTATTTACTTTTAACCGTGGTAAAAAAAAGTAAAAAGTTACTATTCACCAAATATTATTTTCATCTCATTGAACAACATTTTACTTACTGACATCAACCGTGTATCTCAGATTTTTGAAATTCCACTCACAGAAGCGGTAAAATTAAGTTTTATGAAAAAATCAGTTGTTAACTACCACTTAATGGTTTCACTATTCATCAAAAATTGAAGGTTTTCAGCAAAATACCAAAATTTCACCCTAGGCTAATTTCGATATTTCGAATCAAAAAATGAAGTCCATTTTGAAAAATAATATTTTTAAAATTTCAAAAAGTGGTTATTACAATTCATAACGGCTAGTTTTAATAATATTTTAATATCATATCATTGTTTAGTGAAAGTCGGTATTGCGTACGACGCAAGCTATCGAGGAAGGTCGTGATTGCATGTAAAGCAAGCCAAGAAAATGATGTGTGTAGTGAAAGATTCCTTTGATGATTTATATAACATAAAAACAAAATAATTCTCATAAAAGTCTCAGGTGTTACAATCTCCCCCCTGCATAAATGGTATGGAACTATTTGAGGCCATATATGGTTGACCATGTTGGTCACCAAAATGGTGGAGAGACCTAGGGGAGTTATCACTCATGGGCCCAGTGATGGTGAGGGATACCATTGAGAAGGGGAAGATCATCGAGAAGCAGATGAACACTGTATAGAGTAGATATAAATCATATTCAAATAGGTTACAAAGGTCCTTGTATTTATAAGAGGGAGACCATGTTTTCATTCAGGTCTCACCACAATGGGGGTTGTGTAGTTATGGACGGGGTTGAAGGTTATCTTCAAGACACAATGACCCTCTTAAGATTCTATGCATAGTTGTTGTGTTGGCGTACCACATAGCTCAAATATCGCATATGTATCAGGTTCATGTAATCCTTCATGTGTCGCAGTTGAGGAGGTACGTGCATGATCCATCACTTTTTATTAACATGGGAGAGATGCACATTGATGATGGGGCATCCTCTGCTGAGTAATAGATGAAGGTCAAGGGTCGATAGGAGCAGATGATTTGTGGGTGGTTGATTCGTCTTATGAGCCTTCAATAGAAGAAAAAAATCTACATGAAAGCACATTGGAAAGGGATTACCATATTTATGGAAATTAATCTCACCTTTTGGTTGAGTAGCCCATGTTTTGGCTTTAAGGTATATAAATCATAGTGTTTGGGAGAATTTAATGACTCAAACATTTCTGTTGTTTATTTTTATAAATTAATCTCAAAATTTATCTGACCACGTACTGAGTCGATATGATATTTCGAGGCCCATATTCATGAAAAAATCTTTATCTTTATTTTATTTTTTAATGGAAAATTATTGGGTGGCTGAATTTTAACATTAATAAATTTTAAATGGGTGTCGAGATCGAATATTTGAGAGGCCCATTTCCTTTAGAACTACTAATTTAATATAGAAAGATCCAAACCTCGACTGGCTCACATTAAGGGTGATAGTTAATTTTCTAATGTGAATGTAATGAAAATAATTAATAAAAAAATCATTGATGATACATGGAAACATAGCGATATTTTTATTCTTAAATGAGTCTGGATAAAAAATCCAGCATTATCGAAATACCCTAGAGTTTTTCTGAGGAATGTAGTAGATGATATCTCATTAGAAATGACAAATCGAAAATCTTAAATTAGATAAATCATTGGAGTATTGACAAAAAACAACATAGATTACTTCTTCGTCACTAATTGATACAAATCCATAGGTATGGTGATAGTTTTATTTGATTCTCTTGAACCATTCATTATCCCCATGATGATCATGGATTACCCAATGAACAGAAAAATCCGTGTATCATGAATATTGTGGGCTGTGATTAATATGTTACGAGGTTGTTTTGAGATGTCTTGGGGTAATAATTTCTTTATTTTCCCCTCTATTATTCAACTATTCTATGAACAGATCATGGTCGACCTGAAAAATTCCATGATCTAATAATTTTGATGTTTCCTATGGTTTTCCTTGCCATTGTTCATCATTATTATTGTATTTCAGTCGGTGATGGTGATCTGACCCCACGATGATACACAGCGGCGACATCAAAATGAGGAGGTAAGAGACCGTGGATCCGACCATTATAGGTTGGTTTAAAAAAGAGAGTGTATAATGGAAGAGTAGAAGGTGGAAGAGGCGGTGTATCTAGGACAGGAAGACCTTGTAAGAAGGCTTCCATTAGGTTCACTGTTGGTGGCGACATCTCACGGTCCAAGAAGGACTGTGGAGGATGGATGTACAACAGTGTGTATGATGCAGGCTGTGATCATAAAATGAAAATAATATGGTGTCCATTGGTCAGCTGTGGTAGCCACAATCCTGTGAGACCGCATTAGAGGGAGAACATGGGGATCCATCTCAGGTGTGTATTGGTCACATAGACCAGACACATTGATAGTGGAGCTGCCAAGAATGTGGTTAGGAGACCGCATGAGCCTGTAGAGTGCATGGATCGGCAGACCATGTCAGTTGGATTCGGTCCAACGTAATCAACATGGGTCAGACATGAGCAACTAGGTTGCTCTTTTGGCCTCGTGGCCAACCGGGTTCTGGTCCAATGATCCCATAGGCCAAGCCCATCAGGCAGGGCTGGTTTAGGCTGGTCCAGAAAAACTAAGTCAGGCTGGGTCTGCCCGATATGGGTGAGGTCAGGTCAGCCTGGTCATCCCAGTCTTAAGAAAGGTCATGCCAAACAAGACTTGTTATATAAATTTCCCATATCTTTCAAATAGTATGTCCATTTGGTTAGTTTTCCCCTGCGTTGGGATCTTTTCAAATATGAAGACCATTTGAGATGGACTTGTTGGTGTTTTTATATACTAGTGTTGGTTCATAGATTACCAAGGTTAATTCCTTGAGGGTTCAATATTCCCTTATGTTCACATAAATGGATAGTAATCCACTCTAGATTCTGAGTCCCAGATAATGTTGTGGAATCCCACTTAGGGACTGGAGTGATCCAATATATCTCATGAGAATTTTTTTGGGAATTTATGTGACTCCGAGTGAAGGTAATTATTCTTCCATATAGTAGGCCATAATTTTAGGGTTGTCAGTATCCTCTATTATGGATCCAAAATGTTATAATCTGTATCGATAGGTATGTTAGTATACTCTAAGAAGGATCCACTACCTATAAGGGAAGTAATGATGAGGTTATCGGTATCCTCTGGGAATATTATACTCTATATATACCCTGACCATGTCCAATGTTTTATCTTTGGATGTGGCCGAAATTAGTTGGACCTCATTCTAATAGTCATTATTGATATCAAGGCTCAAGGAGTGAGTTCTCCCGAAATGAGCATGTCTCGAACAGAATCATGTTCCTGATGTTTGGTTGTAACGTACCATCTTTAAATTTTGGCTAGTAATGAGTATATCGACATTTAATGGAATATCTATTTTGGGTATATAACTATGTACTGATTACAGTTCATTCCTTTGTGGTTTATCCTTTTTGGAATCGGGGTATCCAACTAAGTAATGTTTTACTAACCAATTCACTGGTTTTCCCAAACATGTTTTTTCTTATCAAAATTTATTGATGAGTTTTTAGGAACATGTGTATTCATTTGTGTTCAGTATTTATTTTTTTAGGCTTATATTATGGCCCAGTTTAACTTCATGTACATTACATTCCTATAATACCTAGTAGTTTATATTTTTTCAGTCCGTGAATTCATGGTTGTTGTGGATTAGTTTTTAGTAGTGTGAGCTTGGATATTTGTGTGAATGAATAGGTAATTAGGAAAATTCCTCTCATTCATGAGATATGCCTACACAGTCCAAGTCGCCATCCCCTAGCCTATTAATGGTGGTCTTGGGGATGTCGCGACATGGACCCTATTAGGAATATATGAGACAATGTCAGTCTCTATTTTGGAAATATTCATGTAATTTAGCTTTTGAAAAAATCAAAAAACAATTTGAATTTGAATATATAGAATTCACATATCTATAATATTCCATTTTTATCCAAAAAAATTCCTAGAACAATATAATTATTTCAAATCATATATAACTAAATTTATTTAAAAAAAATATTTTATATTTCTATTAATTAGAAAAACACAGAAGTGGAATTGTGTATGAACATAAATATATTATTTCATCACTAATTAAGAAATAAATTATGAAAAAAAAATTAAAATTTCGTTTTATGAAATTTTAATGTTTATAAAATAAAATATCATAATATTATCCTGGCGAAAAAATTAAATATGATAAAAAAAGTTAATGACATTTTGACTTTTCATTGCATAAAATATTACAAAGTCAAAATCACGGACATAATGAAAAAAGGTCATATATTTTAAATTTGGATGATTATGGATGATACTAAATAATAAAATAAATTTATTGAATATGTTAGGGTTACATTATTGTGTTTATTAAATTATTTTTATAGTTAATTAACTTATTTTTCCGTGACAATGATTTTAAATATTCAATGATTAATATATATAATCATTAAAAACTGAAATAATTACCAAAACTGGGCCTCATGATTCATATTCTAGAATATATTTTTCATGATTCATCAAAAATAATTAGTAAAATTGAATTTTGAAATTTAATGAGTAAAACGTGATGAAAATTGGTATTTAATAAAAAAAATTAATAAAAATTAATTTTTAATCTATATTCAACTATACCATAAACTAAAATTACTATACTCATATTATATTTAATAAAATTAAACTAATTTTACATTAAAACTATTCTATAGTATAATTAAATATTATAAATAATGTAATAGAAAATATTTTTTTTAATAAAAATCTCTATTCTTCACTATTTATTGAGAAATCAATATTTTTTAGAAAATATGATTAATTTCAACCTAAGATAATATTTTTTATTTAAATAATGATATCCATTTTATCAATTAAAATATCTAAATGTTTTAGAATATATTTATAACATTCACTAAAAAAAGCAATAAATATGATTTTTGATGAAAACAAAATTTTTTAAGAGTAAAATAAAATCCCAAAAAAGTGAGATCTTATTTATAAATAATTAATCATTAAATTATAGTGGAATGTGAATGTTTTATAATTTTTATAAATTTTTTAATCATATTCATACAATCTACTTCAAGGAGTAGTTTATGTGGGTAATATTTTAATAATATTATTTAATATTTGGTTAATGCTTGGTGTTTTGCGTCGTACACGTTCATGAACATAATATCCACCATTTAAATTCTCGTGGTGTCATATTATACTAATTTAAATATATTAATTATATAAGAATTTATCATTATATTTTAATCAATGGTTTTAAATATGGAAATATATTTTTCTCAAAACATGACATCGTAAAAAAGGTAAATAAGATATTGTAATTGTAAAATACTAAGATTTTGAAGAAAAATTTTGTTTAGAAATTATGTAATATTTTATATATTTTCCCATTTTTATAACACAATATATAAAATTTTTATTCAAAAAAACTAAATAATTATTCTTTTTTATGATACAGTAATTTATGCTTGTGCTCAATGCAGCACCAGATGCGTTTCCTTTGCACATGCCACTGAGTTTCTAGGAAACATAATTATATTATTATAGATATTTTTTAGAAAAATTATATCCTTTATATTATAATGGTATGTATGTACAATATTATGTGAGTAATGAAATTATGAGCCCAAAATAATTCATTGGCCAAATAATTATTAAAGAATTTAAAACATTTTTTAAATAATGGATATGTTTTTTCTAAAAAACTATTTAAAAATGAACCTGTGTTTTTTATACTAATAAATAATCAAATCACGAATGATGAATAATATTAATGATATATATATATATATAATATTTAATAATATTATTAACAATCATCCTATGTGTTTTATATACATGATATAATAACAAATTTAGATTTACATAAAAAATATATCAATATTAAAAGACTATTTTACGTCTTTTTAATAGAGAAAAAATTCTCAATATAATTGTTAATGGCTTTATATTTTTTATATGAAAAAATAAACATTTTAAATTGAAATATGTATATGAAATTTTAATTTTAATTTTTGAAATTTTAGAATTTTTTGGATAAGATTCATGTTTTGATGAATGATGAAAAATATGACATTATAGTTGACAACTAATTTTTTTCAAAAATATATATTTTTGTTGTTATATTATATTATTTAATGTTATTATAGTATAATTTCATTATTATAGATCATTTAACTTATTATATATAATTTTCTTCAATTTTATATTGAATTTAGATATAAAAATGTTTCAATCATTTTCTTATTTTGAACTTGTGAAACTCCTCTTTTAATTTGGACAATGATATTAATTTCAAAAGAATTACTATAATATTTGAGGATGAAATTTTAAAATATTAATTCTATATTTTTAATCAGTGGGAAAAAATTATTTATATAGGTTTATTTTATTTATAAAAATTTTGTATAGTAACATTAGTAATTTTTTTACTCATACGGTTAAAGGTAAATCCTGTAATTTAAGAAGGAAATAAAATTATAATTAATATAAAATTACCATAATAATTTTAAAAATTACATTAGATGTGTAATATTTACCCAAAATCATACCTGTGATGATATTATATCCTTTTAGAGCCACTTTTATGAGTTTCTATCTTTTATAATATATTATTTAAAGAAAACATAAAAATATTAGACTCAAATTTTTATTATTATACAATTTTCAATATATTATTATAAAAAATATAAATACAACTATAAGTAGATATTTAATGATAAAATTTCTTAGTCTATCATGGTAATTTATTTTTTATTTTTATAAAATAAATAAATACCTTAAAATAATATACAATGATGATGTTGTAATTTTTTAATTAATGGAAATATCAAATAAATGATATTCCATATATAAAACTGAATAATATTATAAATAATAAAATCCATACTTGAATTAAATGGTTTACATTGACAAGTTATGTATGATTTAATATTTTTTTTAGATTTCATGTTTTTTGATATTTGTAAAAAGTAAAATAATGAATAGTGTGAAAATTGACACTAATAATATTTTATTAAAATCATATTTTTTTATATTAGATAAAAATAAAAAGATTACAAAATAAGGTCATATAGGATAAATTTAAATGTAAAATATCACCAATTAACCATTTATGGTTTAATTTACACTTTTCATGTAAAACTCACTACATTTTATTATTGATAATTTTGACGCCATTGTTAAAATTTATATATGTTGAGTAAGGGTCAATAAAAAAGATAAGGTCTGATATTACATAATAACTTGTATAGAAATTATTGGATTGAGTATATTTACATATAATCTTCATGTATTTTAAATAATTCTATTTCAATCAATTTTTAATTCATAAATTTGATAAACTATGTTAATATTTTGAGAGGTACAAAAAGTGCCACTCACCTCTATTATTAAAGAATACTACCACACTCATATTATTTCATCACATTGAGATTTATATATCAAAAAAAAGTGAAAAATTCTCATATCCATTTCACTGTCCACATTCTATATGTGATTGTATTCTCAAAGGAACATATATATAGTCCATCAGAGGATATCTAATGAAGTCATTTCGAAGTAGATGTAATCTCTCTTACTGATAATTCACTTATTATACATTTCTATACATCATATTTATCTTTTTTTTAATATCATATAACAATATATTCATAATCATCAACTGTTGGATTTTTTTTTGATTTTTTACTCCACATTATATAACCCCTTTCTCATTCAAATAAGAAGTAACTGCCTCGCTTGTGCGTATATACGGCTTACGGTCTCCATATAGTGATAAAAATCATCATCCATCACCACATTTAATAAGAACGAAGTATTATGGGTTTAATACATGAATATGATTTTTATGAAATTATTAATATTATATTATATCTATCATTTTACCACTAAATCATTTAGGAAATGATAATGTTACTAATGCGTGCGTATGGTTTACCATCTCAATGATGCGATGTGATTGGTTTTTTTTCTACATTTCCTGTGTAGATTTAATGATAAATTTAATTAATATAAATGAAATATATAGTAATCTTAATTCTAAATTTATAATATATATCATATAATTTTATTTATTTTAATAAGATAGGAAATTAAAAACAATTTTCATGTATATATATGACATATTTTCTACATGAATGTTATATTTTATTTTCAACATCTAACGTTTATGATTCACCATGATTTCATATATAATGAATATATATATATATATATTATATTTATATCTTTTTTATCATCATAATATATAATTATATCATGTTATATGTATGAGGACCAAGAATAAAAACAAAAACCATGTAAGGGAAACACAAATGTTATTACCTGAAACATAACATAAACACAGAATTTTAATGAACGGGTTACATAAAGTCATATGCAAATAATATATGGAATTATATAAAATAATATGGATATGTAATGGATTTATATTAATTTTTTTTATTATATATGAGGTTCTCGTGTGTACTATTATGGGCATGATATAAAGAGAGGGAATTTCATCTCACTTTTTTATTTCTGTGGGATACATTCAAAATTCACCCTTCACTTCATTTTTGAAGTGTATATACTGATCTTTTGAATGTTATATTAGAAAATTACATTATTTGAAAATATTAAAATAATTGTTTAATTTTATAATTTCATGTGGTTCACAATTTTAATGTTATTGAAGTAGTAAGCGATTTTTTGTTTCAATTTATTTTTGTGGCACACATTTTTTATATAGTACCTGTTTCATCTACATGGTGTATATACTGGTAAATAATTTTTTTATTATTTTTATAATGAATATTATAGAATTTTCATGTAAATATATGTTTCTTTCATTAATGGTGACTATGATTATACTTATTATAAAGTGATGAGTATTTATTTCACAATACCATTTCTGTTGGGGATTATTTTGTTTTAAGTTTTTTTTGAAAAATTCATCTTATATTTCCATATTTCATAAAAAAATTCAAAAATATATTTACTATTTTCCTAAAAGTTTTAAAGTCATTTTACACAGTTTTTAATTTTTATTAAACTATTTTAGACGGATCATTTTTTTCATTTTCCAAATGAGGATCATTTTTACATTCTTGAAAAAAGTGTTATGAGAATGTTTTTAACCTATATGGAATGAACAAAATTTTATGATTCCTTAACTCCTTAATTCCTTGATGTATGCCTTACAATATTACATTATTATTTTTTTGTATATTTTATTTAATTTAAAATTACACAAAAATTCTATAATAGAAGAATATTTCAAAGAAGAAAGGATGTTTTCTTCCTGAATATTTTTCATGTGATCTCGTAAAAATTTGATCCATCTAAGATAACATTATTTTTTGTTACTTATGTTTAACTAGTGATATGATTGAATGATTACATTATTATTATTATTTTATAGTTTTTTAGGTTTATGATGGAATAATATTTATGAAATCCATTTCATTTCATGTTTTATATTATGATTGAATGATGTTTTCGGAACACATTTCATTCCTTGTATTCTGATATGATGATTTATTTATGTTCTTGTGGAAGATGTATGTAGTGTTTTGATTATCTAATGGGTGGGACTTATATTTACCTACATTGAATAAGGTAATGATAAATGTTTAATGCACACAAAAGGGTAGATTGGTGGTGATCAAAATCACAAAACATGGAGGTACAAGAGTGGTCATCCTAATCCCAAAATAAGATATTAAACGGGAGTTCATCATAATACTGGGCCACCAGGGTACATGACAGTTCATCATATGACCAAATCTATAAGAAAAATGGTATGACATACCAAGCCCTAAGTAGGTACAAAGGTGATTACCCCATGAATAACTTATAAAAGATATCTTGGTAGTAATCAATGTCATAATATTTTCTATTTTTATGTGTATTCCATAATTCCATGTTTTATACCATTTTTATACACTTATGGCTCATGTACTTCGATTTTATTATTACTCATGTATTTTCATATTCAAATATTTATTCCATGAGACCTGTATATGATATTTTTAATGCAGTATCTAATCTCAAAATGTATTTATCAAGTACTAACAAACTTATTATCATGTTATTCTTACGTATGAACCATGTTGACCCATACTAATTATTTAATATCAAACTTTCTTATTTTTACATTCCTCAAGATATAAATAATTTTTTTATAGGAGTACCTAATGGAATGATCTATATTGTATATGATGATATTCATTAACTAAATTAGATAAATGCTTTCTATGTTTATGAAGTCACTAAACTATAAGAGTCCATGGGCATGTGTTCTTTCAATTTGATTAATATTAATATAAAAAGATATAATATCCATTATAGAAAAATCTAGGTCATTATATGAACACCCCATTACATTACAATAGTTTCATTTTAAAATAAATTTAATTTTATATATATCATTCCATGGTAACTCTAAAAACAACACTAATATTTTCTTTTTGTACAAGCAACACAATAATGTTCTATAATATACACAATACTGATCTCCTTCGACATCTTGCATTATATATAAGACTGAGTTTTTCAAACAAAAGTACACTATTAATATTAGTATTTAATATTATAAATATATAAAATCCATTGTAATTAACAGTTTTAAAATGATTAATTAAATTTGTAATACATTGATTACATTTTTATATGTAATTATTCAGTGAATAATTAATTTGAAAATAATATATAAGCTAATTTAAGAAGTGGGGAATTCGTTTATATTTTTATGGACCAAATGAATTTCATTATAATTAATTTTTATTTTTGGATGATATTCATAAAATCTATACATTTTAAATTAAATTAAATATAATTGAATTCATCTTACTTATTTTATTAGAATAAGAGAAGAATAAATCTAATTGTATCAATAAAAATATATATTTATTTAAAAGGTTGTCTTATAACATTTTAACGGATAACCAATTGTAATGATATATTTTAGAAAATTTAAAAAAAATTATTTCTAAAAACAAAGTTCTTATCTGAAATTATAATTTCAAAATTTACATTTGATGAGTTTTTCAATTTTTAGATGTTTTATTTATTTTATGAATAGTCAAAAATAGAGAATTCTAATGGAAACAAACATTTCATCTATATATATTATATAGATAATTTTTTTTTCAAATTGAATTTACATAATGAAAAGTTCAATAATAAGTCAATTATTTCTATTTAGGTCATTGGAATCAAATTAACAATAAAATTTTATATTAAACCATTTCATAATTTTGAATACTTTTAAAATAAAAATGGCTTTCTCATCCTCTAATTGGGATTAATTTTCAATGAATTTCTTCCAGTTTTTGAATGAAATTAGAAAAAGTAGATTTACTATTTCAAATAAACATAATTTAAATTATATATTAATGCCAAATTATTATTTTACATTTTTTTGATGGAATATAGATTAATTAACAAAATTATTAAAAATATGAGTAATATATTTTATTTATGTTTAACCATTAGTGTCCAATTGTCCTAGATAATATACCAAACCAATTGGATGGGAATAATTATACCATTGAAAATTGATAACTCTCCATAGTGAATAACTTTATGTATTAACAAGAATACCACTCCCTCTCTACTATAAAAAGACATTCACCCACTTCACTAATTCCCAACAATAAAGCCTTTTTTTCTTGTCAATAACCTTAAAAAATGAACTCTAAATATCCATAACCACATAAAATAATCTTGAATTATGAGGTAAATAAAACCATGAAAGGATTTTGGTATAATTCAAAAGTAGTTACCCGAACTAGAGGCAAAATTCTCTAATAAGCAGTTTTATTTTATTTATTCTAGCACCTCATATCTTATTTTTATATCAGTATTAGATTACATAACAGGCATCCTAAACATTAATATAGTATTTCACACATTGTGTTTGACATAAACTCAAACACATCCATAAAATTAGATAAATAATCCTCGTTCATATGTAAGTCATAATTTTGCATCAAGAAGTGATGTAATTTGTTCATCCATTAACACATTTAATTTTTAATTTAATGATGGGTTTATTGTTTATATGTGATATATAAGATATTTATTATGTATTAATTCTTATATTATTATTATATAACAATACAATCATGGATTACATTTTTTGGGAAGATGATTACATCATTAGTGGATGTGTAGACTACCGCCTCCACAAAGTGAGGTGATTCGTTCATGTTTTACATGGAATTTAATAATTATGGACTTAAATAAACATTTGTGGTATATATGTAAAAATGTTACATATATTATAACATATACAAAATGAATTTACTTTTATTTCTTTAAATAAGTGTAGAAAAGGGAGACACTGTTCAAACGTGCGTACAACCAACCTTCTTCCTGAATGGTGTGTTTCAGATATATCACCAAATTTAATGGATTATTAAAAATAAACATATAATGATTATAAATAATTTATAAATCATATTTTATATTAGGGATTTAGTTAAAAAAAATTATTAATTTATGCGGGGAAAATTTACAAAATAATAACATTCTAGAAAACAAGGTAACTAAAATGAAAAATAATGAAAATAATGATTGATTATTAACGAATAGGTAATAATATGTTATAAATGTATAATATATGATATCATAAATATTAAGATGATTATTTAATAACATAGTTTCATTTTTCAAACACTATACACGAGTTCATAGTTCAATAAACCAAATTTAAGCATAAGGCAAGAAGATTTCTAGTCTCAATTTTATTTCTACAAGGAATATTCTTTATTAAACACTTATCTATTTTGTACGATGTGTATATTGCCCTATAAAATATTATGAAATTAATTTTATTCATTTAATTTTATTTAATGGTTCAATTTATTTTATAATATCATGGGGATCATTAATCAAAACTAACTCAAATATTAAGGTATTCTATATTAACTAATATTCCATTGAGCCATATTTGATATTATACACTAACTATATTCAATATAGTGCATATATATTCTCGTTGAAATTCAGTATCATGACTTATTCTCTACTCAGTATATTTTCTGTTTCTTGTTGAATTATTACAGTCAAGGTGATTATTCTTGAAAGTTATCAACTAATAATTGATTTTGTACAATATCTGATTCTCTATGGATTATTAACATTCTCTTGAAAAAAAATGTTATTGTAAAAAAATATCATCGGATATTTTATTTCTATTAATTATTAATCTTATTTTATGACCAATTTTAATATATCCTAAATTTTATTTCATTTTTACATATGTTTTGTAAATTGAAATTTTCATGATTAATTTAGAATATCTTGATATATCATTATCTTTAATTTAATAATGGATTTTGATGATTAGAAACATTCTTTATTATTTAAATAGATTATTAATTATATGAGGAATGACATGGATTGAAAAATACACAAGTTGTTGGGATTTAAATATTCACATTATTTATCGTTAATCTCATTGTACTTGTCTATTAGTATAGCACAAAAATATTTTACATTTATATTCAAATATATTATGAAATGTCTTGATTATAAATGTTCATATTATAGATAAATAAAATTGGATAATTATAAATTTCCATTAATCTAAATTTATTTATTATTATCCAAGATATTTTAACTATGATTATGTTTATGGACTCATATAATTCTAATATAATTGATGAAATGGGAAGGGTGTTCATTAATTGAAACTTCCATATTTATAATTATGTTACATGTTATATAAATTGAATTTTTGTTTGGTAATCTACCATTCAATGTTAACTATTTTTATTTATTCATGAATTATTCCACTATATATAAACTATAATGATAATTTTTTTGGAACCTAATTTTGTTTCCTTTATGTGGTATGATGATAAGTTATTTGAATGAGTATCATGGATGTTGAGAATTTTGTTTTGTTGAGAATTATTTTTTATTCCCATTGTGAAATTAATATATTTTTTGTAATTTGGATTTTAATGTCTCAAAATCGATCGATCCATAATGAATTGACTCCTTGAAATAGTAATAATTTAATATTCTGAGGCACTAGATCTGTGCATCTAGGTTGGGGATTGACAATTGCTGTCAGATGGTGATTAGAAGAACCTTTTGAAACTATTTTTAGGAAAACATGTATAATGGAATATAACCATGTGATTGATCTTGATAATAATTATATATTAACATCATACTATAACCATGTTTATGATTATGATGTTACATACACTTGAAATTCTAAATTTATGTTAAATATTTCACTAGTTATGATTTGGAACATTATTTTCCATAATATTATGAAATAATATAGTGTACATATTCAATTATAAATGAATCATTGTATATGTAATTGTAATATCACCAATATATTTTACCCAGATATAAATAAGGGTCACATATTTTATAGTCTTAAGACAATATTTTAAAGGGAACTAATCTGAAAAACATTCTAATTACATAAGGAAATAAAATTAACTGTTAATTATATGAAGAAATAATCAACTAGGTATTATTTATTCATATGGAATAATGTGAAAAATAGTACAACTAAGAAAAATATATCTAATGGAAAAAATGGAAATAACGATTTTCTTAGATGTGATAACTGTCAAATGAATCACCATAGGGAGTGATGGAAGTGATAATGAGTTCATTATAAGTGTGGATATAAGCGTAACAAAGAAAAATAATGAAAAGTGAAGGATAAGAAGGTTTAAATTTAGTGTTAAAATTGGAAGGATATAGGGAATAATAGAGACCAGTGATTCAAGTGTCAAGAGTATATACATAATAATAAGGTAAGGGATAAAGTTTAATCATATTATATTGATAATTATTAGTTGGAATGTTTAATGTTATCTTATTTTAGGATCATTGGATAGTCATTTAATATTATCTAACTGGTGATATCCATGTCATATGTATTACGAAATCTTCAAGGGTTATACTACTAGATATTTTCATCATGTATTTAAAATCCTCTATTGACCAGTACTGATGAACAAGAAAAATGATCCCCTTAAATATCGATTTTCATGGAAAACATATGATTGTTGATAGACATTTTTAAATATGTTCTCCATTTTGAGATATTGAAATTTTTATAAAGAGAATATTGATATCTATAAGTCATGTAGGATATTACTCACTACCATAGAATTGATTAATGAATTTTTGAAAAATGGGTTTAAGTAATCATTCATGGTTTTTACAATATTCTTATGTTCATGGTATATAACCTAAAATCTATCTTCTATTAAAATAATAAGGAATCATATATAATTTCAATATGTTTTTATGGTTATTCATGTTATTATCATGTTTTGAGAAAATATATATTGAAGGTATTCATATTTTTTGTATTTACTAATTAATAGAAACATCATTATGTTTGAGGAATAATATTGTCATTTTATAAATTTAGAAAACTTCCTTATAAACGGTTAGATCATAATTTTTGGAATTGATAACCACTTATTTAATGGATAATATTAATATTTCTAAATTATTTTAGAAATTACTATTACTTCCCTATATGATACAATATGTGTTTTGCGATTAATTAGGAATAATTCCTAGAGTAATAAATGTACACAATTGTTTCTATTAATTTGAATTGTATATTTTAATATATAATAAGAGTTTTATTTTAATCCCCAAATCCTAGAAAATGGTCTGGAAACAAAAAATTTGACGTATTATTATCGTTTGTTATGATATAAATGTCTTTTTTCACCTATATGGTTTATGGAAATATGGTCAATAAAATCATCAGTATCACCCACATTCTTATGGTTAATGTCCTCTATCACTCTCCTTCAGAACATGATATTTAGATATCTCTTCCATGTCCATGTTATCACAAAAATATATCTTGTTACAAAGTCTACTTTACAGTGAAATTTGAATTTACCCTTCCATATTATTCTAAATGTGTTTAATTAAACCTATTTAGGATGCTCTTATATTTGAAAATAGTATTTTAAAATTTTGAACCCTCAATTTCCATGATCATGTTTAAATTTTGGGGACATAAATTATTTATGGTGTGGAGAATGTAACACCCAAAAAAATTCAATATTTTCCTTTTATAATTAATATAATTTTTTTTTAATCATGCTAAAGTTTGGATACACACAAAACAAATATTATCAAGTGGTTAACACATCACTAGCTTTGATGTGTTACATATAATACATAGTTCATTCAATATATTTTGTTACATGAAAGACCATATTTTACCAAACATTAATATACTAGAAATATTAGTATTTAGTATGATAGTTTTTAAATAGTTGTTTTAATGATATTTATTAAATGGATTATGTAAATTTAAAAAAAAAATCATATTTTTATATACTTCATTGGTTTCCAATTAATTAGAAATAAATATTGAATCCTATAGAATATAAAAGGAATGATATTATATTTTTTGGAAGAAAACATATTTTATCATAATTATTTATTATTAGTGGATGTTATTACTAATTTTTTTGTATAATATATTAAATTAAATATTTTTAAATCAATGTAATCGATATTCTAGGAATATTATACGAACTTATCTATTTTTACGGATAAAATGATATATTTAGAATAAATATAGTTTTTCCTCAATCTAATAGAGATCCTTTTATAAATATAAATTTTTGAAGTTTAGTAATTATTATTTCAATAAATAAAAATCATTCCTGGAATTTGGTTATCAAAATTTTCATTGGTTGAATTTTTGGAATTTTTTTGAGAAGTTTCATTTTTTGATGAATAATAAAAAATATTGAATTTTAATAGAAAACTTTATTTGTATGAATAATAATTAAAATTAAATTAAATATAAAAATTGTTATAAAGTATAATTAGTTCAATTATACTTCAATTAATTTAATTCAGGTCATGGGATGCATTTTCACAGTGATATTGGATATAAAAATTCATCAAAAAATTTGAACATTTTTACATTAAAAACAAGCATTCTCAACCCATATGGGAAATAAATATTTTATTACATTCTAAAACCTATGCTACTTTAATTTTGAAAAATTGAATCAATATTAAGCATTATAAAAAAATTATAATGTATTTTGTGTTACAATTTTTATTGATAAAAATATTATTCACTGAAATTAAAATTAATTACTAGGATTATGGTAAAGATTAGTTTACATAGTTGATAAATTCTAATCTAAAGGTTCCAAATGTCCTTGAAACATGGAAAAATTGATTTTATGGACATAATTATACCATTAACCCTATTTAAAAAAATACATTTATTTGAGGAACTTTTTGTAAGGTTTATCTTGACCTGTCCTAGTGGGTCCCTTACCGCAACACCCCAAGACTCCCTTTAATAGGCCCAGGCTGGTCACTATCATCGACTTGGAATATAACTGACTTGTGAGGCATTGAATGTACACATGAACACATATCCATTACAACAATGAATAAAATGTAAGAAAACCACTATGAATCAAATGAATGCGTACCACTATCACTACCAACAGAGTACGTCATGATGTAATGTGAAGTAATGTAAATTGAGCCAGAATACAAGCTTATAAAAAGAAAGGTTATGCAAAATAAAATAGTCCAAACCCTAAAAAAATAGGTACTAGGACTGCTACTAAAAGCCATAGGATCTCCTCACCCTTCTTAAACACAAAAATCAATGTTCAGTCCTGGGATGCCCTAGACGCCTTCAAAAAATCACTTTTCTTCACTTGATACGACACATTTGGGAATGTTCCATGTAGGGTTGAGGATAATAATACACAATAGGACACATCAAAGCTATAGTGAATCACATAAATTAAAGGTACAATGAGCTCTACATAGTGTATATCTACAATACATATATCATGAACATCCAGATATACTAATACCTAGATACATATTCTAGATAAAAGTCACATCCAATACACACCTACACTAGTGATTTAGATAAAAAATTCCTGAAGAAAATATCTAGGAGAACACACTCTTGAGTCTGATAGCACAAATGGAATCCATCTATGAATTATTTTTCATATGGAACCATCATGAAGGAGACACACTAAAAGATCTAAATTGAGATATAATACCCAAATGTGGTTCATAGATAGGTCAATGGGGTGATACCAACAACTCCATCGACAATAACATTATTAATTGTGGATCAAGGTTCAATGATGACGGTGACTTCAATACCCATGACTCTACCAAAGACATTAATAATTAATAGAGGATCCGGATCTGGGCCACTCAGAGGGGATTCCAATAACTCTATCCGTAATGTCGTGCTGATGGGATCATAGTCCTATGACTAGGAAATGATACCAAATATGATTCAGTGGACATATATATGAACATAACCATAATAATACTTTAACATGATATGGTCGAGAATTTTCTAGAGCCACGCAGACGAGAGTACATGAAATGCATTAGGGTTAAACTCTGTGTCCCATGACCCCATGTACTAGCTTTTTATAAGTCCCATGTCAAAAGATCATGTCATTAAATAGAGAACACACAAGATTTAGAATGTCTTACACACCATTACCATCCATCCGTGGACCACCCATGTACTCTGGACAGGTTCCATTACTTGGGGGTAAAATTTGTATCACTTTCTATGTACAAGTACATGGGGTAGTCCATGTACATGTTCTAGGCCATATTGTTTGGTGGGGAACACCCCTGGTAGAAACCCCATTGTACTACACCACATTTCCATGTATCATATGATAAACATTTCATATATCTAGGATGGGGCTACACACCATGTGAAAAGGTCACAATCTGTGTGGCATTTATCAAACTTTGAAAACCCTATCTATAGATCAGTTGGGGCCACACGACGTGTAACATTGGGTAACATTCCATCTTCGTCATGATTTTTTAGAAACCATCTCTTTCTTCTGCATGCTTCGACTGATTCACCGAGTCTCGATCTGAAGGTCAATTCATATCAAAACCACAGATCCAAGGTCATCTCACCATTACAAAACTATATCAGTGTGTTTTCAGCCTTCAATAAGCTCAAAAAACAAATTCCTTTTATCGATTCCCATATCATCTATGGAAATAGTATTCTCATGTTGCTTCGATTCATCTGTCGCTATCATCATCAAACCTCATCAAGGTGTCCACAATGTTGGATTATAAATTTAGGATCCTTGAACCCAGTATTGATAATGAAATGATTGTTCATTTATAAACATTTATGAATGAAATATGTGTAGAATATAAAGGGTGAGAAAAATCACAATGAACAAACAAAGGAAGGAACATGATACTTCATTAATTTTTTCTTAGATCTATTCCCTTATAACCTACAATTAAATACAAATAAAATAATATCTACATTACGCTATGAATGTTTGTAAAAATAAATTTCATTCAGTAAAAAATGATCAATCCACATGTCAGCTTGCCGGTTGGTTGATCTGCCTTCAGAGTTGAATCTAAAAATGGAGAATGAATTCCCAATAAAAAATCCCTACTCAGGGACTCGATTTCTCCCTGAATAAGATTGGTTTCCACGTCATCTGTATTAGACAGCTCTATCAAGAGCAGCGTCTATCGATCAATGATCCAATGATCATTCTTCATTTTTCATAGAGTGAATTTTATAGGTTTTATCTATAGAGGCTCTCGAAAATTCAAAGGTTATGATATAAACCTAGAACCCTTATCGTAGATTTATTTATAATAAACCATCGATGTGTTGAGGATATATAATGAAATAAAATAAATATTAAATTCATCTTATTCGTTAAAATGTCCGAAAATTACGTTTCAAGCTGACCCACATAGGCTGATGTTAGGAATCAGTTATGGTAAATATGCATCTCTGATCACAAAGGGTCCTTAATATGGTTTATTTGGGAAAAAATTTATATTTTATTAATTTTTTTAGGAAAAATGTATGCATTTATTATATAAAATTTTAATATATTTAAAATATTTATTCTAGGAACCATGAGGCTCAGAATTGTACGTTATCTCAGTAATTGGTTTCAAATTAATTCCATATAATATTTAAAAATAATACATGGAACATATTGGACATTAAATTCACCCCAACATTGGGATTTAAATTCATCAATAGCCAAAAAATGGATTTACAAAATGATGTGGGTAATTTTTTCAAATATGATCCCTACACTCCCATGTTATCTTCTGCATATTCACATGTTTCCATTAGAATGTATCCAATAGTATCTATCTCTCATGTAGGATCGTCTCCTATTAATCCTCGATCTCAATTAGGTACTCAAAAAAATCCCCCCCATCCTCAATTCTAATCCCTCCCTCATAGATAATGTTTGATGGATTATACATGTACCTATTCAGCAATGTCATGCAGAATAAATCATGTACTCGGTCGAACTAGGGGGTAGAGCCAAGGGGTAAGACACCTCCACAACTGTACATAGTATCTACAACGGGGTGATAAACCCTAGAGATTACATAATGACATGACCAAATCTTTGAAATCCTCATCGAGGATAAAATTGAATAAACACATATTGTCTATCCATGAAATCCAAAGGCCTCCACCACCTATTAATATAATATTTATGAGGAATTTTTGTATTATTGAACAAATCCTAGATGGTTTTAACCTTCTCAGTAGTATATCACACAAATTCAAGGCCCTTGTGGGTGGACTCTCCAAGGTCAATCTAAAAAAAAGGTGACCAACATGGAACCCATTGAAATAAATAAATGGTGCCACTCTAATAGAGGAATGGTAGTAGTTGTTGTATGTAATTTCCATATGATGTATGTGGTCCACCCAACTATAGACAATGTGCTACCTAGAAGCTCACATCATGTCCTCTAGGAAGTGAATGGTCCACTACATTTGGTTGTCTATCTGGTGGTGAAACGTCATGATCATGTGTAATTGAGTTACAAACAGATCTTGTAATCCCTAACACAACATGTATATAAAATGTGTATTAATATAAGAATCAATCGTTGATGGGATTCAATGGAGTCGAGCTATCTCTTACACATAGATGCATCTCATGATCTCAACTGAACTCTTCAATCGAATGTCTAGGAAGTGGGAAGAAATGATTAGTCATTTAATGATAAACTGGTTGAAATCATTTCCCTTATATATATAGTAATACGATGATTAATTTCATTGATATCCCATGCCACATCGATTACACAACCTCAAGGGGTTGATCTAACCCCGCTGTAACCTAGTTCACATCCTTCACCTACAAAAACATAAGGCATCAATAAATAATCACTTCCTCATCCTTAGTCATCCCGTTGTACTAAAAATGACATCGAAGGTCATGGAATATCATTGAAAAACCTCTATATTTGCCACTAGTATAGATTTTCTTCATCTCTAAAGGTGATATTCTCCCCAACTTGTTAATATCCATCTGGCACATGTCATGAAAACATTTGAGCATGTATTGTCTAAATTTTGGTATCCACAAGTTGTTCCTCTTTAATTCATATAAGAGTGAATGTGTGGAAACCGTTTACTATAGGTAAGCTTCTCCTACTCCATCCACAATGGATTGCAATTACAAGGCCAACCCGTCCACCACCTCATTCAACAATAGTGAACTAGATCTCCTTATGAGAGCATCTACCACCACATTCCCCTTCCCTTGAGTATATATTATCTCAAAGACATGGTCCTAGAGAAACTCAATCCATCAACTCCACCTCATGTTCTAATAATTTTATCATAAGTCATACATGATAATTTTTTGAATGGTGTATATGATAAACTGCTCACCCATCAGGTTGGGTAACGATATATTCAATATGATGACTACCACTTCCCACTCATGATCATGGGTTATGTAGTTCATCTCATATGACCTCAACTAGTGTGAAACATAGAAAATAATAACATGCCTCTGCATTAGAACCCAACCTTGTTCGGTCCCTGATGAATCACAAAATCTATGTACTAGACACCCTAATCCAGTATTCTCATGATCAGAGTGCTCATCAAAATTCGCCTCAACTAGTGGAATGAGTACTGGAACTTATTTTCCAACATGAACAGATTCCCCCTTCCAGTCCAAGATATCATAATTGTTTATATCCTTGAAAAATATAGTATTAATATTTCTTCATATCTATCTATCCCATGGATGTTCCACCCCTCTTTCACAATCTTAGGTGGATCCCAAACTAACACAACCTCCACCATAGAAGAGTCCACTTCCACTCTATCTACTGAGAGATAATATCAAATAAAGTGGACCACTTTAATCAAAATCCTTTAGTTCAATTGTTTCACATAATGTTACTAATCTTGGAATATATATTGACACATGCTTAAGTGTTTGGAATTCTCCTCCTCAGACATTGAGTACCCATGGATATCGTCAAAGATGACTACCCAAAACTGGTATAAGAATGCCTGAAAAATCCCATTCATGAGTCCCAAGAACAAATTAGAGGAATTAGTTGAGCCAAAAGGAATCTCCATGTACTAAAATTGGATTTAAAGACATATGAATGCCTTATATGGTATATAATTGTCTCTTACTAATAGTTGGTGATAGCTTAATCGATGGTTATACTTTGAGAATAATAATTCTCATCTCAACTAATCAATGTGATCATTGATCCTTGGTAGTGGATAAATTTTCTTCATGGTCACTATGTTCTTGTATAGGTAGTTCACACTGAAACCCATGGTTCAAAATTCTTTTTTGTGAAACAAAATTGGAGCTTCCATGAGTGAAACAACAGTCTCACGAAGCCCTTCCTTTGCAGGTCGTCCAACTTCACCCTCAAATCGCGAAACTCTGCGAGATCAATCCCAATTTTTTGTGTTCATTGAGGTTCCATCCCAAGGTGTATGTAGATAAAGAAGTATATCTCCAAGTGGGAATGTAAACCTATAGAATCTTCTAGAAATACCTCCTCATACACTTCCACTAATGCTAGAAACTGATAACTCATAATGCATTCGACTATGATGGTTAGGATATCCAACTCATGAGTAATCAACTGCACCCTCCAATGAATGAGTCCATCATGTGAACCCTTTGATTCCATTTCTCCATGAAAATCCATGATCCATCAATGCAGACACACCACTCCATTTTCCTAAAATAATAAATATAGAAATTTTCTGAAGATAACCAATACATACCATGAATGGTGTTGAAGGGACTCGACAATGAACCAAGAGGATCCCACAAAAACTCTCTCCTCCAAGTTCCAGGTCACAGTATAGTCATATGCATATGATTATCGAGTCCCCTCTAATTGGTGTCTCTAAGAGTAATAATTAAGTCACCGGTTCTATAAGAATATCAAGGTCTCATACAAGGTATGTAAATAGAAAGTAATTACTTGAACATGTTACTATTATTTCAAAATTTACGGTATAAAAGAAAAATATCATATCTTGAACCTTCCCTGGAGCCCCTGGGTCATATACCTTGACAGTATAAAGATATTCCATCCCCTATCCCCTAGTTCCCATTGCCTCGCATGGACTTACTAGGGGTGTTGGCGGTAATATTTCCAAATGCATGCCACCTCATATATCCCTCCCTACTCCACCACCACATACACCATCCATAGGATATGACTTATCATGTCTTTGGATCTATGTCTATGGTCGATCCACCATATCCATGTCATCAGCTCGATGGGGTGGACAAAATCGAGTCAGATGACCCTTGTCATAACATTTGTTATATCAAATATCCATTTTGACTAGATCTATCCCGAGAGCCCTGAACCATAGATCCCCTATCCCAAGACCTCCTAAAATGACTCCCACATCCATATCCCTAGGAATGATGTCGGTACACCACTGCTGAGGTCTCTACCCCTACATCCATGAGAAAACTATCGCTCGCTATAACTTCTCATCCAAGAAGCTTTCGGGCACTGAATCACACTAGAGAACTCTATATTATGTTGGAATGCATAGTATTATAATGTTGGATCAGATGTCTTGCATAGACCTCACTTGAGGGTCTGAACCTTGAAATAATAATATCAGACCATATCCATTGAGTATCTCAAAAGGTTGGTGAACCATGATTAAATGTACGTCATCATCATGATACCCAGCTGGAGCTGAAGAATCTCTTGTATTCATATTAATCTCAGCATAACTAGTGATAACTCCCCTCTATATAGACAAAAAACATCATCCTAAAATAGTCTCCTCATGGGGAATCTACATGTTCAAACTCCATTGTCTCCCTATAAAACACTAAAAAACCTCACCACCATGATCACCATATGGCATGCTGGTGACCCGCCTAGATGGAAAACTCTGGTCACCGACTGAAGTAAGTGCTCTACTACCTGAGGGTAGGGATCTCCTTGAAACCTGAGTTTTCTGCCTTAGAATATCAAGGAAATTTCATAGTATATTCCCCTCATATGATGTTACTTTATATACCACATCCTTCTTAGATGGTGGTTTTATTTCTAGTGCACTTTCTGGAAGAAAAACCTAGAGAGTTGGGCCTTATATCAAATCATCTTCACTAAGTGGGTTATCCTTGTGATCTAGTTGTTGAAACCTATCTACAATGCATCTCAAGGGAATATAATATGAAGACATGACATACCACATTCATTGATTATATCTAGAGAATTTTATCAAGAATGTAATGTAACCACAACCCATTCCTATATGATGATTGTACAATTATTTTTCCAACACCTAGTGTTCTCATGTACCATATCGAAAATAAGGTTATTCCTGTACTAGTGTGTGGATATTTTAGTCTCCCACACAAACACTAGAGTCTGTATCCAGAAATATGTACTTGAAACACTTAACATTGCATCCCCAAACCAATCTCATTATCTCTGTGTCCTAAATTAGAATCGATGTATTCGGATACCACTCTTTCATGACCCATCTTAGTTGGGATCATTACGTGACTCCCCAAGCCCCTATAAAATAGGCCAAGGGATGGAGACTAGAATCGAGTATGAATATCCATATCATGGGAGTAATTTCCTATGTACATATATGCACTAACACATCTCCAACACAAAAAATGCATAAATATAAAAACAAATAAGAATAAAATTCATGCATGCCTCTATCCTTAAAAATAGTGTAAAATAAGATGTAAAGTGCAATAAAGTAGAAGGGTCTAGGATACAGTCCACCCAAAAGATAGTGTATTTAAATGAGAAATTCCAACCTGTAACAAAATAGGTACTGAGACTTCTTCTCAAAGACATAGGAATAACGTGGCCTTCACAAACTCACAATGCTTTGTCCAAACCTGGTCCATCCGGGACTCCATCAAAAGGTCACTCATCTACTCAAGACATGACATGTGTGAGAAATTCCCATGCATTAGTGATTATAAAAATACTTCGTAGCACACCCCAAAACAACAATGAAATATTCAATGGAATGATATAGTCATCACTACAAAAATATATTTATATATTTCATATGGCAAGAACATCCATATATACACAAACCAAGATGAATAATATATAGGTATTTCATAACCACCGCATCCAAACACAAGTTATCCAGCTCAATGATTCCACAAGAACTCATCAGGGAGAACACACTCCTAAGTCAGATCACACGATTGACATCCATTCGTGAAGTACCATTTTTTTGGGAACTATCTTGATGGAGATATGCTGATAAATATGAAGAGATATATGATACACAAATTAGGATCACATCTTGGGACATTGGGTGAGACCAACAAATCCATCTAGATTATCCTACTAGGTAATGGATTAAGGCCCAATGGAGTTATTCATAACAATAACAAGGAATATACATAGGGAACAAAAAAATGTATAGAGGATCCCTCTCCAAGCCTCTTAGTAGGGATTCAGATAAATCTATCCAGAATTTCCAATAGATGGTATCATTATCTTATAAGTTGGAAAAGAACCCAGATAACATTAAATGGAATGATATAGGAACCAACCATAATGAATCCTATCTATGATATTGTGGAAATGTGGATCATCCTTGAAGAAGAGAGTACATGATGTGTATTTAGATTTAATGCCATGTCCATTGTCCTTGGGTACTGCACGTGTTCAAACTACATTCCCGTTAAAAATAGAAAACACGGTGTGTAAAAAGACATACACGTTGTGCCTTTCCATCTAGGTTCCACATATGAACATTGCTCATTTTGAAATACTTGTTATCAACCTATGTAGCTCAAACCATGTACCAGTACATGGGGTAGTCTATGTGATTGGTCTAGGCCACTTCGTGTGGTGGGGTGAAAGCCATGTAGGTGACTCGTGTACTACACCCAATGCCCTTCTATATCCCAAGATACACATCAAGTCTCAGTGAAGGGCCTACAAGGCATGTTAATTGGACACATTTTTTGGTGTTTATCTAAATCATGATATCCTAGAATCTGCTCAGTGGGGCCACACACTATGTAACATGGGGGTATATGTCATATTGATCGTGTCTTTCTAGATTACTTATAATTAGTTCACACACCTCAGGTGATCATTTTTAGCTCAATCCATAGCTCTGTTCACCAGGAAAACAAATATCCCGGGTCATCTCACAATTTCAACATTGAATTAGTGAGTTTTTAGCCTTCAATCATCTGCAAAAACTGATTTTGTTCATCCACTCATAAAATGTTTGGAGAAAGGGTATTCCAAAATAACTTCCATTAATCCATCTCCATCACCATCACACATCCACTGGGTCGCCCTGATACAAGATCTTCAATTTTGGATCATTGCACTGAGGATCGAATGTGTAATGATTATTCAATCATAAACCATGAATAACAGAGATGTAGAAGAATATATCGGGTGATAAAATGCATAAATAATAACCAAGGGAATGTTAGTCATTCATTTCTCATTTGGGTCTCTATGTATTCCATTAAGAATGATCTTGAAATTCAAACTAAATAATATCAACATCAAACCCTGATAGTTCTGTCAAATAAAACCCATTACCATAATAATTATTGATATGTTGGTCATGTTTTTCAATAGTTTATCCACATTGAATATTAATTCTAGAAACATGGAATGAATTCTAAATAATTACACACTATTTTTTTATTGGATCACTCAATAATGAAAATCATTTCTTGCGTCACTTCCATTGTTGATATCCTTCAAGAATAGCTTCCATCGATTTTGTTCCAAGGTTCAGTCATCAAGAACTAAAGAGAGAATTCTATTGGTTTATCTCCAAATAATCTGGGGAATTCAAGGGATATGAGATTATACCTAGATTATTGTCTATAAGTTGATTTAAAATAATCCATTATTTCATCGATGAGAATGAATAAAATTAAATAAATAATAAATTTTTTTTATTCGTTAAAACATCTGAAAACTACATTTCATAGACAAACCATGTTTTTTGATGTAAGGCCTTTCCTAGTGTAATAAAACTTCTCTAAATGAAATAGTTCCCTACGATTAAATATTTATGCACCCATTAATATTTTATACTATATTTTTAGGAAAAAAATATGTGTGTGATATTAGATATTTAATATATTTCAAACAATTATTCTAGAGAACCTAGTCCTCATAATCACACGTTGTTTCATCACCTGGTCTAGAATAAATTCCATATAATATTTTCATATAAAACATAGAAATTTGATACATTAAAATGGAGACCCCCTATAATGTTTACCTTGTTAAAGATACAAAAATTCCACTCCCCCGCCACTAAAAAATGGCATTCAACTCACTCACAAATTCACAGATATCGAGGACTCTAACTCATAAAAAGCATGAAGAAACACCGAAAAATTTTATCATCATCATATAATCTTAAATATAGTCATAAAAATAATTATAAAATGACTTCTTTATAATTAAATTGGATTTACCCAACCAAGAGGTAATGGTTTTCAATAAGAACTTTTGTTACTTATTCACCCACCATAAAATTCATTTTATATTATTCATATATAGTATCCACAATATACTCAATTTTTTGAGATATTGTTATAATGATTGAATGATCTACACATACACTCACTTCCATCAAATTAGATATACAATCATCATTGGTTTGTATGAAGAACTACTTCCTCACGAACAGATTTTGTTTGTTTGTCCATAAAATCATTCAATGTTTTGAATATTTAAGAAGATATATATTAAATATGATATTATTATGATAAATATAATAATATTATAATTATGTAATTATTATATATCTCATACCTTCACTCATTCCATTTTAAGGAAATATGTCAACATCATTAGTGGACGTGTGACTACTTCCTTCTCAAACCGATGTGATTTGTTCATGCTATACATGGTATGTATTAAGGATATATTTAAAAAACTAATGTTATGTACGTGACATAAAAATTATAAAAAAATTACAATAAAAAATTTAATAATTTATTTAATTTAATTCAATATGATAATAATATAGAAAAAACTTTTATGCATTTGTACGACATACCATCTCCATGAATCGTGTGTTTTATTTCTATCACAAAATATTATAGATTATTTTAGATAAATATGTTATGAATAAATAATATATATATTCAATTTTATAAATTGAAGATTCAATGAAATAGTTTTCTATGAACTAGGAACAAAAAACCTATAGCCAAATCATACTAAAAAAGGGGAACTGACAAATGAAATGATTGAAATAATGAATGTTTAGTAATGGAAGTAAAATAATATGTTATTAAAGGATCATATATGAAATGATAAATATTAATACTGTCATATATTAAATTAGTTACATTTATTAAACCTCAATAAATAAGGTCAATGATCATTCAATGAAAATGAAATGAAAAGTCTGTGGATGTCCAGCATCACCTAAATTTCTGCATAACTTATTCCTTATTCACCACTTGTTTCTTTTGTGGGGTGTATATACTGCACTATGAAATGTTTTATCAAAACAATTTTGTTCTTTAATGATATATAATGGTTTAATTTAGTTTATTCATTCATTCATCTCATGTTTCAATAGTTTCCAAAATATTATGGGATCCCATATAAATCTATATTCGATTGAGAATTATATTCAATTATAAGCCAATTCCTTTCTATGTGGTGTATATACATTCCTTATGACCAATAATTTCATTATTTATTCACTACCCTTTGAAATTTATGTTTCACATAGAATTATATCACTGAAGGTGATTTCATATTAAAATTACCATGTGATAAATGTAATCATACAATATCTTTTCCTTATATGATTTTGTACATTTTCTTAATACACTACTATATTTTTATAATTATAAATTTTACATTAAATAAACCATAAATATAAATATAATTTCATGATGGGTATTATTATATACTATAAAATATTCTATTTTAACATATTATTTTTATTTTTAGGTTATATGATTAATTTTAGAAATATTGATAAATCTGTATCTTTTATTTAATAATGATATTTGATAATATTACACTTTATCTATTAATTAAATTGATTATTAAATATATAAATAATGTTTTTTAATGTGATAAATTTGTGGTTATTGGTTTTAGATAAACCCTCGATATATTTTTAGTCTCATCAATGAGTCAATTAAGTTATCATTCGATAATTTTTTACCCATAGATTAAAATGTAATGTGAATGGAATTGATTGTAGTGGTTAATGTGCCAAATTAATGAAGTCCAATAATTAATAGGTTAATTCATTTAAAATTATGTTATCTTTATTAATTATATTTTCATAGTGAAAAAAATCTATGGTTGAATTTTATTCACAACTTATTCATAAAATGATGTGTGTGTTCTGTTACTTTTCATTCCATATTGATTATTCACTATCATGTTATGTAAATGGAATATGTTTATATATATATATATAATGACATGTTAATTGTTATTATTTATTACTTATTTCATCATCTATAATTAACCCTTAATGAGAATTTTATCTCATTGTTATTTGGTTTCCTTCCCCCAGGGTATGAAAATGAAATCATGGAATGAGTTTTAAGGATGATGATTATTTTATTTTGTTACATATGATGCAAATTTTATTCCAAATTTAAAATGGATATAATTTATGTATTCTGGATTCGAAAACCACTAAGTATATTTTTTCATGATATTAATCCTAGTGATCTTGTAAATAAAAAAAAGTATGCCACTAGCTCTGATCTGTGGGTGTGGGGGTGCTACAAACATCCTATTGAAAAGGGAAAAAGTGAAATAAAAATATCAAATGGAATAAAACACGAAAATGGTTCCAAAAAATTAATAATTAATGTGATATATAAATATATATGTGGAATAATATCATAATGTCCAAATAATTATGTAGAATGACATATATCTGTGATCAAAAGTACATGAATGACCATGATAATGAAAATAATCACAAAACTATAAAATAAAGTGATGGGAAAAAGAATATTTCTTCATAATTAATAAAGTTCAAATGTTAACATTTTTTTCAATATTAGTTTTGATGTTTTTTTGAATTCCATTAAAATATATATTAAAGGGTTTTGAAAATATACGCACCAGACGCGTAGAATTTCGTCATTTAATTAATTTTAATAATAATCTTATAATTGGATATAAATGATGAGTATTCCATATGAATATATATTTATGAATGAATCCATAAAAACTAATTCCATATGATTATATAATTCAATAATAATTTATCATGATATATCCCTTGTGTTTAGTTATTAATCAAAAAAAATTTAACAATGTATGTCAACTCAAAAAATGAATAATCATTCCTATAATGAAATAATACAGTTATATCATAAAATATACAATATCACTATAGGTTCAACATATACATTTTCATAAATAAAATCATAAAATTTCCTCAAATTATTCTTCACTAATATTGATATGAAATTATTTGAGTAATTTGATGACATATTGTTCCTTGATAAATTTAAAATCTTTCATTGAATAACATCAATCAATCTATGATATTTTATTTTTTGATATACAAAGCAGAAATCATCATATATATTTCAAAATATAATTTCACCTTTTTTATTCAAATGAAAACACATATTATACAAAAATATTTCTATTTTTTATAATCATATATTATTACCTATACTAGGGAATTCCACTAAAAACTAAAAAAATTAATCAATATATCAGAAGATGAGCTAATCATATATTATTACCAAAGGCCTTCGGGCTATTAAGACCATAGTAGAGCCAAATTCACATCGATCATGTACCACAAAATATTAGAGCATAGAGTAGTTGTCATCAGAAGTAGAGCTAACCAGATTGGAGGAATGATAGGGTATGACAACCGCAATGAGGACCATGCACTGTGTAGCTTTGTACGGGGAAATGATGGCTGATCAGTAATGCCTGGTGGGAAGCTAGTTGTACAATGATGTGGATGATGAGGACATGCAGTTCTCGAGGGTTGGCCTAATGAGTCATGTAATAGGCATAGTCTGCCTTTGGAAACTTGGGTCATGTCGGGAATTGTACAATGGGCCTACGGGTAATTTATGGATTCCCCTTCAAACCTTAAAACGGGGATTAACCATAATAGAATAAAAAATAAAGCCTTTGGGCCATTCTGAGTAAATAACATCCAAGACACACCAATTTCTTGTAGTATGAGTTTCACCAATAAAACCCTTCTACTTTTGGATAATTCCATGCCACTTTGGTGGATATGTTATGTTGTAACCAAAATATATAGTTTTAATTTTATAAAAAGTATATCAGTATGATTCCCATAACATTCCCAAAAATATGATGAACATCCTAAAAATAAAAATTTCACCATATCACTATTAAGAATAATTATTTCTTATATATTATTAATTTATCACAAAAATAAAATAAACATAATTGACTATCATATCCATAATATCATCGGAAATTTTACCGCATGGTTTATATGTCACTTTTTAACTTGTCCTTAAAAGGATGCCTATTTTTCTTAACCTTTTCCTTACATCGCTTCTAAAGGGATTAAATTATATCTAATATATGATTATATTTATTGAAAACAAAATATACAATAGAATAATCCATATGTGTTACATCATTCCCATAATATATTTAATATATCAGAATATCGTTGAAAATTATACCCTTAATTCTTGGTCGATATTAATCATTTAATCATTCATTATTATCTTATTCCAAATTTCATTATTCTAAAAAAATAAATGATATAAAATATTTTATCATGAATAATCAATATCGAATCAATAATTTTTCATTTTTATAACATATGAAAATAATTCATTCAATAAATATGGACACCATGGTCATATTTTATGCAGTTGATATCCACTTTATCTTAAATTATGAAGTCCATATTTCAAAAAAAACAAATAGTGAAGTCCTTTCTTCAATATCTCAATGAAAAAAGTGATTTGAGAGTTTAAAATAATATAATATAAATTCCATGGCACAGTATATTTGAAAAAATATAAAAAGTTGATGGATATAGTAAATTGATTATTTCAGGTGATTTTGATGTTCATAAATCTTCCATAATCATTCGAGTAATTTTTTATATAATAGTGATTATTAAATCATCTGGATTGGATATTAATTTTGTGTTATCTCCTTTCCCATTCATGTTGATAAATTATCATTAATTTTTAGAAAATAACATGAATCAAACATTAAATTAATTATTTAATGTTAAAATGGAAATGTTCCTTATAATGACAATTCCAGGATAAATTCTATAGAACATTAAAATTACAAAACAAAAATTATCTTTCTAAATATTCATTATTGAATAATGTTTTATCCGAAATTATTATCATTAACCTTTATTATTACATCCAAAAAATTCCGAAAGATTCTTTTAAATGGATCATTTACTTGAAACTGATGGGTTACATATAACTTAACAAAATAATAAGTATACATAATTTCTTTACTTACATTATAATACAAAAAATTAAATCTTCAAAAGAGGTTTCTAATCAATGTATCTTACTATGAAATATAAAAATAGAAACCCATAATGGTATCCTTAAATCTTAATGTATCCTCTCATGAAAACATCATAATTTATAATGTTTTTCTAAAACCTTCTATCATAAAAAATATATGGTGCACCACTTTACAATAATGATTCTTGTGTCACTAGACATGAATTAAATTTATTTCATTACTGAATAAGTTATGTGTTCATATATGTTGATTTTTAAGTCATAATACTTTCATAAAATCCATAAATTACAAAGTGGACACATCTAATCAATATCCAATTTTCCCCTAATATAAAACATTTAATTTGTAACATATTGTATTGTCATGAAAAATCATCTTGAATTTCAAGATAACATAGTAATCATCCATAAAAATCTATAAAAATTATGAAACACATTTTATATATTATAGATGAGCACACAGTAATATTAGTAATGGACAAAAAAAGAAAAAGGTAAATGCATAATTATATTTTAATACAATGATATCATAAATGATTTTTTTATTTTAAAAAATTACCCTCTATCAAAATAAATCAGTTTCTTAGTCAAGGAAAATTAATTTATTAGAAAACATTTCCATAAGATATAGTATAATAAAATATAATAGAAAAATAATTATCATGAGTTCATAATATATAAATAGAGAATCCAAGGAATATAATTTCATAATAATTTAGCTTTTTACCCAATAAGGGAACAATGATTACATTAAAAATTTCATCTTATATTTTCATTTGAGATTATATTATTTCCATAAACACACAATTGAACAAAAAGTAATGTTTTGTAGGCTCTGTGGGACATATTTTGCATAGAACCCTTACAATGTCCACAATTTTTTAACAACCACAACGTCAGTGTCCATAATAATTATTTGGGAATCATAATCATTCCAATTAATTATAGTTCTTTTAAGGCACACAGATCAATAAGTTATGTAAAGCCCCAAAACCATGATTACTGATCCGATACATAAAAATTTTGTATCATTTTTAAAAAATAATTAATTAAAAAATACAGGGAATATTTTATATGATGTCCTTTTATGGTTTATAATTTTGATGAAATCGACCAACCATATATATTAAAAATGATAAAACAATAAATAAAATGGTACTAACAAAACATTTCTCACATTATCACCTCGTCGAGATAAATCCTATGAAACTGTAAATTATCCTGACTTTTTTTATAAAAACATTGGCTTATGAAAATTACCAGTAAGGGTTTTTATAAAATCTAGTGTAAATAATTTTTGAAAATATTTATACATTTTGAAAAATACATTTTAATATAATTTAAAAAATATAGCTTCTAATAATATAAATGTTAAATAGTATTAAAAATATATTTTGGAAAAACCTATGATAAAGAGATTCATTTTTTAAAAAAAATATTATAAACACATCGCACATACTTATTATTGTAGAAGCATAATTTTTAAAATATATTTAAAAATATATTAGATTTTTTAAAAACTCTTCAGAAAATCCTTTGAAAAAATAATTTTTAAAAAGTGTTTGAAAATATTAATTTTTTTTTGCAAACATATAAATATACTATTTTTGAAATACTTACACTTTTGAAAATTCCTTAAATCTTTGAAATTTTTTTTATCATTAAAAGTTTTAATTAATTTTAAAAATAAATAATCATTGAAAAACCATAAAATCATCTTCTGGTTTTTCAGAAAATACTTATAAATATTTTGAACAAAAAAAAAGATGTCTCACATAATCATTTTAGTCTATAATTAACAGACCCACTTGTTCTTAATAATGGTTTCACTCCCCATTCCCCATGATTACAATTTCAAAATTCTAAGTTAATAAAAAAAATTTAACTTACCTTACATATATATCCATTTTTTGCTGGGATTATTTATTTGAAATCATAACAATGAATTAAAAAAACATAAACATATGTGTGTGTGTGGGTGGGTGTTATCTTTCTTAGAAAATAACATGCTAGATTCGGTAATACCAGATCTAATTTCATTTATCTTTTACCTGATTTGTCAAAAAATAATTAACATCTTCATATTTATGATTTTCCATAAACCAGTTTTCATAACATTTTCAAAATTATGTATTAAAACTCATCCTTAAAAAAAATTAACAATAACTTGTTTATATTTCAATGTTAGGTTTTTAAACAGTATTATATATATACTTTTGACATAAAAAGATAGAAATTGAAACCTACAAGTCAGATGAAATAAAAGGTGATAATTTTTTTCTTCTCTAGAATAAAATGGAAATATTTTATAGTACACATAAACTATTATCAATAGTATATTGAAATTCACATAAAATAATAAACATCAAATTTTTATATCTTATAATTATATTGGACACCTAAAATATATGGACAAAAGGTAATGGAGTAAATAATAGTAACTGTAAAATTAATATTTAAATAAAAATTCATTAAAAATATATAAATATATAAAATTTAAATCCAAGAAAATTTATTAGTAAAAGTAAATATAAACATAAATTATAAATTTAAAAGAAAAAAAATGTATCAAATTTAAAAATTATAAATGTAATATTTTCAAATAATAAATTATAAACTTTTTAATTTAATAATATTATGTTCGATGATATCATTCAATGAAATGAATTACCTATTGATTTCAAAACCTGAAATGATAGCGAGAAATATATATACACATAAACACAACATTATAAGTCTTAGGATTAAAAAATTCTTGAACATAAACTCAGTAGTTTTCTAAAAATGATATCACACATACACTCCTAAAATTAAAAAAACATATGAATGAAAAAATAATTATTACACATAAGGAAAATTCCCAAAAGTACTTATATATATTTGGATGATAAAAATGCAATTACAAGAATGCATATATATATATATATACATATACACACCATATATTTAAATTCTCAAACAATAATTTCTGGAAATTGAAAATCATACATAGATATAATATATATATATATGTTTGAAAAAAATGAAATTATATACCATTATATATATACATTTAGTTATATAATTAAATTAATATAAATCTTGAAAAAAAAAACAAAATTCACACTTACAAAAAATATATTAAAAAGAATACCTTATTTTAAAATATTTAACACTAATAATTATAATTTCAAATTAGTACATTCATGAATATATATATTTCATGAACATAAATATATTACATATACATGAAAATATCTAAATATAAAAAAATAAATGTTCTTCTTAACAAAATAATGAACCCAACATAGATCCTTAGGATACCATGATCAGGTGAATTATGTGGGTTTCCTCTTATCTGGTGGAACTCAAATCAAAATAAGAATATGCCTTCTATATGTGTTGTTTCTTTACCATTGGGAAAAAGTAATGGGATTTAAAAATAGGGCCTTAGCTCAGGAGGGTTTCAAATGAGGGAGTGTTCCCTTAGTATACGAATATTAATATAGACAGCTTGAACATCCATAGGAAGGTGTGATAAAATTGAGGGTATCATTTCAAGTACTGTGGAATCCATGATCATAAAGGGTTTTAATAAGTAGATGAGGGTATCATTTATTATTTTTTCTAGAGAATGGATTGAGGCTATAATTTTTTAGGATAATAAATTTTCATAGGTGAAGATTTTATAAAGTGTCATAATTCAATTTTCAAGAGGTTAGGGAGGAAGACAACGATACTAACTAAAATGAAAACTCTTGGAATCAGATCAATTCTTATGGGAGATTACTAAAATCATAGCGAGTTATGAGGTGAGATTGTATGACTGTAGTGGTTTCCGATAGCTATTGAATGTGTTTGACAATGAGAGAGGGGTATATGGTGTGGTAGGTAGATGTCGAATAGGGGAGGTTGGGTTGCTACAAAATAGTTCAGTGGCCAATTTTTGGCCAATGGGGGGGGGGGGGTTGAATAGAGACCATGTCAGTGGTGTTGGTAGGCGACTTGTGGAATATGACGCCCCCATTCCAATTTTCATTTTGTCTTCTTTCTATTTTTATTTCTTCAATATTTAGAAGGATATGAAATATATATATATATTAATAATATTTATATGTATAAAAAACCCCATTATTTTATTTATATAATATCTCTAAATTATATTTCATATCTCTATTTTTATTTTTATAATTTATCATTTTAATATATTATATTTTTATTTCTCAATATATATAATGAAATTTATTTCATTACACAATCAATCATTTTTAGTAATCATATTATGGTTTTAAATGTTTGAAAAAACATTTTTTTATTATTTTATTTAAAAAAATTTATTGTGTTTACATATTTCCAAATCTGATCTAATTATCTTTTTTTATGTTGGAACGATTAATTTAATCTAATAATTTATAACATTTCATGTATCGTTATCTAATATTTTTTTTCTTGTATTAATATTGTGTTTGTATCCTAACATTAATATTTCATATGTTACTATATAAATTATTTAAGTATATATATATATATAGGTATATTTTATTTTATTTTTTATAATTATATATATACATGTTTTCTAGTAATTTATTTCAATTATTGTTCTATAATGATTATATTTTATATATCATACATTATTATTTCACATTTTTAAGGATATATTTATAATTAATTAATATTCTATATTTATTAAATTTCAATATACATTTATCTAACTTTTAAATTTATAAATTTATTTGAGTATACATATTTCTAATTAATATAATTTCATTTATTCCTTTAAATAATGGAAAAATAAGTAAACATAATTTACCTAAAAATCTTGTGATGTTAAATGTTTCTCTTGATCTCCCATCATCTTGATCTATATCAAGATCACCTATTATCATAAATATGTTCAAAGTTCTATATCACGATTTTTACCCTTGAAATACACTATTATACCTATATACAATATACTGCTTGATATTGAATTACCCTTTCCAATAGAAGTTCCATTTTCAAAAAATATTATATAAAAAATGGAATGGGGGGTTTTCAATAATGAAATTGTAGAAGCATATAAAGGGTTATAAATATAAAAAATGGCTATCATTGTATGAAATTCTGTTAAAACTGTATATGTAATAATAGAACATTATTTTTCTTAATGAATTCCCTGACTATTCATAAAAAAGACATAGAAAATATTCCCTTCAAGAACCTTTGATGTTAGTCAAATTTTACAAAAAATACATTTATAATTATTTCATGTATAAATATATCAATAAAATAATTTTTAGAATATATAGAAACATGACACTTAATTTAAAAATAAATCTTTAGAAAATTAAAAATTTGGATTTAATGCTCAACGTCTATTACTTCTAATAAAAATCCAATCAATCATTAGGAATATTCATTAGTAATAAACAAATTTTAATTATTTTAATTCTTAATAACCAATTTAGAGTTTAATATTCATTTTGTTTTCATATTCCATTACATTATCATTTAGTTCCTATTAGGTGTTATAATGATATTCTACTCATATTTTAAAAAATAAATATGTAGAATAATAATGTCGAAGGAGATAATTATTATGTAAACCAAAAACAATTATCTCGATTATATTATCATTTTTAGCTCAATTAATATTTATAAAAAACTATAGGATATGGTTATGAAAAGATAACTATGTTACCATCTTGGAGATGATAAGCTAATTGCACACTTGAGAAACAATTACATTTCACTTTGATCATCATTTTCATAAGGTAATTATTGTTCTATCACAATATAAATACCATTATGTTATAAATAAAAATATATTTATTCAAATACACAGATATATAACATAAATATTATTTGGTTATGAAATATGAATCACAATGCTTCACGGATGTGGAAGTCCAAGTATATGCATGAAAGAAGATATACTTTTTTAATTAATGGAAATGTAAGAAGGTAAAAGACATATTAGAATTTATTAATGAAAAATATTTCATTTACATAATACATATAAAAAAAACCATAAATATAACTAGTAGGGGGTGGTGGTGATGAAAAATTTATTACATCAGTTCATATGGAGATTGTATGTTGAATACATGAATTAAAATTTTCATTAAAATTTGATTAATGATTAGATATATTTTTTTATTAAAATAACCTAATAAATTATTATTATATATATGATGCATGTGTAATTATTTCTGAATTTTTGAAGAATATTTTAATGTTGTAGAAGAAGAAATAATTGAGAAATGCTTGGGTAAGAACAATATCTTATATTTGGAAAACCTCTTATTGTTAAAACAAAATTTTTTCCTATGAGGTATTTACCATCAAATAAATGAATATAATACATTTTGATAGATTCTAAGAATGTATATTGGAAGGTTTTGGGTGAAATATGTGGTGTATGATGTTTAAAGAATGGATAATAGATATTTGACATTATAAGAGAGTGGAGGGACAACCATTGAATTTATGAACATATTAAATAATTTTAAATTAAATTTTATATTAAAATGAATAAAAATGATGAAATTATAATCTATTTTAAGGATTAGTCAAAATTCACATATATAATGAAATTTAAACATGAATTGATTATGCTTTTATTATTGTATTTTTAAACCACTTTTAACTATTTTCCCAATTTTGGTGATATGGATGTTGTTTACAATTAATCAGACATCATAGGTTCATTTAATGTGAGATTAAAACCTAAATTCTCAATTTTTGTTATCTTAAACCTATTTTTAATAACATGGTTTGAAATAATATTTTTATAGATTTTATTAATTTAATAAAATAATTATTTTAAGAATACATTAATGTCAAAATTTGAACTATTCATTTAATTTGATTTTTAAAACAACAAGAACAAAGGTAATTTTAATATAAGACATTCATAAATCTAAAATGTTCCACTTTTTTAAAAAAAATGAAAAATATTGACTCATTCAAATCATATTACATTAAATATTTTTTATATTATTATATTTTATTTCCAATTTAATTGAATAAATATTATAACGTTGATTCGTAGGAATTTATTGTAATTAACTAATCACTAAAAACCTGATATAAAATAATGTTATTAATAAAAATCATTTATATTTTGTGTGAATTTTTATAATAGAACATAACTTCATTATATCCCAATTTCAAAAATTTAATTATAATAAAACAAAGATTATTAAATTATTGGATTTTATTTGTACAATGTTTTATAAAGGAAAATATAATGGGATTATGGGAAAAAATTCGATATATTATAATTTAAAATTCATATGGTTGATTTATACTCATACAATAAAATAATGTAATGTATATGTGTTAAGTTCTTATTTTAGCAGATTATTTTTACCCACAATTGTCTCATTTAACCTATTAGGTCGTAACAAAATATAAAATGATAACAATTCATAATGAATTAGAATATCAGTGCTGTATTTAGAAAAAATGGACTCATAATTCACAATATGGAATCCATTTGTGAATTTTTTAATCATAGAGTTGTTATTATTTAATTTTATATTAAACATGTATAATGTGATGAAATATAGATTTTTTTAAAAAATGTGGTTTTATAAAAAATGTTTTTATCCTAATATCTAGTATTAAATCACTTCCGATGACTATATAAGTATTAGTATTATCGAAAATAATGTAATTTAATTATCAAACGGATAAAAATTAATATTTTAATTTATAAATAAATTTTAAAAGAAATATAGTTTTCAATGAAAAGTAGTATTTTCTATATTAATTTATAAATCAAACATTATATAAAAATATAAATATTTAAATAAATATAGTTCTGAAAATATTAAAAAAAATTATATCATTTTTATCAAATAAAATTTACAAAATAACATGAAATTAATTATAAAACTCACTCAAAAAAACAAAAAATACCAATTTTTTTAAAAAATATTTTTGGGGAATGAAATATATTTTCATTTTATAGAGACTTATTTACCACCAATTAATAAATATATTTTAATTTATTAATACCATTATTTATATTTTAAAATCTTAATAATCATATTCATACATTCCAACTCAATATCTACATTTTAACTATAATATTTAAATTATTATACTTCATAGTTCGTTTATGCCAGATGATGCATATAATATACATTATCTAAAAAATATATGTATTTTAAATTTATAGGGTTTTACATATCTCTTCCACATATGGTTTGATTTTTAATTTCATGGGTTCTTATATTACTCCACATATTAGCTTCTGTACTATTTTCTACTATTTCCATTCCACAAATCTATTCTATATTCATCAATTTACAACTATATGAGTGTGAGTGAACATAAAAAATGTATTAATTATATTACCAATTATGGAAAAATGAAAATAGTTATTTTTATTTTTTAATAATGGTTAATTTTGATATCAAGAATGTGGATTGGTATTTCAAACCTAAATTATATAAGAATTTAATAAATATTCAGGTTGTTTCCTTGAATTATCCCAAGTAATGTTCCTTTTCCCAATAAGATCACTATGTTGGTGAGGGTATATATTAGTTATCCATTTTGTTTTTTTAAAATGATATAACTTAATCAACCTAAATAAACAGTTAAAATAATGATACAAAATTCCATATTATGTTACTATTTTTATTATACACGAAGATATAAGAAACTTTTCCATGTTAGAATTTATAATGATTGGCCAGAAATTCATAATCATTTCATTGACTGGGTCAGGATAAAAAAATATAGTTCCTCCTATTATAAACATTAAGAATAAGTTTAATATATCACATATTAATTATGGAATAAAATATCCCAAAATAAAAATAGTATAGTGATTACATGATCCAACACATGAATAGTTATTTATAGTGTTTCCTTCCAATTGATGTTATCTCATATAAACCTATAGACCATATATTAATGGTTTCCTTTTACTACCAAAAAATTATTTGTCAACATTTTTGCAAAACTCCATCTCTAAACATGTATTTTAATGCCAATATGTACTAATGTACTATATTTGTGGCCTTGCTCTACATCATTTCCATCCCGAAAAGTCTTCCGATCACACAAACTCTCTAACCCTCTTCTCATGATGGTAATTTTTTCTATTATGTTGTACGAAGTGGTTCCTTATTCTAAAAAATTCAATAGTCACAATAAAATAGAATTTAATTAAACATACATATCATTTTCCCACATGAAAGGGTTTCCCAGATGCTACTATAATATACATCCATGATACACATTAGTTATCTATTTTTACATTGTATCATGTTCAGTCTCACATGAACATTTATATTCATGAAATATTTTATATTTACCTAATATTTCTTGTGAATATTATTTCAATTGAAAACTGTATAATCCCAATGATCATTAGTGGTTGGAAATATATCATTAAACTTTCATTATATCAGATTCGATATCATTAGTCATGTAATACTTATGAATCATTTTATATCATCCATACGAGATATTCTTATATGAAAACTCATTATGCTAAACAAAATCCCTTGTTTTTAATTTTAATATAATCCATATGTGTATGGTAACATACACTATGTTATTATTCTTTCATTATTTGGTCTAGAACTACTATCATACAATAAATTTGTCCATAGATGACACCGCTTCAATTTATTATTGAATAATATTCATTTTAATGTCAATGATTATTTTTAAATGCTTTATGATTAGTGTATTTCATCTTCTTATTTATTTCCCCATTTACCTGGATATTTATTTTTGCATTACCACTTTTTTCTTCTATGAAACTCACCAATATGAAGTTCCTTGGAGTTTTATTCCTATTAACAAATCAAATTCAATTATCCTCAGATTGAATAAAAATATCCTTTCAATAGTTGGATATATTTATAATTTTTTCAAATAGATTATCCATTAAAAGTATGAATGAAAAATAGATTTTTCGCTATAGATCATACATATTGTGATTTTTTACATAGACCCATATAATATATTACACAAATAGGAATTGAATATTAAATAATCAACATACGATTACATGTCTCTTTGAATTATTATTATAAAATATCATATAACCCATACATAGTCCTCAGTAACTCATAGACAAGGTTAAAATCACATGTATTTTGATTGTATTTTCTAATATGTGACACGTTTGTTTCCTTGAATGTGTTAAAATAGAAACCCCCATTTAATTTTCAACTCAATTATATATAATCCCAACAGAACCCATATCTACTATGAAACTCTTCATAAAATCCCATTGACTACTAATTCATGTTAAATAATATGAAAATATCAAAAGTTACTATTTAATTCCTCAAGATATTTATCATGTAGTATTTACATAATGGTATAGATCTCCTATCATCCTAGATATCTCTTTAATTATTAAGGATGTTATTTAATATCAATAAAATTTTCAACTTCATAATGACACATTCATAAGTACAACATAAATTATGTCTTCACTAACACATATCATGAACAAGAATAAAATAAAATAAATTATAATAGATACAGGATAATACATGTATAATGACCCCTACTTTACATACATTGTTAGTAATTCAAAATTTAAGCACACTTATTACAACATATAAAAAAACCATGAATGAACCGTATAGGTATAGAGTCTTTAGAAACTGGGAAATATAAACAACTGGTTCATAAAGCATCTACTTTGCCTCCCATTTATTTCATCATATCTAGAGTCCCTTTTTGGCATATCCTACTTAATAATCTTCTTCCTGACCTGGGAAAACAAAAAATAAAAAATGGTGAGATCAAATGCTCAGTACGGGTAAACAAAAGAAATATCAATCACATCATTTACATAAGAACATAACTTTTGGAAATGTTAACCTCCAAAAGAGATCATAATTACATAACATGGGATAAAACATAGTAGTGAAATGTAATCCCAATAATCATAACTTAAAACATGAAACTTTGTGGTATACACACATAATCATAGAGAATCATTTCTTATTATTCAAGACTCATTTCCAAGACTATCTTAGTGGACAAAGTCTATTTCTGAACAGAGTTCACTCCTCGTTTCAGTCCTGTTTCACTGAATCGGTTTAACCTGCCATTCCAGCCATGTCTATCTCATGAGATATAAAATATTTACCCAATTAATTGGAGGGAGATATAGGTCCCACCCATATCATAATGATACCATTCTTATGTGTGCCACAAAATCATAAACCATACATCATATCATAACCCACGTAATAAAAATGGGAATCTTAAACATCATGACATCCTAAAACAATTCATATAAGATAAAGGAATTCATAAAAATATTTCCATCACAACATAATCAAATAAATGTAATAATAGAGATAGAAACAGAACCCTATATCATCTTAGATGGAAAATAATTTTGATAAAACACTTGAACTCCATTCTTGAGGAAAATATCATTTCTACTTAATTTTTTTCCTTTCTTAACATGTCATACAATTTTAAACTAAAAGAAGTTGATTAAAAATAAACTTGAAAACTTGTAAATGAAGCTTCTTGTAAATAATGTTTAAAAATCCATTCATTCCGTATAAGTTAAAAAAACATTCTTCTCGTACTTTTGTCGGAAAAGTCAAAAAGTACCTCGTACGAAAAAACGACAAAATATTCCTTTCATATCTTTTAATAAAAACTCACCGAAGGGTAAAATGGGATTTAAACAATTGTAGGTGGATGGAAATAATATTTCATATTGAGGAAACATGGATGTGGATGATAAAATACACCCCAGTAAATACCAAAGTATAAACAATCTCAGATAAAATGAGATTGTGATATTTTCCCTTAACATAGGTCCAATTTGCTTTGTAAGTGTCTGAACCTCATGTATAATGATTTAAATAATGTTATTGACTTATTAAAAAATCATAATTATTTTTATGATATCATATATGGTCATATTATTAGCTTCTTATTAGTAATATTTCACTACTACTTGTTATTCGGGTGTTTATTACTTTTTGTTCTTATGCGTGTTTTGTCGAATAAATTCTTATTATTCTCTTTAGGTTATAGATACCTAATTTACAGAAATGTATTATTGTAATATATATCATATTCATTCATTAAATTCATTTATATAATCATTATGCAATAAAGATCATGTATAACAAGTCACATCACATCGTGGAGACGGTATTCCGTACGTACGCACGAGCGAAGATATCATTCCCATGATCGTGTAATTGTATTGGAGTGTATGTATAATATTTCAGAATCAATATAACTTTACAATAATCTTATATAGTTATTATTTACACCATTATACCCATCCAAGTAAGGTGGTGGGGGAAAATAGATTACACCACGGTGTGGAGATGGTATTCCGTACGTACACACGCGCGGTGATTTCTTTTTCCGTAGGATGGATAGATGGTGAAATAGGGTTGTTTCATACTTAAAATAACATATCAGTATATGAGTGACACTGATGTTATTACTTCATAGTGAAACAACTAATGAAGAAGAAGTGTAAGAAGAAATAAAGATGAAAGAATTGGTTACAGACACTACCTCTTCTTTGAAGTGCTTCTTTGAGACCTCCTTTTAAGGCACAAAATTAGTCTTTGAAGAATACCAGGACCTCTAGGATGTTTCTAGGGAAGTCGAGAGGAGAAATTGGCCAGGGTTGGCCGAGCTTGAAGGCTCAAAGTGGTGTGAGGAAGAGGGGGAGGATGTTCCCTTTTATTAGGGGGGAGAGGGGTACCTTTGGAATAACTAAACATATTATTTTATTATAAATCCAAATATGGTTTTAAATAGATCCAAATTGATTTATTTCGAATCTAAGGTGTGTATTGGTCGAAATACTCTCATAAAATAGAATTTAGACAAGTTTATGTCATTATACTAACCTTATCTTTTAGTTCTGACTCTTAGTTAATTAGATTGACATTTACCATGACACTTAGTATTTTTATATTATATAGTTAATAAACATACCATATACATCCAAGAGACCCCCAAGTGGTCAATTAATGATACACCTATCTTTATATAAGTATCTTGGCAGAACCTTAGATTTTTAGGAATAAAATAACAATCAATAATATAATATTTGTTTTATGAACTATTTTATGTTAATTTTGACACTATTCAATAGTTTATTTTTGTGAAACTCATAACAGAATGATTAATTCAAAAAATGTCAATTAAATCAATCCTAACATGTCATATTAACCTATAAAATTAGTTTAATTAATAAAAAGTCTCAAATTATATTTATTTGGGTATTTATAATATCGATTATTCTAATTTTCCACTATTATGGTAATTACTGCATCATCATTATGTCATAAATAAAATAAATTATTTAATGTCTAAAAATTATAAATAAAATATCAATATGTAGGAAATATTATTAGATTTCTATTGAATATTTACAATTGAATTTATCTTATGTATAACCCTATATTAAAAATGTTTTTTTAAATAGAATTTGATTTTAACTCTTTTAACTATTCTTTGAATTAAATAATAATAAATGTCCAAATGTAATCCATGTGGACCTAAATGATAATATTTTATTCCTAAGGTTGTTTTTGGTCGAATTACAGTTATCCAATAGAATTATTACATGTGTTAGGGTAATAAAAATATAATTTTTACCCTTAATCACCCTATTTACTTTTAACCGCGGTAAAAAAACTAAAAAGTTACTATTCAACAAAAATTATTTTCATATCATTGAACCACATTTTACTTACTGACATCAACCGTGTCTCTCCGATTTTTTAAATTCCACTCACAAAAGAGGTAAAATTATGTTTTATGAAAAATTCAGTTTTTAACTACCACTTAGTGGTTTCACTATTCATCAAAGATTGAAGGATTTCAGAAAAACACCAAAATTTCACCCTAGGCTAATTTCGATATTCCGAATCCAAAAATGAAGCCCATTTTGAAAAATAAAATTTATAAGATTTCAAAAAGTTGTTATTACTATTCATAAAGGCAAGTTTTAATAATATTTTAATAGCATATCGTTGTTTAGTGAAACTCGGTATTGCATACGATGCAAGCTATCGAGGAAGGTCACGATTGCGTGTAAACCAAGCCAGGAAAGTGATGTGTGTAATGAAAGATTCCTTTGATGATTTATATAACATGAAAACAAAGTATTTCTCATAAAAGTCTCAGGTGTTACATTCTACCCCCCTTAAAATGAATTTCGCACTCGAAATTCGTCACGTTGTAACAAACAGATGAGGATACCTCTCCCTCATCATATCATAAAGCTCCCATGCAGCTTATTTTAATTGGTGGTTCCTCCATAAAACTTTCACCATGTGAGTGATCTTGTTTCGTATGACTTTTTCGCTATGATCCAGAATCTCTATCGGCTGTTATTTATAAAAAATATTTTGCTCCAGCGGTACAACTTCTATGCTGAGTACATGTGAAGGATCAGGTATGTAATTTCTCAGGAGAGATACATGGAACACTTCGTGAACTTGGGAGAGATTCGGTGGAAGTTCCAATCGGTAAGCTACCTTCCCAACACGATCCAGTATTTCGAAAGGACTGATATATCTAGGGCTCAACTTCCCCTTCTTTCCAAATCACATGACCCTCTTCTAGGGAGATATTTGTAAAAACACCTTATCACCCACTTCAAACTGTAGGTATTTTCTTCGATTGTCAGCATAACTTTTCTGTCGACTCTGAGCTGCTCTTATGTGTTGTTGAATAGATCAGACCTTTTCTGCCATCTCATCAACAAGATCAGGTCCTAATAGATTTTTTCCCCAACTTCATCCCAGCAAGTTGGATTCCTGCATTTCTTTCCATAGAGAGCTTCATAAGGAGCCATCTGAATACTGGAGTGAATGTTATTATTATAAGAAAATTCCACAAAAGGTATGTGTGGATCCCAACCACCTTTGAAATCCACAAATAAATCTCTCAACATATATTCTAGAGTTTGAATTGTTCTCTCAGACTGACCGTTTGTCTGAGGATGATAAGCAGTGCTGAAACTCAACTCTGTATCCAGAGTATGCTGAAGACTTCTCCAGAACTTTGAGGTAAACCTCAGATCCCGATCAGATATAATAGAAAGTGGTACTCAATGCAATCTTACCACTTCCTTTACATATATCATGGAAAGCTAATCCAGAGGGAAATCCTCTCTAATATTAATGATGTGTGCAGACTTTGTAAGACGATCAACTATGACCCAGATAGCATTATTTCCTTTGGATGTTTTAGGAAGTCCTGTGACAAAGTCCATAGTGATTTTTTCCAATTTCCATTTGGGTATGGGTAAAGGTTGTAACATCCCCTTAGAATTATGTCTCTCATCTTTAACTTGCTGACAAACCAAACACCAAGAGACATATTCAGCAACATCTCTTTTCATGCCATCCCACCAGAAGTACTCTTTCAGGTCCATATAAATCTTCGTTCTTCTCGGAGGAATAGAGAATGAAGAACTATGAGCCTCATCCAGCAGCTCCTTCTTTAATTCGGGGATGGGTGGAACACAAACCCGATTCCTGAATTTTATTATCCCATCACAATCAAGGTTGAATTCCAGAACATTTCTCACCTTATTTTGTAACTCTACCTCTTGTTTCTGTGCCTCATAAATCTTCACAAGTATAGATGGATGTACATTCATTTTAGAAAGATACGATTTTCCCCATTCATTATAATTGCAAGATCCATCCATTGTAAATCCATAAATATTGGATCTTTTTTTATCCTCATCATGGATAAGCCAGCATGGTCTTGTCGACTTAATGCATCTGCCACCTTGTTTGCTTTCCCAGGGTGGTAATGAATTGAGCAGTCGTAATCCTTAATCAGATCCAACCGTCTTATTTGGTACATATTCAGCTCCTTTTGTGTGCAAATATACTTTAAAAATTTATAATCAGTATAAATATCACACCTTTCACCATAATGGTAATGACTCCAAATCTTTAATGCAAAGATTACCGCAGCTAACTCCAAATCATGAGTTGGGTAATTCTGCTCATGGATTACCAACTGTCGTGAGGCATAAGCTATCACCATATCATTTTTCATAAGAACACACCCCAATCCCTTCTTGGATGCATCACTATGGATCACAAACCTTTCTCCACTATAAGGCAGTGTGAGAACAGGTTCACTGGATAACCTTCTTTTCAACTCCTTGAAATTCTCTTCACATTCCTCCATCCAGACAAACATAACTCCTTTCTGAGTCACCCTGGTGAGTGGATTAGATAATAGTGAAAAATCATTCACAAAACGTCGATAATATCCAGACAAACCAAGAAAACGTCGGATCTCAGTTACTATTTTTGGTCTCGAACATCTTTCAATAACATCTGTTTTTGCTGGATCCACAAATATCCCCTCTTTTTAGATTATGTGACCCAAAAATGAATCTTTTTGATGCCAAAATTCACACTTGGTAAATTTGGCATAATGCTTCTCCTTTCTCAGAGTCTTCAATATAATTCTCAAGTGATCTTCATGTTCTTCCTTGATCTTTGAATAAACAAGAATATCGTCTATATAGACTACCAAAAACTGATCAATATATTCTCTAAAGACTTTATTCATCAGATCCATGAAGATAGCACGGGCATTTGTAAGATCAAATGGAATTACTATAAATTCATAGTGTCCATACCTTGTACGGAAAGCCTTCTTTGGTATATCCTCCCTTTTGACCCTTAATTAATGATACCCTGAACCAAGATCAATATTGGAAAAGTATTGAGCTCCACGTAGTTGGTCAAATAATTCATCAATGCGCGGGAGAGGATATTTGTTCATGATAGTGATCTTGTTAAGTTCTCGATAATCAATGTAGAGTCTCATTGATCCATTTTTCTTCTTAACAAATAGAATAAGTGCTCCCAAATGTGATGCACTAGGGAGTATGAATCCCTTATCAATATTCTCTTGGAGTTTCTTCTTCAATTCGTGCAACTCAATTGGGGCCATTCTATACGGTGTCGTCGAAATATGCAAAGCACCCGGTACGAGTTCTATTGAAAACTCAACTTCACGATTTGGTGGAAGACCCGGAAATTCTTCCGGAAAGACATCATCAAACTCCCGTACAATGGGAATATTATTAATCATGAGTTTCTCACCAACCATTTGAGATAAATAACCCTCATTTAGTGGAATCAAGACCCATAAGATGGAAGAAATTTCCACTGGAAGGTTATGTTCATCCTTGCATCGATGGACGATCATAGATTGATCTGGAATATGAAATGTGACTTCCCTTTTTTGGAAATTGATATGAGCTCCATATAAAGAAATCCAATCCATGCCAATAATCACATCAAATTCCACTATAGGAAGGATCACAATATTTGCAGGAAGCACTTTCCCACAAACTTCAATCGGGGAGGAATTATAAACTTTTGATGCGACTGTTGTTCCATTAGGTGTTGTCGCATCTAACTAAACATCTAATTGATGAGGTAATACGGTGAAACCCTTAGAAAAATATTCGGAAATAAAATATTTTGTGGATCCAGAATCAAATAAAAAATTTTCTACTTTAGAGTGGATGGTAAGTGTACCTTTCACCACATCCTTATCGTACTCCACATCGCTAATAGAAATTGCATGTGACTTTCCTTTGTCTTTAGCCTTAAGAGTTTGTGGAAGATGACCATCATCATCAACCCTTGGATTTGGGCATTGATTGGCATAATGCCCCATCTCCTTGTATTTGAAACATTGAAGTCTAGTAGGTTCATTCTGTATGACCCTTCCGTTTTTTGCTTCATTAGACATCTTCATCCCATCATTGCGGTATTCAAATTCACGATGACCTTCCTTTCCACATTTGAAACATTTACATGTCTCTTTAAGACAACTCCCTCCTTGTTTCTTTCTACACATTGAGCATAAGGGAAAGATCATCATTTTTTTCAGTGTGCTCTTTAGATTTTCCTTTGAATTCCATTATCCTCTTCTTGTCAAACCCATATGACTGATGGGTTACTCTAATCTCCATCTCAACTTTGAGTGCACATCGAACAATTTCCTCATAGCTATTGAAGTCCCTTATGGATAAGGCCAATAGAAGACATGGTTTTAAGACACTAAAGAATCGATCGATATTACTCTCAGGTTGGATAATAATCCCAGAAGCATTCCTTGCAAGTTGTGTAAAATGTGCTTCGTAGGTACCAACAGATTCATCATCCTTTTGCTTTAGTTCAAGAAACTCCATCTCCATATTTGTTCAGAGAATACGAGGGAAATACTTATTGAAAAATAAGTTCTTGAACTCATCCCATTCCATGGACTCAATTTCATCTCTTTGCCTCATATTCTTGATAATATTACACCATTGATCAGCATCACCTTCCAAACGATACACTGCTAAGATGACATTATCATGTTCAGAACATTGAAGAACTAAAAATATCTTTTTAGTGGTACTGATCCATTGTTCATCCACTAATGGATCAGAAGACCCGCTGAATGAAGGTGGATGCTGCCTCATGAAGGATTTGACAGAATGTTGCTCCCTCCTTTACTCATTTGGAAGTCTGGCATGATTCATAGCTTGAGAAAGTTGTGTGAGCATGGCTACAAGATTTTCCATTCCAACTCCCATAACGTTTGGTTGCTTAGGGTGACAATCATTGCATTTCCCATCGCATTCCGCATTAACACGATTTATTCGTGTTCCAGCCATTGACTAAAACCAAGAAGAATAGTGTGAGAAACACTAATTATAATAGGAAAACCACATAATCATGAATAATATTTCACACTTAAGGTCTTATCCTAGGTTATTCATGGCCATTTCTAAAACACTAAGATTGTTTCCTATGCTTAGACTTATCCTTAGGGTTCTTACTAATGCATTCACATCCTAGTTTCCAAAGGTTGACTATACCTTTCCTCTGATACCAACTATAACCACCCATAATTTACATACATTGTTAGTAATTCAAAATTGAATCACACTTATTAAAACATATAGAAAAACTAGGAAAGGACCGTATAGGTATAGAGTCTTTAGAAACTGGGAAATATAAACAACTGGTTCATAAAGCATCTACTTTGCCTCCCATTTATTTCATCATATCTAGAGTCCCTTTTTGGCATATCCTACTTAATAATATTCTTCCTGACCTGGGGAAATAAAACATAAAAAGTGGTGGGCTCAAATGCTCAGTAAGGGTAAACAAAAGAAATATCAATCACATCATATACATAAGAACATAACTTTTTGAAATCTTAACCTATAAAAGAGATCATATTTTCATAACATGGGATAAAACATAGTAGTGAAATATAATCCCAATAATCATAACTTAAAACACGAGACTTTGTGTAATACACACATAATCATGTAGAATCATTTATTATTAGTCAAGACTCATTTCCAAGACTATCTTAGTGGACACAGTCCATTTCTAAACCGAGTTCACTCCTCGTTTCAGTCCTGTTTCACTGAACCAGTTTAACCTCCCGTTCCATCCATGTCTATCTCTTAAGATATAAAATCTATACCCAATTCATTGGAGAGAGATATTGGTCCCACCCATCTCATAATGATAACATTCTTATGTGTGCCACAAAATCATAAACCATACATCATAGCATAACCCATGTAATAAAAATGGGATTCTTAAACATCATGACATCATAAAACAATTAATATAAGATAAAGGAATTCATAAAAATATTTCAATCACAACATAATCAAATCAATATAATAATAGGGATAGAAACAAAACCCTATATTAACTTAGATGGAAAATAATTTTGATAAAACTCTTGAACTCCATTCTTGAGGAAAATATCCTTTCTACATAAAAAACATTTTTCCTTTCTTAACATGTCATACAATTTTAAACTAAAAGAAGTTGATTAAAAATAAGCTTGAAAACTTGTAAAGGAAGCTTCTTGGAAATAATTTTTAAAAATCCATTCATGCCGTATAAGTTAAAAAAACATTCTTCTCGTACTTTTGTCAGAAAAGGCAAAAAGTACCTCGTACGAAAAACGACAAAAGATTCCTGTCATATCTTTTACTAAAAACTTACCGACGGGTAAAATGGTATTTAAAAAATTTTAGGTGGATGGAAATAATATTACAGATTGAGGAAACATGGATGTGGATTATAAAATACACCCTAGTAAATACAAAAGTATAAACAATCTCGGATAAAATGAGATTATGATATTTTCCCTTACCATAGTTCCGATTTTCTTTGTAAGTGTCCGAACCTCCTGTATAATGATTTAAATAATGTTATTGACTTATTCCAGAATCATTCTTATTGTTATAATATCATATATTGTAATATTCTTAACTTCTTATTAGTAATATTTCATCACTACTTGTTATTCGGGTGTTTATTACTTTTTGTTCTTATGCGTGTTTTGTTGAATAAATTATTATTCTTCTCTTTAGGTTATAGATACCTCATCTCCAGAATGTTATTAGTGTAATATATATCATATTCATTCATTCAATTCATTTATATAATCATTATGCAATGACGATCATGTAGAACGAGTCGCATCACTTCGTGGAGACGGTATTCCGTACATACACACGAGCGAAGATCTCGTTCCCATGATCATGGAATTGTATTGGAGTGTATGTATACTATTTCAGAATCAATATAACTTTAAAATATTCATATATAGTTATTATTTACACCATTATACCCGTCCAGGTAAGGTGGTGGGGGAAAAATAGATTACAGAACGGCGTGGAGACGGTATTCCATACGTACGCACGCGCGGTGATTTCTTTTTTCGTAGGATGGATAGATGGTGAAATAGGGTTGTTTCATACTTATAATAAAATATCAGTATATGAGTGATACTGATGTTATTACTTCATAATGAAACAACAAAAGAATAAGAAGTTTAAGAATAAATAAAGATGAAATAATCGGTAACGGACATTACCTCTCCTTTGAAGTGCTTCTTTGAGACCTCCTTTTAGGGCACTAAAATTTGTCTTTGAAGAAGAGCAGGACCTATAGGATGCTTCTATGGAAGTGGAGAGGAGAAATTTTCAGGGTTTGGCAGAGTTTGAAGGCTCAATGTGGTGTGAGAAAGAGGGGGAGGAGGTTCCCTTTTATAAGGGGGAAGAGGGGCACCTTTGGAATAACTAAACATATTATTTTATTTTAAAGCCAAATTCGGTTTTAAATAGCTCCAAATTGATTTATTTAAATGATAAAGTGGGGATTGGTCGAAATCCATTCATTAAATAGAATTTAGACAAGATTAGGTCATTATAATAACCTTATCTTTTAGTTTTAACTCTTAGTTAATAAGATTGACATTTACCATGTCACTAAGTATTTTTATATTATATAGTTAATAAAATTACCATATACATCAAAGATACCCCCCCAAGTGGTCCATTAATGATACAACTATCTTGATATAAGTATCTTTGCCAAACCTTAGATTTTTAGGAATTAAATAACAATCAATAATATAATATTGTTTTTAAAAACTATTTTATGTCAATTTTGACACTATTAAATAGTTTATTTTTGTGAAACTCATAAAAGAATGATTAATTCTAAAAAAGTTAATTAAATCAATAATAACATGTCATATTAACCTAGAAAATTAGTTTAATTCATAAAAAGTCTAAAATTATATTTATTTGGGTATTTATAATAACAATTATTCTAATTTTTCAGTATTATGGTAATTATTGCATCATCATTGTGTCATAAATAAATTAAATTATTTAATGTCTTAAAATTATAAATAAAATATCATTATGTGGGAAATATTATTAGCTTTATAATGAATATTTACAAACGAATTTATCTTTTTTATAACCCTATATTAAAAATGTTTTAGTAAATAAACTTTGATTTTAACTCTTTTAACTCTTCTTTGATTTAAATAATAATAAATGTCCTAATCTAATCCAAGTGGACATAAATGATAATATTTTATTCCTAAGGTTTTTTTGGTCGAATTACACTTATCCAATAGAATTATGACATTTTTTAGGGTAATAATAATATCATTTTTACCCTTAATCAAAGTATTTACTTTTAACCATGGTAAAAAAGTAAAAAGTTACTATTCACCAAAAATTATTTTCATCTCATTGAACCACATTTTACTTACTAACATCAACCGTGTCTCAGGGATTTTTGAAATTCCACTCACAGAAGTGGTAAAATTAAGTTTTATGAAAAATTCGGTTTTTAACTACCACTTAGTGGATTCACTATTCATAAAAAATTGAAGGTTTTCAGAAAAATACCAAAATTTCACCCTAGGCTAATTTCGATATTCCAAATCCAAAAATGAAGTCCATTTTGGAAAATAAAATTTATAAAATGTAAAAAAGTCGTTATTACTATTCATAATGGCTAGTTTTAATAATATTTTAATAGCATATCGTTGTTTAGTGAAACTCGGTATTGTGTGCGATGCTAGATATCGAGGAAGGTCGCGATTGCGTGTAAAGCTAGGAAACCAAGTGATGTGTGTAGTGAAAGATTCCTTTTATGATTTATATAACATAAAAACAAAATATTTCTCATAAAATTCTCGGGTGTTACAACATGAATCAATCGATACAAGATATGCAAGTTGTATGAAATAAATCATTTCTCAATTTGACAGAGGAACAATTTAAATCCCTCAATATTAATTTATGATGGAATAATCTCAATCATATCCAATATATATTTACATTACTTATTATTTAAAATAAATAAAATATCATTATCTTAAAATTAATTTCGTGCATGAATCTATACCATTGTATTTGTCGTCAATGTATAACTTTCTTCCAAATTTAAAGTAATATTCTAATAGAAATAATAAATCTATCTCAAATAAATATTGACCTACTAATTTTAATCATATATTATATCATTTTAAAAATATTTTGGTGATTTTCATCTACCTGTTTATATTTTTTGTCAATATATAATTTAATTAATAAATAATTATAATCTACGTCCCATTTTTATTAATAAATTATAATCCAACATAGGAGATGTATCTGATCATATTCAAATATATTTAATGGTTCTAAAAGATGGATTATTTATTCTCAACTATTTTGAATTACATCCTATTTCAAATTCTGGAGAGAAGTAGGGAAGCATGTATTTCCTAAAAAACGAGTCATTAATAAAATAAACATTTAGACTCTGTTAGAAAATCCCAATATATTAAAGAAGTTAGAATAACCAAGGACCTAAATATCATCATAAATTTCTATGAATGTGATATTATTATAAAAAAAATTCCTCTATTGGTTATACTGAAGTAATTTATTAAAATCTATATCTTATATTAACTTCAATTGATAAATAAAAAAATTATGTTCATGGAATATCAGTCCACCATTCACAAGTATTATATATCTACAAACACCCAAACCCTTTTATAAACTTGTTTTGTATAATCAATCAAGATTGAAATATTAGTTTGTAAAACCATTGTTATTATTTTCAAAAATTATAAAAAACTCACATTTGTATATTTAACAATCCCCATAGAATCTCCTAATAATATTATATTTCCTCAAAGAGATGGGCCCCTCTTCAAAAATAATTAGAATGTCAATATTATATAATTTTATGAATCCTTTGATTCAGTATTGATATTAAAACTACATATTTCTATCGCTTTCGATTTAATTAATCAATTTTTTACAAATATTTAAAATCTAGAAATATAAATGGAATGTGGAGAGGATATAATTTTTATTCAATCATAGAATTATGTTAATGAGTTACCTCTCCCGTAGGATCAATTATGTAATCTAGTTTCAGTTTATGAAGATCGCAATCGAAATCATTGGCTGATTTTTTAATCATAATATTCTATTGAATATATGATCAAATTCATTCATTCCGCTCGTTTTGTTTGTGGGAATTTTGTTATTATTTATATTAAATTAAAATTTTTACTCTAATATTTTCCACTTCTATTTTATTTTATTTTCAGAAATGTTGAAAACAATAACGAATCAATCTTTAATGTCAATCTAGAATTTTTATTCATCCAACCAAATAGATCACCAACTTAGTGATTTTTTATTATTTTTATATATGAATTATATAATTCCTTTTTTACCTATTTCCTTTGAATAGTCTACCTTGACCAGATTGGTAAGTCCTCTGCTTTCCTCTCATATTTTGTTACACATGACAATAATAAACAGTATCCTTTTGATTTTATTATTCAAAAACCATTGATCAAAAATGGTTCAACTATCTTATAGATTATCTTCCCATTTTTTATACATTATACAAATTTATTCCAACTAGTTCTATGGAAATAATATGGAGACCCTTATTCCAAATACTTGAATATTAAATCATTTTAAAGAATAACAGCAAAATAGAACTATAAAAAAAGGGTCCAAAGGATTATTGTGATGGGATAATTTGAAACACACATTAAGTTAAAATAATAAAATACTGAAATTGATTTAATTCTGTCTTATATAGAATTTTGGTGTCTCATGTGTTATCCATTTAACTAGTATTCACCATTCAATATATATTATAATTATAGGTGAGATAAAAACTCATTAAGAAGATGAATAAGATTCATGGAATTAGGGTTAAAATATTCATAATCCTCATAAAATATGAAATGGATCATTATATGAATCATGATAGAAAAAATTAGAAATATTCAAGGAATGTGGAAATTCAAAAATATGAAACATCATGTCTTAGTGTTCAAATACCAGAAATTGTTGCGAATAGAAATATCATCATTGTCTTGAGTATATAAATTTATCTTAGGATATAAATCACAATACCCAATGTATTTGATTGATATATAATTGTTTTGATACCTTTCACTTCAAAACATTAACAATATCTATATAATTTTGGTTGCATTAATCATATAATTTCATTTACATTATCATACATGCCAGATAGAACAAATATCATTATTTGATATAAAATATCCGTTGTAACTGAAAGGGATTAATTTCATTAAATATATATTAAATAATAAAAATTGTTTTTCTGAAATTTACAGGGCAATAAAATACTTTTTAGATAAATCCTTAATCTTGAATATGGATGAAATAATATCATGAGAAGTAATAAAAGTTTTTTTGGGATAGTTTTTCTCCTGGATAAATGATTGAATTTTAAAAAAAATCCAATTGCAAACATGTATATGATGAAAATAAATGTTAATATAAAAAAATATATTTTTTGGAACATTAATGGATTAAATATATATATGTATATAATGGGGTGAAAGAGGTAAACCCAATAGAAGAGATTTAGTTTCGATAATACCATTAACTTATGTCTGAATGATTTCTTCAAAATAATATCCTAGATTTAAAAAAATAAATTCATTACTAAACTAAAAAATAGAACATTTTTATATTTAATTAAATTCAATATTGAATTATTAAGTAAACATATTAAATATGCAAAAATGTATATTGTTTAATTTCATTTTCTAGTAGTGTATCTTTCCTTGGATGCCATGATAGGTTTCCTACTATACGAGTATAGAAGATCATGTAAAATTGAAATAGTAATTCAGAAATAAAATAATAATTTATTAATGTAATTTCTAAATGTTTATTTGTCTAATATTTCCTTTTTATATAGTATGTGGATGAATAATTATATAAATTTTTAATGAAAATAATATATTTTATTTTTGTGGTTTTTTGACCACACTGAACTTATTTAATTTAATTTAAGATCATATTTATATGTAGCTTCTAGAACATTATATAACATATAATATGAATTCAAGAAACATAATTAACCATAATGATGGTTTTATGACTAGGCTTAATGTTGGTTATGAAATTTTAAAATTAATTTTCCACTATTGTGGTAAATCAACACATCATAAATGATATTATCCTTCCTAGAAAATTTAAAAGGGAAGATACTTGAAGATGAATGATTTCATTAACACAGTAACAATATATTATATAAAATATAAAATAGTTATCATTACACTTTTATAGATGGAGGTGTCAAGAGGATACAAAAATAATGAATTTGAAATGAAAATAAAAAAAGATAAATTATTTTACCTCAAGAATTTATCCTCCTCGAGAAGCTCCTATGGGAACAGTGTTTGTTCTTTTTATTGGACCAATGGTTTATAGACATGGTTTATTTTCTTTTCAATTTGATTGGAAATTATTTGGAAAATTATTAATGCCTTGATGGTGTAAAGAGAGGTGGTGGTGTGTGGTAGTATATATATTAGAGGAGAGGTGTGTTTCCCAATATTTTATTCATTACTTGATTATTTTGGACCAAGATAATGAATTGTGCTAGAATTATGACAAAAATTATATAAATAATAATTTAGTGTTTGATATTTAGGGATTTCATCTAAAATAAATCATCAATGGATAAATGGTTAATTAATTAAATATTTCTATATATTATATGACTTTACTATTCACCAAAATTAATGAATTTTACAAAAATCCCAAAAAATAATCCAAACCATTTTTTGACATGAATAATTAAAAAATAAACTACATTTTATAAAAAAACACAAACATATATATATATATATATGTGTGTGTGTGTGAGGTATTTAATTTTTAACGTAAACAAACATTTTATTCAAAATTGAAGGTATCAAAAATATAACAGATTTTATAACACTATAAGAAATTAATAAAGGTCCCAAAATTTTATTATCTAATCATAATAAAACAATATTTAATTAATAATCTATTTTATAAAAAATAATTTCTCTTTTAAATAATTCTGTACCACCATTCTGTTCTGGTATGTAACCCCTATATTATGATTGTTTTGAACAAAATGTATAAGGGTAATGCGTGGGAGAGATTGGGGAACCATTTATGTTTTTTTGGGACTTTTATTTTTTTCCCAGGTGGTGCATGGTTTGTTGATACTTTGAAAAACTTGTTGGAATCCATGTATAGTGAGATAGGGTCCTAAGATAAGGTGCTTAGGAAGAGCACAATTTCTCCAGACAATGAAGAAGCCTAGAAGAAAATGTTAAATGTGGGTAAAATGTTTGAAAGAGATATATTCCATGGTTGGTGCATGGTTTGTAATCTATAGGATCCCACCATGTGAGGTATTTTTTAATCGAGAAGCAGGATCACAACAAGTGTACAATTTTCCAAACTATACGACTAAATCGCTTTTAGGGTGAAATTAAGATCCTATGGACATCCCACATAAATGGAGTAGGAGCATAAATCCATCTTTATAAGGTTGTGTGGATACCTCTCCCATAACAAGGTCTTCATGACGGATTCATGAGGGTCAGATCCCATGAAATTCAAATCCATGCGGGTTAGGCCAATATTGGAAAATATCATGATCATGGGCTGGACAAGGCCGTCAGAATGGGGATCAGAGCGAGTTTCCATTTGATATGCTAGTGTGGATGTTAGCCCCTTCTGGGGGGTGGATTATGTCAATACCATATTGAATGATGAGGATCATGATGTATCCCTTTATAAGGTGGTGTAGATACCTCACTAATCATGGGGACTTTTCCTTGGGAATTCTAGAATTCCAGTGGTCAAGGAAAGAAAAACCATGTGGGTTGTCCAAAAGTGGGAAATATCATGTTCATTGGCTAGATTAATGTAAGACTTGGTGTCCTAGAACCAATTATTTTACATTAATTACATGGATATTTAATATATTTTGACATATTTTTTATTTTTCTGTATGATTTTGATGTAATAATGTCCTAGTGTTTTTGTTGAATTGATAAGGTCATGGAAGTTCCCCGCTATGATGAGAACATTGAAATTCTATAAAAATAATGTTAAATATAGTTATGTGGTTGGATGAAATCATATTATGGGACACATAACATGTAGACCGTTATGTGTGATTACTCAAAAGCATATGAGAATTCCTCTCATGATGTTTTCACTCGGTAATCTCCTAGATAGAAGATTGTGAGAATAAAACTGCTAGTAGAAATTCAGCTTGTTTTGGTGTCACGTGATATTTCTATCAGAAAGTGTATGTAATGATCCTTTCACTTTAATAATATCATTAATACGCCTCAGGAATTACTAAAATTGATTTACTGAAGAAATCTATCACACAGATAGTTGGTGGGAAGTAGGGTATGTTGGGTGGGTCACGAGTGGAATTTTATGAGTGGATATGTCGAGGAAGGATTGGTCTCTTCCATTTATAGAAGTTGATATCTCATCCCATTGATTGAAATAGAATAGTCACGTGAAATTCCAGGGCCATGGTGTAACGATGATTTTATTTCAGGTAGTCAATGAATGACTTATCAAGCCTTAAAGTTGATGAGGCAATCATGAAACCAGATTAATGAGATGTTGCGACTAAGGGATTATATTACACATTGATCATTCATATGTGGATGTCATTGTTGTGACATTACGTTCTTTCTCTTTGGTCCCTTAACCCGTTTCTAGACAATACTCTTGGACACTAGGTAAGACTGACTAATTCCAACGAGAAATAATCCTAGAGGGTCACAAAATATGTATTTTTAGGGGTCTCAGTTAAATTATATTTGAATTTAATTAATTAATTAAATATTATTATCAAGACCATGGAGTAATATTATTCAAGATAAGATGATCACATAAATAAAATAAAATATATTTATTTATTTTATTTACCATTTAATAAATATTTAATAACTAGTTTGTAAATGAAATATTTATTTATCTGAATAAATTATATATTTATTTATTCAATTGTTCAATAAATAGAAGGGGAGTTAGAGTGGACAAAGGTTGGTCTGTTTGTAAAATAATTATTTTCTTATATGGTAAATAATTATTTAACTAGTTGACACACATTAAAATAAATCTAATATTATATTGTGACATGGAATTTGGTTTATAATTCCATTTTGTTCTAGTTGGTGCACTATAAATAATGACACAATATTATTATTAAATTCATGATTTTTCTATAAGTTATTTACTGTATTTAATTGTTGTTATGCAATCAAATATTGTAATTAAAATTCCATGTATATAGACAGGCAAGTAACCCTATTGAGACATACACCACACCGCACGCCTGGTGAATTAAAATTTTTTAGCCAAACAATTTCTATCTCAAATCTTATTCCCTCCTTTCTCAAAAATGAGAGATTTTTCAATGTCGTAGAACAGGATAACAAGAATAATCGACAAAAGACACTCACATCACCGAGCTATCACCCATTGAATGAGCGGTGTCAATCGGAGGCCATCAAAGAATGTGTGGATCCCTACTAGAGGTATTCTAGGATGGATCCTTACAAACACTACAAGATAATCTAGAACAGTAAATCCTAATGATCAACATCATCAATGAAGACAAATACCAAATACATAGGTATTATTTTTCATTGTGAAATTAATTAAATTAATTTTAAACAAGATGTGCAAGATCCTCTATAAGGTTTCATGTCACTTTCTTCTTTATCACAATATTTGATTATATTCCCTAGAGACTGGAATTAATTGTCGTATTGACCACGAAATAATGATTGATCATGGTTAAAATCAAAATTGGGTCTCATCCAAACCATGCTTCTACTGCTCCCAGAGCCCTCATGTCGTATTAGAGGGAGGTTACAATAATGTTTATTATTATTTAAATATTCTGTTAAGGAATTAGGCATTTAAAAATTTAGTTGTTTCAATTCATGTTAATTGTTCTGCAAATCTGAATATCGAGATATATTCCTCCTCTTTCGTTTCTCGTAAACCATATAGAAACTAAATTTTCTTTTTATTTTGATTAAAATAAAATAGATGATCTCATCTGGAGGTTCCAAACGTTCTTAGATGTACAACACCATAATACACGGCGTGTATTCCGAGGGACGTGCCATGTTTTCTAGGTTCAATGCATTGGATTGGTCTGACAAACCAAGCCATCTTTTGGAGTATTTCAAAGTATTAAATGACTTATTGTGTTGACCAGGAATTGGTGGAACACTATTTCTAGATTACACGTCGTTTGGCCCATGGAATACGGAATATAGTCCCTTCAGGTTAGGGTTGGACCGTGTAGCCCGTACACGGATTGCCGAGATGGAAACTGTGTAATGCAGATACTACACGGCATGCGTCCCCTTGAGCATGCTGTGTACTCCAAAAATTTCCGAAGTACATCTTCACGCCATGTCCCCGAGTGTGTACTTTGGATAGACGATGAATAAAAATACATGTTGTGTAGTTGGAATTACATACTGTGTACTCATCCAAATTATGAATATTTATGAAAATTTATTTTTATATTATACAAACCCTTAAGACGTGTTTCATCGTGCAGGCGTAATGATGAGGCACAACACATGATAGTTGTTATATATATATGTGTGTTTAATTTAACATCTGTGTAATGTTCATTTCTACCCATTGGGAGGTTGTGATCAAGAATTCACCAGGATTCCTCCATGATACAACTTACATACAAAGATAATTTTAAATAAATTTATTTGATTAAAATTATGATGGATGATAATCTCAAGGAAATTATGAAAAGGGATTAAAATAAATGGATTAATTAATTGGAGATAATTAATTGATTTGAATGTGATTTATCATAAAAATTAATGATTAAGGAATTTAATTGTAGATTTATTTTTGCGTAAATATCCTTGCATGCATGGATGATCATGAGATAGACCATGACCTCTGATTGTGAAAGATTTCTTTTAATTTATTTATTTAAATTAAATTTGTTGGTCTATGAGCCTTCTCCTCATTAATATTTAGGGTATGAACACCCAATGTTTCTTTTATATAAAACCCCTTTTTACACCTCACCTACTTGTGAGATAAAATAATATGTAATTAATGGAGCTCCCAAGCTAGTGGAAGCTGCTCAAGTTAAGAGACAAGGTTAAACCAATATAAGAAGATACAAATGTGGATAGGTGGAAAGGTGTAAACATGAACAAAAAAGGTTCTTGTTGATTCACCCCCAGGAAATAATTATTTTAGCAACCTCTAGACAAACTAACCATTATAAAAGCACGAGATCATTCCATTTACTTTATTTTTTTTCTGTCAGTTGCATGGTTTATCATTATGGATGTGTTGTCATGATCACATAATTAATTAATTAAACAAGCAATAAATATGGAACTAAAATAAAAAAGTATTATGCGAAAATATTATCAAGACATGGTTAATCCCTTAAGTAAGTTCCACTTAATATTAACAAGAATGTGAAAATAATAATAATCAATTCACTCATATTTGATAAAAATTCCTCAAATAAAATATTATATCAGAACAAGCCTTCTGTTACTTGATTAAAGGTCAATAATCAGTACAACAATCTGTTTGAAAAACATTTTTTGGGAAACTTAAATTTATACAGGAAGCCCTTATGAAAGGTTTTGGGATGACATAGGCATATAATATCAAGAGGAGTATCCCTTTCTAGACTTGGTGTAATATTGGAGGCAAGAGTTGAGGTAATCCAAATTCCTGATTTCAGGATTGGGGAGTCCGCACAACATATCAAGGAGATGCAAGCACGTAGTTGGAAAAGATCAACCTTCCTAAATACCTTCTAATAGATTGATCAACCCTTGTTGGGGTTATGTGAAGGGTAATTTGGATCCTTGACAATTGAATGTCATGGGAACTGGACATTCCGAGTTCAGTGGTGAGGGAAATTGGGACTTGATAAAATATTGGGAGACTTAATAAAATTTATTATTTATTGTAAAATGTAATGAATAAAGTACAAATAATCTGCTATTTTAATTGTAGAATAAAAATTTCAAGCTCATCAACCACACTATCCCAACGACCAATTTTGGATAATGAAAAAAAATTCCTCAGCAGATGTAACTTCTAGGAATGGTTTCGATGCCTTCAGTTTATCATATTCCATGAACAAAAGTCTTACATGATGGAGTCAGCATTACATGATCTTCATTCCAAAGAGGTGAGTGGTGAATATTTCCTGGTATGTGAGAAACATATGAACGACACAGTCAACATTAAATGTTTGATGCTATCATCAATGCCTAGTGAGCTCATGAAGTCCCATGAAAATATGGATTCCTATCAAATTCTTAATCACCTCGGTGGTATTTACCCATAGAGATCAAGACAAGAATGATTTGAGATCACTTAGACACTCTTTCTGAGTTATCTTAGAGAAGGTTCCCCAGCTGGGCCTCTTGTAGTCAAGATCATTGGATACATTGAGTGCCTAGAGGTTATAGGGTGTAAACTCCCCGAAGAACTAGGCACTAATCTTATTCTCACATCACTCCGTCAAAGAATCTCTAACTTTGTTATCAATTTCAATATGAACAACATTGAGAAGTTTCTATCTGATCATCTTATCCTCATTCTCCAAGTGGACAAAGATATGAAGCGCGAAAATCCATCTATCCTTATAGTGAATAAGAAGAAAGGGAAGGCGAAGAGAATTAATCCCAAAGATTATTCACAGCCTTCCATAAAAAGGATGATCAAAGGGGAGGCATGAGAATGAGAGGTTGTTTGTTTCTCATGTGGAAATAAGGGCCACTGGAAGAAAAACTGCACCCAGCCTAAGAAGAATGTGGAAGCTTTAGGTGCATTTTTTATCGAATGGAATCTATATGTTTCTAAAAATTGGTTATTTGATATAGCTTGTGGTGCTCACATATGTATCCAATGACCTGAACCAAGTATATTCTGGATGATTTATGGAGGGTAGGTAGATCTATGAGTATCCAACAGAGCCATACATGCTGATGTAGCTATTGTGGACTACCACATTATGTTTCCAATTTGTACTAACTTGTTGTAAAAGGTTTTTTTTATGTTCCTTCTAATACAAAAAACATTATTTATGTATCATGATTACATACCGATGGATTTGTTTTCATGTTTTTAAATGAATGTTGATTCTTTTACAAAGATAGCATTTTTTATGGTAGGTCACATTTATATAACATACATTACATGTTGGATTACACAAACCATGTAATGGGAATCGATAACAAAGATACTTCACATGAATCATACCACACCCAACTTTGGCATCACTGGCTAGGTCATGTAAATTAGAAACGCATGAAAAAGTTACATCTGGATGTATATTTTTATTATTTCGAACAAATACCACTTGGTGTATGTTATGCATGTTTACACGGAAGAATTTCCAAATCCCCATTTGGTTGGAAATGTGAAAGGGGTAAAGAACTTCTTGAATTGGTTCATATTGATGTGTGTGGACCATTTCTAGTGTAAGCAAGGGGAGTGTACTCATACATCATAACTTTTACTAATGATTTTAGTAGATATGGATATAGGTACATAATGAGATATAATTCAGATTCTTTTGATAACTTCAATGAATACAAGAATTAAGTTGAGAACCAGCATGGTATGTTGATTAAGAATCTATGCTCAGACTGAGGTGTAGAATATATTAATCAAGACTTCAATGACTAATTACTGGAGTTTGGGATGCTATACAAACTCATTCCTCCAAACATTACCCAGTGGAATGGTGTGAGTGAAAGGAGAAACCAAACCCTATTGGACATGGTGAGATCAATGATGAGTCATGTGAGTCTTCTACTATCCTTTTGGGGATATTCATTACAAACATATTCACACATGTTGAACCATGTACCAACTAAATTGATAAATGGTATTTCATACGGGTTATATAGTGGAATAAAAGCGATGTTATCTAATTTACATGTGTGGGGGTAGCGAAGTGTTTGTTAAGGCCTCTTCAGGTACCAAACTCGCTCCCCAAGGCACAAAGTGTACCTTTATCGGATAAACCCAGGATAAAAGGGGATATTACCTATAAATCCCCTTATAAAAAATGTAATATTGGCAAAACATTCCATATTCCTTCAGAGGGATCACATCTCCAAAATAGATAGTGGGTTCGTGATAGACTTTGATAAAGTCGAGGCTCAAGGTGTACAAGAGTTGGTATGAGAACAGATTCCACAAATCCCCATGGAAGAATAATTTCTTCTAGAGACCCAAGTACTACGTAGGAGTATAAGAGAGGTTAGAGAACCATAATGTTATGGTTTTCTAGTTGCCGAGTATAGTAACTCCTTATTAGTTGATAATAATGATCCTCTAACATACTAAGAATCTGTAAGTGGAATAGTGGTTTCCATGTTTCCAGAAGCCATGAATTATGAAATGGATTCATTGTACCAAAACCATGTTTGTATTTTGGTAGATCCTCCAGTTTATGTAAAGCCTGTTGGTTTCAAATGGGTATTCAAGAAGAAAATGGACATGGAAGGGAATGTCAGTACCTATAAGTCATGACTAGTTGAAAAGGATTTAAACAACATCATGGAACTGCCCAGTTGAAATGATGAAATCCATCATAATTATTCATACAATTTCTGCTTAACATGACTATGAGATTTGGAAAACGGATGTCAAAATAGCATTCCATAAACGAGAACCTTTAGGAAGATGTCTACATTACACAACCTAAATGTTTTGTGACTCTGAAGGATGCCAATAAGGTATGCAAGTTACTGAAATCCATTTATGGATTAAACCAAGCATTCAGGTCATGCAAAATTAATTTTGATGAATCCATAAAAGAATTTGGTTTTAACAAAAATGAATGTGATCCTTGTGTCTACAAATTGTTGAATGGGAGTGAAGTCATTTTACAAATAGTATATGTTTATGACATATTAATCATTGGAAGCGAGATACCTGTCTTGCAACAAGTTAAGGAATGTTTGAATCAATGCTACTCCATGAAATACATGGGCGAGGCAGCATATATTCATGGGATCAAGATACATTGTGATAGATCCAAGTGATTTTTGGGCCTATTTCAAAGTACATACACTGATAATATACTAAAGATATTTAGTATGGAACAATCCAAGAGGGTATTGTTGCATGTGTCACATGGCAATCATCTTTCCAATAAATTGCGTCCTTAGAAACAGGAGGTACGATAGATAATGGAATGAACTCTATACGCATTAGTGATTGGGTCAGTCATTTATGACATGCTATGTACTAGGATGGATGTCTCCTATGCATTGAGTGTGGTAAGAAGATATCATGATGACCTAGGTGACCACCATTGGATGGAAGTCAAGACTATCCTAATATATCTGAGGTGTACTAAGGATATGTTCCTGGATTATGGAGGAGATGGGGAACTAGTCCTTATAGGATATAATGATTCTAGTTTCTATACTGATCAAGATGACATAAAGTCACAAATGATATACATATTCACTTTGAATGGAGGTGTAGTAAGCTGGAAGAGCACAAAGCAGAGTGTGATGGGATCATTACTGCTAGGTATCACATCTGGTGCGAGTACTCATAAGTAGATGAGACTTCCTCTCATTATGGCCGCACACGGTAATCTCCAGGATAAGAGATTATGAGAACATACCCGCTAGTAAAAATTCAGCATGTTTTTGGGACATAAAATATTTCTATCTACGAGCATAGGTAATGATCCTTAGACATTAAGATTATCATTAATATGTCTCATGACTTACACACTTTTATTTACTAATGAAAAAAATCACGTATACAGTTGGAGGGAATTAGGGTATGTTGGGTGCATCACAAGTTTCATGTTATTAATGTACAAGTTGAGGAAGGATTTTTCCCTTCCATTTATGAAACTTGATATCTCGACCCTTTGATTGAAATAGAAAGTTCACACAGAATTCCATGGCCATGGTGTAATGAAGAGTTTAATTCATGTAGTCAAAGAACGATATAACAAGCAAAAAATTTGATGACACAATCATGAATCCTACTTAATGATATATTGGGACAATGGGATTATATTACACAGTGAGCATTCAAATGTGGATGTCGTTGTTGCGAATTTACATTCTTTCTATTGGGTTCCTTGATTCGTTTCAAGATAGTACACTTCGACTTTAGTTAAGCTTGCCTATTGCCAACGGGATTGAATCCTTGAGGGTAAAACGCTAAGTGTTTTTTGTGGTCTCGGTAAAATTCGTTTTGAATTTAATTAATGAAATATATATAATTCTCTATATCATGGAATAATTTTATTCAATGAAATATGATCATATAAATTAAATAACATAAATTTATTTATAGTATTGAAAATTTAATAAATATTTATTTACTAGTATGTAAATAAAATATTAGTTTATGTGAATAAATTATTTACTTATTTATTCGGGTGTTCAGTAAATCGAAGTGGATTTCAAGTGTTCCATGGTCAGTCTGGTAGTAAAATAATTATTTGGAAGATGGTAAATAATTATTTAACTAGTTGTCACATATTAAAAAAATGTTTCTATAATTTTGTAACATGGAATTATATTCCTAATTCCGTTTTGTGCAATTTGGCGCTCTACAAATAATGAAGCGGTATTATTATTAAAGGCATGGGTATTCTCTATGTTCATGAATGTATTTAATTTTTTATTTACAGTTAAATATTGAAACTTAAATTCCATGTAAATAAATAGGAAAATTACCCCATGTGCCATACACCACACCACACAACTGATGAATTGAGAATTGTTGATCCAAACTATTTACCTCTCAAATACTCTTCTCTCCCCTCTCAAGAATGAGATAAGTTATTCAATGCCGAAGAACAAGCGATCAAGAAAGATCGACACCATACACTCACTTTTCCACACTAGAACCTATATAAAGAGTGATGTCGATCAGAGGCCATAAGAGCACTTGTGGATCACCACTAGAGGGATACTAGTTTGGATCCTTACAACTACAATGAGGTAATCTAAATGTGTCAATCCGGATGATCTACATCAACAATGAAGAAAAATAACAATGAAATGGGTATTTTTTAAAAATTATTTATATTAATTATAAACATGATGTGAACGATCCAATATAAGGTTTCATGCATATTTCTTCTTTAACTAAATATTTGATTATATTCCTTGGAGACTGGCATTCATCATCGAATTTATCTTGGAATAATCATTGATTATAGTAAAAATAAAAATTGTATCCCATCCCAACCAAACATCTGCTATTCCTAGAACCTTCAAGTGGTATCATAGGGAGGCTACATCATAGTTTATAATTATTTAAATATTTCGTTGATTAATTACATATTTTATAATTTAGTTGTTTCAATTCAACTTAATCGTTCTACAAATATGAATCTCAAGATCTATTCTTCCTCTTTAATTTCTCATTCACCCTACAGAGACGAATATTTACTTTAATTTTTATTAAAATAAAATTGAGAATCTCATCAAGAGGTGCCAAAAGCTCTGAGACATACCCCACCAGAAGACACTACGTGTATTCTGGATTACATGTCATATATTCTCAGTTCAATGCATTGGACTGGTCTACCAAACCAATCCATGTGTTGGAGTCTTTATAAGTCTTAAATGAATCCGTGTGCTGACAAGGAACAGGTGGAAAACGGTTTCTGGAGTACACGCCATCTGGCCCATGGAAGACGGCCTATAGTCCGTTCGGGTTAGGGTTGGACTGTGTACCCCGTACATGGATTTTCCTATTGGAAACCATGTAAAACAGATATTACATGACTTGTGTCCCATTTAAAATGTCATGTACTCTGAAAATATAGGACGTACATCTATACGCCATGACCCTGGGCATGTACTTCGGATGGATTATGAACAAAAATAAAGGTCATGTAGTCGGAGCTACATGTCATGAACTCATCCAAATTACACATATTTATTGAATTTTTTTTATATTATACAAACCATTGAGATGTGAACCAATGTATAGGAGTAATGGTGAGGCATAACACACTGTAAGTGTTATATAAATGTGTGTTTAATTTAACTTCGGCTTAATGGTACTTTCTACTCATTGGGCAGTTATGAACTTGAATTCACCGGGTTGGCTCCAAGGTAAAAGTTACGTACAAAGATAATTTTAAATAAATATATTTGTTTAAAATTATGATGGATGATAATCTCTATGAAATTCAGAAAAGGGTTTAAGATAAATGGATTGAATAATAAAATATAATCAATTGATTAGAGCGTGATTTGACTTAAATAGGAATGATTAAAGAATTGAATGCTAGTATTATTTATGCATAAATATTGTTGCATGCATGGATGATCATGATCTAGACCAAGACCTTTGTATGTGAATGGTTTCATTAAATTTATTTATTTAAAATAAATTTGTTGGCCTATAAGGCTTCTCATAATTAATATGTAGGGACTTCGCACAAAAATTTTGTTTTATGTAAAACCACTTTTTACCCCTCACTTGTGTGTGAGAAAAAAGAATATGTAATGGATGGAGCTCCCAAGCTAGTGGAGGCGTCTCAAGATAGGAACCAAGGTTAAACCAATCCATGAAGATACAATGGTGGACAGGTCAAAAGCTATAAACATGAACCGAAATGGTTCATGTTGTTTCTCCACAAGGTTTGCGTAAGATTATCAACTGCTAGATAAACTAACCATTATATAAGCTCATGATCATGCCATTTACTTTATTTATTTCTGCCAGTTGCATGGTTTATCATTATGGATGTGTTGTCACGATCACATAATTAATGAATTAAACAAGCATGCAATATGGAACTTAAATAATCTAGACATATGCATAAATATAATCAAGACATGGTTAATCACTTAAGTAATTTCTACATAATATTAACAATCATGTGATTATGATAATAATAAATTCACACCTAAGAGATAAAATTCCCTCAAATAAAATATTATGTCACAACAAGAATTCTATTACTGAATTAACTGGACAAACTCAATTAAACTATGTGTTTGACCAAACCTTTTTGTGATACATACTTTTATATAAGAATCCATTATGAATTCTTTTGGGTTGACTGAACCATATTACATCAAGAGGAGTAGCCCTTGCTAGACTTAGTGTAATATTGGAGGCCAGAATTGAGGAAATCCAAAGTCATGATTTCGGGATTTTGGATTACACTCAACATATCAAGGAGCTACAATCTTGTACTTTCCAAAGCCCTACCTACCTAAATACCTTATAATGGCCTGACCAACCCCTATTGGGGTTATGTGAAAGGGAATATTGACCCCTACCACTAGAATTTTATTACATAGGGACATTATGAGCTTCATGGTGAGGGCCATTGGGACATGATAAAATAGTGGGATACATAATAAAAAAATTTCTCATTAAATTTAATCAATAAAGTTCTAATGATCTTCTATTTAAATTTTAGAATAAAAATGACAATCTCATAAACCACACTATCCCTATGATCGATTTTGGATATTGACAACATCCTCACCAGCAGTAATTTTTAGGAATGGGTTAGATGCCTTCATGTTATCCTATTCCATGAATGGAAGTCTTACGTGCTGGAGTCATCATTACCTAATCTGACTTCCAAAGAGACAAGTGATGAGTATTTTCTAGTCTATGAGAAACATATGAACGACACTGTCAACATTCAATGTTTGATGATATCATCAATGACTAGTGAGCTCATGAAGTATCATGAAAACAAGGATGCTTATAGAATGATTGAGAACCTCTTTGGTCTTTACTAGGAGAGAGAAAGACATGAAAGGTTTGAGTTCTCTAAGACACCCTTTCAGAGTAAACATGGAGATCATGCCCCAGATGGGCCTCATGTAGTCAAGATCATAGGATACATTAAGCGCCTAGAGGATCTAGGGTTTAAAATCCCTGAAGAACTGGGCACTAATCCCATTATCACTTCACTCCCTCAGAGATTATCTAACTTTGTTTTCAATTTCAATATGAACCACCTTGAGAAGTCATTATCTGATCCCCTTATACACATTCTCCATGTGGACAAAGATATGAAGTGTGAAAAGCCTCATGTCATTATGGTGAATAAATTGAAAGGGAAAGTGCAGATCTTGAAGCCCAATGTTTCTTGATGACATTCCAAGGATAGGAATATCAAAGGGGAGAAAGAGAATATGAGGTTGATTGTTTCACATGTGGTAAGAAGGTCCACTGGTAGAAAAATTATCCCCATCCATAGAAGCAAGGGGAAGCTTTAGGTTCATTTTTTATCGAATTAAATCTATCTATTTCTACAAATTGGGTTTTTTGATACAGCATTTGGTTCTCATATATGTATTCAAATATAGGAACCAAGTAGATTCAGTAAAAATGATTGAGGGGAGGTAGATCTGAGTAGCCAATAGAGCCCGACTTGCTACTATATCTATTAGGTAATACCACATAAAATTGTCAATTGGGATGATCTTGTTGTTAAAGGGTTGTTATTATTTGCCTTATGTTACTAAAAACATTATTTCTGTATCCATATTAGATACAAATGGATTTTTTTTCAATTTTTTAAATGAATGTTTCTTCTTTTACAAGGATATCATTAGTTATGGTAGGGCACATTTATACCACAGAAATTACATGATGGATTACACAAACCAAGTAATGGAAATCGATAACAAGCATACTTTACATGAATCATACCACACCCAACTTTGGAAACACTGGCTAGGTCATGTAGATGAGAAACACATGACAAAGTTACATTAAGATGGATATTTAGATTCTTTCGAACTAAAACCTCTTGGCGTATGTCATGCATGTTTACATGGTAAAATGACCAAATCCTTATTTAGTGGGAAAGGTGAAAGAGCTAAATAACTTATTGAATTGGTTCATACCAATGTGTGTGGATGATATCTAGTTGAATTAAGGGGAGGGCACTCATACATCATAAATTTTCCTATTGATTTTATTAGATATAGATATATCTACATAATGAGGTATAAGTCAGATTCTTTTGATAAGTTCATAGAGTATAAGAATTATGTTGAGAACCATCTTGGTAAGAATATTATGAAACTCCCCTCAGACCAAGGTAGGGAATATCTTAATCAAGACTTAATTGATCACTTACGTGAGTTTGGGACCCTATCCCAAGTCACTCCTCTAAACATGCCCCAGTGGAATGGTGTGAGTGAAAAGAGGAACTGCACCCTGTTGGACATAGTGATATCAATGATGAGTCATGCGTGTCCTCCTTTATCCTTTTGGGGATATGCATTACAAACAGTGGCACATATACTAAACCAAGTACCATCTAAATCGATAAATTCTATTCCATACGAGTTATGGAGTGTATTAAATGTCACTTCATCAAATTTACATGTGTGGGGAAATGAAGAATTTTTTAAGGCCTGTTCAGGTAACAAACTCGCACCCCGCGGTACAATGTTTACCTTTATAGGATACCCCAGTGAAAAAAGGGGATATTATCTATAAAACCCCTTATAAAAAAAGTTATAGTGGGAAGACATTCCATATTCCTTCAGAGGGAGAACATCTCCAAAAAAGATAGTGGGAGAGAGTTAGACTTTGATGAATTAGAGGCTCAAGGTGAACAATAGTTTGTAAGATAACATATTCCCCAAAGACCCATGGAAGAAGAATTTGTTCCAGAGACACATGTACTGCGTAGGAATATAAGAGTGGTTAGAGAACCAGAATGGTACGGTTTTCCAGTTACCAAAGATTGTGACTCCTTATTAGTTTATAATAATAACCCTCTAACCTACAAAGAAGCAGTAAGTGGCACAGAATTTTCCAAGTGGAAAGAAGCCATGAATTCCGAAATGTATTCCATGTAGCAAAACAAAGACTGTATTTTTTTAGATCCTCCAGTTCATGTAAATCAAGTTGGTTGACAATGGGTATTCAAGAAGAAACTGGGCATGGAAGGACATGTCAGTACCTATAAGTAAGGACTGGCTGAAAATGGTTTTAAATTGCATCAAGTAATTGACAACAATGAAACCGTCAAACTAGTTTCATTGATGTAATCCATCAAAATTATACGCGCTATTGCGGCTTTCCATGAATATGTGAATTGGAAAATGGATGTCAAAATAGAATTCCTTAAACAGGAACCTTCAGGAAGTTGTCAACATGACACAACCTGAAGGGTTTGTGACTTTAAAGGATTCCAGTAAGGTATGAAAGTTACTGAAATCGATTTATGGATTAAATAAAGCATCCAGGTCATGGAACATTCGTTTTGATCAAGCCATAAATGAATTTTCTAACATAAAAAATGAATGTGGGCCTTGTGTCTACAAATGGTTTAGTAGGAGTGAAATTATTTTCCTAATAGTATATGTTGGTGACCTATTACTCATTGTAAATGAGATACCAGTCTTGCAGTCTGTTAATTCATCGTTGAATCAATACTTCTCCAACAAATACATGGGCGAGGCTGCATATATTTTTGGGATCAAGATACATCGTGATAGATCCAAGAGATAGTTGGACTATGTCAAAGTACATACATCGATTAGATACTAAATATATTAAGTATAGAACAATTAAAGATGGGATTGTTGAAAGCATCACATGACCATCATATTTCCATGAAAATGTGTCCTCATACACATGAGGAAATAACAATAATGTCAAGGACTCCATACACATCATCTATTGGGTCAGTCATGTATGTCATGCTATGTACTTCTCTAGATGTCGCCTACACATTGAGTGAGGTAGGAAGATATCAGGCTGACCCAGGTGAACTCTATTAGAAGGTAGTCAAGACGTTCATAATGTATCTGAGGCATACTAATGATATGTTCTTGGTTTATGGAGGAGATGAGGAACTAGTCATCAGCGGATATGCAAATGCTATTTTCTAGACTGATCAAGATGACATTAAGTCGCAAATGGGATACATCTTCACATTGAATTGAGGTGTAGTGAGTTCGATGAGATCAAAGCAGAGTGTGGTTGTAGCTTCTATAGTAGAGTTCGAGTATATCACAGATTCTAAGGAAGCTATAGAAGTAGTTTGGAGGAAAAGCTCCATCATGGAGCTAGATGTGATACATAACAGTAAAGATCTCATCACACTATACTATGATAATACTTCAGCGGTGGATCTCACAAAAGAGACAAGGACACATCATCGGAAGAAGCACATACTTTGGATGTATCATCTCTTGGGGGATTTTTCTCAGTGAGGTGAAGTTTTAGTGAGAAGTATTTCCAAGGAAGACAACATTGATGACCCCTTGAACAATGTCTTGAATCAGGAGAAACATGATCATCTACTGAGGTCTAGTGGACTGAAAGTCGCAGGTAGTTGGCAGTAGTCCAAGTTGGAGTTTGTAAGAATAGGTGTCTTAGGACCAACTAGTTTTACATTTATTACATGTATATATAATGTACTATTACATATTGTTCATTCATCTTCCTGATTATGTTGTAATAATGTACTAGATAATTTGTTGCAATGATAAGGTCATGGAAATTCCATGCTATGATGAAAACCTAGAAATGAAATAAAAATATTCTTAAATATAGTTTTGTGGTTGGATGAAATGATATGATGGGACAGATAGCATGTATACCGTCAGGTGTGAGTACTCATAAGTAGATGAGACATCTTATTATGATGTTCACACTTGGTAATCTCCATGATATAAGATTAGGAGAACAGACCCGCTAGTAGAAATTCTGCATGTTTTGGTGTCATCAGATATTTCTATCTTCAATTGTATGAAATGATCCATAGGCATTAAGATTATCATTAATATGTGTCATGATTTACGAACTTTTATTTTCTGATGAAAAATGTCATGAAAACAATTGGCAGGAAGTAGGGTACATTGTGTGTGTCACGAGTGTCATGTTATTAATTGATAAGTCAAGAAAATATTTATACCTCCCATTTAAGGAAGTTGATATCTCGGCCAATTGATTGAAATGGAACCTTCGAGAAAAATACCATGTCCATGGTGTAACAACGAGTCTATTTCAGGTAGTCAAAGAACGGCGTATCAAGAATAAATGTTGATGACACAGTCACGAAATCTGCTTGAAGAGATATTGTGGCAATGGGATTATATTAAACAGAGTGTCTTTGTATGTGGATGTTGTTGTTGTGAATTTGCATTCTTTCACTTCGGTGCCTTGACCCGTTGCTAGACAGTACTCTTAGACTCTATGTACGCCCGCCTAATTCCAACGAGAAAAATCCAAGAAGGTCACACAATAAGTTTTTTTGGCAGTCTTGGTTAAATTCTATTTGAGTTTAATTATGAAAATAAATATTATTCTCATGACTATGGAATAATTTTATTCCAGTTAAGATGATCACATAAATTAAATAAAATATATTTATTTATTTTATTGAAATTTTCTTAAATATTTATTTACTAGTTTTTAAATACAATATTTATTTAAGAGAATAAATTATATATTTATTTATTCAGGTGTTTAAAAAATGGAATTGGAGTTTGAGCGGACTAATGTCGATCTAGAAGTAATATTACTATTTCAAAGATGGTAAATAATTATTTTACTATTTGGAACAAATTAAAATAAAGCTTCCATTAATTTGTGTCACGAAATTTTAATTATAATTCCATTTTACGCAAGTTGGAGCACTATAAATAATAATGCAGTATTATTATTAAATGCATGGGTTTTCTTTATGCACATTATTGTACTTAGTTGTTGCTATGAAATTAAATATTATAAGTAAAATCCAATGTATATAAAAAGGCAAGTACCACTATTGTGCCATACACGACACCACATTCTTGGTGAATTGGGAATTATTGAGCCATACAATTTCTCTCTTGAAACCATTCCTCTCCTATCTTAATAACGAGAGACGTTCTTCATGGTTGAAGAACAATAGATAATGAACGATCGACAAAAGACACTCACTTTACTGCGTAGCACCCTAAGGACGAGCGATGTCGATCGGTGGCTATCGGAGCACGTGTGGATCATCGCGAGAAGGATTCTAGTTTAGATTCATAAAACCACAATGAGATAATATGGAAGGTTCAATCTGGATGATCAACATCATCAATGAAGAAAAATTCCAAACACATAGATATTATTTTTCATTATGAAATTAACTAAATTGATTATAAACATGATATGAAAAATCATGTCTATGGTTATAAGCCTCTTTCTTATTTTTCTAAATCTTTGATTATATTCCATGGAGACTAGCGTTCATCATCCTACTGCTCCTAAAATAATCATTGATCATGGTAAAAATCAAAATTGGGTACCGTCCATACCATGTTTCCGCTGCACCAGGAACCTTTAACCAGGGCATCAAAAATTATAATAATTATAAAATTATTAGTAAATAATATTGTTTTCTAAGAATTAAAACACATAGTTAATAATTTTTTAAATGATTATTTACAAACCATATTATTAAATTATATCATGTTATCATATATTATATTCATTATTTTAATCTATAAATTCCATGATGAGTTTAATATTCAATTTCATTATTTACAATTCCATATTGTAAAAATACTTTTCAAATTTTTAGGATACTAATACATTGGTAAAGGATACTTAATATCCACAAATAATTGTTATTTCATTTATTCCCCATTTATAATGATTTTATTTTCTATTCAAAATGATTTTCTGTGGTTTATAATTTACGAAATAATTAATTAGAGGGAATTCCCACTCATAAATTCCCATGTCTTTACATTATTCTCCCCTTTTGAAATTTCACCATCAAAAATTTGTTTTAGATTCCATGTTGAAAATTGGGGACTGTTCTTATCATTTATATCTACCTCTAGTTCCCATGTTTCATATTCTTACATATGACCCTTCCATGGTATTTTGACCAGGTGGGTAGACTTGTTGTGTATAACTTTATCTATATCTTCCAATATCCCCACTCACTGCTCCTCATAATAGGGATAGTTTTTACTATAACACCTATAGATTCAGTACGTGTGATGGATCTATTCTATACTTTTTCAAGAGGGAAACATATAATACATCATGTACTTGAGACATGGTAGATGGTAGTGCAAGCCGATTGGCCACAACTCTGAGAAGACAAAGGATCTAGAATGGTCCAATGAACATGTAACTCATGTTTCCTTTCTCCCAAAATATCATGATCCTATTACTTAGATATATACATGGTAATAACATGTATCAATCCATAAACATAGGTTTCAATAATGATTTTATACATATATATTCTATAGAATTTTTTCTACCTAGATGTGTTGTTGAATTGATTTCTCCATTTACACAATTTTTAAGACAATTTCAAGTCCTAGAAGATTAAATTCACTGAATTCACCCAAGTATATGAGTTTTCTGCATCGTTTCCCATAAATGGATTCATAAGGGGCCATATGTATGCTCAAGTGGAAAATATAATTGTAAGAGATCTCAAATATAGTATGTTATTTTTCCAACCCACCATTGGATTCCAAAGAACATGCCATCTATATTGTAAGACCCCGAGCTTCCACGATACGCCTCTCTTTCAATAATGCAATAGCTTGCATTGTACGCAAGTTCGAGTTCTAACACACCGCAACTAATCAAAGTAACCGTTGTGAATAGTAATAACCACCTTTTAAATTTATAGAAATTTTAAATTTCAAAATGGACTTCATTTTTGTATTCCTAATATTGAAATTAGCCTATGTTGAATTTTTTGTAATTTTCCGAGAACTTCCAAATTTTTATGAATAGTGAAAAATACTTAAAACAACTTTTTTAATCAAAATAATTTATAGTGATAATTTATACTATTTAGTGGTTTTAAGGTATAATTAGAATATATTTTTACCATTTTATCCAATGGTGGTCATTACAATTAATTTAACATTGAAATTGGACATAAACAATTGCCAATCTTTTGATATAAATTGTTTCTTAAAAACACGCTATTTGTCGTAACAGCGGGAATTAATTATAAAATTAATTAATGAAACTTATATGTTTGGAATTTTGTAAAATGGACATCATTTTTGAATTCGGAATATCAATTATATCTTAGGGTGAAATTTTGGCATTGTTCTGAAAAACGTCAATTTTTGATGAATAGTGAAACCACTAAGTGGAAGTTAAATAACAGATTTTTCGTTTAAATGAAATATTACCACTTCTGTGGTTTTATTTTCAAAAATCCAACATACATGATTGTCATTAAGAAGTAAAATTTGGTTCAATGATATTAAAATAATTTTTTGGTGAATAGTGACTTTTAAGTTCTTAATCGCGATTAGAGGTAATTAGTGTAGTTTATGGTAAAAACAATGTTTTAATAATATGATATGAGCATGAAACTTGTCCTACTCCTATTGGATGAGTCATGGCCGACCAAGACAACCCATGGGTCAACTTGTGGACCCCATGGAGCCACTTTAGTTGGAAAATGACATTAATATATATTTATTTAATGTTAAAATTAAATTGACACAAACATGAGTTGTTTTACTAAAACAGTTTTTAAGTGGGGTTACACAAGTCCAAATTTTGATTATAAATATTAATTAGAAAGATAAAAAGATTTCCTACATCTTAGTATTTTTTTTATAATTTTTAGACATTAAATAAATTAAATTATGTATGACATCATGATGATGCAGTGATGACCTCATTATTTAACGATTTAAATAAAATGGAATGATAATGTAAAATCAAAAGCGTACACTTGTCAAAAATCTATTGGATGAGTATATTTCGAACCCTTATCATATTATCCTCGAATTATATAAGTGTGGGACCTATAAAATCCGAAAATCATTTTATAATAAAGTGACATTTCTTTACTTTCCAAGAGTGCCCCTCCTCTCCACTTATAAAAGGCCCCCACCTCTCCCACCGTATTCACACCGTCAAGCCATTTGTCTCGGACAACATCTGCCCAAATACTCTCCCAACTTCCCTCCCTTACTCCTAGAAGCCTCACTTTGGGCATAACTCTTCTCAATGAAGCCTTTGGCTCAAATCAAAAAGAGTTACCCGATTTTGAGGTAATGTCTTCTCTAATGTTGTTTTGTTTTATTTTTCTTCTCCAACCCCCTAAACTCTTTTTATTAATTTAATTTGTAACAAAAACAGTATCATCAATATACTAGGATGTTGTTATAAGAAGGATTCGAACTACACTTACACACACCTACATCTAATGGTTAAAGAACATACAGTTTCCGTGGATGGTGAATTTCTGCCTCACGAAACGATGATTGTTCAACACTCATATAACACCTTCAAAGGTGGCCATTAAGATGTCACTATATTTATATATGATATAAAATATGTTTATGTTTTACTTATGCTTCTTTATTTCACATTTATGGCATACTTTATGATTTCCATTATGGGTAAAACACGATAATTTCATTTTAGGAAGTGCGGACTACAGCCCCCTCAAAGTGATTTGAATCGTTAATGCCATGTATTAAATGGTATTATACACTATATTATACTGTAATTATATTATAAATTTATATCATTATGATTTCATTCCATTAAATACAAAATAGAAATGAAAGTAGTGTTCATGCGTACGTACGGCTTACCGTCTCCATGAACGGTGCATTTCATTTCTTACCTCTAAATGTTACGTGACATTATGAATGATTGTATATACTGTATATATGATATATATGATATCTACATCATGAAGATAATTCTAGATATAATGGATATTTCACCACATGAACAACTTGTAATTATAAGAAGTTTATTTTTGACTCAAGTACCAAAGATCGACAAAACGACCGTTATTAACTTAAATAATTAAATAATGTTCATAACAAGGTAATAAGGCATATAAAAGGAATAATGAACATGGAAAAGGTTCTTAAGTAAATAGAAATTAACTCTAGTTTATTATTCAGGAGGTTAAAGAATGGTCGAGTCAGGACAAGACGCAAGGTAAGGGAATTTCTTAACCCAATTTCCATTCTTTGGGTTAATCTCCTACTTTCAAATTATGTCATGATATTATTATGTCATAACTTGTATTTGTACTTTATTTATGTGTACTTATAGTGAATACACATAATATATCTATTTTATTTTAAAAATGATCTTTGTATGGGACTTCGTCTCAATATCCTTTCATTGAGGCATATTTTGTTTTATACAAAACCTTCTTTTATACGGTGTATAAACCCCTTTGACTTTTACATTTATACAAAAGGTTTTATTTTATAATTATGTGATTTTTAAATGATTTCAAAAAGATATATTTCTCTCAAATATATGAAAATCCAGTGAAAATGTATACGTATTTAACACAAGCTTAAAAATGTTTTCAGAAAACCCGACTCTCGGGTGTGGTAGACAGGAAGGGATTGGGCGTGGACCCATCATGGCCTGTAATTAGTCGAGCAGTCTCAGAATTAGTTATTTTGTTTTCAGAAGCTTGCATAATGTTTTCAGAAAACACTGAAGTATATTTGTGCAATTTTAAATGTAATTATTTTCTAAAAAAAATTGCATCGGTAGGTCTCATGAGACAACTAGACGTGGAATTGGCTGAGGCCCTTTCCCAATTTGATTTGTGATTTTGGCCGAGGACTTAATCATTTTAGACGTCTTGGCCGAGGCCTTGACAAAATGTTTCAGAATGTCTGGCATTATACATTCCATCATTATGAAAGTGGTTATTGATATTTCATGTGATTATTCGGCCAGTAGAATATCCATGTGAAGAAGTGAATGGCATTATCTCATTTTACTTTTGCCATATTATGTTGATGTTCAAGTTTAAAAGGCTTTTGTTTTAGTTATACATTGCCTTAAATTTTTATGTTTATTTATGAAAGCTTCCGCAATATTGTTATCCTTACTGAGCATCTGAGCTCACCCCTTTCAATGTTTTAATATTTTCCAGGATGTGAAGAAGTATTTTATGAATGACCAGCAGGGATTGTGGGAAGAGGATATGAGGGTGGACTATGGAGACTTTGTTATTGTAGTTTTCACTTTATTATGTAATGTAACGTTTACGAATGTATCTAGTGTTTCCAAGGCTACTAAACTAATCGGTCTTTCGAGACTTGATCTTTTGTGATCATGCCAATGTTACGAAGTAATGCACCGACTCTGGGTAGCTGGGGTCGGGGCGTTACAGTTGGTATCAGAGGCAGTTTAGTACTAACCTTGGAAGCTAGATTTAGATAAACTCTGATTAGAGCACATAGCCCGAAGATAGACTTTGAGGATTAGTATAGAAGAACTTCCTGGAATTTTGGTATTATAGAGATGTTATGAGTTTTCCGAGCAATACATCCCTATCTGGATACGAGCAAGTAGAGGCGGCTCTGGCACAGATGTACCTAGGGGTAAAACCCGAAAACACCGCTTTGAGCTAGACTCGAATAGGAACTGGTGCACGACAACGGGCCTTGCTGCACTCTGGGTTACGACATTCCCGGGGGATATGCTTAGGATAATTCTCACAAACCACTATGAAGGGTTATGAGTATATACTTCCTCAAAGAAAAAATTTCTTTTTATGATTATGGATTATATCCATAAATAGTTCAATTTATGTGAAGTGTTTTACAAGTATGGAATTATGTATTTTGATTCATAAACTAATCTAGTTTATGCCATTGTTTAGAAATGGCGCCTAGTGGAAGGAATGGAAACCGTATCAATGCACGAACACCGTGTAGGGATTTCCCTCCTTCTCAAGATAATTATTGTGGATCTGGAGATACAACTGGTGTTGATCAACTTATTACCATACTGGGACAACTCACTCAGGTTATGAATAATAACCTTACTTGTATGGAGCACCCTGATCCGCAACGTGGAAGATCAATGTTAGACCGCTTCATGAGGCAACAACCACCAACCTTCAATGGGAGTAAAAATCCTATAGTAGCTGAGAAATGGATAAATTCCATAGAGAAAATATTCCATGCCTTGGGGAGTAGTGAAAGGGAGAAGGTTGTCATGGCAGTTTACCGCCTCACTAGGGATGCCGATCAGTGGTGGTCGCTGATTCAAAACACAAAGGAAGATGATGACGTATCGAATATGGAATGGAGGGAGTTCAAAGTTATTTTCTTAGAAAAATACTTTCCTCATGACCATAGAGTAGATATGGAAAGGCAATTTCGGAGTCTGAAACAAAAGGAGGGTGAGAATGTCGCAAAGTATGAGGCCAACATTACAAGGTTAGCGAGGTATGCTGCAGATTATATACGTAACCCAAGGAGTAAGATTGATCGTTTCTTTGATGGGTTAAAACCATTTCTCCGTCGAGCTTTAGTATCACAATCCTTCTCATCATACGAAGATATTGTATCGTGTGCTATCATGATAGAAAAGGAATTCTCTAAGTCTTATGACAACAAAGTAAAGCAAGAGAAGAAGAGAATGGTGGAACAAGAGACAGATAAAGGGAAAAAGGGAAAGAAGGATTTTCCATTATGTGATAATTGTTGGAAGAATCACTCTGGTACTTGTCTAAAAGGAATGGGAGTTTGTTATAAATGTGGAGAAAAGGGTCGCCAGGCTCGTGATTGCAAGGGAAAGAAAGAGGCTATCAAAGTTGAATGCTATAATTGTAGAGAAATGGGTCATTATGCAAATGAATGTCCTAAGAGTCAGGGAAACTTACCTCAGAAAAGGCCAAAGGATCAAGGACAATCTTATGCTGTTACTACAGTTGAAGCAGAATAACTAATGTATTGGTGATTTTGGACTCATGGATTATATTTTGGTTATAAGAATAATGTGATATATATATATATAAGGATTGTACTGCAGTACTTTTTGATTTCAGTAAGGTTTTAATATGATAAAGGTAATTATATTTTTAGTATGTGATAATAAGAGAATCTTTACTTTGTTTGGGGAATCTGATAAATTGATTTTGGATTTAAGAGACCTTTTAGAGAATGTCTGGACAGAGGTATTTTGGATAACTACAATGGTTGGAGTGGATTAAGTTAATCTTTGGATAGTATTGTTTAAGGTTAAAAAATTTATGAAGATTATTTTTGGAATATTATGATACTATAGTTTTAGGAAAAGGACAACCTGCAGGGTGGGGCATAACCCGTCGCGTCGGAAAAAGCTGCAGGAATCGAACCCACAACCATAGTGCGACAAGCCTTTATTTCCTACCACTAGCCTACAGGAAGTCCCTGGTTATTACAAAATAGTTTTACTAATCTAAATGGTATGTGTTAACATTTGGAACCTTATACAATTAGAATAAATAGAATATTTTTGAGTTCCGTTACCATTTGGAGTAAAAGTTGGGTTTGTGGTAAAAATTTATTAACGAATGAAAGTATACATAACAAGTATGTATATTCCCTTATGTTCTTAGTAAATATCCTAAATAAATTCCTCAACATTATAAAAGGTAACTTAAAACAAAAATGTAGTCGGTTAACTTTTCCAACTGGGGATTCAATGACCGTTTAACCAATCACAAGTTTGTGATTTTCTTGTGGTTAAACTTTTTCCTAATCTTGTTTTCTATAACTCCCCATCAGACCTTTATGGTTTGTTTCTCCTCCAAATCCATATTTTCATAGAATCCTATAATGGTCGGGTGACCTTTGTACTTATCTTGCTTTCTTTTAATGTTATATATTTATTAACCTTATTTCCGATGTGGGTTTTCCTCAAAGGTATTTTCTCTTTTCAACCTTTTATTTTCAAAGAAAAATTTCAAATTGCGAGGACGCAATTTATTGAAGTAGGCGAGAATGTAACACCCCGAGCTTCCACGATACGCCTCTCTTTCAATAATGCAATAGCTTGCATTGTACGCAAGTTCGAGTTCTAACACACTGCAACTAATCAATGTAGCCGTTATGAATAGTAATAACCACATTTTAGATTTATAGAAATTTTAAATTTCAAAATGGACTTCATTTTTGTATTCCTAATATTGAAATTAGCCTATGTTGAATTTTTTGTAATTTTCCGAGAACTTCCAAATTTTTATGAATAGTGAAAAATACTTAAAACAACTTTTTTAATCAAAATTATTTATAGTGATAAGTTATACTATTTAGTGGTTTTAAGGTATAATTAGAATATATTTTTACCATTTTATCCAATGGTGGTCATTAGAATTAATTTAACATTGAAATTGGACATAAACAATTGCCAATCTTTTGATATAAATTGTTTCTTAAAAATTCGCTATTTGTCGTAACAGCGGGAATTAATTATAAAATTAATTAATGCAACTTATATGTTTGGAATTTTTTAAAATAGATATCATTTATGAATTTGGAATATCAATTATAGCTTAGGGTGAAATTTTGGCATTGTTCTGAAAAACATCAATTTTTGATGAATAGTGAAACCACTAAGTGGTAGTTAAATAACTGATTTTTCGTTTAAATGAAATATTACCACTTATGTGGTTTGATTTTCAAAAATCCGACATACATGATTGTCATTAAGAAGTAAAATGTGGTTCAATGAGATTAAAATAATTTTTTGGTGAATAGTAACTTTTAAGTTCTTAATCGCGGTTAGAGGTAATTAGTGTAGTTTAAGGTAAAAACAATGTTTTAATAATATGATATGAGCTTGAATCTTGTCCTACTCCTATTGTATGAGTCATGGCCGACCAAGACAACCCATGTGTCAACTTGGGGACCCCATGGAGCCACTTTAGTTGGAAAATGACATTAATATATATATATTTAATGTTAAAATTAAATTGACACAAACATGAGTTGTTTTACTAAAACAGTTTTAAGTGGGGTTACACAAGTCCAAATTTTGATTAGAAATATTCATTAGAAATCTAAAAAGATTTCCTACATCATAGTATTGTTTTTATAATTTTTAGACATTAAATAAATTAAATTATTTATGACATCATGATGATGCAGTGATGACCTCATTATTTAACGATTTAAATAAAATTGAAAGATAATGTAAAATACAAAGCGTAAACTTGTCAAAAATCTATTGGATGAGTAGATTTCGAACCCTTATCATCTTATCCTCGAATTATATAAGTGTGGGACCTCTAAAATCCGAAACTCATTTTATAATAAAGTGACATTTCTTTACATTCCAAGAGTGCCCCTCCTCTCCACTTATAAAAGGCCCCCACCTCTCCCACCTTATTCACACCTTCAAGCCATTTGGCTCGGCCAACATCTGCCTAAATACTCTCACAACTTCCCTCCCTTACTCCTAGATGCCTCACTTTGGGAAGAACTCTTCTCAAGGAAGCCTTTGGCTCAAATCAAAAAGAGTTACCCGATTTTGAGGTAATGTCTTCTCTAATGTTGTTTTGTTTTATTTTTCTTCTACAACCCCCTAAACTCTTTTTATTAATTTATTTTGTAACAACAAAAGTATCATAAATATACTAGGATGTTGTTATAAGAAGGATTCGAACCACACTTACACACACCTACATCTAATGGTTAAAGAACATACGGTTTCTGTGGATGGCGAATTTCTACCTCACGAAACGATGATTGTTCAACACTCATATAACACCTTAAAAGGTTGCCATTAAGATGTCACTATATTTATATATGATATAAAACATTTTTATGTTTTACTTATGCTTCTGTATTTCTCATTTATGACATACTTTATGATTTCCATTATGGGTAAAACACGATAATTTCATTTTAGGAAGTGAAGACTACCGCCCCCTCCAAGTGATTTGAATCGTTAATGCCATATGTGGGATGTATAAAGGATGGATTAAATGGTATTATACAGTATATTATACTGTAATTATATTATAAATTTATATCATTATTATTTAATTTCATTAAATATGAAATAGAAATGAAAGTAGCGTTCATGCGTACGTACGGCTTACCTTCTCCATGAACGGTGCATTTCATTTCTTACCTCTAAATGTTACGTGACATTATGAATGAATGTATATACTGTATATATGATATATATGATATCTAAATCATGAATATAATTCTGGATATAATGGATATTTCACCACATTAACAACTTGTAATTATAAGAAGTTTATTTTTGACTCAAGTACCAAAGATCGACAAAACGACCGTTATTAACTTAAATAATTAAATAATGTTAATAACATGGTAATAAGGGATATAAAAGGAATAATGAACATGGAAAAGGTTCTTAAGTAAATAGAAATTAACTCTAGTTTATTATTCAGGAGGTTAAAGAACGGTCGAGTCAGGACAAGATGCAAGGTAAGGGAATTTCTTAACCCAATTTCCATTCTTTGGGTTAATCTCCTACTTTCAAATTATGTCATGATATTATTATGTCATAACTTGTATTTGTACTTTATTTATGTGTACATATAGTGAATACACATAATATATCTATTTTATTTTAAAAATGATCTTTGTATGGGACTTCGTCTCAATATCCTTTCATTGAGGCATATTTTGTTTTATACAAAACCTTCTTTTATACGGTGTATAAACCCCTTTGACTTTTACATTTATTCAAAAGGTTTTATTTTATAATTATGTGATTTATAAATTATTTCAAAAAGATATATTTCTCTCAAATATATGAAAATCCAGTGAAAATGTATACGTATTTAACGCAAGCTTAAAAATGTTTTCAGAAAACCCGACTCTCGAGTGTGGTAGACAGGAAGGGATTGGGCGTGGACCCATCATGGCCTGTAATTAGTCGAGCAGTCTCAGAATTAGTTATTTTGTTTTCAGAAGCTTGCATAATGTTTTCCGAAAAACACTGGAGTATATTTGTGCAATTTTAAATGTAATTATTTTCTAAAAAAATTGCATCGGTAGGTCTCATGAGACAACTAGACGTGGAATTGGCCGAGGACCTTTCCCAATTTGATTTGTGATTTTGGACGAGGCCTTAATCATTTTAGACGTCTTGGCCGAGGCCTTGACAAAATGTTTCAGAATGTCTGGCATTATACATTCCATCATTATGAAAGTGGTTATTGATATTTCATTTGATTATTCGACCAGTAGAATATCCATGTGAAGAAGTGAATGGCATTATCTCATTTTACTTTTGCCATATTATGTTGATGTTCATGTTTGAAAGGCTTTTGTTTTAGTTATACATTTCCTTAAATTTTTATTTTTATTTATGAAAGCTTCCGCAATATTGTTATCCTTACTGAGCATCTGAGCTCACACCTTTCAATGTTTTAATATTTTCCAGGATGTGAAGAAGTATTTTATGAATGACCTTCACGGATTGTGAGAAGAGGATATGAGGGTGGACTATGGAGACTTTGTTATTGTAGTTTTTCACTTTATGATGTAATGTAATGTTTACGAATGTATCTAGTGTTTCCAAGGCTACTAAACTAATCGGTCTTTCGAGACTTGATCTTTTGTGATCATGCCAATGTTACGAAGTAATGCACCGACTCTGGGTAGCTGGGGTCGGGGCGTTACATATATGTACTATAGTTTCTCATTTCTTCACTCATATTGGACATATAATTATGGATTATAAACCTTACAGATGCTCAGTTTAGTGTTCATAAATGGATGGAGTCATTTCCTGAACATTGTGGTGAATCTAAAATATTGATTGGATATAAACAGAAGTGGTACTCAATGAATCCTTACCATATCTCGTATGTGTATCTGTGCATGTTTATCCTTTAAGGAGTAATTGTGAATCATGATAAAATGATATGTTCTAATAAGGTGATCCATAAAACCCCATACAGAATTGATTCCATTATAAGTATGTGGATGTCTGTAGATAAAGTCCATGTTGATTCCTTCCCATCTTTAGGTTATTATTTGTAATGGTTGCATAATCCCATTCAAATTAAATATTTTATTATTCACTTTTTATCACACAAAAACATTGATTTATATTATGTGAACTCCTTCTTCATTTTGTCCCACAAAAAATTCTCTTGGAGATATTCATACATTTTTGTGCTCCATCGGTGAATTGAGATATTTCGGATTTGTGCATCATTAAGATTATCATTTATTGTCTATGGATTGGACGGTACACATAGTCATGAAACAAATACTATTACTCATTCCTCAACTAATTTAACACCTTTGAATTTACTTTTTCTTATATATTCCACCTTCTTCTACATTTCCACATCATTTATTTTATCATCATTTATTTTATCTATAAGGGATGGCTGAGAAATCATTTTTAATGGATTTTTGTATTCATTTCATAATTATTACCATATCCATCCATTAAAAATATAAAAATATGGTTTCCTCATCAATTCTCATCATTGATAATGTTTCTTGATCCTTACTTCGTATAATATTCACCAATTTATTTGCATTGGTATAATAATAATTAATTGAGTAGTCATAAACCATGATGAGAACTATCGAAATTTTTCAATGAATATTAGTTTTCTTTTAGGGTGAATATTTATTTTAGGCTCTTATAATCAATATATATTTAAATCTTCTCCCCATAGAGATAATGTCACTTTATTTTCAATGCAAATATCACAACATCTAACCCCATATCATGTGTGGGATAACATTACTCAATAATTTTCAAAAGACATGAGGCATATATTGACATATTATCATTTTATAGAAGTACACATCCTAATCCCTTCATTGAAGCATCATTGTATTCCATAACATTTTCCCCACCTGTTAGAAGTTTGAGTACCAGTGCAGTGATAATCCTTTTTTTAACTCATTGATGTAATCTTCACATTCACATGTCCAGAAAATATTTTCTCCCTTATGAGTAATCATTTTTAGTGGGTTTAAAAATAAGAATATTTATTTATAATGTTTATAGTAATAACCATTTAAGTACTGGAAATAATGAATATTCATTCATTTAGTTTTCACAGGACACTCTTCAATTTTGTTTTACTTAAAAGGGTCAATCAGATATTTCTTTTCATGTTATAACCTTAACAAATAGTTATAATTCATCCATCTAGAAATAAAATTTACTATAAATTTCATAATGTTTCTCTATTCATAATTATTTTATCAGAGTATTCAAATTCCCCTAATGTTCCACATTTTTCTTACTATATATCAAAATATCATTGATAAAGACTACCATACATTTTTCACGGTAATATCTAATGTCTATATTCATTAAATCCATGAATGATGATGATCATTATAGAGTTTTGAAGGAATCACTATGAACCCATAGTGTCCATACCTTATTCGAAAGTCATTCATGTGAATATATTCTTCCTCTCCTATAATTAGTGATATCTCTACTGAATATCTAAATTAGAGATATAGTTTTCCCCATGTAGTTGACCAAAAAATTCATCTATTCATGGAAGTGGAAACTATTCCTAGATCATAATTTGTTTGAGCTCATGATACCCATTGCGTAGGATCATTGATACATCTTCCCTACTGATAATGTGGACTGCTTGACTCCATAAAGAAGAACCTGGGAAAATAATACCAATTTTAATATTCTATTGTAACTACTTATTCAGTTCTTCTAACTCAGTTTTGGCCACTCAATAAGGTATTTTTGATATAGTCAGTGATATACGAATATATTCATTTTAGAAAAAATCCTCTCGACAAAAAAAAATACAAACAATTAATTATGGAACATATTAGTGTATTCACCAACAATTGGCTTGTCTTGGAGAATGATTCTATCAATTGTCTCAATCAGTTGAGCTGGATATGATTTCTCATAAAGAAATGATATCCACACAAGGGACTAAGATTATAATGGTGATTTATCATCAACCTCAGACATGTATTTAATTGGGGGATACCTTGGAATATGAAGTGTAATCTCCCTTTACTGACAAATGATGTTGGATTTTAATAAAAATTTCACATACATACCTCATATGTCATAAAACTATTCCACGATATGTAAGACAACATTTTCATGGATTTTCATCTAATAAATATTATCTCGTGAGGTGTTATATGATTTGGATGCAATAATTCCCCTATTATTTATTCTCATGAATTACTCAATCATCATATTTTGAGGTGGTGTTTGATTTACTACACTAAACGTTAATGGTATGAATGAATCCATTGAACGATAATGAAATATTATTATCTAAATTCTTCGATTAATAAAAAGTGTACCTGTCACAACATCACTATTAGGCTCACCTTAGTAGTAGTGATCTCATAAGAACTCTTTTTTCTTTTATTATTTGGTGGATTCTGAAACATATTTCCCTCAAAGAGTCGAGATTAAGTGCATAGGCTTTCATTGTTCCCTTTCCCCTTATAGTTGTAACATTTATCTTAGGGTTTTGTTCTCCATTACTCCTCCACATTGTTTATGTTCTTCATAAATATTAAACGTTCATTAATATTATATATTTCTCTCATACAATTATATAATTCCCACATACCAGTAAGGTAGTTCTCATGATGATTATGGGCATGTTTGTTTGATATGGGAGTGGGTATTTTTCATTCAACATTTTTCATTAAATACCCAACAAGAAACACCATATTTATTTTATTATCTCTATAGACATGGATTCTTTCTCAAAATTTCATCCGCTTTTTTGGAGCACATCGAACATATTCTTCATAACTCCCAATGTCTTATATGGCTATAGACAATCGAAGGTGTGGTTTTAAATAACCAAAGAATCTATTATTTTAGAAATCATTGTTGATAACATAACTTGAATCAAACATTTTAAACAATGGGAAATTATCATAATAAGATTTGATTTATTCACCATAACTTTTTAGTCAACATTTAAAATCATATCTCCCACATTGTATGAAGAGTTTGAGGGAATTATTTGTTCTGAAAAAATAACATAAAATATTCCAACTACAACTATAAAATTTCTTCCCTCAACGTGGATCTCATAAACAACACCCACCATTTGATAAAATATCCATATAAATTATAAATGGAAAGAGTCACCTTCTTTGACCTAGAACATTAGACGATAGAAAAGATATTCTCCAATTATTTATCCCATGATCCTTTAAAACTGGATCGAAAGATCCACTGAATGACTATGGCCATTGAATCATAAAATATTTGATAAATAGTAGCTCCCTTTTAGGTGTTAGAGGTTGTTACAAATTTTTTAGGTTATTTTTCATAGAACGTGATTGCTGGGTAAGAATCAAATTTAAATTTGGAACTCCACCATCTTTGGCTTTGGGGATGTCATTCGGAAAATCAATGCATTGTCCCATACATGGTTTGTTATCCAGATGTGTCCTAGTTCCCAAAATTTTAATAAATAGAAAAAATTGAACATAACATATGTCCATAGGTCATAAATAAATAATTTTTTAATTAGTTTGATAAAATCTAGATCCATATATTGTAGTATACCTAAGGATATAATTTTTATAAAATAAAAATTCTTGTTGGATTAATTATATATAGTCTCATACTATGGGTTTTCACTAAGGTTGTTTAATCCAAATTTCAAAATTAACAAAATTGGGTTATGATACAAACTATAGCATTCTTAATTTTTCTTATATTATTATTACATAACATTAATTATAGTAAAAAATAGTGATATTATACCAAGATTCAATAGATTAGTATCTTGAAAAAATATCACCATACATTAAATTTCCATAATAAAAAAAATATTTAATTCATTCATCATGATTTTCATAGTGGACCACATGTTATCCTTGTTACAAGTATTCGCATGACAATATAGATCAAAATAAGGGGTGAGTTAACATCCAAATAAGAGGATTAATAAGAGACATGAAACATGGGTGAAAATTTTCATAGTCATCATAGCATAAGAAATGGATCATCATCATCATCGTGATAGAATTCATTAGTTAAATTCATGGAATGTGGAAATTCATAAAAATGTAACATCATGTCTTATTGTTCAAATACCACTCATAGTTTTGAACAAATCCTATATCATGATCAAAATATTTCACATTATATCATGATATGAAAAACATTTCTCAATGCATTGGTGCACAATTTAATTATGGGATCACCTGTCACATCATAACATTTTCATACACTATATTAATCAGGTAGAAACCATCACATCATAACATTTACATTATCATGTATTCCACATAGAATGGATATCAATCTTGGACATAAAATAACACATGGAAAGGAATGTGTTTCATTTCATAAATAATTTTGTTACAAATGCCCATTTCTATTCCCAAAATGAGAATGGATTTATATATTTGGTATACAAATCATCAATCATGATAGAAGAAGAAATAATCACATAAGAAGTAAATAAAAATTTATTATTTGTAGAAGAAGAGTTATTTTTGAAACGTTTTGAGATTTTATATAAAATTTGATTCAAACATTTTTATCCAGAAAACCATATTGGGGTATAAATAAATGAATTCTTTGGAACATTAATGGAACATCCATCCCGAAAATTGAGTGAAAGAGGGAAACCCCACTATAATGGAGTTAAGTTCGAGAATCAATATACCTTATGTTTGAATGAAATTATTATGTTAATATCCTATATAATCTAATTAAATTCATTAATTAAAAAATAACTAATATTTTATAGGTTTATTTGATTCTTTATATTTTGATTTTGTTCATTTACAGTATTTTCAATGAGTTTTAGTGTTTAATTTTATCATTTGGTAGTGTTTGTTTCTTGGATTCAATGATTAGTTATCATGTATATCAGTGTGGAACACCATATAAAATTGAAATAGTTAGAATGAATTGACATAAAATTTTATTAATACGTTAATAAGATTAAAAGATTTTATATATCATATGGTTATTTTTAATAACTATGAATCATTAGATTAATAGTTAATGAAAATGACTTAATTAATTTTGGAAGTTTCACAACCACTATGGGATTATATCTTTTTATTTATGATTAGGAATATAAATGGCTTCTAGAACACTACATAATTTTTAATATGTAAAAAAAATTTTTTAATTATAATTATGTTTTGACCTACATTAAATTTGACTGTGAAAAATGAAAACACATCATCCATGATGGACATAAATAATCACACCACATACAATATTATCATGTTTACAAAAAAGAAAAATAGAAGAGATTGAAAAAGGAATTATTACATTAACATAATAACATTATAGTAATTAAAAGATAAACTAGTTATCATTCCAGTTGGATAGGTGGATCATAGGGGAGGAATGAAAATAATGAAATTTAAAAGTAGATAAATGAAAAATAAAGAGGATATAACCTATTAATTTTTTCTGCCATTAGATGCTAAATTGGGAAAATGGAATGGTTTTTTGATGATACCATGGGTTTTTGGACATGAGATATGGTATTGAAAATTTTATTCAGAATAATTAGTATAGCTATCAAATATTGTAAGATATGAGGAGAAGGGGAGGTGAGGGATAGTATTTTATGAGTACGAGAGGAATGTTTTCTCATTATTTATTCATTATTTCATTATTTTGGATAAAGAATAATAATAATAATATAATTAGAAAAATAATAATTTAATGAAGTTAATTTATTTATTTTCATGTTTCATCGTCCATACATCATCTATGAATCAATAAATCATTTATGTTTCTTTTATCAAAAAATATTGTATTTTAACAATTACCAAAATTTCAGGTATTTTACAAAATCACAAAATAATACTTTGCCCACTTTATGACCTATGTAATTAATAAAATTTACTCTATTTTATGAAATAAAAATTGTAAATCTGATAAATTTAATTATATATTAAAATAATCATTACAGAGAAAATAACGATTTTAAATTATAAGTAATTTTATAACACTTTGAAAAATTAATTATGGACTGATAAAATTATCTTCTAATAATAAGAAAAAAATTAGTCTATCAATATTTTTTGTGTGTAAATTTTCCCTTAAATAATCATATTAAATATAAAATAATAAATAAACATTTACATTATCTAAACACACAAACACATTTTTAATAAATTTTAAAATATATATTTACTTATACTATGATATAATAATATCAATTTATATTTTCTATGATGCATAAAATATATTTATACATTCATAGATGGAATTATTAATCTATTGGATGATTTACTATTCCTAATCGTATTGTTAATATTCTAATGGTCAAATTACTATTCTATTGGTAGAGGATCATTAAATTATACCAACATCTATTATTTCATTCATTATTTATAAGTTTTTAATTTTTTTTAAAATGATTTTATATGGCTTACACAATATTATATAATTATAGTATAGTAATGTCCATTTATCTAATTTTATGATGATATAAATAAGATATTATATTAAAAGATCAAGGATTCATTCACATATATTCCATCACCCCGAAAACATCCTTAACAATCTATCATTCATGTTTCAAATAAATTTTTTTCCCAAAAAACAATATTATATCATGATAAAATCCACCCTTAATATTCTTCTATTTTTGAAAATATATTATTCAATACTCCCAAATAATTTACATTTTATTTGAATAATGTTTTTATTCTCATGTTAGGAATGATAAAACTAATATTTCCATGAATTTAGTGTAAATATCATGTTTTTTTTATATATGGAATGATGATTTTTTTAAGAATTATCAACATTTAACACTCTCTAGGATTTTGATTACTTGATTTATTCTTATAAAATCAGATTTCATTTAAATTTCATTGAATATGTCTTCTTCCTTTAAGAGTGTAACAACCATAACCTGGTACCATAGAATAGATCACCGAGAAGGTGGGTTACATGACCTCAGGGGTGCCTCCCCATACTCTATATGTTTTAAATTATTACTGAGGTTCTAACATCAATCATGGTGATGATGTAACCTATTTATTAAAGAAATAAAAAAATTATAGCTAAATAAACAATAACCAATCAACAACAACCATCAACCCGAATAACCCAATAATAAGATCAAAAATGTATCAAAAGATAAAAAAATAAAAAAGGTATCCAAAACTAAAAAGTAAACATTTCATGATGATTAAGTGTCATGTGTCAAAATAAAAAACCAAAAAAATATCTACACCTCTCCCCCACCAAGGTCATGACATCAATTTTAGTCCCCTCATCCATGCTTCATCTTGAATTATACAACTATCATAGGGCCCGTTCCAATATCATGATTTTCATATATGAGGTCTTTTTGTTTACAAATTCGGTAGCTGGAGTATGGTGTAAGTACTACTCAGTAGGTCACTACCAATTGAATATGGTGAAATATCTATTAAATAATATTGTATGATGTTTTAGAAATAATAAATTACAATTAATAATTTAAATAGTTATCACATTTCAATATTCCTTCCTCAACAATACAACCCCATGGATTCTTAAGGACACCCGAACACTCAATACATTCATTGACAAATGGGAGATACAGAAATACCCATAAGTGAAATCACATATCCCAATACCATGGTTGTCACATATGATTTCATATCAAGTCATATGATATTGAATTTGATCCACAACCCAATGAAAAACTCAAGAGCATTGAAGGTCGTTTTTAGCACCTCCTGGGTATTTAGAGCCTCATTAACTACCCACACATCAATTTAACATGTTTATTTGGATCCCCAATCCCAGCCCACTGATTTCTATCTCATATTGGTATTTTTAGCGTCATTTTATTCCCATTACTTATTTATCATATATAGTAATTTAAAGCATTAATCATTGTATGACACACATATATCAATGAATAACACCTATACCAAATCTATCTGAGTCCAACAAAAATAACCATTTTTTCACCATTTTAAATCATGTAATACAATCAAAATTATAATAAAAAAATTATTTATTCAGGATAATGACATAAAATAATATGAACAATCCAATATTAAAACATTTTTTAAGTAATTAATTCAGGCATCCCATTAATCCATTATGTTCAAATGAACCATACAATAATTCTAATTTTTAACAAACTATTAACCACATTAATCAACTAATTTCCCAAATCACAATAACTAATCAATTCCATAATCACAACATTCCATTATTAAATTATTCTATTAATTAATTAAATTCCACCAATTAAATTATGATATGTTCACCAAAATTCAGTATCAGAAGGAAATTATAATTAATTTATTTCATTATCCACTAAAATTTCCCATTTATCAAAATGTAATGTTGACAATAACATAAAAATAATTAAATAAATACCATTGGATTTTTTATTTACACTACATGCCTCATGAACATTGACTGACACTCACAAATAGAAATCCACAATTAAAAAAGAACTATCAATTGTGAAATGGTTAATGAGATATATATCCAAAAGAAAAATCTAATTCCAAATTAATTATAAATACAAAACTAATATCTATATCCATATAGAAAATTAGAAATCATGAACTAAAAATATTTATATAATGAAGAGATATAAAGTGATGGGAAACTAATCGGAATGAGAATCTATTACACAGAGGGGAGAAAATCATCAATAAGGGATTTGAATAATTAATAATGGAAGTTGTAAATCTTTTAATTCAACTAGAAACCTCCAAAAATGAGAGAAATCATTTTACGGTTGATGTAATCTCTTAAGGGATTCAATATAGGGGTTCAAAAGATTTTTATCCAATTTACAGGTGCTTAAAATCCCACATGCATGGTTTCCTGCTTGGGGCTCAAGGTGTGCACTAACTGGGTTCTTAACAATGATCCTACATCTAGTAGTCCAAATATCTACTAAAAATATGGTGAATGATTTCCAAATCCATTCACCAATAATGAAATAAATCACATATAGTGGTAGTATGATTTTCTACGGCAGGGTGATCATCTTTTGAAAAGTGTGCGGAAACCATGAACTACCAAAAACCATTCCATAAAATTGACATTATCCCAAAAAATAGCCAATATAAAACCCCAAAAATATATAACAAACAATACAAAAAAATTACATAAAAAAATATGGATACATGTATAGAATTGGTTGGGATCATACAATCTTCCATCCATATAATATATCATCCTCAAGCTATACTCTTAGGAATATCAATGTTTCTGAAACAAAAATATCATCCTAGTAAGCCTGTATATCTGATTCTCACTCCCTTGTTTCCTACTTCATAGGACCATTTTTTCACAACACACAAACTATCATCATGGTATATCCAAAAAACACATTCTTGCTATGATCCAAGATTCATATTAGATTCTCCGCTTTGGTTGCATCTCTCCCAACCTCACCATCATCCTCATCGATCATATGAGATGGGATGGAGTGATAGCACTAAATCTTTGACTCATATAAAACATAATTCATGGAAATGTACCTCTATATAAGAGCCAATCAGTATTGCAATAGCATGATTCACTCTATAACCATAAATGGTTCAATAAATCTAATATTTATATTTCCATGTAATTAAATCCTATTGTGATGCATCCTAGGTGTCCCCTTATAGAACACACGATCACCCTCTATTAACATAATGCATTTTCAATGTCTAGAAACATACTAATTCTATATACTATGATTTTTATCCATATGATTCTAAAACAAATGAACTTCCAAAGACGTATCCAGAATTAGACTTGGTCCCTACATCTCTGATTTAACTACCATCATCTAGAATTGATTTGATCTTCATGTAATTCCATAACGAGCCTCAAATGGATCCATGTACACTATATCTTGATAATTATTATTATAAGGAAACTCTAAAAAACAATTGTTCTTTATAATGACCCCCACATTCTATGACACGTGGCTGCAAAATATCCTCAAGAAAATGTATAATATGTTCTAATTGCATGACTTTTTTTCGGTGAAAATAAATTATCAGTATCACCTATGTCCAAATAAACATATATAATCAGTACTAGTGGAATATAGAAATGTTTGAGGCTTAGTATTAAGCAATACATTGTTGAACGAAGTGTAAACAGAATTTATCGAATATAAAATTCTCCCAATAGTACCACTAATGAAGTCTCACATATAGAATGAAATTCACAGGTTTCATTAATCAATCCAAAATCACAAAAATAGTTTCATTCTACAGAGGTATCCTTAAGAACCCCCCCCCCCCCACAAATTCTATGGTGAGATCATCCCACTTCCATTTTGTAATGGGAAACATCTAGAACAAACTGTTCTGTCATGAAAAATAATATTTCAACCATTGACACGTGTAGCATCATGTCAAAAACATTAAAGTCTACTAATTCATGCCTGAAAAAACAAACATAAATCATAGGTCATTGTAAATTATGTTCACACCTGGATTCACTTCCCACATTGCATCATGAAATTCACACATTTTCTCTACCAATACTCTCATACGCACAACACCTTGATTCCTAATATAAATGATCTCATCCTTTTCTATGGTGAAATTTGAATTTTTATCCCCAAATTCATGGATGTTTAAACAATACAACTCTTTATATTTCTTGTCTCTAGTCTGAATCAAATGTGTCTACTCCACGAAAACTAAAATGAGAGTATCTTCCTCCTTACAGATCTGAATGATAACATGAATCTTAGCTAGTAAAGTGGACATTTTCCACACACCACTAGACTCAAAAACTTCCATAGTATAATTTTTCATTATTAAAGGATCAGAAACACTTTTTTCCTCCCCATAAATATCTATTATCTCAAAATAAGATGAAAAAATAGTCAATTCATCATCACTTTTGAATATTCAAATCTCACAATGAAAATATATACATTAGGCTTTCTTGATAAGTATACCCACTGAACTTTCTTCCCAACAGATAATTCCACTTACACACAAAATAATAAATAACTATAGCTAACTTTAGATCATTCATAGCATTGTTCCATTCATGTTGCCTTTTCTATCGAGACCCATATACAAAAACATGATATCCCTTTGTCAATAGTGCTCCAATCTCGACCGAAAGAGCATAAAAACATCAGATACTCTTATAAAATATTGGGACTGGTAAATATTGGTTTAATAAATAAAAAAATCATTAAATAAATGGAGGAATTATCTAATGATCTAGGCCATTCAATATTCAACCACATTTTGGTCAATCATGAAAATAGTTCTTCCAATCCGGAAATTTCCAGAATGAAGAATATAGTTTACTTCCATCTTCATGAAAGAGAAAATATTGATAAAAATAACTGACTACTACCGAGAAACAACTACATTGACATTCTATATATCCATTGATACACATTCATTAGAGACGATGTGACCCATGTATTGTAACTGATAAATCAAAAACATACTCTTCAATATCATAGAGTATAGTTGTTGCGATCTATGTCTAATCAGGATGTTCTCATGTTGTTTGTATGTTATTTATGAGTCTTGGAGTTTATTTTGATTTCATAAAAAAATAATACCACAAAATAATATATGTATAGAAGGAACATTCTATTTACCTTGTCTATAAACAATGAGGCTTCATTCATCATCCCAAATGGCCTAAAGAAAAGCTCAAAAATGTCATAACTTTTTTTGAATGTGGTTCTCAGTATATCAGAAGGTAGGATCTAAATTAATGATACCATTATCTCGTGTTGATCAATTTGAAAAAACTATCCCTTCAGTTGGTCAAACATTTCATTGATACAACGAAGAGGATGCAAGTTATTTAATATCATACGCCCGATCTTATACTAATAAACAAATTACAGAAATTTCCTTTTGGAACTATTTTAAAAAATATATTGTGAAACCTAAGGAGATATAGTTTCATGGATTAAATCATTATCAATAAAATCATCTATTTGAGTTGTAACATCTCTAAGCATTGTTGGTTACATTCATTGTGGTGTAAGAAAAACTAGATCAGCCCCCGATATGAGCTAAATCCTAAATTCCACATCTCTCTTAAGCAAAAGACATTATAATTTTTTTAAATGTATGTTGAAACAAATACAATATGGGTGGAAATAAAACATTATTTTATCCCCTATCATGTAGAAAAATACTTTCATCCTGGGATGTCAGATTCCCTTGTTGTAGATGAACTCTTCCTATATTGACATCCATGATATCCCACTATTCAATGTGAAAATATTTTTTTACCCTCAACATATTTAAACAGTAATATCCTATGTTAAAAATATTTTTGGTCTCAGTATGATATTAACCTATCCATAAAAAAAATAAATCTAAATGATGACATGTTTAGGATTGAAATATCCAAACTAAAATAATACCACCAACCTTCATAGAACACCCATTACAGAAACAATTTTCACTCAACTGTATAGTTAAAGGAGTATCTATCATCAGAACCCAACTCAAAAAATCCCCAAAAGTATAAAACCATTAAAAATTTGGGATAAAATAAAACAATTATACTAAATAGAAACAAATTGGCCCTATCAAATGTAGAATCTTCTTGAATAGTACATCTATCTATTGATGATACAACCACTATCAATAAGTGTTGGTTGAACAACAAGAAACAATCTTGTCCCTATTCCCTAAGATGGATTATGAGTCCCATGACCATCCCCACTCTTCTGATATGTGATATATTTCTTAGATTCAACTCATCCAAAACCTCAAATACCATTTCCATTAGTACTCCAACTACCAAAAAGATAAAGGTTGGAAGATCCCATTCCCAAAAAGGGTCCTCCCATGTTTCTCAATCGCAACACATTTTTCATGGGTTCATATAAAACCACTATATATATACAATTCTTCTACAAGATCATAACTATTCTATTATTTGTGGACAATGCCAATGAAAGTGGACCATCATGACGCACTAGTGAAAAATATCTCTAATTTGATCCGAAATAGTTGATACTTCACCCTAGCCACTACTAATAAAAAATATTTTGTACAAATTAAAATAATAATATCTCCTACTAATTTAAAATTTACATCATGATCATCTAGTCTATACTACCTATCATGTACTAGAAGCTTCCTTCTGGTTTCTCTTGAATATGGGAGCATGATCAACCACTTCATAAAACAATCAGATGAAATATTTTATCATGGGATATAATCTCACATTAATATCAATAATAAGAAACCTTATAATATATGTGTATTCCACCTACAGTACAAGAGAAGACTGTAAATTGTTATAAAAGTGACTAGTTTTTTCTAACATGGACATACTCCCCTGATTCAACCACATTCAGTCATATTCCCTCTCAATCTCAATGCCTCCGTATAAAAGTTATCCTCGAACATCTACACAATGTCCATTAATTCCATTATATTGAAAAATCATGTTTCGGTATAAACATCACACTAACCCTTCAATAATATTAATAACATAAAATATTCCAACATGACCCACTTCTCATTTGATATCTCCAAATGATATATTACTGTCTGGATGGTCTCTCTTTAGAACTCTTTTAACTCAGTCCACCATATTTTATGAATTTTATAGTGTGAGGTATTGGAGAATCCCATGTCTAGATTGAAAGATATCACACAACAAAATTTGGGTCTCCCTTCATTAAAAACATGAAGCATGAAAAGATCTCAAGGAATGGCTCTCTGACTACTTCACCATGAACAATTAATTCCTCAGGTTCCACTAATAGAGGATGATTTCAACAACTACCCTCATATAGTTCTTTCAGAAGACTTCATCATGGAGGCATAGATAATCAATTCATGCACATGTCATAAGAAAAATAACACAACCATATCAAATAAAAATTAATAGATTTACCAAATACATAACAAGTCATTCCGTAATACCCCACCACACGGTTAAAAATGTGCCGCAATGAGATCTCTTAAGAATCCCACATCATGTTCATGGTTATAAAAGGAAATTTATTTATCATTATTAATGTATCACTATAAAAAAATATATCCACTTATTGAATCATTATAAAATAATATATTCAATATAAATTACAATTTATATTTCAATTTCACAAGAACGGAAAAAACATTTATATTTAAAGAACTACCAAAAACCGAATTTTCCATGAGATCCTACAATGATTCATGTCAAAAAAATTGTCTTCAGTGAATAGATTGATTCATGAATACTTAGATCTAATTCCATAAGCAGAATGGAGTCAAATCTCAGATAACCTCATAAAAAATTACATCACACCAAAATTGTATCACTCTGGGTGAAATTGAGAAAATTATAACAACATAGATCAATAAAAACAATCCCACCTTCTATATTTGTCTTTCAAAAAAGCACATGGGTTATCCTATACCATGAATTTTATCTTATTAAACACAAAACATATACTACTACCCTTTATTACATTCCAAAATAGTAACACAAAAGAAATGAAAATAAACGACCCCTATGAGACCACAATGTTACGTCCACCACTAGGTTCCACACATTGGTTCACTAAGAAAATGGGTTACACGAACTCACGCATGCATCCCCATAAGATAGAGGCTACTGACTAGGACCAATATTCCAATCTTGATCATAGGGATACTATACCCAATTTTTCAAAGAAACATAGTTGAATAAAAAATAATAAACAACCAATAGTAAATAAACAATAAATTGAATAATTAAATAATAAGAACAAACCATAACCACAAGATGATTCAAAACTGAAAAAAAAATATCCAAAACTAAATAGTTGACACTTTATATTGATTATGTATAATCTTTCAGCATGAAACCCATAAATAAATACACTTATAAAACCTGCAACTAGATACTTATCCCATGTTTGATTCCCTAATATGTGATCCATCCCAACTCATCTATCAAAAATAAGGATGTTTAACTTATCATATACTATATACATGAAATCTATTCGGGTACCGAACAAGCATCACATGTTGGGTGTGATTAAAAATATTCATAAAACCACCAATGAAATATAATTTAATATCATGTCAAAAGAGTGTATGTAGTTGTTTAATGAGTAAAAAAATTTCATAACATAAACACTTATCACATTTCATTATTCATGAGTTAACCACAAAAACACCTAGGTTCTTAAGGACATTGGAACACTAAATACTGGAAATTTCCCATGAAAGAGTCTAAGAAACTCCAAAGGTATATTGCATATTACCATACAATGGTTCTTATATAACATTTCATGTCCAATCCTATGGCAGCCAATTGGATCCTTTTGCTAATGAAAAATTCATGGGTGTAGAACATCATGTCTAGAACAATGTGTTTTATAGCATTAGACCATGTCCTATGTCTCAATGATAAATGGGTATTTTTAAACTCATTACACATCCCATACCTTCTATCTTAGGTGGTCATTTGGAGCATTAGTCTCTTCCCCACAATTCAATTATCACATATGGGTATTTGGGGCATCAGTATGTGTCCCAAGCATTTGAATCAATCAACCACATATATTAAACATATATCACAACAATCATTATCAATAACATTATCCCATTTAAATAAAATTTAACATTATTTCACACAATTGTATTTTTCACAACATAAATGGTTCTTTTAATTTAATCACATAGAATAATATAAAAAATACACTATTAAACTTTATTTATTAGTTAAATAATTCCACCCATTAATCCATTATTGTATACTCAAACATATCATAATTCTTATAATTAATTAATTATTAAACACATTAATTGTCTAAAATCCCATATCCCAATTTCCCTTCAATTAATGAACTAGAACATTGGATAAATTTATTATCTAATTAATTAATCTATTTTCCCAAATTAAATTTCCACAATTCCCTTACAATTCATTAATATATGGAAATAATAATTACATCATTTAAATCACTAATAAAATTCTCCAATCATGGAACATGAATGAACAAAATTACCGACACTTAATAAATTCAATACCATGGGATCTGAATTTTACACCGCTTAACTCAATTTCTCTGACAAACACTTACCAATAGAAATCCGTAATTTGAAGAAGAACATTCCATTTCAATAAAATAATGAGATCTTGATCAAAAACTGTGATCCCGTACAAATATAGTAGATATAACAAAACATTGATCATGATCCATCTTTAAAATGTTAAATCATCCAATCATAAGTTAGGAGAAGGGTGAGATAGAGGAATCTAATTAGGATGATATTATTTCATCATGATAGGTGCATCTCTTTAATCCTAACAACAAATCGTTAATAACAGAAGATGTAAAGACTTATAATTCATCCGAGTTCCTCCAAAAAAGAGGGAAATAATTTATGGGAATATCTATGGTGATTAATGATAAATAAAGGATGTGGAATAACTCATAATCTAATTTTTGAGGGTTTAAAATCCCATTCACATCATTTAACCATCAAGGTGTACCCTTTTATCAAATCATGTGCCAAAATTTTGGCCACCTCCCAAGGGTATTCATGACTATTACTAAAAGGGAACTCCATTTTTCATACCACATTACAACTATTTTATCACCATCAACCAATGGTTGCATAGCTTACTGGGGTAGGGCTAGTTGTTTTCTCTAACTATGTTGCACCCTTCACTTCCACAAACCCTTCCAAACACTACCCATTCTCATACAAAAATTCCCAAACAAGATATAGTCAAAACAATTAAAAATTACATAAAAACGTTCTTGATTAATCTTCATAAAATTTATAGATAATAAATTGAGATTATTTTTCTTAAGATGTTCTTGATGTTCACAATGACAAGACTTTATTCACATTATCAAAATAAAATTCATATAATATTTTTAATAGTTAATAAATGTTATTTTTTTACTATACAATCATAAATAAATCATTTAATAGGAATCATCATCTTTTATATTTTTTTCACTCATTTTGTGTTCGTGTAGACATATATGATGAGATTTTAATATACTAATATCAATTTTCCATTATCATTATAATATAAATCAAATCCCCCTTCATCTAAAAAATATTTCTTCTAATAATTTAATATAATTTATTCTTTTTTACTTCTTCTTTAGCGGTAGATATTTTCTAATTTCATAATTGAGGTGAGTGTAGTGATAATAATCACGTGATAGGACTTTTATATCCTCTACAAAATATAAATCTCCATAAATATATAATCAAATTTATTTTATAATATATCATAATTTTTCAATATTTTCAACAATATTTAAACAATCTAATGTTATTTATTTTCTCGATGATCCATATATAGTAGTAATCCAATGAAACATCATTATCCATCAGTAAATCATCAATATTTTTTCAATAGATTTTTATTTTATTCATTTATCATCCTATTTTGACTATACATTTTCTAAATATTCTATCACTTATATTTGATATTTTTATATTATGTTTTCTTGGGGTGTACATTATCAGTAAGAGACGACATGATGGAATTTCATGTTCCCATGAAATTAGAAAAAATTATTTATTTTTTATTTCATTAAAACATTTATTTATATTAATGGAAATAAAAAATTAAATTCATCACTCATATCAATCCATTGTGATTAATAATATTGGAGAATCCAATTCATAAATCAATGGAGGTATTTTCAATAAAATAGTGGAACACTTCAGGAAATAATATGGCACGAAATATATATAATTCACTAGTAATAAATATTTAAAAATTTATAGGGGGGACTTATAATCTCTACTGATTATTTTAGTAAAAAAAATTTTGAGATGACTGGTAGAAGGAATTAAATTTAAAATTTATTTTATTGATACAAAATTTTAATATTTATATCATCTCTTATGAATTGTTATGATCATATTCTGTAAATTCTAATTATCTTACGATTTCTTCTAAGTATGGAGAGACAAAAAAACAAGTATATAAGCATTTAACAAAACTCCATGGACATACTATTATATTCAAGGATGATGTTGAATTATGATACATAGATTATATAATATAAATCCATAATTACAAGTGAAATTATTCCCGAAGAAACCATGATAAATAAGTATTCCAAAATTCATGGTATCTAAATGTTATTCCAACTGAATATGAATAGGTTCTTCAAACTATCTACCATAAGATGATGTTATTCACCGAAAAATTCAAATTCCCTTGATTGGGAATTTATACTACCACATGGCTTATATTAAATGGTCCTCCCAAACTCATTCATGGAACTGGACTTTAAAAACTCATGTTTCATTATGCAATGTGTCAATATCCTTATTCTCATTTTTATCAGTTTGTTATGGTTTTGAAAATTATTTCTTAGATAGTTTCTCCACCTTTTTCTATAAGTATTATTTTTAGGTTGTTTGAGGATGATATTTCATATTTTCACATTCTGTTTTTCATTAATGAAAAATTTAATGTTATCCACATTACATTTCTTCTACAAATCATATTTTATATTTGATATATTGTGATTCAACATCCTTGTAAGACATAATTTCCCACATTTCAATTGGTATATGGTTATATCAAAAACCTATATTTGGTTCAAAAATTTATTTAGTAACACATAATATTCATGTGAATGAAATTTCAATAAAAAACTACAAAAAAACTATTTTTTATTAATTATAAATATCCCATTCAAATCAATTTAAATATTTACCAATGTTAATCTTAAATAATTCATAAGATATTTGTGATTTCATCCTCCTGTGATATTTCAAAATATAAAAAAAGATCCAGAAATGCTAGTTCT